>JAMPIV010001777.1:132500-774990 GCA_024509875.1 Oreohelix idahoensis | reverse complement strand
CTTGGGGCACGTACAGTGTTGTTCTTCTCGGTATAATTTCGTATTCATACTGCTTTTCAGTTCTTCCTTGTGCAGACTTTTAAGTCCCTTTCTAAGTCGACAACAATACGTGGTTTTACATCACTGGCACCATGTGTAAACATATCCGCAAACTTAGTATCTATTATTCCGATAGTCTTTGTTTGGTGCAATGTCCGCGTGTTGTGAAAAATACGATTTCAGTGGCAATGTATGTTGCGTGTGTTGTCTCAGTGTTCTGTAATACATTTTCTTGTAAAAATTAGTGGGTTTCCCACGACTGTCTGGTATGCACACAAATGGGTATAGAAACGAAAATTACAAACTCATTCGTCTCTCGCGACATAGCTTTCCCCCAACAAGTTCGAGCATGGTGAGAACTATTGCGATATTATGGGGGGTATTTCGCTTTCCTTATTGCCCCCTATTAGTATCTTCTCACTATCTTTGGTCTCCTTCTCTTCCTGGTTCAACCCTTCGTTCTCCTCGTTCAAATCATTCTTCTCGCAATTCTTCCTCAGTTGCTTCACTCCTGGCATCAGCTATAAAGAGCTGCTCCCTTTCCTGTTTCAATATCGTGACCGTAGTCAAGCGTTGTCGCCCCTTGCTCGACTACGTTCGTAGAGTGGGTTGTGATTTTCTGCACACCTGCGCAGATGACACTGTCTAGCCGCATTGGGGCATGCAGTGCTGAGTTCGGATTTCCTTTATTCAAATGCTTTTGTGGGCTAGCTCGTGTCCTGAAGTTGGTCGCTTCAGTTATGTGTCTGGCTAATCTTTTGTATCTCTTTAGCAGAATAAATATTATATATTTCCAGCTGATTCTCCATTGGAATCTTATAATTGGTTCGAGATGCCTTCTTCGACCACTGTGTTCTGGCCCGTGCCATCCAATCTGTAACTTGTTCTGTTTGCTATGCATATAACAGTAAAACATATGTGAGCTAATCTCTAGCTCACACTTAGGACCAGTCGTTTTCTATATTCTCCTCATGTTGTACGCCTCCTCTTCTTCATGCGTAGTCTGTTTCCCGTAACAGTGGCTTGCTGACTTTTCCCCTGATTTGATGGCCCTCTCTGGCATTCAGGACCTGATCTGATAAATTGATCCATGTCCCTTGCGATTCCCTGCCAATAATAATGGTGGGTGATTCTTTGCGTAGTGATGTATTGTCTGACCTGACCACTAGATTCACTAGCATGTCCCATACCTAAGATATAAAATCTATATCGTGCTGGTACTACCAGTTGCTTATACTCATATCCGCGCTTTCCTACTTTCCTAAGGAGTTGTCCTTGCTGTTTAAAGCAGTCTCCTGGTTGCGATGGATTGTCTCCCTTCAGTCTCTTCTTAAAACAAGGTTCTACCGCTTTGTCGTTGTTGTGAGCTTGTCTCAGCTCTTGCGGATGGAAGTCAACGTCGTGTCTTTGTGTCTTCTCCTTCGCTTGCTCACTTGTCTGCACTTCAGCTGTGACTCTTGATTGACGAGTGCCTCCTAAAATCTCTCCATATTTGTAGCTTTTCTTTCTCCACCCTTTTGCCTTAGCATCCTGGTAACCTTCTTTGCCAGGTTTAAACCTCTTCTTTCTCTTGAGTGGTCCATTCTTACTGACACTAACTCTCAGTGTGTCTGTCTTCGCTCTGTCGAAATAAAAAATGTCTCCCCACTTCTTTCTCTTGAGTGACCCACTCCTACTGACATCAAATCTCTTTGTTTCTTTCTTCGATCTCTTGAAATAAAAAGTGTTTCCCCACTTCTTTCCTCTGCTAAACAATCTTTGAATCCGCCGACGGATCAAAGTTGGCCCTTGTTTGTCCTTATTACGTATCTTGTGTATCTTGCCCGTGGAATGGTCATAAATCAAGATACGATGCAACCCATCTGTCCTTTTGTATCGGGTACAGTGTGTTGTTAATTTCGCGCGTCGGCGCTGTGCCTTGCCTAAAACGCATACACCAAGCTGTTTCCTTTTGTGTCGCCTGGTGTCTTTCCTTCTGTCTATCCGCTTAGTTTTTGTCTCGCCTACATATAGAATCGGAGTCCCGTGGGTGTTGAGCTGCTGTATCCCCGCCGGCTCTACCACACTTTTCTCCTCATGATCCTCTTCTACCTCCTTTTGAAGAGAGTCGGGGGGTGCCTCCGTGTCCGTCGTCCACCCTGTCCCGATAATCGTATGTGTTGTTATACCTTCTAAAGGCACACATTTCTCTCCGTAAGTTTTAAAAGTGGTAGGATCTGACTTTTCCTCGTCCTGGGTAAAGGCAGACTTAGGCGATGTGGGCAACTGTCTATTTCCGTGGATAATAGCGAATGCCCGTTCCTGTCCGGTCGCTTCTTTCCACGTAGAAGGGCCGGTGGAGTAAGGTAATAATTGTTCTCCTGATGTTAGGAGACAAGTGCCTGTTTTCTTCTTCCCTGTGATGCCAGGTGAAATTGTTTTATTCGAAGTCCCCTTGCAAGATCCATCGAAGGTACCGCTCGCAATTAGAGTGGGTTCTTCTGTGCCTTTTAATAACTTTCCGTTATCTCTGCAGCGGTGTCTGGAATCCATTGAATTAACTACCGCCGGGTGTGATTTTTCCCCCTCTTTTCTCCGGGACTCTTTGTCCTTCATTGTTCAGGTTTCTATATACGCCATGCGATGGAGAGGAGGGCGGTTTCGGCACTCGCTGGTGTAGTGATTTTTCCCGCGACAATACCGGCACCATTTATCCCCTTGCCTCTGGTTCTGAGAAAAGGATTTGTGTTGAGTTTCCTTTCTATGTGGATTGCAAAGCAAGTTGTCTTTCTTCCCCTGATACCGGCCAACTGGGCCCTTCTCATAATCAGTTTTTCCTGCGGATTTCTTTGCATATGAAGTAATGCAATGCGAAGATGGTGTGTCTTCTAGGCGATATGTTAGCTCATCTGTCACTTCATGGGCCGAAACAAATATTTCCGATTCAAGTCTTGTGGGTTGTTCATACGTTCAACACAACCTCTTCATCCGAAGTTCGTGCTCTCTTTCTGCCCTGATTCTCCTATCCTCGGCCTCTCTCTCTGCCTTGATTCTCCTATACTCGGCCTCTCTCTCTGCCTTGATTCTCCTATCTTTAGCCGCTGCTAATCTCAATCTTGTTTGCTCTACTTCTGCTGCCAGTTTATCTTTTCTCTCTTGCTCTGCAATTTTGTCTTTTCTCTCTTGCTCTGCAAGTTTGTCTTTTCTCTCTTGCTCTGCAAGTTTGTCTTTTCTCTCTTGCTCTGCAATTTTGTCTTTTCTCTCTTGCTCTGCAAGTTTGTCTTTTCTCTCTTCTTTGTGCGCCGTTAACATTTTTTCCACATATTCCATAAGTTCTCCTTTTTCTAGTTTTAAACTAGTTGCTTCCTGGATAATCGCCGCGCGAATTTGTGCCAAGTCGGCCATGATCAAGCTAGATATCAATCTGCCCGTCGCAACTCAAAATTATGTGAGAGAAATTTAGAGCGAAAAATAAAATCGTGACTTTGCCCCAAGGGAGAAACAACAACCAAATTTCCTGACTACTTCCCTATAACCTTTACACCCGTACAGATAAATGACAATATTAAAGAAAAACTCGGCAATACAATTCTAAGACTGGCTAAGAATACCAGTCAAATATTTCTGACCATAAACAGTCTGCCTACCAAGAAAACAATAACGAAATGCTTCATCTCAGTGACTTAGACGTTATTGTTCACTTGTGAACAAAAGGACAATACAATGTCGGGTCGCTCGTTCAATGCGTCCGACTTCAACAATGCCTTTTGATCGAGTCCCACGTGGTACTACCGAAAATCCAGGTAAATTTATAATGATGACAACAAATCAATATTGGTAACCAGATGCAGTACCACTTAATGTCACAGGGTTGTCCCGAAGGGTAACCAAAGAGAGTTATCTGTGTGGTGCCGGCTTGATCAATGGCTCCGATTTGCCTGGCAACCGGTTGAAAAATGGGCAGCAGGAGTGTAGAAGGTGAATATAAGACTTTGGGATGAGTTCCCAGCATATAGTCCCAGTGATTCTGGATCTCGTGACACTATATCTCCTACCACTCTATCCCCCTCTCTATTATATTATAATGCTAACGAGCCCCCACCTCCCCTATTACACTGAGTGAACAGAAGAGGAAGAAAGGAAGAACAGTATGTCTCTTTCGCACACTTTCTTTCCTTCTCTATATATGTAATAACGTGTGTTGGTAAACACAACTACAACATTTATTAAAGTTCTGAAATATAATAACATTCAATTACACTAATACAAATGCAACTAGGAATGACATTAACTATCCCTGTGAAGAAAGATATTAGTTAATGCAAAATACACAAATGAATCTAAAGTCTACACTATGTGATGATGATGATGAATTTAAGTAACTCCTAAATACTAACAAAAAGGATATCTTGTGTTTCTTGGTCTCTCGCTAACTGTCAATAAACTCTGGTTGTTTGTACACAATGGACAAGTCATTGTCTGCCTACAATAACACTGGACGGTTCACTTGGTTTCGTCGGGTGTCCACGGCTTGTTCTTTTGTCCTTCACAATGCGAGTGTTGACATTGTCCCGAGCGTCCAAGGTGTCTTGTTCATGTGTGGTGTTGAACGCAATGTTAGGCGGGTGAGACTTCGTCTGATATGCAGATGTCCTTGCGTTGTGCTGATAGTCTGCTCATGTGGTGGTGATGATGGAAATATGTTGTATATTCGTATTTGTTGGTGCATCAATTGTACAGGGAGAATCTGTCCATTACTGCATGTAATTTAGGATCTCGATAAATTTGGTAGGCACTGGGTTTACAAAATCTCCCGTCTGCTCTTGCAGCTTTTGATCATAGTTTCTCAAAGGCACTTGTTGTAAAAAATCATCCGTTGGCGACTGCCACTTCAGATCATTAAATTTCTCAAAGGCACTTGTTGTAAAAATCATCCGTTGGCGACTGCCACTTCAGATCATTAAATTTCACGTGGACAGCTATTAGAAATGCAGCAATCCTTCTGGGTATTATCTGCTTTCTTTTCTGGGTGGGTAGTCGATGATAGAAAGACCCTTCACCGCCTGGTAAATTCCTTTCTGACCCCCGTGGAGTATTGGTAGGTTGTTGCCGTTAATTACGTGTGAGATGCGTGTCGTCGCAGTATCTCGGTCGGCCCTACTCTAAAGCTTGTCCCGTAATTTAACGCCCGCAATGTAGTAGACAAAGGTTGAGTTATCTCAAAGGTCCCCGGTCTCTACCACTGCGATGGATAAAAAGATAATCCCGTATAAATACCCCGTAACCTATGCTCCGCATGCGGTGTGTTTGTGTCTGTGAAATCTTATCCTTATAATGAATGACTGTGCGGTGTTTACTGTACGGTTAACAGGTAATGTAAGAGACAAAATAAACGTGTCTTGTATTTACTTCATTATAATTAATGAAACTGTGCGATCTTATAAGTATAATAATTCTTTGCATGGTGTTTATTGCAATCTGTACTTATGAGTATGCGATATAATATTATAATAAACGTGACTGGTATTTACAGTGTTATATTTATTTACATATATGGGAAATATGTATATATAATCTGACTGAGGTTAAGATATAATGATATAAGGTACAAATCTATATTACACTAACCTTGATGTCCATATCATGAATTTCACTGACACTTGGCCTGAATCTTCCTCGTGAAATATGGAACCAGTATATGCGGGCGGAATGATTTTTCATACCATTGCCCGAACGATAGATTTCGTTCAGTATATACTGTCTGAATCGCCTAGGGCTATTTTTCCGGTCGCTTCTTGGGTCATGTGAAAATTCGTTTGTTTTCCTTTCGTCAGACATTCAGTCCTCATTCCTGGTACATTTCCTGTAATATTTTTCTATTATCGTTTCCTTGTTGTTCCTCTCCCAGACAAACTGTCTGTGTGCGTCCTTTGGGGCACGTACAGTGTTGTTCTTCTCGTTATAATTTCGTATTCATACTGCTTTCATGTTGTCCTTGTGCAGACTTTAAGTCTCCCTTAGTCACAACAATACTTGGTTAACACTGGCCCTGTGTAAACATATCCGCAACTTAGTATCAATTATTCCGATAGTCTGTTGGTGCAATGTCCGCGTGTTGT
Source organism: Oreohelix idahoensis (assembly GCA_024509875.1). Taxonomy (NCBI): domain Eukaryota; kingdom Metazoa; phylum Mollusca; class Gastropoda; order Stylommatophora; family Oreohelicidae; genus Oreohelix; species Oreohelix idahoensis. The sequence goes on along the minus strand of JAMPIV010001777.1, from coordinate 768,853 downwards.
GAAACCATTTCAGGTGAATGATGTTGCGTGTTGTCTCAGTGTTCTGTAAACATTTCTTGTAAAATTAGTGGGTTTCCCACGACTGTCTGGTATGCACACAATGGGTATAGAAACGAAATACAAACTCATTCGTCTCTCGCGACAGATGTCTGTGCTGTTGTCTATCCATCTGCCTTTTGGTTTTCCACGTGCTCTGAACCCAGATCTTCTAGTGTTGTAGGCGAGCAGTGGTAATTTATCGGGCTCCATTCTCATGAGATGGCCAAACCACTTGATTTTCTGTGTCTCAGTATACTTGATGCAGAATGTAGTTGCCACAATTTTTCTGTCATCATTTCCCACTCTGTATCTCCAGGTAACATTAATGGCTTTTCTTAAGCAACTCAATCTCACGGTATGTGATTTTCCTATCCTGCGCTTTGGTTATATCATGACGTCAAACAAATTGCCACAGAAACCTTAGATACAAGAGTTTGTGCGTTGGGCCTATACTTCTTCAAGGGGACCGTCTGCTGTGGTGAATCCCCATGTTCCATCAGTAGTCAGAACGGGAAGATGATAATGATGAGTAAATATATTTTAGCTTCATTTCACTCTTACTGACAGCGTGTGAGAAGGAAGGAGGATTTAGCTGTGTTGTCGACAGATTGTGTGATGTAGCGTGTGGGTTCATTGATTTAATGGTTGTTTAGTGAGGTTTAGTCGATTAATTTAGCGGTTCTTATCACATGCTGACAAACTAGTCAAATTATGTCGTGACTAAATTATAATGATCTAGTCGCTTACGTATTAACAGCGCCACCAAATATCAAGCAGTTATTTAAATAGAGAAAGAAAGAAAGAAAGAAAGACAAGCATTTTCCGCACGTGCTATAAGAAACCAAGACACAAGGTCGTATGTAAAGACAGGGCGTGCAAGCCACGCGCAGTGGTTTAGGTAGGAGACGAAAATGTAAACTTTCCAAGCAGAGCGCTAAAAACGAAGAAAAGGTGTGCACCACCCGACCTTCATCTGCACGCCGCTACAACTGTGAACAGACTCATTGATACCTTGTTCTCTTCCTTCTGCCGGTGAAAGATGGAATTTTGAGACAGCAGAGAAAAATTGCGTCGTTCAATCTTGTATACATTCAACAAATCACCGGCTGCCGGTTTTTATACATCGACAACTGTTAGAGCCAGGAGAACGATGAACATACACGGTTGATAAAGGATTACTAAAGGTCAACAAGAATGGGGATTTGAAAAACATCGTGTTAAAGAGCGTCGAGTGGCAGAACGGTTAGAGTGCTTGCTTCTGAAGGCAAAATTACCGGTTCGAAACCTGGTAGTATTTACGCTCTAGTCTAACCAGCTGTAAATGGGTACCTGACTCTGCTCTTGCGTTATAGAAGGCAGCGAGGAAGGGAACTGGTTACCCTACCTCAAAAAGCTGATACCTAGAACACTGAAGCCTCTAACACCTCACTCCCCTAAGGCAGTACCCGCCCAGGACGTGGTGTATCCAGATGTCACCAAATGACGGATGGAAAGTTTTAATTACGCGTGATATTATGAGCAGGCCTTCGAGATGTGAGAAGTGCTCTTCATCTCTGGGTGGTGGTGGTGGTGTAGACGATCAATGAATGTTGTGTCTACCTGAAGTCTGGCAGATCTAGCCAATATTGAGTAAATTATTTACTCTCGGCTTCCTCTAGACAGAAGTGTTAGCATGTAACACGGGAAGTGAGGCGATACTCGAAGTTTGGTGTGAGTAAGTGATAGCATCTAGAGACGGAAACATCGTTTAGAAATCATCTTTATCATCGTGGTCTAAACAAGATCAATGTTGACATTACTTTTATACGACAAATACAACAATAAATATTACAACAGGTGTCAGTGGGGTCCATTATCAGCTTTGACATAACAATCAAAAAGATAAGTTATTTTTATGTCTTTTTAAAAAAAAATAATTTTCCAAATCTGCTTCTACTGTGAGCTAGTTTTTGTGTTCTCATTCCCCTGCCCCTTTATTTTGGTTACGAAGAAAGTCTTGCTAATCAATAGGTCTTCCCTCTTATTCTCGTAAGACCACAGAATTGTTCTTTAAAATGTTGAGATACATTTTACGAAGAAGTGAGCACTTTGTGACATGAAAATGTCAGTTCTTTGTGATATTAAATATTTGTGATATGCAAACTGTGTACATGCAATCTTTGTGACATGCAGTCTTTGTGATATGCAATCTTTCTGAAATGCAATCTTTGTGACAAGCAATCTTTGTGACATGCAACCTTTGTGACATGCAATCGAATATGCTAGTTCTCTGTGATATGCAACCAAGTATGTCAGAATTTAAAACATGCAGCCAAAGATAGAAATTCCTCGTGTTATGCAACTAAAGATTACAGTTAAAGATTATGAAATGCAACAAAGATGGCAGCTCTTTGTAACATGTAGCTAAAGGGCAGTTCTTTGTAAAATTCAACCAAATATAGCAGTTTCTTCTGAAGTACAAAAAGTACCCGTTCTTTGTGATACTCCGCCGAAAGTTGTAGTTCTTTGTGACATGCAACCAAAGATGTCAGTTCTTTGTGACATGCAACCAAAGATGTCAGTTCTTTGTGACATGTAAGCAAAGGTGTCAGCTCATTGTGACATGTAAGCAAATTTGTCAGTTCATTGTCATATGTAACCAAAGATGTCAGTTCACTGACATACAACCAAAGATGCCATCTCAGTATGACATGCAACCAAAGAGGTCAGCTCACTTTGACATGCAACCAGAGTCTGAGCAAATTTCTCTTCATCATCTACTTCTTTTTATGATAAGACAACTATCGCCATTCACCGATCCAGCGATCGGCCACTGAGATTTGCATGACAAAAGCATACAGTAATTCCTAATGCAATCAACCATTACTAAGTTCTCAAGACTTGAACCATTTCTATTATAACAGCATTCAATCAGTCAATACCACTTAGCTCTCTGAAGATCAAAGGCCTTCAACAAACACATACCAAGTCGTCCTGGCGCGTGCCATCAGCTCGAGCTCTTTCCACGTCGTCTTCATCATTTTAATTTCTTAGCTGGCAGAGTGGATAGTGACGATTCGCTCCCGTGGCTAGGCGGTGGGTACCGTTCGGAAGGTCCTGGTTCGATCCCGGTAAGCCTATCACTTCTGTTGTTTTTCTGTTGTCTGGTCTTCTACTTCTTTATTTTCCCACTGAGTGCCTGATCATACCTTTGTGTGTTGTTTGTTTATTAATTTAATTTTGTTGTCTCCAGCTCTCTTCTCCGTGTATTATTTGGTTAAACAAATAGTGGTGCCTAAGTGGCACTGAGGATAGTGTGATTTGCGTCAGCAGATAGGCGGTGGTGCCGTTGGAAAGGTACTGGGTTCGATTCTCTGGTAAGCCACTCACGTCTGTTGTATAGTTGTCTACTTCTTTATTTCTCACGAGTGCCTGTAACATACCTTTATGTGTGTAATATTTATTTTTTGGTTTACGTCTGCCACTCTTAACCTAGGGATTATAAATAGTGTTTCACTTTCCCCAGATGGGTTTTCTTAGTGCTACAAAAATACTTGGCCAATCCGGAACTTATGGCTGGCCTTAGGTCCCATTTAACCTATTGGACCCAATAGGGCCCCGCGCTCACAAGGAGCTCCACACATTGGTTCCCAACTCCAGCTTTGACACCCACACAAAATAAAAATAATAGGGGGCGAGGATTATTTTAAATTAGATATCAGGATTATGTGCTACTGCATGATATTTAAAAAAAACAATATCTAATTTATTAGTTATATTTTGATATAAAACGTATTAAAACAAAACTATAATCGAAAGTCCAGGGGGCCGCATCAGAAAGGACCAAATCGGACTCAGCAATTACTAAGGCTGGCCTAGGACAAACATGCCGGCATATTATTGATGTAGCAGATATTTGTTGTGCCCAGCCATTCATCCCTTCTCCTGTTTACCCAGCGGCTCAGCAAGACTACAATATTTCATTTTTTAAAAATAATAAAAACCTTCAATTAAGATCGAAGAGCATTAAATTGTTTGCTTGCATTATCCGACGGCCATGTCCATTTACCACACATACAAGCTCGCAGATTCATATCTACGAAACAAGCAGGGAATAAACCAACCCTCTCAGCTTAACCAATAATAGCAGCAGTATGTGGTAACATTTTAACTCATGTTATACCACCACTGGGAGCCACGGTAGCGTAGTGGTTAGTGCACTGGCTTCCTAGCTCGGTGGTCCATGGTTCGATCCCCAGTTGAGGTGAGATTTTTTAGACCGCAAACGGCTCCCTCGTGAATTGGGTACCAGAGCAACTCTGGGAAGGTTAAGGCGGCCGGCGTGATGCTGACCACATCACCCCTAGCGTGCCGATGGTCACGATAAAATGGGCCTAAGACCATATGCCTCAGTGGGGCGTGTAACGGGATCCTTTACCTTTTACCTTTTTATACCACCACTGCAACAGAAGGTGAAGGCTCTGTGCAGGCTTCATGCAAAGGGGTCAGCCGCAGCGGGGGGTTTCATACTTCATTGGGAGATTTGTTAATATTGCAATGCATAAATGTCAAGTTCTCATTTATCTATCACATTACTTTGTGTTATTGTGTCATTACACCGTTCGAGTGGTCATACTGTTCACATTAGATATCGGTGACAACAAGCGTCGGATATTTTCAGTTTTATTATTTGTTTTATCCATTTGTATGTACTGAGGTTCAAAGATGTGTGCAAGAGAGGCATAAGGGCACTGGACATAAATCCAGCGTCCCGAGAGGATGAAGCTGTCGATCGCACTATGTGGCGATGCTTCCTACGGCGCCATCTTAGACCTGGTGAAAAGAAGCTCTCACGGCAAGCAGAAGAGAGGAGAAAACGTCGAAAGGAACACCCCAGGTACGCATTCCCATAGTCATTTATGACTGAAGGGGGCTGTGACGAAATCAGCCGTGCTTTTTTATAACTCTCATTCACTCCGGCAGTATCTCTTCATTTCTTTATTTCTCTCTTTCATCGTCCTTTTATTTGGCATAATTTTTGCCCTTTCATTCATTATTTTACTCTCTATGCTGAATCTAGTAGGGTGAAGTCTCTAACACTCCACTCCCCTACGGAAGTATCGGCTATGGGACTGTCTTTATCTTGTTTACCTTCCCAGACTGGGTTCACGTTCCGCCAGGTAATTAGACCGGCCAGTCAATTATACGTTATCACATAAGCCGGCTGACCCCTTTGAACGTGACGGTCCAACATTTGACCCCAGGTGGATAGCAACCATCCCTGTGGTTGCACAAGACGGGAGTGCACGATATACGTAAAGAAAGCCACATTGTCTGTCGGCAACATTGTCTGGTGGACAGACGTAAACACAGGTGATAAATACGTAATTCGCTTCAGCTGGCACCTGTCTGTATCAAGATTACAGATAACCCGTCTGGGCGGAAAGTATTATCGAGGGATGAGTTATAGATTTATTTGTATGAAGATGCCATCGGAAGTATTACGACTTATTAGACAGAGGTCACGCATGGAATATTAAATTTAATATTTTAAATACGTGGGGGATATTTTGAATTAAAATACTCCAACCCAGTGCTAGAGATATTTGATTGGTTTGATCTGAGATGCCGGAATAAACAATAAATTCCATTGGAAAATTCGGCGGAAGTACAATGTGTGATTGAACTGAGAAGTGGGAAATTTAATCTAGCGAACTCAGAGACACAGAACAGACAGCTTCGCAACTTCAAACAAAGCAACTCCCAAAAAGCCAGAAAGAGAAGGATCGGACCTAGAATTCCATACTTATAAGTGACAGATCGAAGTCTTTGGGAAACCTTAAAAAGTAAGTCCGCCTTTATAAATACCGAGACTGGATACTTGAGGGACCAGAACTTTAAAATAACAAGACTGGAAACCTGGGAATTGGATCACAAGTCATAGAGGAATTAAACACAAGTTTTCAAAGGCCAAGAGATTTCGCAGAACACCCGCCGTCAGAGGAACTAACTCTAATTTCCCAGATCAAAGAGATTTCGAAGCTTCTAATACAGAGCTGCGTCCATTCAAAGCTGTGCAAGGAGATTGTATAACCCAAAACTTTGGGGTAAGTTGTGAACATTTATTTTACTAATGTGAAATTTGACATGTTTCTTGCTTAGTGGTTATAAATGAGGCTGGCAACTTCAACATATGAAAAGAGTATATTCATGAATCACTACAGCAAGTGCTGGTGATTGTTTCTTGCTAGTCATGCGGGAAAACCCGACAGCAGAGGTGACCCCAGACTCCAGCTGGAGCAGTGATGAGTGATGACTACATCATATGTGCCTCAAGTGTAGCATATCATTTTGTGAGATTTATGTAACTTGTTAATGTTAATTCAGGCACAAATCATTATTCACGCTGTCCATATACATTTCCCAGTTAATACACAGAAGAATTTTGGTGAATTTTAATCATATTCACTGAGCTACGTTATGTGCTCAAGAATTTAATTCTTCTGAGAGTTTAATATTGGTGGGTGGACAACGGAAGAGTGCTTCAAACAAATGTACTCAGTAGAGGCATTTGTTTCCTATTTTGTCCAATATTTTGTGGGACGAAGCTATAAGACCGTTCGAGCGGCAAGACTGACGTTTTTACGCCCTTGGTTGTGAGAGCAGGGAATCAACACTGATCACCTACATAAGACGAGTTAGGCGAAGAAGTGCCCGTATCACCAGAAAAGTGACGATACAACGGCGGCAGGACTCACGTAGACAAGCTAAGTGCTTATTAACAGGCGAAAGCAACGGACATTGATAAAACCCTCTATTTAATCTCCGTGGGGAGAAAATTTGTTTCAATATAAAATTTCACCAATTTTTTCATATCTATTTTAACTGTTAAAGACTAATTTATTATTAAAATTGTTACATGTTGTTTTAAAACTAAACAATCATGGTCGCTTCAGTTTTTTATATGTAAGAAATCAAACGTATGAGACAGAATATTTAATATATATATATCTATACCTAGACATATATTTACCTCTAAACAGAGCTATACTTCTTCTTCATCATCATCATCTCAACCCATAACCCGTCATGGGTCGTAGGGGTGCCATGATGGAAGCATCAGCAGACAGGGTCCTCCACTGCTCTCTATTCTCAGCAATGCGTACAAGTGTGGAGAAACCGTGTCCTGCCCATTCTTTGATGTTATCAGCCCAGGATTTTCTTTGCCTTCCTCTTCTCCGTTTACCTTCGACTGTTCCCTGGAGGATCGTTTTCGAAAGGGAGTCATGACGAGTTACATGCCCAAACCAGGCAAGCTTTCGACGTTTCACTATTGACAAAAGTGGTTCTTGATGGCCTGCATAGGTGTTTATCTTCTCTCTAACATAGACATTTGTTTTGTGCTCTTTATAGCAAATGCGCAAAATTCTTCTATAACATTTATGCTCGAAAGCCTGAATCCTTCGCTCCGTATCTGCAGTGAGTGTCCAGCCCTCACACCCATACAAGAGAATAGATAATACAAGTGATTTGTATAATTTGATCTTCACAGGAAAACTGATGTTACTTTTCCAGATCACATTCAACCTTGTCATGGCAGCTGAGGCCATCTCAAGTCTTGTCTTGATTTCTTTATTTGATCTTCCATCACTACATATAGTGGACCCGAGATATTTAAAGGTGTTAACTTCTTCTAACGTTTGCCCATTTAACGTAATGTTGGTCGGAACATGTTTCTTATGGCTATTCACCAATATCTTGCTTTTTTCTATATTAATTTCCATCCCATATGTTCTTGTTACTTTCTCCAGTCTAGAGGTAAGGTCTTGAAGTTCTGATTCTGTTCCAGCTATCAGATCAATATCATCAGCAAAACGTAGATTACACAGAGGTCGGCCTCCAATCGATATGGTTGATTTATAATCGTAGAGAGCCTCCTGCATAATATGTTCTAGATAAATGTTAAAGAGCACTGGTGACAGGATACATCCCTGGCGAACTCCTACAGTTGTTTTGAAAAATTCTCCAATGTCATTGCTTGCAAAAACAGCACTGCTTGCGTCCTTGTATAGTGCTTCAATGATATCTATGATGTTGGTATCAAAATTGAATTTTCTCATTATTTGCCATAAACCTTCATGCCAGACTCGATCGAAGGCTTTTGTGAAATCGATGAAGTTATGGTATAAATCATGTTGATGCTGGAGATGTTTTTCGATCAGTAATCTAATATTGAAGATTTGTTCTGAGGTACTTCTTTTTGGTCTAAAGCCAGCCTGTTCTTCTGACAAGATTTCTTCTGATTTCTGTTTTATTCTGTTCAAAAGTATCCTTAACATCACCTTACTTGGATGACTAATAAGGCTAATGGTTCTGTAGTTCTTGCACATTTTTAGATTTCCTTTCTTTGGAAGCGGTATTACTAATGACTGCGTCCATTCTTTTGGCCATTTTTTTGTACTCCATATCTTCTGGCAAATTGTTGTCATGATTTTTACTATATCTGGTCCTCCATATTTCAACTGCTCTGCTGGTATATTATCCACACCCGGTGACTTCCCTCCTTTCATCGAACATATAGCCTCTTCTTCTTCTTCGTTCGTCTTAAAAAGGACGTTGGTTGCGTTGTGTCCGTTTACAGCGAAGCTGCGATATTTGCGCCTTTCGGCCGACACATCCGACTTCAGCACGGCATTTTTGGGACCGGGTTAGCCTTCCCTCTTTGATCCCTACTCACTCAGCCAGGCTGCAGTGATGCAGCCTGTTTCCAGGACCACCACTTGGAGGTGGAGTAGGGTCTTGGTCAGCTCTGGTTCGCTGACCCTGACTCAAGCAGTCTAGCTGTGGGTCGCTAACTGCATTTCTCACTTTTGACGCGTCTTAGGTCCCAAACAGAGCTATACCTTTATAATTTTAGCCTGTTCAAGCCCCCAAGCTGAGTTAATTGCTGAGTTAATTCAGTAAATTCTCTCTTATAATGGAACAGAGGTATACCATTATAAGAGGGAATTCGCTGAATTAACTCAGCTGGGGGCTTGAACAGGTTAAAACCATTGCTTAAATCCTTCACAAAAGGCGACGGACAGATATAAGTTAATAATTGTTCAGCCCTATGCAACATTGTTCTTGACTTCTGAATTATCTTGTGAATCTCCTTTAAGGTAGAAGTGTCAGTAACCTTCTATCTACATCTCTGCCAATAGTAATCTTGTGCGAAGGTAAACACCTTTGGCGACCCAGTTTACTCTTGAGTTTTGGCCATTGTTGGACCACTACTGCAAAGCAGGGGAGGCAATCCGTGACAGGGGCTATTATTATTATTAATATGTACTGAACTCAGTTCTCACTTTATTTCTCGGATGTATTTGTTTATCTGCCCTCGACAAAGGCATTGTGGCCGGTAACATTGGTATGTTCTTTGTCCTTTGTCACAGTCACTGACAAAATCTGAACCTGGATGCATCACGTTCAAGTCTACTCAGCAGTTAAAGGGCAGTCTACCTGACTCTGCTTTTGAGTTACGGAAGGCAAAGGCCGAGAGGAAGGGAACTGGTCACGCCAGTTCATTAAAAAAAAACGTGGACCTAGTATGGGGAAGTCTCTATCACTTTACTCCCCTACGCATATCTGTTATGGGACTATCTTTTACTTTTTTTTTGGGTCACAGTATAGACGCATTAGCGTTCGACTGGCAGGGTGGTTAGAGTGCTGGTCTCTCCCGGCAAAGGTGTCGTGTTCGATTCACGTTATCGACACGCTCCAGTTTACCCAGCTACCTATACTTTGCACTTGAGGTAGGGAAGGAAAAGGCAGCGTGGAAATGAACTGGTCACCCCACCTCTCGATGCTGGACCTAGTATAGTGAAGTCTCTAACACTTCACTCTCCTACGGTAGTCCCATAGCATATACCTTATAGACACATTACCTATACTCGCTTACCCCGACGTCGAAGGTATTACTGCATGCAGACCTCTATGACCGCTTCCCAGTCTTCTAACTTGAACGGTGTATAATACCTACAAAATGTCCCAGTTTCACTAGTCCTAGTGTAAGCACATTTCATGTCTGCTCTTTGCCGCTTCTCTATGGTTCTTCCCCATGTTTCCCCGGAGGACCATGTCGCAGTATCTGCTTTCAAGTACAGGTGTATTCTTAATACGGGCCACAGACGTTGCCGAGTAGGCCTACTTTCTGGAATTTATCAGTGTATGATACATAACTTCGGCATTAAACATTTCTTGCTCCAACTTAGTTTTAAAGATGTTTTTTTCTTCTTCTAAAAATAAAACCCCTTAGACAGCATTTCGTTAATTTTTCTTTTCCCAGAATCTTTCGAGATAACGGTGATTTACGTTAGACCTTCCGTTTACTCTAGATAGTGATGATTTAAGTTATACCTTCCGTTTACTCTAGAAGATAGTGATAATTGAAGTTATACCTTCCGTTTACTCTAGATAGTGATGATTTAAGTTATACCTTCCGTTTACTCTAGAAGATAGTGATGATTGAAGTTATACCTTCCGTTTACTCTAGATTGATGATTGAGGTTATTTCTTCCGTTTACTCTGGATATTGATGATTGAAGTTATACCTTCCGTTTACTCTAGATAGTGATGATTGAAGTTATACCTTCCGTTTACTCGAGATAACAATGATTTACGATAGACCTTCCATTTGTTCGACATAACAATGATTTATGTTAGACCTTCCATTTACTCGAGATAACAATGATTTACGTTAGAACTTCCATTTGCTCGAGATAGCAATGATTTACGTTAGACCTTCCATTTGCTCGAGATAACAATGATTTACGTTAGACATTCCATTTGGTTGAGATAACAATGATTTACGTTAGACATTCCATTTGCTTGAGATAACAATGATTTACATTAGAACTTCCATTTGCTCAAGATAAAAACCATTTACGTTAGAACTTCCATTTGCTCGAGATAACAGTGATTTACGTTAGACCTTCCATTTGCTCGAGATAACAATGATTTACGTTAGACCTTCCACTTATTCGAGATAACAATGATTTATGTTAGAACGTCCATTTGCCCGAGATAACAATGATTTACGTTAGACCTTCCATTTACTCGAGACGCCTATGATTTTACATTACACCACCCACTTGCATATTCCACACTAGTTAGGCTAAGTACAGTCTGGCCCAAACAAGCGATTAGAAAACGTCTGTCTATGGTGAATTTTGTAGCTCATTCCACTTCGATTTTGTTTTATTCTTCGGTCAGTACAGAGGTCGTTTTCGAAATTAGTTTTTATGATTGTCTTGCGACAGCAAATGCTACAACATGGAAGGTGAAAGGTTATGCATTTTAGTAAACAAGCTGGGGGGGGGGGGGGTGGGGGGGGGGGGGAATCATTCTCACACAGTTGTGATTTATATAGAGGAAAAGGAAGTTCACATAGAATTTGAAGCACTAAATGCCTGTTGTATTTAACCACGAATGTATCACGCAATTGGAAATAGACCTACACCAAAGCTAAAGATAGGAACTGCCGAGGAGTGTAGCTGTAGCACCGATAACATGACAGCTAAATATCTGCTGCAGTAGGCTATTGCTCAACATTTGAAGAAGATGAAAGCACTTAGGCCCTATGTCCCGTCTGCAGTTCCATTTCTGGACGACATCTATAGCCTAGATATACTCACAAACTCAAACTGACCACCGCTTTCTTTAAAGGTATCTGACCACCGATTTCTTTAAACGTATTCGCGTTGGCGTTTCAAATTAGGCTATATGAAGAAGATGATGATGAAGAAGATGAAGAAGAAGTGCATCCAAAAGTAGCTGTATTTACTGTAGCCGATAAAATTACTGACATTAATCTATGTCAAATATGTAACAAAACAACATCCAAACAAACATATGAAAGCACGCACTGACTTTCCGTACAAACCTGCGGTACGAGAAATTAGTAATCCGATCCGTACAGATGTTTCTATAGCCTACAGCAAACTTATTCCAAGTATAAACTTTCGAAAATTGACACGATTCTACTGTTTCACGCTGTCCACTGATTTTACAACTTCAAATGATTAAAGCAACCAGAAGTCCATGATTGTAATCCTAAACACCGAAACTCAGCTGTTGTGTCTCCGTATTATTTCTGATATTAAGAAGGATCTAACGCGAGTTGCTCTTTACACGTTGCCTCAATTATCACCGCGAACACCTGCTGACGATTTCCAGCTGGTACCATTTATTGCAGACACTATCGTGGGCTTCTTCAAGTCGAAACAAATCCCAGTACTTGATGAATCCGCAAAGTTGCAACGCAAGATCTCGGACTGGTGGGGGGAATCAGTTTCTTAGTTACTGAAATAAAACTTACGACAGGAAACAGTGGTAGCGAAAGGGTGGTTTGATAGGGGACGGAGAACGCTGAAGTAGCACCGGCCCCGCTCAAGAAACGATCCAGACTGGAACTCTCCCCCACGTGGAAGCACCAAAAAAAAAAAAATATGAGGACACTTAAATGGAAATTTAAAAAAAAGGAGGGTTCTGGTAGTAAAAACAAGTTGAGGGTGGCGAAACACTATCTCTCTTAAAAAGAATACTTTGGGAACAGTAAAGTAAAAATTACTTAAGAAAGCAGAAGTGTCATTTTCTTGCAATGCAAATCTGTTAGCGTACAGTTTAAAAAAAAAAAAACTGTCAGGGGTGGGGGGGAACAGTGATAACAAAAGCGAAAAACTTAACGCGGGTGTGAAGACAGTTTGTGACTATGCGAGAGCGGGTAAAGAGACCAGACCTCTACTTTCCGCTCGGTTGGTGATAAGACCACTTGCGAACGGAGCAGTTTGAAACATCAATCAACTATCAGCCGCGAAAAGGGCGTGGTAAAAGAAAGCGGCACGCCCACGTAGTAAAGCGACAAGGATATGCTCCTCCTTTTTGGAAAGACAAAATTGAAGATTGTCTGCAGTTTTATTTTTTTTTTTTAAACGGCGGAAAACGGAAATAAACCGGTTAATAAGTGCAAATCTTGTTAGGTCATGCACTAATATGACACCAACCAACTACTAGTATGCTTTCGAACTGTGGCCAGAATAGGAAACTGAATAAAGCACGAAGACAAAAATACTCAGGAGAGAAACTCAGTACGAAAACAAAAATACTCAGTAGGGCCTAGAGAAACTCAGCACGAAAACAGAAATGCTCAGTAGAGAAACTCAGCACGAAAACAAAAATACTCAGTAGAAAAACTCAGCACAAAGACAAAAATACTCAGTACGAAAACAAAAATACCCAATAGGGCCTAGAGAAACTCAGCACGAAAATAGAAATGTTCAGTAGAGAAACTCAGCATGAAAACAGAAATTCTCAGTAGAGAAACTCAGCATGAAAACAGAAATTCTCAGTAGAGAAACTCAGTATTAGAACAGATAAATAATCATTATTTCCCTTATTTGCTCCTAATGAAGCCACCACTACGGCTAGTCCCCCTTTGAAGGAAACCTGCACCGACGCATCCATGTCCTCTTGCAGCGGTGGGTTATGTAGCAGTTTCTGTTACAAAATATTGCCAGTTCCACGTGCAACCTCATGTTAGCTGCCCTATTACGGATTGCATACAGAATCTGTAGGCATTTTCTTTCTGAGACCCCCATGAATTACATGGGACGACCCTGTTGCTTGACCGTAATTAAAAAGTGCAGTAATCTTCCAGGCTTTGCCGTTATGCGTTGTGGGGAGATCTCATTCATTTTACAATAGCAGTATTAAACTGCCGACTGCTCTTACAACATGCAGAAGAGAAAAATACACACCTAAAGGAACACCAGGTTAAAAAAAAATATCTGAGGGCTATCCCCTCAGGGGCCCATTCCCATGGCCAGTTAAGGGTTTGGGGGGGTGGGGGGGGCGGCTACTATTAAACTGCAGACAGGCCAGGTCTGTCCCAACTGGAGCGAACCTCGGTCTCTCGCGTCGAATAGTGGCAGAGTGAAAAATTGTCTCAGAGAGAAACCTTTATCACAATGAATCTTTTGACTATTAACCTTTGCCCACTTCACAAGGCACATGATATGCAGAGTTCTTCATGAAGGACAGCTTACAGAACCGTTTGGGATCAGAACGGGCGTGCGACAGGGATGCCTCTTGTCTCCATTTCTTTTCTTACTAGCATTAGACTGGGTTATGAGAACATCAACAACACACAACAGAAATGGAATCCAGTGGACTCTGACTAAGCAGTTGGATGATCTGGATTTTGCTGATGACTTGGCTCTTCTGTCCCATCACCGTAATGCAGAACAAATTGAAAACACTCGATGAGAGGTCACAACAATTGGGTCTGAAAATACACAGGGAAAAGACACAAATAATGAGAATAAATGCAAGTAATGATAACAGGGTTGAACTTGAAGAAACACCACTACAAGATGTATACTACTCGTCAAAAGTCAAGGGCCACTTAGAAAAACCTTGGTTGAAACAGTAAAACAAATCTGATATAAACGTAATTGGTATCAGTCAAAACGGCATTTATTGAATACCAAATTGACATGTCACGTAAAGAAATGGAAACACACATTCAAACGCAATGAAGCTGTGAAGTGTGTCACCCACCTTTTCAAAAGTCACACAATAGATATTGGACAAATAGACATTTCAAAATCGGGTATGACCACCGTTTGCAGCAAGGCATTCAAGACAGCGTAGACGCATCGAGTCCACAAGGGTCCGAAGAGTATCCTGAGGAACAGCTTGCCATTCCTGAAGCAGAAATGCAGTCAGCTGTGCAACATCCATTGGTAGGGGGTGATTTGTTGACAATCTTCGACCAAGGACATCCCAGAGGTGCTCAGTCGGAGAAAGGTCAGGGGAATGAGCTGGCCACGCCATCCTGATGATCCCATGTTGCTGAATAAACTCATTCACCACACGAGCTCGATGGGGTCGAGCGTTATCATCTTGGAGGATGGCATTACCACCTATGGCCTCCAGAGCAGGCTGAACAATTGTTCTCAAGATTTCGTTCTGGTATCTTGGGCCGGTCAAGTTGCCTTGGATGATGTAGAGTGGGGTCCTGCCGTGTCTGTAGAAGCCTCCCCAGCCCATGACAGAACCCCTACCATAACGATCCACCTCTCGAATTGTGTCATCAGTAAATCGCTCTCCTGGTCGTCTCCAAACTCGAATCCTGCCATCATTGAATGACACAGTGAAGCGAGATTCACCAGTGAAGAGAACTTGACATGCCTTGTCCATCGGATGTGCTCGCGACACCAAGCAACACGGGCTCTGCGATGAGCAGGAGTAAGAGGGATTCTGACTGCAGGACGTCGAGCAGCCAGTCCAAATTCATGTAAACGTCTGCGAATGGTGCTTTGACTGACATTAACGTTTAAAGTTTGTCTCAGCTGACATCTTAGAGTGGAACAAGTCACTGTTCGATGGCGCAGGGCAGACAACAAGAGGTACCGGTCATCATGTCTATTGGTGCATCTAGGGCGACCTGGCCGGTGGCGATCCTCCACACTTCCTGTGGCCTGAAATCTCTCCAAAATTCTTTGGATCGTAGAGTGTGACACTGCAAGCTGTCTAGCAACCTCACGGACAGATAAACCACTTTCAACCCACGCTATAGCCCTCATTCTTTGTAAGGTGTCAAGACTTCTTCTCGGTGGCATGGTTTTTGCAAGTGATGAAAGTACCCTAAGTCTGCTAATTGTAAAACAAATTAAGAGTGAACTCTGTTCACGAAAAGTCGCCATTGCACGTGGAATGTCAATCAGCACGATTACTTCACCTGTTTGGTTGTACGGAAGTTTGAAAAAACAGATTAAAAATGTGAATTTATGGTCAGCAAACCAAATTGCACGTGATCACCATGGTTGTCGGCGAGTTGTTTTTATGCTTAACGTGCATAAAGGACTGTCAGAGGAAGATATTGCACCCATCTTTACTAAAAACGTCCTTCATTTAATCATTCTATGCCCTTATATAAAAGTGTATTGAAAATAATAGGGTGGCCCTTGACTTTTGACGAGTAGTACAGAATCGTACACATATCTTGGCAGCAATATAGACAAAGTTGGAGGGACAGTGATATCAAAATAAGAATACAAAAAGCAAGAGGAGATTTCATTTCATTGGGAAATATATGGAGATCAAGATAAATCGGATCCAACACGAAAATAAGAATCTTCAACTCAAATGTGAAGTCAGTACTATTATATGGCTCTGAAACATGGAGAACAACAAAGACAACAACCAAAAAGTTACAGACTTTCATAAATGGGTGCTTGCGTAGAATAGAAGGATTAAAATGGTATGACAAGGTTACCAACGTGGAACTGATGAAAAGAACCAGAGAAGTGCCAGTGGAACAAGAGATGAGAAGAAGACGATGGCGATGAATAGGACACACACTGAGGAAACATGTTGATAGCATTACAAGGCAGTCCTTGTTCTGGAACCCCCAGGGCAAGAGAGGCAGAGGTAGACCAAGAAGCACATGGAGAAGAGAGCTGGAAAAAATTATGAGAAGAACGTGGAAAGAACTTGAGATGATGGCACGTGACAGGAGGACTTGGCATGTGTTTGTTGAAGGCCTATGCTCTTTTGGAAGTGGAGGGTTATGAATGAATGAATGAACTTCACAAGGCGTGTTTGGGAAACTCCAAACTCACATTGAAGACCTGAAGCTGCGGTGTATAATGCCTGCGTCACCAGCACGCTTCTATGTGGCAGTGAAACATGGACAACCTATGCTAAGCAAGAAAGAAGGCTCAATACCTTCCATCTACGATGTCTACGCCACATCCTTCGTATTTCGGTAAAGGACAAAGTGACAAATGTCGATGTGCTTTCGCGTGCTGGCCTTCAAAGCATGTATACTCTGCTTAGACAGCGCAGACTAGAATGGCTTGGCCATGTCCGCCGCATGGAAGATGCTTGCATCCCGAATGATGTATTCTATTGACGACTGGCAGATGACAAAAGAACAGTTGAGCGACCGCAGCTGAGGTTCAAAGATGTGTGCAAGAGATATGAAGGCATTGGGCATAAATCCAGCAACCTGGGAGGATGAAGCTGCCCATTCACCAAGTGGCGATGCTCTCTACGGCGCCACCTCAGATTGGGTGAAAAGAACCTCTCACGGTAAGCAGAAGAGAGGAGAAAACGTCGAAAGGAGCACCAGGAGTATAAGCAGCTGAAGGCTGTCACCTCAGGGGCGCATTCCTATAATCAGTTATGACGGAAAGGGCTATTATAATATTCCAGGCGCCAAGTCTGGAGATTTCCATGTGTGGGGGTGTAATTTTGAGGAGAAGGCAGATTGGATGGAATGGAAGAATAAAAGAAATAGATATCTGAGAGTTCGAAGAAACTGCCTCTCCTCGGGAAATAGTCTACTAGAAATCCTTAATGGGAAGAGAATTCTGGCAACTAAACAGGATATTTTCCGAACGATAAATTCTTTCTCAGGAATCTTACAAAAGTAAAGTACATAAAGTTTGAGAAAGGAAATTTGGTGTCCAGCCACATTAACTCAAATATCCAGAACCACTGTCTTCTTCTTCTTTGATCCGTAGCCGCCAACCGTCAAAGCAGTCAGCGGCCATCACGCCTGGTGGCGTCGTGTAGAGCAGCAACAAATAGATTCCACTTTGCTCGGTCGGCGGCCATCCTTCGCACAGTGCCCCAACTCTGGTTCATTCTTTGCATCTCGGCTTCCACAGTTCTCCGCCACGTTGTTTTTGGTTGGCCTCTCTTTCGCTTTCCCTCGGGGGTCCATAGCATAGCTGTTTTTGTGATGGTATCAGGGCCCCTTCTGAGGACGTGGCCAATCCAACTCCAGCGTCTGCCAGCTATAATGATGTGCAAGTTCTCCTGGTTACTCCGAATAAGTAGTTCTTGGTTGCTGATGGTATTCGGCCAAAAGATTTGGAGAATTTTCTTTAGGCAGATTGTGTGGAGCCCAACGGGCTGATCACCCGTTTGCCAGTCACTTTGATTACGGAAACAACGGCAAACGGATTGATTTGTCGTTGCCCTAAAGACGCCATTAAGCGTGATGGGAACAACGGCAGAGAAAATCTATTCGCTGTTGCCCTTAAGACGCCACTGTGCGTAATGGCCACTGACTGCTTTGCCGGTCGTTGGCTAAGGACGGAGGAAGAAGAAGAAGAAGAAGATTGTGTGGAAGGAGGACAGCCTCGATATTTCCTTCTCTGTTGCTTTCCAGCATTCCGCACCACAGAGAAGCACAGAAAGTACACAGCTCTCTGTCGTACAGATAGGTTGTGGGTTATTTTGGCCCGTCTGAGTAGAGTGGATGATGATAGGTACGTGAGAAAGGTGTGAGAAATAGATTTCACGGGTGGTAGCTTAAGGAAAAAGATATGTCTCTGTGTCACAGAGGTTTTATGATCATTGAAATTGCCTATATCTTCTTCTTTTTCTTTCACCCGTATCCTCTATTTATTATCACTCTTTTATCCTTTTTGTGTTTTTCGCATTCGTTCGTTTGCGACTATATACATTACTATTTTCCCATTTTAACGTTTACCTGTTCCTTTTCTCAAAACTGAGAACGCAGTTATGACGTAACGTGTCAGCCCCTACACGAGACGCAGAGTGTTAGAATGCATTCCGCCAGACAGGGGAGCAGACAGCTGTCTACAGTTTCCCCTGGGACAGTGTTTCTTCGGCTAAGTTTCTGGGCCTGAAGTGTGAGAATTCACTCCGTCAGACATGATGAGGAGACATTTGTCTGATAGTTTGCATCTGACATGTAGTTTCCAAGGTAGATTCTCAGTGTCAGGTGATATGACACTCACGCTCCACGGCCAGAGTTGGCGTAAGGTGCGAGAAAGCAAAGTGTCAGTTATGGTTCTCAGGATGAGTTTCTCGGGGAGGTGTGAAAAACTGCTTCTGCACTGGAGACGGGTTGTCTGAGATTCGCAACTGACACGCGCCCTCTCGGTCAGTAGGTGGCAGTTACTGCATGCGTTTAGGTGTTAAACGTAAGCGTTAAAGACGGAAAGGGGAGGCTATTGCGTAGTTTATGGAAATAGCGTACCTCTTTGTCTGGTATTTCATATATACTGGAGGGAGTGAGATTTCATTTTCACCCAGTAACTTCGCAGTCAAGACTAGAACAAGCCTTCGTTCGATTCCTAAGAATCTCTGTTAATAGAGATGGCATTTAGTTTGGTCGAAGTGGTTTAAATTCTTAGTAGTTCTGTGTTGAGGTAAATATTATATATATTATATTCTAGTATTTTGTGAAGTGTTTAAAGTGTTAAATCGCTTATTTTATTTCACTAGTTAGATTTGGTGCAAAGCGCTTAATTTATATAGTCTGTATTATGTTATAGTGGCGAGTTACAGCGGAAAACAGAAATTATATTTCTAGCTTAAACTCAGTCGGCTATTAAGGAATTTAATTTTACTGCTAAAATAATCAGACGAGAATAATTTTTCTAAACTAACTTATAAATGCTAGAAGCCTCATGAGTGTTGACGGAATACGCACGTATTCCTAATTCAGGAGGATTGATGATTTTTAAATATAACTTATTGCACGGGAAGTTTTAAATGATAAGTCAAGCGGTACGCTTGCAGTTTAAAAATGTAAGTTATAATCCGAGTACGTAGCATGTATAAGTATTTTATTTGTGGTTTTTCTTCCCTATTCAGTGAATACTGGGGTAACCCAAAATTTTGCCGGCGTTTAGTACAGAGACATACCTGTGAGAAACATAAACATTTTTATCTTTTAACCACGTGGGTTTACAAGTTAACACCTGTCTGACAGTGCGTGTGTCTTCATTAATAGACAGAGTACAACTCTTACTAACGGGTTTTATTAAAGACTAAATGTTTTATACTGGGCCTTTGAGCCAGATCAGATTTTCTGCACAAACTCTATGTACAAATTTAGCCGTTGTGGCAAGTAACATATTAACGTCAGTAACATTCCGACGGAGTTTCGACTAGTGGTGTGGTGACCAAATATAGTCCTTTCCTGAAAGTAGACACCGATCTGACATTCCTCAATTCTAGAAACCTAAGCTATTGACACTGTACTCGTTGTTAATGTTTCGTGCCTGGACAATTTTAATGTGACCTAAACAGACATCCGAAAAATAAGAACACCCAAGGAGTCGTTCCCGGAAGCAGAGAATTCATCCTGTCTTTTTGGAACTGGGGATTTCTTGGTCAAAGACAGCCCTTGACGAGTCGGTAGGTGAATGTCCTAAAAATTGTATTACCAGAAGTGGCTATCTAAGCTGTGAGTAGGAACATGTGCACGTGTGCTCGGCTGAATGAATAAAGTGAATGCAGGACGGAGTGATTTTTTTATTGTTGTAATTTGGCACCTATTTGCTGTATTAACTTTCTGTATGCAAGTATTGCTAATCATATTTCCGTTAAAATAGAGCAGAGATATCAAGTCTGTCCATACCTTAAGAAGAGGAAATATTAGACCTAATCCTATGTATCCTTGTTTCCTTGGGGCTATCACTTTCTTCCAACAGGACTGTGGGCATACCTCGAGGGATAAGATCTAACTGTTGGTCTATCATTTCTTGTAGCAATTCCTTGATTTTTTTATGACTATGTGTATATGCTTTGATGTAATTTCTATGTGTTGTGAAGAAATTTTAGATGATAATTAAAATTTCTCTTGAAATTAATCAGCGTGTTGGTCAGCTCGTTCTAGAATATTTATATAATCTTCTTCTTCTTCTTCTCGTTCGCTGTTGTTTAGAAATGTCTACACAAGAAGTCCGGTTTTCTGGATGTATGTTGCTGTGGTTGAAAGTTCTTCAAGACTCCCAAACAGCTTTGTGTGGATGTGCGTCTCTGTGGGCCAATGTTCAGTTCGCAATTGACTAAGCATGTGGCAGTCTTGCAGGATGTGTTCGGCTGTCTGTGCTGCCTGTCCACACGTACATAGGGGTGATGGGACCAATCTCAGTCTGTATAAGTGACTGTTCAGTCTGTTATGTCCTGTTCTCATACGGAACAGGATCACCTGTTTTGCTCGATCAAGATATTGATAGTTGTCTCTTTGTTGATCAATTTTCCTGATGGCCTTGATAAGGGTCTTCTTTTCCTGGAATGTGATTGTTTGTTCTTTTTGTTCCTGTGTTGCTCCCTCTTTTGCTAACATATCTGCTCTCTCATTTCCTGGTATGCCACAGTGTGATGGTATCCACTGTAGCACTACCCTTCTTTTGATATTTACTTCGCATAGGACTTTGTTTAATTCTGGCAGTTTATCACTGTTGAGGGCTTGCAGAACTGACATTGCATCGGTAAGGAATACAACCTGCTGACATTGGTTTATTGTGTTATTTATTATTCCTGCAGCAATGCTTATGGCCTGTACTTCAGCAGCATAGTTTGAACAGAATATTCAGTAGGTGAACAGGTGGATTCATTTTCTTTGTCTGGATAGACCACATAAACTCCTGCGCCTCCGTTCTTCACTGCTCTGGTTGCAGATCCATCAGTATATACTTGGATCCATGCTTCTCTGGGGTATAGTTCTTCAATCATGTCACATGCTGCTATTTTCCTTTGGAGAGTATTTAGCTCTCCCATGGGGCAGGTGGTAGTTATGGAGGTCTTAATACTGAAATTTTGATGTTGTTCCCATGGGGTTGGGAGGAGTGTGGGAGTTATTTCCTTAGTGATGTCTGGTAGTTCATCCTTGTATGTTCTAATTAGTTTTTTGGACCGATGCACAAAACTGCTTCTCTTCAACCTCCCACTGGCTAAATCTCCAAATCTAGTTTTCATTGGATGTGCAGGCATGTTCTTGTACTTTTCTGCTTGGATCAGGGTCTTAGTGTCTCGTCTGTATAATAAAGGTGGAATGCCTGTGATTTTTTCCATTTCATTTATTGGTGTGGTCTTCATGGCACCCGTGATCAACCGAAGCGCTTGATTTTGTACTTTATCTAAGGCTTGTAGGTGTGATTTGGCTGCTGTAGACCATGCTGCTGATCCGTACTCTAATATAGGTCTTATTGCACCTGTATACACTTTCTTTAGTGTTGTTTCGTTAGCTCCCCAACTTGATCCAGCTATTTTCCTCAGTATGGAAAGTTTTCTTCTCGCTTTAGCCTCTGTTCTCTCGATGTGGTGCCTCCATGTCATTCTCTTATCTAATGTAATGCCCAAGTACACCGGTTCCTCATCTGTTTGGACATGTATATTTCCAAGTCGTATCTCTCCTGCTTTGTCTTTGTTGGAGAGCGTGAAAAGTGTTGTTGATGATTTTTCAGCGTTGATCTGCACCATCCATTTCTCTGCCCATGCTGCTGTGTTGTCTGCTGCCCTTTGTATTCGCTTATTAGCGATAGTTAGATGTTCTTCTACACACCACACCACCAAGTCGTCAGCGTATAGGGCAGCTCTCACACCTTGTGGCAGATCGTGGATGAGGTCATTGATGAATACAAGGAACAGGGTGGGAGACAATACTGAGCCTTGAGGAACTCCATGTTTTAGGAGGATTTTCTTGCTGTTGTGACCTTCCATAGTGACTCTTGCTTTCCGATTGTAGGTGTTTTAGCATTTCGTTGGTTATACCATCCGGGCCTGGTGATTTCCTGTCTTTAAGTTTCCACACGGCTGTTTTTAACTCGTCCATATTGAAAGGTTTGGACATAACGTCCGGACTGTTTCCATTAGTTCTAGTGTGGATTATTTCTTGACGAATGTCTCGTTGTCTGCGTAAATTGACGGAGATGTTACTTTCATTTCTGTAGGATTCCGCAAATATGTCTGCTGCTTGTTTGCCGGTATATAGTTTCCCTGCATCGTCTAGTGTAATGGTTTGTCGTTGAGAATTGTTATCGTCATTCAATTGTTTAGTGAGTTTCCACAACTTTCTCCCTTCCTTTTCAAGGTTTAGTTTATATGTTTTTTCCCTCCAGCTTCTCCTCTGGGCTTCTAGCTTTCCTTTAATGAATTTTGCTTTTGCCTTTTGTAGCATGATATGGTTCTGTTGGGATGGTTGTACCTCTGCAGTGTGCCTTGCTTCATTCATATCTTCATGTAGGTTTTGTAGTGTGTTGGACCAATATGGTACATAGTTCTTCCTCGCTCCTCTCGGTATTGTCTCCTTTGCTGCCTTGAGTACTCCATTATTAAAATCCCAGATGACTCTGTTAATGTCTCTGTCTAGTACCTTAATATCTTTTGTAAGCAGATTTGCTCTGTGTTGATAAATGGACCAATTTGCTTTTTTATAATTCCATCTTGGCTGACTTGGACTTGTATTAATTGTTCTATTAATTTTGATGAATACAGGACGATGATCACTTCCACCGAGTTGTTCTCCTATTTCCCTTTCCACTATCCCAGCCAAATCAGGTGTGCAGAATGCCAGGTCTGGAGTAGAGGTGCTATGCCATCTTCTGGAGTAAAAGGTTGGAGGATCATTAGGGTTGTTTAGAAGGGTTAGGTTATTGTCGTCTTGCCAGTTTTATATCTCTTCGCCCCTTCTATCTAGCTGGTTGTATCCCCAGCTTTGGGAATGGCTGTTGAAGTCTCCCACCGCTAGGAAGTTGCCAATGGGGACATCTATGCTAGTCATGTTCAGTGGTATGTCATTGGGGCAGTAGAAGTTTAGGAGATCCAGTTCCAGAGTGTTATGTTTTAGATGGATTACTTGGTATTCTGCACCTTCTTTATATGTCTTGGATTCTATAGCGTTGAGGTTATTCCTTATCAGTGTTAGTATGCCACCCTTCTTCCGATCTTTTCTGTCAACTCTGAAGCATTGATAGCCCCGTATCTTAAAATGTTTTCCTTCCTGTAGGTGGGTTTCTTGTATGCAGCATATGCTAATTTCTTTCCGAAATAGGGTATTCTCTAGTTCAGTCTTTTTGTTGTTGACTCCCTCTGCATTCCAATGCATGACATTCAGAGGGGCCGTCGTCTTATCTGGTTGGCCAGTTACTTTCTCCTTCCGCCTCCTGGCTCCATTTGGCGGACTAAGGAGACATCCAGTAGCTGAGGGTGGATTCTGTCGAGGCTCAGAATCCGGCACTGCTCCTGCCTGGAGGGACTTCACAGGGCGAGCACCATAACGATAATTTTTTGACATCTGTTGTGTAGACATATTAAACCAAAGCGGGTTGCATGGTACCATGGTTGCTGGTGCGCCTCCTGGCCTGGTACATCTGACTTCAGCACCTGTTTCTTAAGGCAGAGTGTGCTCATGCCTCCCCCTCTGGCTGGGGGATTTGATTTTGCCTTTACCTCGTTTGCTGTCCCATCTTGCCTCCCGCTGGGGTTGATACCCAACCTTCGGCAAGATTACTGGGTATAACGGGGTCCACCACGAGTAGGTGAGGTAGACTTGGGCAGGAGAGGCTAAGAGACATGTTGAGTCTTGTATTGCGCATCACTGCCCCATTTGGACCCCATTTATATAATCATTTGTTATAGTTTTCCCACGTCTGTACGTCTAACTGTCATCATATATGTGCGTGCACGTGAGTGGTTATATATATATATATATATATATATATATATATATATATATATATATATATATATATATATATATATATATATATATATATATATATATATATATATATATATATATATATATATATATATATATACACATATATATATATATACATATATACATATATACATATATACATATATACATATATATATATATATATATATATATATATATAGATATATATATATATATATATATATATATATATATATATATATATATATATATATATATATATATATATATATATATATATATATATATATATATGCGTGTGTGTGTGTGTTTAGACTGTCTGACTTCTTGAAAGCTGTCGTAGAAGATAGGTGAGAGAGAGAAGATTTCTCGATCTCAGAGACAGGGACCTCAAGACGCAGCAATAGAGACCGCAGTCAGCGACTCATAGCTTGACTGCCTGCGTCAGGACCAGCGAACCAGAGCTGGTCAAGACCGTGCTCCACCTCCACGTGGTGGTCCTGGAAACAGTCTGCAGCAGTGCAGGCTGGCTGAGCGAGTACGGATCGCAATGGGAAGGCAAACCCGGTCCTAAAAAATGCCGTGCAGAAATCGGATGTGTCGACCGAAAGGTGAAGATATCACAGCTACGTTGGAAACAGACACAACGCAACCACCGTCCTTTTCAGGGCGAACGAAGAAGAAGAAGAAGAAGATCTCAGAGACAGCCTCTTAATCACATGCTACCATCTCACTCGTGGAAACCTATTGCTATTACTACTTCTCACTGTGACTATCACTTATTCAAATCTATTCAGAAGGGACCAACCCAAGTCTTAATTCCCCTATCAAAAATCTACGACACTCTGGAATGAGTAAGTTTCTCTATTCCAGCCTATCTATACGACTGTAATTTAGTACAAGACAACCTTGCACTCCTCATACATATAAATATAAGTTTAACTACACACACACGCAGCTATGTGACAAAAAGACACACAAACGGGGAAAACTACGGTTAATTGGGTATGGGTCTGACCAACACACAAAGTTAAGTTCCTTTGTTGTTTATTATCATTAAACTTGACAACACCAATTATCTAAAGAAAAATCAAACAAATCAGATTTACATACGTATGAAATAACAAAAATAGATGCGCCCTCCCCCCGTGGAGAAAATAACCCAAAGTTAATAACCCAAAGGTCGAAGGTTAGCACTATGATACAGAGGAGACAGTAAAGTAAACAAAGTCTGACTCTATAAGTACAGTAAAGTAAACAAATTAGGCAAATCCAGAGTTGGTAAAATCTCTGTAACAAAGAAAAATATTCACTCTCTCTCTCTTGCAAACAGTGGCCACTCTCTCACTCTTACCTCCTAGGAGATATTCCTCGGCGTACAACTATCCAGTTCACTTCCCACATTGGCCCCAGTTCATCCACTAACAACAAATTTTGAGGGGAACGCCAAATCTGGTAGTTTTTTTCTAGCTAACAAATGTTACTGTGAATAGTCGATCTAGGAACGTGCTCTTGTGGTTCACAATTTAAAGAGGAAAATAATTCCAGTATTGGAATACGTCTGGTTGCCAAAATGTTACAATGATAAATGATGATAATACTATCGGCTGACTCTACGTTAGAGCGCCGATTCTGAACAACGTAAATTTCTGGATGCTTCGCTTGAATACGACTGTCAGAAGTCGGGAATAAATGTTATTTTTGTACACCCCAGTGGGCTGATAAAAAGTGAAAAATATTGCTGGGTTTGGTAAGTCCAGTTAAATTACTTTTAGTGTCAGAACTGTTCTCATGTATCTTTGGCGAGTACACGCTTATAATGAAGATCGGTACCGCTCAACCCAATTAGAGGCACAGGTAACTAACAAAGTAAAATTTCACAGACCAAAAAACAAGCAAAATAAAAGACCGCTGGACGCTCTTGATCAGGTCTGCTAGGAATGTAAGAAAAACATTTATGGAAAAATGCTACTATTCTATATAGCTATATATATGCACACAGACGGTGACAAGACGATCTCTTATCCACTCCGTCAGTCCTGATTAAAATTAAACGGTACAGGTGTTTTCTTTAGCCTACCTTATCGCGTTATCGCGCGTCGCTTAGCGAGTGTAGGTTGGATTGAGTTATGCAACTCCCCCCCCCCCCCCCTGCTCGCGGTTAACGATCAGCGTACAATGTCAATTATCACAAACTATCGCCGGTTGTTAAGTAGCAGCATATAAAACCGTAAAACCGTCTCTTTTTGTGTGAGAAAGCGTGTGGTGAAAATTAACATTATAACTGAACATCTGGTATGAAATAGCTACGCGTTATTTTATTTCACTAGTTTAACAGCTAGAAAATCGAAGTGAATTATAATGGTAAAACCTAACACTTTTAATTGGTAAAAGCTAACACTTTTAAACACGTAAGCACTAATTTCTATTACCAGAAATCAGAAGGAAAAATCCCCACGAATTGCTAATAACACATTTAACAAAATGGCTCTAGAACTGCGTGCTTAGACTATCCAAAAATCTGAGTGACGCTGATAGCGAGTTTTACGAAAACACAGCTTCTATATGCTTAAATTTCTCTGATCTATCGATGATGTTACTTTTCGCGTTACTATGTGTAACGGGGAATAACGACTACGTTTCCCAAATGAAAGGCTTACAGGTCGGCTCTGTCGGGCGTTGCTAACCGACATCAGAAGAATTCTTACGTCTAACGGGTTCTCGAAGAATTTTCTGCGTATACGACATCAAAGCGTTAACTCCCCTTTCCGGAGACTTCAAAAGGCCGTTACGTCTGTTTCACGTGTTTTCTGTTTGAAATCGCATGCCTGACAGATACTGGCTTGGGAAAACGAGGTAAACAAAAGCGGATTCGCTACCTGTTTTGACGGGCAGGTTTCGAAAATTTGTAAACACTGCTTTTTCCCAACTGTGTTTAAGAAAAGAGGCGGGAACGAAAAAGTAATCTTGTGTGGATAAAGACATGTCTTAAATTCATGGTTTTAGCTAGCAAATCATAGAGCGCTACGAGGTTACAAAAACTGTCCGATTACTGTAGGCTATTTTTCCATTATACGTCACACTCTCATACAGTCTTAATTTGATGTTTGTGCTGTACTGGGAAGACTTCCAAATGTTGTTGAGACTAGCAAAGGCTGTTCTCGCTTTATTCATTCTGTTGTTAATGTCCTTGCTTGTTCCGCTGTCAGGTGTTACTATGTATCTTAGATAGGTAAATGTGTCTGTCTGTTCTAACTTCTGAAAGGAAATTTGGTGTCCGGCTACATTAACTTAAATATCCCGACCCACTGTAAGTTAGTTTAAATATGGCTTGGCCCCCATGGTGTAGATTTATGTTTAAAACAAAATACAGCCCAAATAAAGTTAACAGGAAAAATAACAACAGACTCTGTTAAGTTAAATTTAGAAAAAGATATACATTCTCACAACTCTTAAAGATTTACAAATTGAACACAAAATATGTACTCTTAGGTTTAGAAGGAAAAAAAAACAACTACTATGGTCATCATCTGGACTAGGAGATCTTTTCTATGGTTGTTTTGCTGGTAGGTGTTATACTCATCTCCTCAAGGACTGTAGTAGCTGCTGAGATGATTGGTGTTCTGACTCTCTTGGTTTGGTCTGCCCCAGCACTTAGGTACAGTAATACAGTTCTGCGGTTTCAGAGGGTGGCAGAGTTTGCTTCCCTGGACTCATTGCACATCTGAAACATGGATGGAGTAAGTCAGCTCAACTGAATACCTCTTCTGCTTACTTGATCATGACTCGTTAAAGTCACCTGGTATGACAGCCTAGAGTTGTACTCTGGTATGGGATGGTTGGTAAGGAATGGGTTACCTGGTTGGTAGGGTATGGTTTGGTTTGGTATGGTAACTTGGTTGATAGGGTATGGTTGGTAGCGGTAACCTTTGGTACCGTGGACTTGTAACCTCGTATATACCCTGGACCCGTAACCTGGTTGGACTGGAGGATTAAACAATTGAAGTCCCATTAGTGGCGTTTCAAGAGCAATCATCTCCTATGTCTGATGGGCGATAATCGTTCATCAGAAATCAAACTAAAACAATCATAGCTAACATTCAATAACAAAGTGTTATCTAGTATATATGAAATACTCCTACTTATAATGACATTTTAAGCGTATCTGGAGTTTTCAACCTCTTTTTGACTGTCTGCTTATTTACAGTAGTGGTTTTTCACATGGGACAGTTAGTTTCACAAATTTTGATGTTTGAGGATATAGTCCATAAATAGTTGAGAACCACTGGTTCACATTGTGTCTGTACAGCAGTATATCAATTTTGGGGTCATTGTCACCAATGGTTTGAGAGCCACTGGGTTATAGTTTCCCATGCTGTAGTAAAACCTTTTGGGGGTCATGGGTGTCAAGGTCTGAGAACCACCTGATTTACCTTTTTGCTACATGAGCAGTAAATCATTTTGAGGGTAGTCATGATCTCAAGGGCCTGAGAACCACTGGCTTACATTTTGTCGGTCAAGTGGTAAATTCATTAAATAGCTAAATAATTGTAAACATTCTTAAAGTTCTGGTTCCTGTCAAAAATATCATTCATATGACTGATAATAGAATAGTTCTTCAATCGTCAAACATGGTATATGCATAGAAGTGTATTAAAAACATATAAAGACTATTCCATGATGAAAACACTAATGTCCAATATAAGACAAAGAGATAAGAAATGTGATTGAGAACACACTTATCAAGTTTGTAGTCTTGACAAAGAACAATGGAACATATAAGAAATAGAAAGTACAAGGACCACTACGATACTTTATGTTCTGCTTAGTTCAGTAATACAAATCCCAAAGTAACAATAAAATTATACATGAACTATTTAACCCTGTCTTATTTCTGCCATGATGTGAGAAGACGATTAGTGATTAATTATGACTTCAGTGAACTCATACATTAGAAATGGTTGAGTAACATGTAAATATGCAAATAACAATTTCTGTCACTGAAATGAAAATACATTTAAAAGGTTATCTATTAGATCACTTACTCGCTCGAACGATCCACTACGGATTTCGCAAAGGTAACCCCGCTCCGGGGCCCATTAGCTCACGTCTGCTGCAATGGACAGTTACAAGTAGAATGTCTTGAAATATCCCTTCAAGAATTTTCCACTCGACTTCCTGTTGACCTGTTGGTGGCATCTTTCCAACTGCACTCACACACACATACAAAAATTTGTGTGTGAACTTGGTCGCAGGTAGCTTCAATTACTTCATTTTAAACTGGTCCGAGTTTTCACTGTGTAGGTGTACGGCCGAGTTTACCTCCCCCTTGATTTACAAGCTTCCTGTTAACGATATAAAATGTCCATTTCCGGGCTCGCCGTCCCTTGCTTGAAATACTATACACATGGAATGACCCATCCAGTGACCGAGTGGATAATTTATCTGCCTTGGCCGTGAGAAATAGCGAGGTTAGCAAGTACTAGTGTAAAGAAGACTAGGGAGAGAAAGACTTTTCTCATTATAAGAACGAAAAAAAAAATCTGAAGAGAAATGGTTTTCATTTCTAGCTTTAGAGAGAAGTTTGGAGAGGAATAAAATAATAGACAAAAGAAAACAGTCGGAACACTACACCCTGTAACGAAAAAGGTTATTCAGCAGTCCAGACTCCTTTCGGCTTTAGCGTCACTTTCCTCTTTACTAGAGGACCATCTTCCGTCTTGGATGGCTGAGTTGAATATTTTCTTTACTTAACGTGTCCGTGTTATTTGTTGAAGAATTTTTGGTTTAAAATTTCTACAGGTGGTCACCAGCCCCCATGCCGAACAATCCTTAGTTGCTTCTTACGACATGTGTATTATTTTAAAAAAAGCTCAAGGAGCTTTCACTGCATTGGGAAATATTGGGAAATCAAAAGAAATCAAGTCCAACACAAAAGTCAGAATCTTCAATTCAAATGTCAAGTCAGTCCTATTTCTATTGTATGGTTCTGAAACATGGAGAACAACAAAAACAACAACAAAAGAGCTTTCATCTCAAACATGGATGTTTCATAAATAGATGATTGCGTAGAATAGAAGGATTGAAAGATATGACAAGATGACTAATGTGGAACTGATTACAAAAACCAGACAAGTGCTAGTGGAACAAGAGATGAGAAAAAGACGCTGGAGATCGATATGATCAACATTGATGAAACCATTGAAAACTTTATAATGTATCCTTGTTTTGGAATCCCCACAGTAAGAGAGGTGGGGGAAATTAAAGAACACATAGAGACATACATGGAGAATATGAAGAAGACATGGACACACCTAGAACTGATGGCACGGGAAAGGAAGACTTGGAATAAGCTTGTTAAAGGCACAGGCTTGATTGGGAGCTGAAGGGTTATGACGATGGCAGGTATAATGAGAGTACTAATTATACTCAAGCTCACAGGTTTTAGTGCAAGTACCAAGTGTCCTCAACCTGACAGGTGCTTGTATGAGTTATAATTCTACTCAAGCTCACAGGTACTTGTAAGAGTTATAATTCTACTCAAGCTCACAGGTACTTGTACGAGTTATAATTTTACTGAAGCTCACAGGTACTTGTACGAGTTATAATTCTACTGAAGCTCACAGGTACTTGTACGAGTTATAATTCTACTCAAGCTCACATGTACTTGTACGAGTTATAATTCTACTCAAGCTCAGAGGTACTTGTACGAGTTATAATTCTACTCAAGCTCACATGTACTTGTATTAGTTATAATTCTACTCAGGCTCACAGGTACTTGTACAAGTTATAATTCTTCTGAAGCTCACATGTACTTGTACGAGCTATAATTCTACTCAAGCTCACATGTACTTGTACTAGTTATAATTCTACTCAAGCTCACAGGCAGTAGTGCAATACTAAATCTCCTCAACCTGACTATTATGGGTTGCATCCATATGCTCTGTAGTGATTGTCTAACACTGGCCAAAACCTATAATATCTAATGTGAGCCTTCGCACAAGATTACTCTTGGCAGAGATGCAAATAGAAGGATGATGATGCTTCTACCACGAGAGACTATTCACAAGTTATTTCAGGAGTCAAGAACAATGCTGAATGGGTCTTAGCAATGTTAACTTTTATCTGCCCACCGCCGCTTGTGAAGAATTATTATATAATTTAGCTCGTTCAAGCTTCCAACTGAATTAACAGTAAAGTTTTACTTATTATCTCTATATGGATGTATATTAAAGATACTGATTGATACGAGTGCACTTCTCTCCGTAATAACTGAATCAACTATGAATTTGTAAAACAACATATAACAAATTTAATGATCAATTATTATTTAACAAAAGTAGAGTCAAGAGAAGCTAGTACGTTAGTACAAGGTAGGTTTCTTCATGGAGAAAATGTCGGTTTTAGGAAGCTTAATTTTGAAAAATAAAAGTTCTTCTGTATTTGGCCTACTAGAAATGGGACTCAGCTGCCAAAACGCCGAAGTGTTGATGCTGCTGTTCCGGCAATTCGTCTTCGGTGGCGAGAGCACGTCTCCAGATTAGTTCAGGCGGTAACCTCTCCTGGTCAAGGCAGGTATCTTCACAACCCGTGGAACGTAGGTTTCAAGGGTCGATCACAGCTCTTGAACCACAGAATAGTAGCACAACTGGTATCGTAGAATCGTACCACAAACTTTAGAGGAAATAAAAAGAACAAAAGCCTCTGCCAAGTCTTTGTTTTCTTATATTAATCATGTGACTTTCCCGCTATCCCGTCCACCGATTCTTTTCTCTGAATTTTTAATCTCCCAGTGCGTACATCATATAACTCAGGGGCTATGATGAAAAATCACCATTCTTTAGCTAATTTAATGGAAAAATTGTGACTGGACAGCGGCGAGTGCAATGGCGTGTGCTTGGATGAACATATTTAAGTTTACATATAAACGCACAAAATGATAATATAAGAACTATGCACATGATGATGTAATCATCATCCACTACCTGCTCCCTTCGAAGTCTGGGGTTATATCTGTTTGGTTCTCTGTGAGAACTAGCGCGAAGCAATCACCAGCGCTTGCTATGGTGGTTTATGAAAATACTATATTAATATGCTGAGGTTGCCAGCCTCGTATGGACTTTTACAACCACTAGCAAGTACAAACATGTCAAATTCAAATTGTAAAATATATGTTACAACTCACCCCAATTTGGGAAATACAATCGACGGGCACAGTTTGAACGGACACGGCAACTTGATTAGATGCATTGAACACGTCGTCTGTGGTAATTTTTAAAAATCCCTTTTATGACTGATGTTCAAAATCCTAAGAATCCGTTTTTCCAAATTGATAAGGTTGAGCGTTCTTGCTGACTACTTGTCGAAGATACTCCAATACGTTTTTTCGGTTCTTTAATTCAGGATCTTTGTCCTATTCGTTTCTGGCTCTCTCTGGATTTCCTACTTTGACGTTTTACGAAGCAGTGGTTTTTTAGCCTCAAAATTTGCTAGGTTATATTGTACCATGGGCACAACGGGCTAATCACCTGTTTGCCAAGTCACTTCGATTACATGTCCGCCCATGGGCCTTGTGCACTTGGGTACCCTCTACACCTCGTTTCACGGGGTAGAAGAGGTTCCGATTATGAGATGAGATATTGTACCATTTCGTCCGCGTGTCAGCGCTGTGTTTTCACCAAAACTTCCAATCAGAATGAATGTATAATGTGTTCACTTGTCTGTTCCAATCCATGAGCAAGAATAGACGTGAGTAGTGGTTTTAGTTATTACCTTCACCCTCGTCGTAAGATATTCTAAGAATATCATATCAAAGAATTAAACATAACCACATATGGCCAAGCCCCATGTGTTTACTCTTATGCAGACTTGCGAACACATCTACGAGCTCATCCCTCAAATATTGCATTACCCATAATGTCTCACGAGACGGGTTTCTCTGTAATTATCATTACAGAAGTCTAGACGGAAATGCTTATGCAATTTGCACTCGTACCTGAATTCGTTCACCTGACGGATAATCGCTGACACTCGCTGACCACAGACGTTTTTTTTTCAGACAGACAATCTGGTCTTCCTTTGTCCTTTCCGTCAAAGTGTCGGAAGGTGTTAGCGATGAGCTACGAATACAAGTTGTCACTCCTTCTCTCGCCTGTACTACGTCTGGGGCGAAATGAGTTAGGCAACGTAAACAAATACTCCACGTTCACAGAATTCCTGGCCGTCTATTATCTATAATGTTTACACTCATTACTGCGTAATTGTCAATATAGGTTCAAACGAAAAGGATTGATTACCCTAATCAGCAAAAGATGGTCGCTGAAGTCCCGACATAACAAGAATTGAGGAAAGGGAGTTTAAACAATGAATCTAAAATACCAAATACTGTCAGAGTTACTAAATCTCCTCAACCTCACAGGTACTTGTACGAGTACTAATTCTTCACAAGCTGACGTGAACTTGTACGAGTACTAATTCTACTTAAGCTCACAGGTAGTAGTGTAAGTACTAAGTCTCCTCAACTTGACAGGTACTTGTACGAGTACTAATTCTTCACAAGCTGACAGGTACTTGTACGAGTACTAATTCTACTCAAGCTGACAGGTACTTGTACGAGTTCTAATTCTACTCAAGCTGACAAGTACTTACTTATACGTTTTACGTCTACTCAAGTTGACAGATACTTGTACGAGTTCAAATTCTACTCAAGGTGAAAAAAAAAATTGTATTCGATGAGAGTTCCAAGATTGTAAGGTTAGAAGAATTTAGACAGAGCAGGAGGTCTAGTTGTTGTTGTTGTTTAACTAGGGCTGCTGAGCTTCTCGCTCTTTTGCAGTCAATACCAAGTGGAAGAGTCCTTGGTATTATCTACACTGTAGATCTAGGTTTTTCCTGTGGCTTTTCTGCCATTCCGAAACCTACTGATTTGAAGTCATTGTGACAGAATTGGGTAAGACATTGTTGAGTACTGGGTGGAGCTAAACCCCCACCCCTCATTTCTTCTTGACTGTTATTACCACTCGCATTTCTTTCTCTAATTTCGCTTCTGTAGATGAAAGGGGGAGTGCTCGCTGTCGCTCTTACTAGGACAGGTTCCCTCCCCTTTCCTGTTGTTGGCCAGAGTAATCTTTGAATGCGGTTACAACTCTCCGTACTGTTTCTTTGAGACCAGGGAAATTAGCCGCCTCGCTGTCCACGTGCAGAACGTATTACGCCATCTATTGGCGGTTTCTCACTTTGTTTTGGCAAGTAAACACGGGAAACTGTTCCTGGAGTTCCGTCATGTTACGTGGCAGTCCGAGCGAAGGAGCGACTGGTTCGAAGACACCTGCGCTGTTGAGGTGACGGTCTCCTAAATTTCCCTGTGTTTTATGCCAGGAATTCTTGGACTCTGTATGCATAACAGTCTTTACTCTGTTACGCAAATTCTTTGTAGCTTGTCGGTAGGAGAATTCTCTGGGTAATAGTTGCAAGTTGTTCCCTACGCACGTGTTAGCCCACGCGCGCACACCTGCAACCCTACTATTAATATATATATACCGTCTACTTCTGCTTCTAATTGCTTCAGTCCAAAAAATTCCTGCCGTGAGAAGTTAGAAGACTTAACGCCAGCTTGCCTGCTATTATAGAGTGGGAGATTCTGACAGTCTTAGTAAGCAAGTTTAGTACTTGGTAATTAGTATAAATTTGTGCTTGGGATTTGTAATAAGTCAGCGTAAGCCTTCATAAAGGGTTTTAGTAATGTGGTATATTACAGCAATCATTCAACCCGAAATCTGAAGCTATAACCAGTTTTCTTTTTTGAGAAGGGAATTGTAATTTTATGTTGCTGATATAGTTATAAGTGCCCAATGGTTATATGACTTGATGTCTGATATAGTTCATTAAAAGGAATACTAGGCTTCCTCTATATATGGATAACTATGTAATTGAGTCTTTAACACACAAAAAGGTTAACCTAAGCAGTCGAAATCTTTTGGCCTCAAGGGCGGATTGTGTAAATATAATTTTTCCCCACATGTAACTTGAATTTAAGTAAGCACCTGTACATTAGTTGATTATTTTAAACGCATTTATAATTGTCGCGAGAGGTTAAGATGTTATTAAAAATAAGGAGATATCCTGGACATAAAGGTGTATCAGATGATACCAGGATAGTGCCAGATAAGAGTCTGGTCTTATCAGTAATACCCCCTTCTCTGAAGAGAGTAAGGGTGTATAGACACAAAGGTAAGGTCAAGCTATGTAAGTTCCCAGAGAAGATGGTGATGTAGTACTCTGAATCCCTAACTGCTACCTCTCCAGATCCTCCTCTGTGATTATGGTACTTAATAGTGTTTCTGACTCTGCTAGGGGTAATTATTTAATTAAAATTTACCAACATTTAATAACAACTTAACTTAAAGAATTTAAGTAAGTCTGCTGGTAAATATTTACAATTTATTAAATGCAGTTTCTCTTTTCTGTTTGGAAAAGCATTAAAATCAAATATTTTACAACATTAAATAAATAAGAACAGTTCAACAAAAATGTCTTTCTCTTGTGTAAGATGTCTATCTCTTGGTAGAACGTCTAACTTGGTTGATCTTTCATTTAAGAATTATTAATGTTATCTTTACAATCTACTTGAGCTATATAGAGTTCTTTGCATCATGAACTGGCTGCGGTTATTTGTTTGGTGAACCGGCATACGCTACACAGTTGCCCTGAGAGCAACTTATCTGAGTCACTGCAGATGGATCCCTCTGATGCTGGATAAAATCTTCAGATGAGAATGTTCCAGCTGTGCACACGAAATGGCTGGCACTTTATCATAGACTGGCACTGCATTCGTTGCACTTTCAGAAAAAGAAGCCTCTTCTTATTTGTAGGCTTTAGGTTACAGGATTAAATGATTAAACCCTCAGGCACACACAAACTAGCCCTTAATGTTTGATTAAGGTCTACTAAAAGGTACAGAAGGCAAACACTTGCTTTAACATATGCTCTTCTTTCCCCGCGTTCTGTGCTTTCAAATAATAGTGACTAACCGAGTTCGTTAGGCCAGTCTATTTATAGTGTGACCTCGGACGGACGAGATGGGTATCCAGAAGAATGAAATCACGATCAGAAAATGTGTGTACCTTTCTGCCTATCGTTCAATGTAGGAAAACTGCTTTTTTTAATTATCTCCGTTATTCCTGATGCGATTTCATCCACTCAAAGCTTAAATTATACTTGGGATTAGGCTTTATATATCTATGTAATAATCTTTTAGTTTGCAAATTGCATTTTATAGTATGCATAGTTTAAACTGCTAAATTTCGGACAGCCTGAAGCTTCGAATGCATTCAACCTAAGATTTATCCCGTCCTATATTAGTATTAGTAAAAGTATTATTACTAACGGGTAGAGTAATATCCCTAATATTGTGTTGGTACCCTCTTTCAAGTGGTACTTCTTCCAAAATGCTGTATTAAAATTCCGAAGTTAATCAGGTTACACAGATTGAGCCTTGCCAGTTTTATTTTCTATGCAGTAGTAAACACAAAGAAAGCGTTTTCATTGGTCAGAGTATTTTATCTTTCTACCATGTATGGTGCGCGGTATGGTCAGAATATTTAGAATTCGTGATGTGAGACAGACGTCATTTCACGACAGAGCCTCCCAATTCAAAAGCGTAAACCCGCTGTTGGAGCTCCCTGTCTGAATTCACAATCACGACATACTTCCACTATGTGATTCACTCTGCCTTACTCTTCTCCTGGTTTCCTTCAGGGTAGGGGGGTGAACTTCAAGTAGGCACTACTCAAGACTCTTGCCTCAACACTATGCGATCCAGGGATAATACCGCATGTTGTATTATTAAACAGTACAGGTGCTGCTGCCTGTCTAATTGCTGATTATCAATTAATGTTCACCATTACTCTTCTCTGAATCTGTTCAATGACTTGTCCAGAGGTGTTAGATGTTCCTCAAGGTTCCAATAGTTATGAGGATGTCATCTATAAAATTAGGTGATAGCTGAGTTTCATAAGGGATCCAGTAATTTCCTCATCATCCTGGGTAAAACACTCGGAGTATTCTTCAACCCAACAAGCAACCTATGGAACTCACAGTGCCCCTCCAAGGTGCTCACAGCCTGCAATGGTCTGAGCTCAGGCTTGACGGGAATCTGGTAATGCCCTTATCTAGATTCACTAGTGACTCAGGTACTGTAATTATTTCTCAAATCCAGGCAGACCTATGTTTACCAGAGAGTTCTCTCAGCTAAACCACAATGGAGCGATAATATGATTCATATGGGGAAATGAATTTTCTGCACCAAGAAATCAATTCTCCCTGTAGCATTGCTATATAATATATAATCTCAGTCCATGTCCGTACATTACTTCCACTGGACTGTGTAGGGCCGGCCAACTACCACTGTTGCCGGTGCCCTCATAATGCTAATTTAATAGCCGTATGTTGAAGTGAGCTGAGCATTAGGCCAATTGCCCACTCTCCCACTTCCAATTTTTCTGGGGTTGACCCGCAGTTTCGTTTTCAAAGTTGGCTGACTAACCATACTTCTATTTTTAGCCAGTTAAAAGAATTCAGAACACACTTGTGCTGGTGCGGGATGGGCTGTTTCCCCTCTCTGTACGAGACGGAGAGTTGCCATGGTAACTGGTTTATTGGAAGACTGGGTGTGAGAAGGTGTTGGCCTATTTACTATGTCTACCTTATTCTTTTTATTTTCAGGCCTATTTTCACCGCAATGCGTTTCTAGGTCCTGTTGAGTTTCTCCACGTGTGGAGTTTACCTTGCTACATTGTGCACAGGCGGTCACATACTGAAATATGTCTTCAGCAATACCTGGCCAATAATATTTCATAGATGCTCTTTGACAGGTGGTACCAATTTTTCCATGTCCACCGTCTGATACAACATGTGTTAATTCCATAACCTTGTCCCTATAACTCAATGGCAGTACTAACTGTCCATATCCATTTTGTCCTGCTCCAGCTTTTCTGTAAAGCAATCCATCCTTCAAATAGAACTGTCCTTTCTTAGGGGGTTTACGGCTGTCTGGCAATTTGTCAAAGCAAGGTTTTAATGATTTATCTTTAGCCTGGGCTTTTTTAATCTTTTTCGGGTGAATACTAAGTGGTGTTCCCTCCTCCTTCCTAGGGGTTGACCTGACCTGGAGTGTTGCCATGATCACAGGTTTTATTGGGTTCCGTACGAAAACACATTTTCTTCCTAATACCAGCGGGTTATTAGGATCCTCACACACTGCTGCACTAATCACTCCTTCCACATAGCGAGTTCTGGCATTTATCCTTGATATAGGGAGTGTCATGGTGTCTGTTCCTTTGAGTGCCCCTTGTATCTCCACTTTTTCTGTGGTATATTGATCAGGGGGCACCAGAGTCGCACTCACAACTGAGTTATATTCCAATCCTGAATCATAAAGGCACATAATCTTATTGCCATTACATGTTACTTCTTCACAGATGGGGGAATGATGGAGGTTTATCTGACTGTCTGTCAGGTCCTTCCTGCCCTTTCCCACTGTTATCATACATGCAGCGTGATATGGAGGGACTTTCTTACCACATTCCAGTGTATTGTG
This sequence comes from Oreohelix idahoensis, assembly GCA_024509875.1. Lineage (NCBI taxonomy): Eukaryota > Metazoa > Mollusca > Gastropoda > Stylommatophora > Oreohelicidae > Oreohelix > Oreohelix idahoensis. The sequence continues at coordinate 729,719 of JAMPIV010001777.1, read as the reverse complement.
GTTATTCATTTTCAAATTTTGCACCACTTATCTCCCTGTCTGTAGGGTTTCTTATCTTGTACCTGAGGGTTCCTGTTTTTATGATCAAATCTTGGTTTGTCATAGTCTTGTTTGTATCTGTGTTGTTTGTCTCTATTACACTGACAAACAACATTTTTCTTTCTTATATAAGAATAAGTGTTCTTAGGTCAGTTTCTTGCGCTGATTTCAAATCTGAAATCCGTTTATCTCTATCACATCGGGTTCTTAAGATATTTGTGAATAAATATATTTTTGGGAAACCGTTATTTGCTCCGTTTCATTTTTACTATATAACTTATTAAAAATTAATAAAAAGCAACATAATTCTACTTTTTATACTGCTAAAAGATGCATGACATATGTTACGCGATTTTTCAAATAGTTACTGTATTTTGAAATAATTCTGAGCAAAATATGGCTTCTAGAAGTTGTAGAAATTCGGCTGATCTGTTCTGTTACGTGTGCAGATATTTTACCGATCGTGTTGACCAGAAAAACTTTACACCATTACTAAAGAAAGCATATGAACTTTATTTCGATTTGAAAGTTGATGATGCAAATAAATCTTGGTAGCCAAATGCAGTTTGTTCGATACATTGGCAGGTTGGTTACGAAAATCGCTGAAGCATAAGTCGATGCCTTTTGGAGTGCCAGTAATATGGCGTGAACATACAAATCACACTACTGATTGTACTTCTGCTTGACAAATATCCATGGTTTCACTTTTAAAACTAGAAAGTCTGTGGTTTATTCAAATATTGAATTGGTTTCGAAACCAGTGCCTCATGATCCAATCACGTGTCCGATCCAAGTACCACCAGAACATAATCCGTTGGACGTGAATGAACCATCAGAAAGTGATAGTTTACCTGCATTAGAAACTAATTCTGACTCAGATTACATACCGGTGAATGATAGTGTTTACTTAATTAACCATTCAGGACTTTCAGATCTAATACGTGATCTCGCTCTTATCAAAGGACAAGCGGAATTACTCGGTTCGCGACTCAAAGAATGGAATCTTTTAGCGCCCAATACTCCGATATCTAAATTTCGTCATAGACACAGAGAACTTGTTCAATACTTTGAGATGGATGATGACATTTGCTATTGCAAAGATGTAAACGGTCTAATGGTGCACCTCGGTCATAAGCACATAGTCAACGAATGGCGACTTTTCATCGATTCTTCCAAGACTAGTCTAAAAGCTGTGTTATTGCATAACAGAAACTTATTTTCATCAATTCCAGTCACCTACTCTGTTCATATGAAAGAAACTTATGACAATATGGCTATACGTTTGGAAAAAATAAAGTACATTGACTACCAATGGCGGATTTGTGGAGACCTAAGGTCATTGCATTCTCACGGGCATGCAGACTGGGTATACTAAATTTTGTTGCTTCCGATGTGAATGGGACAGCCGCAACAGACAGGAACATTATGCAAGAAAGGTGTGGCCTATCCGGGATCGTATGCAGCTCGGGCATAAAAATGTAATACACGAGCCATTAGTTAACAAAGACAGCTTCATTTTACCACTGTTACATATAAAGTTGGGGCTCATGAAGAATTTTGTAAAAGCGTTAGATAAAACGAGCAAAGCTTTCACTTATCTTCGAGAAAAGTTTCCGCAATTTAGCGATGCAAAGATAAAGGAAGGTATCTTTGTAGGACCTCAGATTAGGAAAGTTATTGCAGACAAACAATTCGAGAACTTGTTACATGGTAGTGAACTTCGCGCATGGATGGCATTCAAATCGATCGTCGATAACTTTCTGGGAAATCACAAATCTGTTGACTATGTTGCATATTGTTAAGCAGTGCATAGATGCATACAGAATTATGGGCTGTAACATGTCCCTCAAAATCCATTTGCTCGATTCACATCTTGACTTTTTCCCTGACAACCTTGGCGAAGTCAGCGATGAACATGGAGAACGATTCCATCAAGATATCGCCGTAATGGAGTCACGTTATCAAGGACGGTGGAGTGTGACCATGCTTGCCGATTATTGTTGGATGCTTCATCGCGATGTACGCCATGCCATTCCCCGACGAAAGTCGACTGCAAAGAAATTCAAGCCTACATAACTGTTATACTTCTTGTACGAATGATGTTGTAATACTGTATGCGTTGTTAAAAAACTTCAATTGCGTATTTCTAGAGATCCCGACCTGATAGAGAAAAACGGTTTGCAGATTTAAAAACAGCGCATTAAAATTGACCAGAAAAACATAGAAATGTTAGAGAAAGAAAAAAAAAGTTTTTTTTTGTTAGTCAGTGTTATCATACTCATCTTGGTTTGGGGGTGGTCTACTACTTTCTACTTGTTTCCTCTTAATGCCAGCTATTTATTTCTGGGCTGCTTGGTATCTCCCAGCAACTGTTAAAATCTCCCCCAATCTCTCCGCACCTTGTTCCATAAGAAATTGTCTCATGTCTGGAGGTATAGACTCTCTCACTTGTTCCTTCATGACCATTTCTTTTAGGTCTTGACACGTTCCAAGAGTAGTCCACTTCTCCAAGTAGGTTTCTAATCTTGCAGAAAATTGGTGGTAAATTTCTCCAGAAAGTAGCTTGGCAGTTCTAAATTTTTTTCTATAAAATTCTGAGTTTTTCTCATATCTAACCAGCAATGCCTGGTTCAAGATTTCATAATCTTCTTGGTCATCCCTGCCAAGTTTTGTAAAAACTTCATAAGAAGCTCCTGTCAGCCCTTGTGATAACTTAAGGCTCCATTTCTCTTTCTCCAGGCCATAGTTAGTAGCTAATCTCTCGTACCTACTTAAATAAGACTCAATATCATCTTCTTTCTCCACAAATGGATCCAAGTGAAAGTTCATGGCTCCATTTGAGGCACCTTGACTTGCACTAATGTCCGAGGTAGTTGGGCTACTTCCATTTCCTGTAACATGTCCTTGAAGTTCAAGCTCTTTCAGCCTCAATTCATGTTCCCTTTGTAACCTCTTTTTCTCAGCCTCCCTTTCAGCAACCTGTCTTCTTTCCTCAGCCTCTAGTTGTAATCTTTTAACTTCAGCTTCCCTACCAGCTTCTATTTGTAATTTTTTAGCTTCAGCTTCGATTTGTAATCTTTTAGCTTCAGCTTCTATTTGTAATCTTTTAGCTTCAGCTTCCCTATCAGCTTCTATTTGTAATCATTTAGCTTCAACTTCTATTTGTAGTCTTTTAGCTTCAGCTTCTATTTGTCTAGCCTCCCTATCAGCTTCTAATTGTAATCTTCTTTCTGTTTCCAACTTCTTATCTTTTCTCTCTATAAACTTGTCACATTCAGTAGTGACATATTTAATAAGGTCCTCCCCACTTAACCCAAACTCTTTTGCCGCCTGCACTGTAGCAGACCTAAACTTTGCCAAGTCTGCTATACTAATAGTTGCAGACACTCAATCACTACTATCAACAGACCAAACACACACTTAATTAATATAAGACTAATTAATTACAAGACCACTGTCAGCGTATCCAGTCACCAAAATTTTGTTTAGTACTCAAAAGTACTTCACTGCGCTTTATTTAGCTTAAGTTTATCCTGAATTTTATTTTATTTTTAATTTTTACTCCTACTGCTAACTCAGCGGATGTAAGTAACTATTAAAAGACTGAATGTCTCAAAGAAAAGACCCCAGTGTAGTAAATGAAATCCCGGACTGAGACAACAGATGTCGCGAGAGGTTCAGATGTTATTAAAAATAAGGAGATATCCTAGACATCAAGGTGTATTAGATGATACCAGGATAGTGCCAGATAAGAGTCTGGTCTTATCAGTAATACCCCCTTCTCTGAAGAGAGTAAGGGTGTATAGACACAAAGGTAGGGTCAAGCTATGTAAGTTCCCAGAGAAGATGGTGATGTAGTACTCTGAGTCCCTAACTGCTACCTCTCCAGATCCTCCTCTGTGATTATGGTACTTAATAGTGTTTCTGACTCTGCTAGGGGTAATTATTTAATTAAAATTTACCAACATTTAATAACAACTTAACTTAAAGAATTTAAGTAAGTCTGCTGGTAAATATTTACAATTTATTAAATGCAGTTTCTCTTTTCTGTTTGGAAAAGCATTAAAATCAAATATTTTACAACATTAAATAAATAAGAACAGTTCAACAAAAATGTCTTTCTCTTGTGTAAGATGTCTATCTCTTGGTAGACAGTCTAACTTGGTTGATCTTTCATTTAAGAATTATTAATGTTATCTTTACAATCTACTTGAGCTATATAGAGTTCTTTGCATCATGAACTGGCTGCGGTTATTTGTTTGGTGAACCGGCATACGCTACACAGTTGCCCTGAGAGCAACTTATCTGAGTCACTGCAGATGGATCCCTCTGATGCTGGATAAAATCTTCAGATGAGAATGTTCCAGCTGTACACACGAAATGGCTGGCACTTTATCATAGACTGGCACTGCATTCGTTGCACTTTTAGTAAGAGAAGCCTCTTCTTATTTGTAGGCTTTAGGTTACAGGATTAAATAATTAAACCCTCAGGCACACACAGACTAGCCCTTAATGGTTGATTAAGGTCTACTAAAAGGTACAGAAGGCAAACACTTGCTTTAACATATGCTCTTCTTTCCCCGCGTTCTGTGCTTTCAAATAATAGTGACTAACCGAGTTCGTTAGGCCAGTCTATTTATAGTGTGACCTCGGACGGACGAGATGGGCATCCAGAAGAATGAAATCACGATCAGAAAATGTGGGTACCTTTCTGCCTATCGTTCAATGTAGGAAAACTGCTTTTTTTAATTATCTCCGTTATTCCTGATGCGATTTCATCCACTCAAAGCTTAAATTATACTTGGGATTAGGCTTTATATATCTATGTAATAATCTTTTAGTTTGCAAATTGCATTTTATAGTATGCATAGTTTAAACTGCTAAATTTCGGACAGCCTGAAGCTTCGAATGCATTCAACCTAAGATTTATCCCGTCCTATATTAGTATTAGTAAAAGTATTATTACTAACGGGTAGAGTAATATCCCTAATATTGTGTTGGTACCCTCTTTCAAGTGGTACTTCTTCCAAAATGCTGTATTAAAATTCCGAAGTTAATCAGGTTACACAGATTGAGCCTTGCCAGTTTTATTTTCTATGCAGTAGTAAACACAAAGAAAGCGTTTTCATTGGTCAGAGTATTTTATCTTTCTCCCATGTATGGCGCGCGGTATGGTCAGAATATTTAGAATTCGTTATGTGAGACAGACGTCATTTCACGACAGAGCCTCCCAATTCAAAAGCGTAAACCCGCTGTTGGAGCTTCCTGTCTGGATTCACAATCACGACATACTTCCACTATGTGATTCACTCTGCCTTACTCTTCTCCTGGTTTCCTTCAGGGAGGGGGGGGGGGGTGACTTCAAGTAGGCACTACTCAAGACTCTTGCCTCAACACTATGCGATCCAGGGATAATACCGCATGTTGTATTATTAAACAGTACAGGTGCTGCTGCCTGTCTAATTGCTGATTATCAATTAATGTTCACCATTACTCTTCTCTGAGTCTGTTCAATGACATGTCCAGAGGTGTTAGATGTTCCTCAAGGTTCCAATAGTTATGAGGATGTCATCTATAAAATTAGGTGATAGCTGAGTTTCATAAGGGATCCAGTAATTTCCTCATCATCCTGGGTAAAACACTCGGAGTATTCTTCAACCCAACAAGCAACCTATGGAACTCATAGTGCCCCTCCGAGGTGCTCACAGCCTGCAATGGTCTGAGCTCAGGCTTGACGGGAATCTGGTAATGCCCTTATCTAGATTCACTAGTGACTCAGGTACTGTAATTATTTCTCAAATCCAGGCAGAGCCTATGTTTACCAGAGAGTTCTCTCAGCTAAACCACAATGGAGCGATAATATGATTCATATGGGGAAATGAATTTTCTGCACCAAGAAATCAATTCTCCCTGTAGCATTGCTATATAATATATAATCTCAGTCCATGTCCGTACATTACTTCCACTGGACTGTGTAGGGCCGGCCAACTACCACTGTTGCCGGTGCCCTCATAATGCTAATTTAATAGCCGTATGTTGAAGTGAGCTGAGCATTAGGCCAATTGCCCACTCTCCCACTTCCAATTTTTCTGGGGTTGACCCGCAGTTTCGTTTTCAAAGTTGGCTGACTAACCATACTTCTATTTTTAGCCAGTTAAAAGAATTCAGAACACACTTGTGCTGGTGCGGGATGGGCTGTTTCCCCTCTCTGTACGAGACGGAGAGTTGCCATGGTAACTGGTTTATTGGAAGACTGGGTGTGAGAAGGTGTTGGCCTATTTACTATGTCTACCTTATTCTTTTTATTTTCAGGCCTATTTTCACCGCAATGCGTTTCTAGGTCCTGTTGAGTTTCTCCACGTGTGGAGTTTACCTTGCTACATTGTGCACAGGCGGTCACATACTGAAATATGTCTTCAGCAATACCTGGCCAATAATATTTCACAGATGCTCTTTGACAGGTGGTACCATTTTTTCCATGTCCACCGTCTGATACAACATGTGTTAATTCCATAGCCTTGTCCCTATAACTCAATGGCAGTACTAACTGTCCATATCTATTTTGTCCTGCTCCAGCTTTTCTGTAAAGCAATCCATCCTTCAAATAGAACTGTCCTTTCTTAGGGGGTTTATGGCTGTCTGGCAATTTGTCAAAGCAAGGTTTTAATGATTTATCTTTAGCCTGGGCTTTTTTCATCTTTTTCGGGTGAATACTAAGTGGTATTCCCTCCTCCTTCCTAGGGGTTGACCTGACCTGGAGTGTTGCCATGATCACAGGTTTTATTGGGTTCCGTAGGAAAACACATTTTCTTCCTAATACCAGCGGGTTATTAGGATAATCACACACTGCTGCACTAATCACTCCTTCCACATAGCGAGTTCTGGCATTTATCCTTGATATAGGAAGTGTCATGGTGGCTGTTCCTTTGAGTGCCCCTTGTATCTCCACTTTTTCTGTGGTATATTGATCAGGGGGCACCAGAGTCGCACTCACAACTGAGTTATATTCCAATCCTGAATCATAAAGGCACATAATCTTATTGCCATTACATGTTACTTCTTCACAGATGGGGGAATGATGGAGGTTTATCTGACTGTCTGTCAGGTCCTTCCTGCCCTTTCCCACTGTTATCATACATGCAGCGTGATATGGAGGGACTTTCTTACCACATTCCAGTGTATTGTGGTTATTCATTTTCAAATTTTGCACCACTTATCTCCCTGTCTGTAGGGTTTCTTATCTTGTACCTGAGGGTTCCTGTTTTTATGGTCAAATCTTGGTTTGTCATAGTCTTGTTTGTATCTGTGTTGTTGGTCTCTATTATCATACTCATCTTGGTTTGGGGGTGGTCTACTACTTTCTACTTGTTTCCTCTTAATGCCAGCTATTTTTTTCTGGGCTGCTTGGTATCTCTCAGCAACTGTTAAAATCTCCCCCAATCTCTCCGCACCTTGTTCCATAAGAAATTGTCTCATGTCTGGAGGTATAGACTCTCTCACTTGTTCCTTCATGACCATTTCTTTTAGGTCTTGACACGTTCCAAGAGTAGTCCACTTCTCCAAGTAGGTTTCTAATCTTGCAGAAAATTGGTGGTAAATTTCTCCAGAAAGTAGCTTGGCAGTTCTAAATTTTTTTCTATAAAATTCTGAGTTTTTCTCATATCTAACCAGCAATGCCTGGTTCAAGATTTCATAATCTTCTTGGTCATCCCTGCCAAGTTTTGTAAAAACTTCATAAGAAGCTCCTGTCAGCCCTTGTGATAACTTAAGGCTCCATTTCTCTTTCTCCAGGCCATAGTTAGTAGCTAATCTCTCGTACCTACTTAAATAAGACTCAATATCATCTTCTTTCTCCACAAATGGATCCAAGTGAAAGTTCATGGCTCCATTTGAGGCACATTGACTTGCACTAATGTCCGAGGTAGTTGGGCTACTTCCATTTCCTGTAACATGTCCTTGAAGTTCAAGCTCTTTCAGCCTCAATTCATGTTCCCTTTGTAACCTCTTTTTCTCAGCCTCCCTTTCAGCAACCTGTCTTCTTTCCTCAGCCTCTAGTTGTAATCTTTTAACTTCAGCTTCCCTACCAGCTTCTATTTGTAATTTTTTAGCTTCAGCTTCGATTTGTAATCTTTTAGCTTCAGCTTCTATTTGTAATCTTTTAGCTTCAGCTTCCCTATCAGCTTCTATTTGTAATCATTTAGCTTCAACTTCTATTTGTAGTCTTTTAGCTTCAGCTTCTATTTGTCTAGCCTCCCTATCAGCTTCTAATTGTAATCTTCTTTCTGTTTCCAACTTCTTATCTTTTCTCTCTATAAACTTGTCACATTCAGTAGTGACATATTTAATAAGGTCCTCCCCACTTAACCCAAACTCTTTTGCCGCCTGCACTGTAGCAGACCTAAACTTTGCCAAGTCTGCTATACTAATAGTTGCAGACACTCAATCACTACTATCAACAGACCAAACACACACTTAATTAATATAAGACTAATTAATTACAAGACCACTGTCAGCGTATCCAGTCACCAAAATTTTGTTTAGTACTCAAAAGTACTTCACTGCGCTTTATTTAGCTTAAGTTTATCCTGAATTTTATTTTATTTTTAATTTTTACTCCTACTGCTAACTCAGCGGATGTAAGTAACTATTAAAAGACTGAATGTCTCAAAGAAAAGACCCCAGTGTAGTAAATGAAATCCCGGACTGAGACAACAGATGTCGCGAGAGGTTCAGATGTTATTAAAAATAAGGAGATATCCTAGACATCAAGGTGTATTAGATGATACCAGGATAGTGCCAGATAAGAGTCTGGTCTTATCAGTAATACCCCCTTCTCTGAAGAGAGTAAGGGTGTATAGACACAAAGGTAGGGTCAAGCTATGTAAGTTCCCAGAGAAGATGGTGATGTAGTACTCTGAGTCCCTAACTGCTACCTCTCCAGATCCTCCTCTGTGATTATGGTACTTAATAGTGTTTCTGACTCTGCTAGGGGTAATTATTTAATTAAAATTTACCAACATTTAATAACAACTTAACTTAAAGAATTTAAGTAAGTCTGCTGGAAAATATTTACAATTTATTAAATGCAGTTTCTCTTTTCTGTTTGGAAAAGCATTAAAATCAAATATTTTACAACATTAAATAAATAAGAACAGTTCAACAAAAATGTCTTTCTCTTGTGTAAGATGTCTATCTCTTGGTAGACAGTCTAACTTGGTTGATCTTTCATTTAAGAATTATTAATGTTATCTTTACAATCTACTTGAGCTATATAGTGTTCTTTGCATCATGAACTGGCTGCGGTTATTTGTTTGGTGAACCGACATATGCTACACAGTTGCCCTGAGAGCAACTTATCTGAGTCACTGCAGATGGATCCCTCTGATGCTGGATAAAATCTTCAGATGAGAATGTTCCAGCTGTACACACGAAATGGCTGGCACTTTATCATAGACTGGCACTGCATTCGTTGCACTTTCAGTAAGAGAAGCCTCTTCTTATTTGTAGGCTTTAGGTTAAAGGATTAAATGATTAAACCCTCAGGCACACACAGACTAGCCCTTAATGGTTGATTAAGGTCTACTAAAAGGTACAGAAGGCAAACACTTGCTTTAACATATGCTCTTCTTTCCCCGCGTTCTGTGCTTTCAAATAATAGTGACTAACCGAGTTCGTTAGGCCAGTCTATTTATAGTGTCACCTCGGACGGACGAGATGGGCATCCCTAAGAATGAAATCACGATCAGAAAATGTGTGTACCTTTCTGCCTATCGTTCAATGTAGGAAAACTGCTTTTTTAAATTATCTCCGTTATTCCTGATGCGATTTCATCCCCTCAAAGCTTAAATTATACTTGGGATTAGGCTTTATATATCTATGTAATAATCTTTTAGTTTCCAAATTGCATTTTATAGTATGCATAGTTTAAACTGCTAAATTTCGGACAGCCTGAAGCTTCGAAAGCATTCAACCTAAGATTTCTCCCGTCATATATTAGTATTAGTAAAAGTATTATTACTTACGGGTAGAGTAATATCCCTAATATTGTGTTGGTACCTTCTTTCAAGTGGTACTTCTTCCAAAATGCTGTATTAAAATTCCGAAGTTAATCAGGTTACACAGATTGAGCCTTGCCAGTTTTATTTTCCATGCAGTAGTAAACACAGGACCAAGAAAGCGTTTTCATTGGTCAGAGTATTTTATCTGTCTACCATGTATGGCGCGCGGTATGGTCATAATATTTAGAATTCGTGATGTGAGACAGACGTCATTTCACGACAATAATGCTTTCCTAGTGCAGACTTCTATTGTTGTCATTTGCTGTATGTAATATTAAATGTGTCGAACGCCAGTTTAGACTGGTCGGCGAATTGTGTATCTGGGGAGGGGGGAGGGAGGGGAGGGGGGGTTAGCCGACCTGATTGATTTTAAGGTCACGCCTCGCCAGGTAGAGAGAGGGGAAGGGCAGCCTTGTATACATGCCTAAAACCCATCCCAGCGTTAGACGCGGGAAAACCGGTCTTCGTATTATTACGCAAAAGCTACAATAAGCCGGCCCTGCACTTATTGTGTGATGTCTGCTGATCGGACGGTGAGCAGGGGAGAGTAAGAAGAAACTGCCAACCACCAGGTCAAAATTGACCAGCTGAAAGGGGGAGATGGGATAGGTGTATGTTTATCTGTACCTATTTCGACCCTATTTATCTGTTGTGCCGTGTTGTAATGTTTATGATTTAATTTAGCGAGTTGATCATAGGGTTTGATTATGTTTTCGTTACAGCAAACCCCTGTCATCTCCGGTAGACCGCTGAGCCATCGGCCTGATTTTGCCTTCGTGGAGTAACGGGGAAGTCATCGAACCATGTACAGCTTGGTTGCACACCAACTATAGTAGTGTTTATTATCATCACTCTATTACGGGCCCATTGGTGATTGCCCTTGCTTGGAAAACATAAATAATTCGTCCACCACCAAGTAATAGAAGCGCCGCTCCATAGGCACCACTTTTCTTTTCCATCAAGCTACGTCGTCCACTATTATTTAGGGCCGCTACCTTAGTAGTGAGCCAATACAGAACGTGGATTTATTCATCAGCATCTATCGTATCGTGAGTGTTTCCATCGCACCTCTCGAGTACCTGGATTTACAGCCGGGCGCAGTTCATTTACGGATTAGTCAGCAAGTACCCTGGATAAGAGAGGGTTAGCATATCCCCAACGGCTAGCTGTGATTCCAGTGGAGCATCAGCGCACGCGCACCAGCAAAAAAGGACTTGGGGTATAGTGTACTCAATCCCCATCAAGGCCAGCTCCTTGACGTGGAGATGGGGCTCAAGTACAGCCATCAGCGGCTGAAAAACCAAGACTGGCCAGGCCCTCCTAGACTCGAGCAAGACCACAGTCTGCCCTAGCAAGTCAAGGTGCTGAAGACGGAGGCAACCAGCCAAGAGGCGCACCACAGCAATCAGGATGCCACGCATTAGCGCTATGGGAAGTATGCCTATATCTGCAAAACGTTATGGCACTCGCCCTGTGACGGACACCCAGGCAGGCGCAGTGCCGGGCCCTCTGCCTCGGAAGGGCCCAACCCCTACTACTGGGGGTCCTTCTCAATTGCCCCGGGGAGCCAGGAGGCATGAGAATAGAGCTACTGGCCAAGCAAAGAAAAGACCATTTAAAATAATGCACTGGAATGCTGAAGGCGTCAATAGTAAAAAAGACGGCTACAGCAAAAAATTAGAGCTCGAAAATATCTTGAATGAAGAGCAAGTAAATGTATGTTGCTTGCAAGAAACCCACCTCAACAAAGACATAGCCTTCAAAATCAGAGGCTACCAGTGCTACCGATCTGACCGAATAGACAGGCGAAAAGGTGGAATACTGACACTCGTGAGGAATAACATCAGTGCATGTCAGCTTGAAACATATATGGAGGGGGCGGAATACCAGATGCTTCATCTCAGGACAGAAAGTTCAGAATTCCACCTGCTCAACTACTACTGTCCGAGCGACCGCCCACTGGCACTAGATACAATCCCAGCAAAAGAAAGACTGATTGTATGCGGAGACTTCAACAGCCACTCACAGAGCTGGGGCTATGATCACATGGACAGGAGAGGTGAGGAGCTTGAAAACTGGCAGGATGACAATGGGCTTATCCTGATTAACCAGCCAATCGACCCACCAACCTTCTACTCGAGATCATGGCACACCACCTCTACACCAGACCTGGCATTCCACTCACCCAGCTTGGAGTGGAACACCACACGCGTTGTAGGGAAACAACTTGGAGGCAGCGACCACCGGCCAGTCTTCCTAATTGTGGAAAATGAACTTGTCAAGGAGAGCAGCACTCTCTCTAGGTGGAACTACAAGAAGGCAGACTGGACAATGTACCAGCACCGTACTAGTATACTGGCTAGAGATCTGACTGTAGACAAAGACATCAATAAGCTAGTTGATGAATTCAGCAGATGCATATTACAGGCTGCTCGTGAAACAATACCTAGAGGGGCTCGTAAGCACTACAAACCATATTGGAATAGTGAACTAGAGCAGCTGCACAACGACGTGGAAACATCTCGAAAGCAGGCAGAGACCAGTCCATGCCAAGAACACCACAATAACTACCAGCAAGCTAAGGCCAAATTTCAAAGGGCCAAGTTGCAGGCCAGGCGAAGAAGCTGGAAGGAGAAAACAGAGTCCTTGAACTTTGAAAGAGATACGAGGAAACTGTGGAAGCTGGTAAAGCAACTTAACGATGAAGGTACAGAGAGAAACTCAAGGATTGCTCTGTACAAAGATGGAAACATCCTCATGGGAAAACAGGCAGCTGATCACTTTGCAGACTCCTTTGCTAAAGACAACAACATCGAAGTTAGCCCAGAGAAGCAACAGGAGACTCGTGAGAAACAACACGCAGGACGAGATGGAACCATACCTGAAGTTATGGAGGCACCAATCACATTCAGAGAACTGGAGCTTGCAATATCCAAATTGAAAATGAGAAAGTCGCCAGGAGTTGATGGAGTGTCCAATGAAATGATTAAGAACTTGGGAACCGCAGCAAAAACAAAGCTGCTGCAGATCTTCAATATCTGTTGGAACTCAGGCAGAGTTCCACAGACCTGGAGGGAAGCAATCATGATACCACTCCTAAAACCAGGAAAAGACAGTTCCACTGCCTCCAGCTACAGACCAATCAGCCTTACAAGCTGCCTCTGCAAAACAATGGAACGTATCATCAACCTCAGGCTACAGTGGTACCTTGAAAGTGAAAACCTTCTTGTACCACAGCAGGCGGGCTTTAGGCAGTGTTATTCCACCGAAGATCAGGCAACTTACCTTTCCCAAGAGATTGAGGATGCGTTCCAAGATAAGAAACTGGTACTAGCAGCATGGATAGATCTAAGAAAAGCATTTGACAAGGTTTGGAAAGAAGGGCTTCTGAAGAAACTGAGAAATTGTAGAGTGAATGGTAAGATGTACAAATGGGTGAAAGCATACTTGCATAACAGAAGAGCCCGAGTACAACTAGATGGCCTCAAGAGTAAGAAAATTCTACTGCGTCATGGCGTCCCTCAGGGAGGGGTTCTGTCCCCCACACTTTTCCTAGTCTACATCAATGACCTGGTTGCTGAACTACCACATGGAATGAAAGTGGCAATGTACGCTGATGACCTGGTAATATGGTGCACAGATGAGCATGCAACAGTGGCCACCAAACTGCTACAAAGAGCTATAGATGCCTTAACCTCATGGGCAAATAGATGGTGTGTCAGCATCAACACAGACAAGTGCAGCACTACGCTCTTCACCCTCTCTCCCAAACAAAAAGCTGGTGTCATCAAGATAAACAAAGAGCTCCTGAGAGAAGATAAACAACCCACCTATCTCGGAGTTACATTCGATGATAGGCTGACATGGAAGCAGCACATCAACAAGGCAGCAACAAAGGCCAGGAGGAAGCTAGCCATCCTGAGAAAACTAAGTGGAACCACATGGGGAGCCAGCGGGAAAATACTTAGTAAAGTTTACCAGCAGGGCATACGACCACACCTGGAATATGGGTCAGCTGCGTGGTGTCCAGCATCAAACACCACATTACAAGAGCTAGATAAGGTGCAAAACCAGGCGCTTAGGGTCATCACGGGGGCAATGAAATCAACGCCTATAGTGGAGATGGAGAAAATGGGGAGGATACAAGCACTGAGAGAACGCAGAGACACGAAAGTGCTAACACAGGCAGAAAAGTTCCTCTGTATGCCGAGCCATCCAATGAAGGACAGATTCCAAAACCTAGCAATGGGGCGACTGAAAAGAAGCAGCTTTATCCACCAGGCCAAACGATTTCGTAGACAAACCTCAGACCTGCCTGAAGTTAACAGCCCTCTAAAGTCTGTGCCAGAACAAACCCCTTGGAGAGAGGAGCATGGACTACCAGTACACATCCACACAAAAGTGAAAGGAATATTCGACAGGGATGAACAGAACAGCGTGCAACGTAGGACAGTCACTCTCAGTTTCCTGGATGATAAATACCCACAGGACCTCTGGGTCCGAGTATACACGGATGGGTCAGCACAGAATGCAGTAAAGAATGGAGGAGCAGGAGTGTACATAGAATACCCAAACAACACTAGGGATACGGTCAGAGTACCAACGGGGAAATTCTGTAACAACTATGATGCAGAAGTCCAGGCAATCAAGGTGGCAACTGAGAAACTACTGAACACCAATCTCGGTCCACAGCCTGTAGTATTCCTGACAGATGCAAGATCAGCACTCCAAGCACTTCAGTCCAGAAAATTGCCAGTTATACAGGCCCTACTTTCTGAACTGTGCAACCAGCGCAGGGTCGCCATGCAGTGGATACCGTCTCATTGTGGAATACCAGGAAACGAGAGAGCAGACGGACTGGCTAAAGAAGGTGCTGCAGACGAACAACCGGATGTACCAGTAACGTACCATCAGAAGAAAAAGATGATCAAATCTATCAGAAAGCCACCAACATCAACGCAGGATGACTACCAAGCTATGAACAGATCAGAACAAATAGTCATTCTGCGCCTCAGAACAGGACACAACCGCCTCCGCAGCCACATGTATACAAAATTCAAGATTGGCAATTCAGCCATGTGTACATGTGGACAGGCACCCCAGACAGCGGAGCACGTACTGCAAGATTGCCCCGAATATGATATATTGAGGCAAACCCACTGGCCCAGAGAAACAACACTGGAAGCAAAACTATATGGACCCCTGTATGAACTACAAAAGACAGTGAAGTTTATACAAGAAACAACATTGCAGATATAGACAATATATTTCAAGCGAACGAAAGAAGAAGAAGAAGAAGTGTACTCAATTTAATAGAGGGGAGGGTAGATTTTAAGAAAACTGTGGACCGGAGCAGTGAGTGAAATGTATTAGTAGTGTCGCTGACAGGGACAAGTCAGCGGGATTAGTGTGTGTAGGTAGGACTCTTTATTTCGGGATTTCCAGCAAAGGATTATTAGCTTAACCCTCCCCCCATAATTGTGGGAGTGTGGAACCTACTTGTTTTGTCTGGAGTGTTCCAAATCTTTATACTAACCTTCTTGTTTAGTTTTTGTGTGTGTCTCGGACATCGTTACTTGCATCGTATTGAGGTTTTTTTTAATGTGGTGATAAATTTTCATGCTTATTTTACCATAGATTTTTGACTATTGTTAATAAAATATATGATTACTTAACGGAACAGATGTCCCTTCCTATCTGTACCTGTACTCTTTAACTTGTACTCGTACTGTTGTATGTGGATACACTTTAGTGTAATAAACGTTATCTCTTAGTAGAGCAAGATGCAGGGTGACAGTAGTTGAACAAAAGGTCACTGAGTGGCGAGGGGAGAGTCAGTATAGGTTCTCACCCTCGATAACTATAAGTCACACTATCCACCATCAACACCATTTCTCTTCTACCATCTCAGACCTCTCTCAGACCTTTGTCTTGTCTCTGGCATCACATCGACTTGGTTTTTCGTCTCAGGCAGACTCTTACATAACTTACTCGTGACAGTCATGAACTCCAATTTTTCCAACCTGGCTTGCATTTAAAGGATCGCCACATAGGATCCCAGGCTAGGAGTAAGAAACGCGTGGCATACTGTGCATTCCCCGCCATCCAAGGGGGCTGTCCAACTATGCAGAGCTAAAATACCGTGCTCTGATTCTGGGCTCTCCCAAGGAATTGTCACGTCCTGCACAGAGCCACTTCTTAGCCCCCCCCCCCCCCCTCCCCCCCGCCGTCTATCACTGGGTCCACAGTGAGATCCTCCTGAATGCAGTAAACCAGGTAAAATAATTACGTCCGGGGCTCAAGTGACTTCTCCAAGCTTAGTGTACAATGCAGGGTTCTCAACAAGTTTCACCACAGAGGAAAATCCATGGAAGTGTGTGGATGACTTCAAAAGTCAATGAGGGTGTAATTAGTCTCACAGACAGAGGTTTACTTCCACGTATATTGTAGCACTGCATAGCTGGTGGTCATATAAGGATGACTCCAGATATGCTTCCGTGCATAGGTGGTCATATAGGGATGACTCCAGATATGCTTCCATGCATAGTTGGTCATATAAGGATGACTCCAGATATGCTTCCATGCGTGGGTGGTCAGTAAAGCAAGAGCCCTTCGGGGTTACGAAAATCGAAGGAATTTATACCGTGAATTGAACCCGGCACCATAGCCGTGAGAGACCAGCGCTCTAAGCACCCTGTCAATCGGACGCCCTCCTAGGATAATCAATGAGATCCATAGCACAAAACAGGGTAAGAACCCCTGTTGTAGTGTCATGGCACATCTCAGTGAATATATAATTATCAGTGCTTTGTGATGTACAGAAACTCAGAAAATTTTCTAATTTGAGACAATAGTGAAATTTGGAGAGCAACAAATTAGTCTTCAAGTCTGCATCAGATCTAAGTCAGCGAACGGCACGAGATAAGATACAGGTGTTGTAGTGGTAAAGATTCTGATCAATATTGTCACAACGCTATTTAGCAGTACATCTGTAGTATTGTGTTCGGCCAGAACGTTAGCCGGGCAACGCCGGGTCTAGCCGAACGGGTATGTCATGTGACTACCGGAAGCCGGGAAATCAGGCGCAAAGGCAATCAGTTAGAATGTGGCCGCCGTCCTGCATGGACGCTGATACTTCCCTTTGCCAGCAAGTTAGCTGTGAAATTCATGTTACGGACTATTTGTGCTGAATGCTTGCCATTTTGGTTCTGGTAGATTATGACGTGTAATTCTGGATCTGTGTAGTGTCTAGTGGGTATTTTCTACAGGCCGTAAATGTAAAGTTGACACTGAGTGGAGGTTGTCTTTGTCACAGTTTTTTGCCGCTCAAGTGAGTGTCAAAAGAGGTTTTGATATACTAAAATATGGAATATCCTGGACAAATAGGTGTATTAAATGATACCAGGATAGTGCCAGATAAGAGACTGGTCTTATAAGTAATACCCCCTTCTCTGAAAAGAGCAAGGGTGTATAGACATCAAGGTGGGGTCAAGCTATGTAAGTTCCCAGAGAATGATGATGATGATGTACTCTGAGTCACTAACTGCTACCTCTTGTGATCCCACAAAGATTACAGATTGAATGTTTTGTTTTATTTTGACTAATTCGTCTAGGGGAAAATTAGTTATTATAATAGTTATTAATTCCAAACAGAACTTAACTTTAATAAAATTATTAAACAAGACTGTATGAAATTTATGTACAATTTAATTATCCTGCACCACACTATTTTTTCCGGGCAGGAAAACTCAAAAGAACTGAAATGATATTTACAGGTAAAATTTAATAACTTGGGGAATCTCTCCCATAGTGTTCACAGGGATAAATAATTTCACTTTATGCTCTTCTGTAAACTCAATCTCACTGTCACTATGATGTAGATGTTTATTGTTCTAAGGTATGTCCTTTAGACTGCATCATGAAAGGTATGCTATTTGCTGTCTAGTTTTCAACTTGGATGATTCTATTGGATAAGCTTCAGTGGCCTCGGGTGGTGACTTATCTTTTTGGTTGCTGTTGATAGTCACTTCACAACTCATGACCACACGATTAGCACATTCTGGAGGAAAATACTGTTGGGTAGAGCTCCTGATATATGCAGAGCTATGTTCTCCAGTAGTCTTCCGTAACAATGGCCAGTGATGTCTTTATGATACTGAACATGGAATCAAGGATAACCATATTCTATGTAGGTATTTGCGTCAACCCACACATACATATAGGACATCACAGCTTACCCTTTTCAGATAATGCGCTACCAGTTAGCACTGGACATATAATTTCTTTTCTACAATCAGTTCCATGAGATTATTTTTTTTCTGTACTGATTCAATGTTAGGGTCCTTAGCCCATGCTTGGCTTCCGTACGATAATCAGGTTAAGTACAAAACAGCATGTAACATATTGATTACTTCATTCTAACCTTTCCTGTACGCCTATCACATGATCTTTGAACAGCGTGTCACTCCAGAAAAAAATACTAATTTAAATCACTTCTAACACTTACTGTCGTAATTTGTGCCATATTTGCAAACACTATACACATTTTTTTCCATTTCGAACCTGTCTGCAAAACTACACACGTTGATAAATGGGTTAGTATGGCAAAACACATTAGTTTCACTTTCTACTTAGCATTCGAACACATAGTCTGGTTATACACAGGTTAATAATTAACAAAATATACACACACATATATATATATATATATATATATATATATATATATATATATATATATATATATATATATATATATATATATATCTTACCCTCAGGCAAATATATACACACACACAAGCTGAACTGGCCCTCAAAAGGATCTAGAGCTGCTCTCAGATCAGAAGGCAAAGACTTGGTCGTTACTGTCTTTTAGATTCTGTCAGCTAGGTGCAGATTTTCAAATCGAATGGCCCAGATCGTATGTCCTCGTTACTATTTATAGAACTACCCCTGCCCAATCGGAAACACAGTCAAAATTATTTTAGAGACTTGTGACTTATGCGATTCTGAGCTTGTTTGTATAATCTGACTAATTTTAAATATTTTATATTACAGTTATTATTGTACCGATTTTAATTATCAAAAGTGATAATTAAACGGCCAATTGCTCTCTATCGTTCTATATGGTTTTCCCTTAGTTATTCCTTTGCATTTCAATCAGGGTAATTTTTAAGTAATAAATTTTGGCATTACCCTGATATGAAAATATCACTAAAATCAATTTTTCTAAGTCAATAAAATTTTATTATGAGGGAATCTTTATGCTTATGTGTTAAGCAATATCAGCGCTATAAGTCGGGATATCTCTTCCAGTTTAATTATCTTTAGTTGTTAAGAAATAAAATATCTTCGTTCGGTTAAAAACACAAAATAGGTATTGTCACCAAGTCAAAAAGGTTTCTGTATCCTTACCCCCAAAAAAGAAGCACTATGATTGGTTGTTAAATTTGTGTTATGCTCTTAGATAATTTTGGTTGGGCGGTAAATTTTGACTTGGTTCCTATACAAATTCAAATACACTAGATAAATTTTGGGCGGTAAATTTAACTGGGTTCTTAGACTGCTTCAAATACTATAGTTAGTTTTAGATTCAAATATTATAGCTAGTTTTTGAGCGGGGAAATTTTGAGCGTGTTGTCATACAGATTCAAATTCACTACAGTGAGCGATAGTCATTTCAAGGTAATCTCAGTGTAAGTCGTACTGTCGTGTATGATGATGATAGATTGAGCTGTTATGCAAGTTTATAGTGACATTTCATTATTGTAATTTTGATGCGTTTTTGGCCGTGTGTGGCCGTATTGTGTGTGCTTATGATTAAAGGGAAGTACCTGTCGAAGGTGTTGATTACTTATGTCAGCCATTGTTGTGTGGTGTCATACTTCTAGAAGAACGAGCTTATTATTGTTATTATAAATCCACACTGCAGTGGTGCAACCATAGGAAATTAGTTCTTGACAAATATGAACGTCAAAATTCAATCCATTTAGCTCCCCAAGGAGCATATGCCCTCAGAAACACATGCCGAGACCTCCTGTCCCGTGCCATCAGCTCAACTTCTTTCCAGGTTCCCTGATCATTGTCACTTGTGTCTTCAGTTCTCTTCTCCATGTGTTTTTGGTCTACCTCTACATCTCTTTTTCTGGGGATTCCAGAACAAGGACTGCCTTGTAATGCTATAAACAAGTTTCCACAGTGTGTGTCTAATCCATCGTCGGCGTCTTCTTCTCAGCTCTTGTTCCACAGACACCTGTCTGGTTCTTGTCATCAGTTCCACATTGGCGACTTTGTCATACCATTTCAATCCTTCAATTCTACGCAAGCACCCATTTATGTATGTCTCTAACTTTTCTTGTTGTTGTTTTTGTTGTTCTCCATGTTTCAGAGCCATACAAGAATGTGAACAAGAAGATAATGAAGTCACATACTTTGAGAAAAAGAGAGCTATCCAGACTATCAGAAGAGAACAGAACCAACCCAAAGACGACTATCACACTCTCGACCGGCAGGGACAGACAACTATTTTTCGACTCAGGACAGGGCATAACAAACTGAATAAACACATGCACAAGCTACGATTGTCTGCTTCACCACTGTGCACATGTGGATTAAACGAACAAACTGCTGAGCATGTTCTACAGGACTGTCCTCTGTATGACCAGTTAAGAAAGATATACTGGCCCAATGACTCAACACTAAACTCAAAGCTATATGGAGTTAAAGAGGAACTTCAAACAACAGTCGAATTCATCATGAGAACTCGTCTGACGGTGTAATCATCAAAGATGCGATCGCAAGAAGAAGAAGAAGAGCCATACAATAGGACTAACGACATTTGAGTTGAAGATTATTATTTTTGTGTTGGACTTGATTTCTCTTGATCTCCATGTTCTTCCCAATGCAGGGAAGGATCCTCTTGCTTTTTGTATTCTTATTTTGAAATCATTGTCTGTCCCTCCAACTTTGTCTATATTGCTGCCAAGATATGTGTAAGATTTTACACCTTGTAGTGGTGTCTCCTCAAAAGAATGGGGGTGGAAGGTGGGAAGGGGGGGGGTGTGATATTCCTGGTTGCCTGTTTCTTGCGTGCCATTTCAGTGGCCCCTCAATAACGTCCCAAATTTCAGCCTTCCTAGGTCGTCTGGAAGTATCTATATTCGATTGAACAGATAGTTAAACCTTTAGCCGATGGCATGCCGCCATTTTGCATTTCCCCCTTCTCCTTCTTTTCTATTCCCTTGGGTTAGAATTCCAGGTTGTCGAATTTTCGCGCACCATTTCGTGGTCCCGCCATAACATCCCCTAATTTCAGCCTTCCATCTCATAAGGAGGTACAATCGACCGCACAGACAAATACATACACCATTAGCCTGTTACGTACCGTTTTTTCTTTCTTTAAAGAACATAATTTTGGTGACCGTTCATTCAGTATTGTTACTTTGCAACGCGGGGTTTTGTTTTAAGTAATAGATGAGCACGGTCGTTCGCAAAGTTCAGTCGTCGAGCCATTTCGTCAGAGTCCAATCGTCGAGCCGTTTCGTCAGAGTCCAGTCGTCGAGCCATTTCGTCAGAGTCCAGTCGTCGAGCCATTTCGTCAGAGTCCAGTCGTCGAGCCGTTTCGTCAGAGTCCAGTCGTCGAGCCGTTTCGTCAAGAGTCCAGTCGTCGAGCCGTTTCGTCAGAATCCACCGGAATTCATCTCTGGCTGGTGGGCGATGTTTTGAAAATGCAATCTATGGAAAGAAGATAAGGAATGGTGGCAAGAGGAATCAATGATTAACTCAACTACATACATCACACAGAGTACAGTACACGGTCCTATATATGACTGTGTGTGTGTGTGTTTCATTAGTAAATGCATTGTTACTGTTAACTCAGCATCATCATTGTGGCGTGAGGTTTTTATTTGGCTCTTGGATCAGTATAGTACTGACAATTACAGAAATAGAATTTCTGCAGAAAATGGTGAAGTCCCAGTGTCTGAGAGAACTACTGGTATCACAAATTAGTTACGGCTGTGAATGATCTGATCTCGAAAAATTAGTAGAGAGGAGACCGACATAACTTGCCACCTCCGCTGTGTAACTAACTGTGATATTAAGACAAGGAAACAAATTTTACTTAACAATGATATAATTGACAAGTCTTCAAATACAATTTCCTTATTATTTATTTAGTATAAACACTATCTACTCTTGTGCTGAAGGGTGAATGTTGAAAAATGGAATGTAATGGATTTGTAAGTTTACATATGATTTACAAATATTTATATTTATATAGATATATAAATATATTACAACAAGTTTTCCAATTACAGGAAAAAAATTATATCAGCTGTGCTGTTATTCAATTATAGTACATGTATCAGCTGTGCTGTTAATTAAGTATATATATATCATTTATTAGCTATGCTGTTAATCTTGTCTCTTTCTACGCTAAATCACTTTCTCGTCACTGACACTAACTTTTGCTCACAATGCTGACAGAAATGGTACTAATGTGTACTCATCTCTCTAAGGTCTGTTCTTCTTTGTTTGGTTCCCACCACAACGGCTGAGGATCGTTCCCTTAGCCCACCCAAGACTGAGGGGGACCAAAGATGTAGATTCTTTGCAATCTCTATGCTCCTGCGGAGTTCCAGGCAGCTGGATTGACGACCCACGATCTCAGTTTTGATGACACGAATAAAACCTGTAACAAGGAAAAATAGGGGCTAATTTCTGTCCTCGAGCCCACCTATTTCTAGTGTGGGTGAAATGAGCGTGTCTCAGGTGTCTGCATGTAGGATGAATGACAACAAGGCTCAGTATGATTTAGCAATAGCGAGACAAGACAGGTGTCTACTTGCAAAACATTCTTTCTGATAAATTAATACATAAATACATCCAATAATATAAATTCAATACATGAATACATCCAATAATATAAATTCAATATATGAATACATCCAATAATATAATTCAATACATGAATAAATCCAATAATATGTACACCTAAGTGTGATACAACCATTTCCTTCCCCCCTATAATATACCAGGCCCTCTCTGACAAGTGCTATACAAGCTGGTAACATATATCCTAACAATATTGTTATGTTCTTATGATAGGAGTATATGAGACGAGGACTGTTTGGTGATATATCAGGTGGGAGTTATAGGAGACAATAGATTGGAGTTAGATGAGACAATAGATTGAGTCCTAACAAGGACTGTTTTGGTTATATTTCAGTTGGTTTTATCTGAGATAATAGACTGAAGTTATGTGAGACAATAGATTGAGTTATAGGAGACAATAGATTGAGTCCTAACAAGGACTGTTTTGGTTATATTTCAGGTTGGAATTATCTGAGACAATAGACTGAAGTTAGGTGAGACAATAGAGTCCTAACAAGGACTGTTTTGGTTATATTTTAGTTGGTCTGAGATAATAGATTGAAATTATAGGAGACAATAGGTTGAGTCCTAACAAGGACTGTTTTGGTTATATTTCAGTTTGGAGTTATCTGAGACAATAGATTGAAGTTATAGGAGACAATAGATTGAAGCATGAGTCCTATTAGTCTTCGTCAATCATATCAGGAAATACAACCATTATACCTAATGCCCCAAGATACAATCAGTAACCTGATACGTTCATAGTGAACCAAAATATATTAAATATATACAGGTGTAGGGAGTATAAATGACACACAACCAATACAAATATTATATATCTGCGGTAGGCCTATTTGCCTACCAATAGTAAATTATATTTACCCTCCAAGATTTAAACAGGCCAGGTTTTGACTCGACTTAGTGAAGCAGGCTGCCAGTTCAATGCACTCAGGTAAGCAATAAATCAGGGTTGACAGCTTCTTTTCTTCTTCAGTCGGTCATGTCTCTGGCTTCGTGTCTGGTGTTGCGTGCTTTTGCATAAAATCTCGCCCGATTATATAGGCAGATGAATGCGTTTGGTTGGTTCCTGGCGGGGCAAGCTGATTGGTTGTCTGCAGTTTGGTCTCATGCCTCGTACAGGCTAATTTTATTCTGTTTTTTCCGCCATCTTGCGTGAACAAGATGGCCGCGACCCACATCCGAAAAAAACAGGGCTTAAGTTTTTTTCCTGGCGTAACTTCTTGTAATTTATTCAGGCTCAGCAACTGTGCGTTGATTGGCTGGGGCAAATTTGTATCCCGACATAATGATTTAATAAAGTAGTGGGGTTACACACACTCGTTTCACGACAATCATCAGTTGCCATCTCCACAACGAAGGTTGGCTGTAATGGATCTCCAACGTCTTCTGTCTTGTGTCTTGGTGGTGCACTCTGATAGACTCTTTCCTGTCCATCTCTTGATGTTATCTTCCCACTGTTAACTATTTACTGTTGAAGTTAATAGTCTGTTAATTTGTAAAAACTTTTAGAATTGTATCATTGCAGTGCAGAAATGTACAAAGGCAATATAATAATGCCTATTGCTTTACCGTGCTGAAATAAAGCCGTTCGTTCTTTGTTGAAGAACTCTTCATAGTATTGTTCGATAGCGTTAATGGAAATAGGGAGAGTGAGTCTTACTTTCTTTTTTTAATCCTCAGTCCTTTCGTAACTCTTTAGCATTTTCCGAACTTCCCCGCTGTGGCATGTGTGTGCCGGAGAGGTTATAGATGTTACCAAACTACGTGTACTCGGAGTGAGGTCAAGCTTTGTAAGTCCCTGAGTCTAATTGTTGATGATGATGTATTCTCAGGGTACCTATCCGCTACCTCTCTAAGATCTCACTCCGGGAAATATTTTATGCAATGGTTATGTGTTTTATATGGCTACGTGTCTAGGGTAATGCAAGTATAGTGATAAGTGCATAAAATAAACACAACTGTAACTCAATGAAATTGAATTAATAAAGACTGGGGTTAAGTTTAGATAATTATTTTACAATTTTAATTTCCTGTCCCCTCAAATCTTTTTGGGGCAGGAATGGTTAAAAATGAAGAGAACTGTATTTACATATAATAAATAAATAAGTAGGAATCTTTGTCCATATCTTGATAATAAACCAATGTCACTGTAGGTGTATAACACAGATTGATGTAGTACTGTCTAAAAGTGAAAGTCAATGGTGGGAAGGACTATTTGTGTCATCATGCCCACGAATAAGATAATACACATGTGGAAATTTTTAATTGAATAAGTTCTCAGAGCCCACGTAAGGGGACTTCACCTGATGTTTCTAGTTGACGTAGGTTTCAGTAGATAATATATATTTTAGCATAAGGTCTTTCTTTGGCCATAAAATTCAACATAAAGATTGTTGAGGCTTTCTCTTCCTCCAATTCTGTCTTCAATAGGTTTTCCTGTCACCAGCTGGTAACAGGCAATATAACCCTGAAACAGAAAGACGTTCCTCTACTTTTATATGCTGGCTAATAATATTTCCACAATTACTCAAACTTACCATCATCCGTGGTCAGGCTCGTGTGCAAACATTTGCACTAGCCCTTAATTTATTTGACTTCACTCTGTATTGTGTTTACATTCTTCTTCCATATGGCTGCAACGCCCCTGTCACTTAAACAATGATTTTCTTCCATACAATCAGATAGGTATACAGTTGTCTTCTTGAAACCTGTTAATTCTTTTGTGCAATCATTCTAAGTATGTTTTCAGGCTTCAATTTAACACTGTGATACTGCAGAAGACTGCCAATAGCTTTCTGGACTTACAGTCATAATGGTTTTTGTATGGCAATATTCAAACATAATTTACTTTCGTTTCTCAATAATTCTGCTTAGGCATGCTTGCTGGGTGTAGTGAAATTGACAGAGATACAACGGTAAAATATCTCCAAAGATAACATTTAAGGATAAAAACATAATGCGTAGGCTGCGAATAGTACAGGATCGCCTAGACCGCGGGTCATCATCCTCCATAATAATTGACTTGCTAGACAGGAGGGGAACGGCGGATCAAAAAGGAAAAAAATATGACTGGAAAGATTGCGTGAGACTAGAAAGGCTAAGGAGACGCAATTGGGGGGGAAACGGAGAAAAGTCACGTTTCCCAAGTTGACATAAAAAAGTAAGCAACTCGACAGAAGGGACCTTAGATATAATACGCCACAGTCATTTATTGGACGCTTTTGCAATACCAAGCCCTTGATTTGAATTCAGCGGCTAAAACGCAGATGTTTGGAATATTACAAAATTTAAAAAGTACTTTTTTTCTTAATATTAATGTTAGGAATATAAAAATTAGCTGGCCGGATGGCCTATTCTGAGCAGTGAACTAATATGTTCTTAATTTTACAGACGGATAGATAATATTGAAGATAATGACAAAAGACAGTGTTGTTCACATCATCGACAGACTGTATTGAATCTAAAAGTGTCGCTAATTGCACAAAAAAAAACACGACTTTGGGACGCAGGTGTTCAAATTTACTTAGTATGGAGGAGAGGGTTTTTGGGTGGTAGCTGTGTCTAAATATAACTTTTAACGACAAAATTTTGGAGGGGAGAGAAAGGTTGGTTCAAAAATCAAGTACATTTTGTAGAAACACAAGTAGAGACGGACAGACTAACAGATAAACATCCATACTTGACTGAAGCATGACTGAAATGACTTTAGTGTAGGAAATTTGAAATTCAAATAAACCTAGGCAGTGATTGGCCACAGACAAGCATATTGTCGGCGCTTAGACGCGGATTTGGGGTCATTTCTCAATAGTTGTTCAGTGATAGACACAGATTTTAAAGTGTGGTGATTTCCATATGAAAGAAAGTGTAAGAAGTTTAGGGACGCCATACTATAGCCAGCAGCTCAGCTGAGTTTTGCTAGCAATTCTGTGTTATTTATTCATAATCTGGTAAGATTGAAATTATTTCCTTATATATTTTGAATATTGTTTCATGTTCGAGTGATTTGATACTGCCATATCGAAATCTAGCCTTACAAACAAGTAGGGATTTGCTCTAGACCCCCCCCCCTAGTCAGGGTCTAGGGACCAACAATGTACATAAACTCCAGCAGGGGTTAGGCAAGACAGATCAAGTGTTGAGAATAATGAAACATATTACCTATCCTCTTTTAGGGCAGACAACTAATAAATATTTTTCAGAACCTATAGTCTGGGAGGATCTATCTGATGTAAAACCACCATGGTAAATGTGCTGTTTGGTCAGAGAGATCTGACCTGTCTGTATGATGTGGTTGTTGTGTCAGCGTTGTGTCCAGACGTGGGTAGAGAATAGATTTTGACACATGGCCCATACTTTGATTGCAGAGCTGGGAGTTTCTGTTGTCAACAAAGCAGTGACTATTCAGTTGGTGACTTTACTCGAGTGTATCTGTGCAGTACTTGTGACAGAGACCACCATTATTGCCCGCCAGCACGGAGAGGTGGGACCACCTGATTTCAGCACCAGAGCTACAACGACAAGATGAGTGAGCCTCTGGTCTGCTGGACATTCACCAAAGCCCTTTAGTTACTAATAACCCCATAAAAATTCCCACCATTTTCTGGACACTGTGTAGTCAATATAGACAGGTGTGATGAGGCCACCCCAACAGCACAAACAGTAACTATCCTCCCAAGTAGATGACTACTAGAACATTTTAATAAAACTAACTAGTATAGTACATATATATGTACACTATTGCATTTATGATATAATATTCCATGCATTTCTTTCATAATTTCTAAATCCTTTTAAGTTCTGGTCAACCTAAAAAATTGATACAGAACAAAATAAATGTAATATAATTCTATCAAAAAATTTTACACTATTGAGTTAGTTCAGTGTGTTGTAATATTTATTAATATTATTAGTCTTGTTAAATATCTGTGGGTATATCTATAACCTATTACACCACACTACATATCATAACCCTAGACACTTTACGTAGCCACATTCATTAAAAAAAAATTAAGTGTGAGGTCGTAGTGGTAGCAAGAAAGGCCTTCTGACAATTCTCAACTACATTTTATTTCAGGAGCCTTCACAGCTGGCCTCATACAATTACATTTAGTAATATCATCATCATACAATACCATCAACACCACCACATAAATTGGGGTCTTGTCCAGGGATAATTAGCCCAACAGTAATATTAGGATCTCCTGGTGGGAGAAATAAAAGTAGGGAAATAAATTGTAAAATTTCCTTTAAAATTAAAAGTGTCCCTGCAGATAAAAGTTGGTGAATCTTCACAGCCAGTAATAATTAATTAGTTAACTGGTTAGTTAGAATTAGTTAGACTATAGTCATAAGAAGTACTTAGTGTATTTACTGGTTAGAGATTTATCTTGTATATTATTATATTGTCTAAAAAGTATGGCGGAGCTGGCAAAATTTAGATCAGCTGCTGTGCTCACCGCGAAGGAGATGGGAATGGATGGTCAGATTTTAATTCAATACGTAACGGCTGAATGTGATAAATATATTGAAAGGGAAGATAGAAAGGTAGCTGAAGAGAAGAGGTTACAAATTGAGGCTGATAGAGAAATTAAGAGGCTGCAGATTGAGGCAGAAGAAAAACGACAGCAAAGGGAGGCAGAAGAAAAAAGGTTGACTGCCGAAAGGGAGGCAGAAGATAGAAGGTTGCAAAGGGAGGCAGAAGAAAAAAGGTTGACTGCCGAAAGGGAGGCAGAAGATAGAAGGTTGCAAAGGGAGCACGAATTACGACTAAGGGAGCTGGAATTACAAGGCCAGGCTCCTGAAAATGGTGCCAGCCCTTTTGCCTCAGATGCTACGCCCAGTCTGGGAGCCTCAAACTCAGCTATGGGGTTTCATTTAGACCATTTTGTTGAAAAAGACGATGACATAGAGGGGTACCTAGGACGTTTTGAGTTATTAGCTACTACATATGGGTTAGAGAGAGAGAGGTGGAGCTTAAAGCTATCACAGGGATTGAGAGGTACTTCTTATGAAGTATTTGCCAAAATGAACAGGGAAGACCAAGACAATTATGACATGTTAAAGCAGGCTTTGTTATTAAGGTACGAGAAGAATGGTGAATTTTATCGTAAGAAATTTAGAAATGCCAAACTGTTGTCTGGGGAGACATACCACCAATTCTCTGCTAGACTAGAAAACCTATTTGGAGAAATGGACGGCTCTGGGGAAGACCCAAGATCTTAAAGAAATGATCATGATTGAGCAATTGAGAGAGTCCATGGCTCCAGACATGAGAAAATTTCTCATGGAACAAGGTGCAGAGAAGTTGGGGGAAATTTTAAATGTTGCTGAGAGGTATCAGGCAGCCCAGGCAGAGGTAAGTGGTGCTAAAAAGAAGCACATAGACAATTTTAAAGCTCCACAGCAATTTAATAAATTTGATAATAGAGAGCAGGGAAATAAAGGTAGGACAAACTTTGAGCGGCCAAGAAATGACTATCGCGACAGAAACTCACAGTTCAATGACCAAAAGTTCAATGAAAGAAAACCGTTGAACCAAGGAAAAAGATGGTGTAAATGGTGCAAGAAGGATAACCATAACACCGAATTTTGTAGAAGGAAACCTTCAAACATTGCTGCAATGAAGTCGGGGACGCGAAGATTAAAGGTTAATCCTAATGGACAACAGGAACCTTATCACCCCCCAGTTTGTGAGGATGTTATTTGTAATGGGGTCACCATAAGGTGCCTTTATGATACAGGTTTGGATTATGATTCAGTTGTGAAGTCTAGCCTAGTGGACCCAAGTCAGTATACCACAGAAACAGTGGAAATACAAGGGGCGACTAAGGACATACCACTCATGACACTTCCCATCGCAAGGATAACGGTGAAAACTCGCTATGTGGAAGGAGAAATCAGAGCAGCAGTGATAGATGAACCAATCTACCCTCTGATATTGGGGTGTAGATACGTCTTCTTGGGGAATCCCGAGAAACCTGTGATCATGGCGACAGTGCAGACCAGGTCACAGAAGAAGGAGGAAGAAGGTGAACCTATAAATGCTCATCCAGAGGAGATGAGGAAGACGCAGGCTGAGGATAGGACACTCAAGCCCTGTTTTAAAAAATTGCCCAAATGCCACACACCTCCGAGCAAGGGGGAATATTTCATGAAGAACAAACTCTTATACAGGAAGGCCGGAACTGGAACAAATGGTCACAACCAGCTGGTTCTTCCCACTTCATATAGAGATAAAGTGATGGAACTCGGGCATGCGATTCCCTTCAGTGGTCACATGGGGATCAGCGCCACAGGACAGCGTATAGCTTGTCATTACTTCTGGCCAGGGATAACGGAGGATATAAAAAAGATATGTCAAATCCTGCCCAGAATGTCAAAGGGTAGCTCCAAAGCACTGGACTGCTCCTGCAACTCTAGGGGAAATGCCCATAGTGGGAACACCTTTTGAGAGGGTTGCAGTGGATATTGTAGGACCTCTCACTCGGACCAAGAGGAGGAACAGTTACATCCTTACTCTGGTGGACACTTGTTCTATGTGGGGAGAGGCGGTAGCCCTGCCATCAATTGATTCAAAACATGTAGCAGAGGCACTACTTACAATATTTACCCGATTAGGATTCCCGCATCAAATCTTGACGGATAATGGATCTCAGTTCAAGGGGAAACTAACGGAAGAAGTTTTTAAGCTATTTCAAGCCAGGCACTTTCATTGTAGTCCGTACCATCCACAAGGGAACGGCCAGGTAGAGAGGTTCAACGGGACTCTCATTTCTATCCTGAGAAAGCTGGCACACGAAAAAACCGGATCTGTGGGATCAATTCCTGCCCGCCGCATTGTTTGCGTACCGGGAGGTACCACATAGTTCAACCGGGATGGCTCCCGCAACTCTGCTATTTGGGAGGCCAATAAAAGGTCCTTTAGAAGCTTTATTAAGGACCTGGACAGATGAGAAGGCGGAAGAGACTGTTACCTCATCGTATCAATATGTGAACGAACTGACCAATCGTTTGAAAGCTGGATGGAAACTGGCAAATGATAATTTGAAGCAAGCCAGGAAGAAACATGCAGCATATTTTAATAGGAAGGCAAAGGACAGGGAACTGGCAGTCGGAGAGAAGGTGCTGCTTCTACTACCCGGAAGCCAGAATAAATTACAAATTGGTTGGCAAGGTCCATATACGGTTCTAGAGAAGATGTCTAGAACAAACTATAAAATTGACAAAAAGGGGAAGGAAAAAGTTTATCATGTAAACCTGTTAAAGAAGTATCTGGACAGACCACTCCAGGAAAGCACCCCCTTATTGACCCTGGCTATTGCAACCCAGATGCAAAAAGAACCACTCACCTCACATGAATACCCATTACATCCTTGTGAAACCGCAGCACAGGTAAAAGTCAGTAAGCACCTGACTAAAAACCAGAGGGAGAGAGTTCAACAGGTTCTGGAGGAACATACAGAGGTATTAACAGATAAACCAGGCCATACAAATTTGCTACAGTATGACATGAAACTGGTAGACTCAAACCCAATCTGTATGAGAGCCTATTCTATTCCGTTCGCGAAGGAGAAGGCATTGAAGGAAGAAATAGAGTATTTGTTGAAGGAGGGGATTATTTCGCACAGTGAATCATCTTTTAGTTCTAGTGTCGTTTTGTTGAGAAAACCGTCTGGGGAACACAGACTGTGCATAGATTACAGGAAACTGAATGCTGTCACAGAAGGACAAGTGGATCCATTACCAGACACAAAACAGTTATTTGGCAGACTGAACAAGGCAAAATACTTTTCAAAGGTGGATCTTAGTAAAGGCTATTACCAGATCCCAGTGAAGCCTGAAGTGAGACCTTATTTGGCTTTTAGCACTTCGGATGGACATTATGAATTCAATATGCTACCATTCGGACTGAAAAATGCTCCGAGTGTGTTTTCAAGGATGATGCGAAAATTGTTGGATCCCCTGAATAACCCATGTATCACGAATTTCATGGATGATATTCTCGTCGCCACAGAGACATTTGAAGAACACATTGAAGCTCTGGAGATGTTGTTTGATAGACTTCGGGAGGCGAACTTAACTGCTAGGCCAACAAAATGTTGTATTGGTTGCAAAGAGTTGGAATTCTTGGGACACACTGTATATCAGGGTAATATGACCCCTGATCCTAAGAACTTGGAAAAACTGCAGAGAGCACCTAGGCCACAAACAAAAAAGGACGTGCGATCATTCGTGTCGTTATGCGGATTTTATCAGAAATACATCAAAAATTTTAACGCTATTTGTGCTCCTCTGACTGATCTGACTCGCAAGGGACTTCCAGATAAAATTATTTGGACTGCACAATGTGAACTAGCGTTCCAAGAGTTAAAGGAAAAACTCACTAGCAAGCCTATTCTCAAACTGCCTGATTTGACACAGGACTTTGTCTTAAGAACCGATGCAAGTAATGTAGGACTCGGAGGGGCTTTGTTGCAAAGATCATCTTCACCTGATGGGGAACTGAAACCAGTCGCTTATGCAAGCCGTAAATTGAATAAGGCGGAACAAGGATACTCCACAAGCGAAAAAGAATGTTTAGCGTTAATCTGGGCAATAAAGAAGTTTCAAATCTATCTGTATGGTAGGACATTTGTGGTGGAGACGGACCATCAGCCTCTCGTATTCTTATCTCAGGCTGAGCATGAAAACGCAAGATTGCTGAGGTGGTCTTTATTGCTTCAACCTTATCAGTTCAGTATCCAATATATCCCAGGCAAATTGAATGTCGGTGCAGATTTCCTCAGTCGGCACCCCTGTGATCAAAATTAGAGTAGCGGCAGACGTGAGGAGTAATTTTACCTATGTGTATCGCTGGTTTTGGAACTTGCCATAGGCATGTTTTCAAGTGGGGAGATGTGTAGTGAAATTGACAGAGATACAACGGTAAAATATCTCCAAAGATAACATTTAAGGATAAAAACATAATGCGTAGGCTGCGAATAGTACAGGATCGCCTAGACCGCGGGTCATCATCCTCCATAATAATTGACTTGCTAGACAGGAGGGGAACGGCGGATCAAAAAGGAAAAAAATATGACTGGAAAGATTGCGTGAGACTAGAAAGGCTAAGGAGACGCAATTGGGGGGGGGGGGGGGGGGGGGGAGAGGGGAGAAAAGTCACGTTTCCCAAGTTGACATAAAAAGTAAGCAACTCGACAGAAGGGACCTTAGATATAATACGCCACAGTCATTTATTGGACGCTTTTGCAATACCAAGCCCTTGATTTGAATTCAGCGGCTAAAACGCAGATGTTTGGAATATTACAAAATTTAAAAAGTACTTTTTTCTTAATATTAATGTTAGGAATATAAAAATTAGCTGGCCGGATGGCCTATTCTGAGCAGTGAACTAATATGTTCTTAATTTTACAGACGGATAGATAATATTGAAGATAATGACAAAAGACAGTGTTGTTCACATCATCGACAGACTGTATTGAATCTAAAAGTGTCGCTAATTGCACAAAAAAAAACACGACTTTGGGACGCAGGTGTTCAAATTTACTTAGTATGGAGGAGAGGGTTTTTGGGTGGTAGCTGTGTCTAAATATAACTTTTAACGACAAAATTTTGGAGGGGAGAGAAAGGTTGGTTCAAAAATCAAGTACATTTTGTAGAAACACAAGTAGAGACGGACAGACTAACAGATAAACATCCATACTTGACTGAAGCATGTGTGGTGAAGTGAGATGTTATAAATATTTATAGGGGACTTAGTGTACTGACTGAGATCAGCTGTGAAGGTATATATATCTAATAAGAGTAGTGTATTATATATAACCTTGCTTGCTGCCACATATGTATACCTCAGTCAAAATTATTCTGGAATAGTGTGATGACTACGTTGTATGTCTAGGGTATGTGTATGATGAAGTGTAAGTCATAACAACAACAGACAGATAAACAATTTAATTTATTCCACCACACTTGACAACACTGTGACACTCACATACATATAACACTCTAAAGGATATCTTAAAGGAGTCACTGATAACTTTTCAAATAACAATATGTATTCATTGCTGTTATGAATGAATATGTGTCCTGATTCAAATACAAAGGGAACCAGGAATCACAATCAATTTTACTTACAAGTTATATGTACAGAATTTATCAATATGAATATGGTAATGACATATATTATTAAAAGTATCCTATGTGTGTCAGTTGTGTAGTAGTAATATGAGGTAATACTGGTTTTGTTTTGTTCAAGCTCTGTTGGTATTTGTCATCATGACTTCAATAGTTTGTCTTTATTGGGACTAGTATTGGAGATGTTCTCAGTTCCTGATATTAAAACAATTTAATTCCCCTCTTAATGTTATTTTTACAAGGTCATTTTAAGCTGGGGGTACATAATTTTGAGCTCAGCTGGCCACATCAGCTTATCTTGTGTGATGGCGGCAGGAAAAGACTCCTCTGCTCGATTTCTCCCCTGGGCTCTGGAGACACCTCACTGATAGCTAAATGGACCAAGGAGTATGCGGTCCGACTCTGGATTCAGCAAAGCTCTGACCAGGTGCTGCTCAATACCATCAAGACCACGGTCCCTGAAAACAAGAAGGATGTACCTTCTACTTCATAACTAATTTATACTCTCTTTTTACACTGAGCACAATCCATCACAAACATTGAGTTCAGAGCGTTAGGCCAACTGTCAGCTTCATCTGAAATACTTTATACCAGTATTTACCTCCTTAATGGTTACTACGCCTCTGCACTTCCAGCATTATTTCTGTCTAATCAATAATCTAGGTGTCAGTGTACTGTTTGGCCATTCCATGCAGTTTTACTTTCCTCCGACACCTTCTGTTCAGGCTGGAGCATTATAGGCTTTACATCATGTTTGCTACTGAACTACACATATATACAGGCATAAATTAACAATTCACATTCAATTTTCATTAAAAGATACTGAATGTTTCAAGCTTACCACAATTCATGGAAACAAACACAGATACGTTGATTAGCAATGAATTCTGGCACAACTACTGGCACAAATTCCCATCTGCTTATGTTCCAGGCTTTTATTTAGCAAAAATATGAGCTGGCTTCAACGCACTGTTGCTTTATCAAGCTTATTTGACTAGTGGTCTCGAACTAACGCTCCTAAGTGAGTATATCAGCGAGTCTGGCCAATGGAGCCACGTTTCGACAAGTGTTTGAAAAAATTTTAACTTCCTACGTCTCCCCTAACAACCAAAGATAGTATTTATAGCCCGACTAATCGTGTTTAGCCTTACATATCATTCCAGCCAATCAGTTCAAATGTAACTTGTGGCCCATTTCCCGTACAATGGTGGTGTAAAAAAATCTACCACTGAGCGATTCTGATTTTGGGTGTTGTCTGACAGCACCATCATTTTATTTTGGCTATAACTTGTTAATTCCTAGACTATTTGCATAACGTTGTACATATTCTTTGTCAGCAAACCCTAAGGAACCCAAATATATATATTTAATAGAGCTAAGTGGCTGCGTTCAAAATATGCAATTTCTTCTACCTCCTGTTTCGAAGATGTGCTGTCTGGGTACTGTAATGTTTTCAAACGTAAACCCATATAATGTTATCTTTTCTAATAAGCGTTTCCCAGGTTTTTTAAAACCTAACTCTGGGAAGGGTAGTGAATTTATCACTGTCCGTCTGAAAAAGTTAGTGCATGTGGCCTTACACGCGTGATAGTAGTAATTGTGTATCGCGCGACGCGTGTTTTGTGTTGCACGTGTTCGGCTGTATGCCTCTCCCTTCTCTCTATCCTTTAGTCCATCTGTCTTTAGTTACGCCGTGTATAAAATGGAATGAATGAAATATTTAAATTAGGTCATTGATCAGCTTGGTATCTCAATGTTTTTTCAAGAAATACAGCACACGTTTCATTGAAGAAAGCGGGTAATAATATAGTAGGCTTTTACTATCAACGTGAAAGCGTTACAATTTGCAGACGAAGCATAAAACAAAGGGGATTTCGAGTACTGTCATTGTGACAGCACTGTTCTTTACCATTCTTCTTCCTTTCTTTATTATATGTATTTATTAGGCTTTATATTTACTTGATAATTTATATATGTGGATTAGAATATTCCACGACAGCATGACTGAAATGACTTTAGTGTAGGAAATTTGAAATTCAAATAAACCTAGGCAGTGATTGGCCACAGACAAGCATATTGTCGGCGCTTAGACGCGGATTTGGGGTCATTTCTCAATAGTTGTTCAGTGATAGACACAGATTTTAAAGTGTGGTGATTTCCATATGAAAGAAAGTGTAAGAAGTTTAGGGACGCCATACTATAGCCAGCAGCTCAGCTGAGTTTTGCTAGCAATTCTGTGTTATTTATTCATAATCTGGTAAGATTGAAATTATTTCCTTATATATTTTGAATATTGTTTCATGTTCGAGTGATTTGATACTGCCATATCGAAATCTAGCCTTACAAACAAGTAGGGATTTGCTCTAGACCCCCCGCCCTAGTCAGGGTCTAGGGACCAACAATGTACATAAACTCCAGCAGGGGTTAGGCAAGACAGATCAAGTGTTGAGAATAATGAAACATATTACCTATCCTCTTTTAGGGCAGACAACTAATAAATATTTTTCAGAACCTATAGTCTGGGAGGATCTATCTGATGTAAAACCACCATGGTAAATGTGCTGTTTGGTCAGAGAGATCTGACCTGTCTGTATGATGTGGTTGTTGTGTCAGCGTTGTGTCCAGACGTGGGTAGAGAATAGATTTTGACACATGGCCCATACTTTGATTGCAGAGCTGGGAGTTTCTGTTGTCAACAAAGCAGTGACTATTCAGTTGGTGACTTTACTCGAGTGTATCTGTGCAGTACTTGTGACAGAGACCACCATTATTGCCCGCCAGCACGGAGAGGTGGGACCACCTGATTTCAGCACCAGAGCTACAACGACAAGATGAGTGAGCCTCTGGTCTGCTGGACATTCACCAAAGCCCTTTAGTTACTAATAACCCCATAAAAATTCCCACCATTTTCTGGACACTGTGTAGTCAATATAGACAGGTGTGATGAGGCCACCCCAACAGCACAAACAGTAACTATCCTCCCAAGTAGATGACTACTAGAACATTTTAATAAAACTAACTAGTATAGTACATATATATGTACACTATTGCATTTATGATATAATATTCCATGCATTTCTTTCATAATTTCTAAATCCTTTTAAGTTCTGGTCAACCTAAAAAATTGATACAGAACAAAATAAATGTAATATAATTCTATCAAAAAATTTTACACTATTGAGTTAGTTCAGTGTGTTGTAATATTTATTAATATTATTAGTCTTGTTAAATATCTGTGGGTATATCTATAACCTATTACACCACACTACATATCATAACCCTAGACACTTTACGTAGCCACATTCATTAAAAAAAAAAATTAAGTGTGAGGTCGTAGTGGTAGCAAGAAAGGCCTTCTGACAATTCTCAACTACATTTTATTTCAGGAGCCTTCACAGCTGGCCTCATACAATTACATTTAGTAATATCATCATCATACAATACCATCAACACCACCACACTGGGATGTCGTAATTCTTTTCCCATGGCAATGTCGTACAACACAAATTTTTGGGTCCCTATCTGGGTTTGCCTCTACATATTAACAAAATATATCAATAAAATTATTTATCTTACCGCAATCAGTGAAATATTTCACACAAAAGTAAGATTAACTGGCGATCAATGGCACAGGTGTAGATCGCTGTCGCCCAGGCTTTTATCTCCCCCTCTCCTAAACTATCGTTAACCAATCAAACGAGTCAAGCAAATTTGACTGTTCAAAAACGCGTCCCCTAAAATGTAACTTTCGAAGACTTTCAAAATTGAGCATTCCTCAGTGTGTTTGTCAGTCCGTCTCAATTTTTAGTTTCTACAATATCTCGGTTATTATTGGGTCGATTTCAATTTTTAAAAGTGATCCTTAAACTGCCCTTTGGCCTCTATCAACCTATCTAGTTTTCATCTAACTCTTCGTCATAGTTTTCATCTATGTACTTTTTCTCTATATTTATTCTGAACAAAATACTTTTCTATACGGCAAGATAATTTATTATAAGGGAATAGTATGGTATTTTTTTTTATTTTTTTTATTTTTTTTTTTTTTTTTACGTTCGCCCGCTAATACTCGAGGCAAAATCTCAGGTTATTATTTATGTCTAACCTGACATTGATTTTACGTGAGTATCCCTTTATTTCTTGTACAGAGACAGGTGTCCCTCGCCATTCAGGCAAATACTCGCCGATTTCGGAGGTACCCATTGCAGCTGGGTCGGCTCAGGAGCCGCCAGTCCCTGGTCGACGACACTCCTTCAAATGTCCTCGCCAGGTCTCGAGTTAATACAGTCCAAATCCCGGTCGACGAAAAATCCTCAAATGCCGTCGCCCGGGTTTGATCCTGTATCACCCGGTCGCCAGAGCGGTGTTGTAACCACTACGCTAGCGCGGCTCCCTATGGTATTTTAATAAACAATATTATCGCTATAATTCATCCATCCATTTTATTTACCCTCTATATAAGTTATCTAAGTTTCTCTCTCTCCCCTCTTTTCTGCACAAATTAGGTTTCAGTTTCAGTTTCAAAAGCATAAGTTAGCCTTGATTCATTCCATTTTACTCCCCACTTTTTCCCCTCTCTCCCGTTTCAAGACGAGGTAACAAGTTTTTTTTTTCTTTCTTCTGCCAACTTTTCCGGCTTTCGTCATAAAATATTGGGAAGGGAAACGCGAGCTGCGTGTTGTTGGGGGATGGGACTCAATACGCTTGTCTTTGAAGATTCAAATCTTGGGCCAATCGTTGACTGTTAGGCTAGTAAATGGTGCATAATTTCAAACATTTGGAGTTATTTATAGTTACAACAGAAATGGAATCCAGTGGACTCTGACTAAGCAGTTGGATGATCTGGATTTTGCTGATGACTTGGCTCTTCTGCCCATAGCCGTAATCAGATGCAGGACAAATTGAAAACACTCGATGAGAGGTCCCAGCAATTGGGTCTGAAAATACACAGGGAAAAGACAAAAATAATGCGAATAAATGCAGGTAATGATAACAGGGTTGAACGTGAAGAAACACCAATACAAGATGTAGAATCATACACATATCTTGGCAGTAATATAGACAAAGTTGGAGGGACAGACAGCGATATCAAAATAAGAATACAAAAGGCAAGAGGAGCTTTCATTGCATTGGGAAATATATGGAGATCAAGAGAAATAGGATCCAACACGAAAATAAGAATCTTCAACTCAAATGTGAAGTCAGTCCTATTGTATGGCTCAGAGACATGGAGAACAACAAAGACAACATCCAAAAAGCTACAGACTTTCATAAATGGGTGCTTGCGTAGAATAGAGGGATTAAAATGGTATGACAAGGTTACCAACGTGGAACTAATGACAAGATCTAGACAAATGCCAGTGGAACAAGAAATGAGAAGAAGACGATGGCGATGGATAGGACACACACTGAGGAAACCTGTTGATAGCATTGTAGTGGGTTTGATGGTATTGTATGATGGTGATATTACTAAATGTAATGTATGAGGCCAGCTGTGAAGGCTCCTGAGATAAAATGTAGTTGTGAATTGTCAGAAGGCCTTTCTTGCTACCACTACGACCTCACACTTAATTTTTTTTCTTAATGAATGTGGCTACGTAAAGTGTCTAGGGTAATGATATGTAGTGTGGTGTGATAGTTTATAAATACACCCACAGATAATTAAGAAGACTAATAATATTAACAAATGTTAAAATACACTGAACTAACTCACGTGTGTAAAATTGTTGATAGAATTATATTACATTTATTTGTTCTGGATCAAGTTTTATGTTGACCAGAACTTATTTTAAAAGAAGGATTTAAAATTTATGAAAGAAATGCATGGAATGTTACATAATAAATGCAAGAGTGTACATATATAAGTACTAGACTAGTTAGTTTTATTAAAATGTTCTAGTAGTCATCTACTTGGGAGGATATTTAATGCTTGTGCTGTTGGGGTGGCCTCATCACACCTGTCTATATTGACTACACAGTGTCCAGTAAATTGCAGGAATTTTAGGGGGGTATTAGTAACTAAAAGGTGTTGGTGAACTTCCAGCAGACCAGAGGCTCACTCATCTTGAAGAAGTAGCTCTGGTGCTGAAATCTGGTGGTCCCAACTCTCCGTGCTGGCGGGCAATAATAGTGGTCTCTGTCACAACGTACTGCACAGATACACGCGAGTAAATCACCAACTGAATAGACACCGCCTTGTTGACGACTGAAACTCACAGCTCTGCAATCAAAGTATTGGCTATGTGTCAAAATTCTATTCTCTACCCACGTCTGGACACAACACTGACACAACAACCACATCATACAGACAGGTCAGATCTCTCTGACCAAACAGCACATTTACCATGGTGGTTTTACATCAGATAGGTCCTCCCAGACTATAGATTCTGAAAAATATTTATTAGTTTCCTTCCCTAAAAGTGGATAGGTAATATGTTTCATTATTCTCAACACTTGATCTGTCTTTCTTAACCCTTGTTGGAGTTTATGTATATTGTTGGTCCCTAGACCCTGACTAGGGCGGGGGGTCTAGAGCAAATCCCTACTTGTTAGTAAGGCTAGATTTCGATATGGCAGTATCAAATCACTCGAACATTAAACAATATTCAAAATATGCAAAGAAATAATTTCAATCTTACCAGATTATGAATAAAGAACACAGAAATGCTAGCAAAACTCAGCTGAGCTGCTGGCTATAGTATGGCGTCCCTGAATTTATTTCACTTTCTTTCATTTGGAAATCACCACACTTTAAAATACTGTGTCTATCATCGAACAACTATTGAGGAATGACCCCAAATCCGCGTCTAAGCGCCGACAATATGCTTGTCTGTGGCCAATCACTGCCTAGGTTTTTTTGAATTTCAAATTTCCTACACTAAAGTCATTTCAGTCATGCTTCAGTCAAGTATGGATTTTTATCTGTTAGTCTGTCCGTCTCTACTTGCGTTTTTACAAAAAATGTACTTGATTTTTGAACCAACCTTTCTCTCCCCTCCAAAATTTTGTCGTTAAAAGTTATTTTTAGACACCGCCACCACAATATCCCTTCTCTTCCATACTAAGTAGATTTGAACACCTGCGTCTCGAGGTCGTGTTTTTTTGTGCAAATAGCGACACTTTTTATTCAATACAGTCATGTCGCTGATGTGAACAACACTGTCTTTTGTCATTATCTTCAATATTATCTATCCGTCTGTAAAATTAAGAACATATTAGTTCACTGCTCAGAATGGGCCATCCGGCCAGCT
Organism: Oreohelix idahoensis; assembly: GCA_024509875.1. Classification (NCBI taxonomy): domain Eukaryota; kingdom Metazoa; phylum Mollusca; class Gastropoda; order Stylommatophora; family Oreohelicidae; genus Oreohelix; species Oreohelix idahoensis. The sequence goes on along the minus strand of JAMPIV010001777.1, from coordinate 688,348 downwards.
AATTTTTATATTCCTAACATTAATATTAAGAAAAAAATACTTTTTAAATTTTGTAATATTTCGAACATCTGCGTTTAGCCGCTGAATTCAAATCAAGGGCTTGGTATCGCAAAAGCGTCCATTCCGTACCTCGTGTCACTTTGGGGGACGTGAATTTTTACTTTCCTCCATCCCCCCCAATTGCGTCTCCTTAGCCTTGCCAGTCTCACGCAATCTTTCCAGTCATATTTTTTCCTTTTTATCCGCCGTTCCCCTCCTGTCTAGCAAGTCAATTTTTATGGAGGGTGATGACCCGCGGTCTGGGCGATCATGTACTATCAGCAGCCTACGCATTATGTTTTTATCCTTACATGTTATCTTTGGAGGTATTTTACCGTTGTATCTCTGTTAATTTCACTACAAGCATTACAAGGCAGTCCTTGTTCTGGAACCACCAGGGCAAGAGAGGCAGAGGAAGACCAAGAAGTACATGGAGAAGAGAGTTGGAAACAGAGGTGAAAATGATGAGGAGAACATGGAAAGAACTTGAGATGATGGCACGTGACAGGAGGACTTGGCATGTGTTTGTTGAAGGCCTATGCTCCTTTGGGAGTGGAGGGTTATGACATAGTTACAACCTCCACTAAATAATAGGGCGGGTGTGTATACGATTTGGGGAAAGGGTACCCTTTTTTCAAACGATAATAGTAGAGAAAATTCAAATACTTTTTCAAAATTTTAGCAGACGTTTTGCATTTTGCCCTTGGCAATTTTCAAATATAGGAGTTGGTTATAGGCGGAAAATGTACGTTACTAGGTTTTGCATGGGGGAATTTGAGTGGGGGGTTTACACGGAGTTAGTTTTACTACAGATCTCCCCGGTTAAAAAGCCTGCACCAGTAGTGCAGCTTTATTTTCCGTGTTAACAATCCCGATCAAATTAACTCAACTAGGCTTTATGAGTATCTTGGGTGTCTGCAGGTGGGTGCCTACTCAAAAAATCTACCCCAACGTTCTGCGAACCCGGAATATACTCAATGGTAAACGAGTAAGGTTGGATGAGCAAAGACCACCTTAACAAACGGGCATTACCATGTTTTGCCTGGGCCAGAAATACCAGTGGCTGATGATCGCTTTGCACCACGAATGGTCTACCATACAGGTAGATCTGGAATTTCTTGATTGCCCAGACTAAAGCCAAACATTGTTTTTCAATAGTTGAGTAGTTTTGTTCCGCTCTGTTTAACTTGCGGCTGGCATAAGCAACTGGGTCCAATTCCCCGTCTGGTGAAGAGGACCGTTGCAACAATGTGGCTCCCAATCCCACATTACTAGCGTCCGTTCTCACCACGAATTCCTGACTCAAATCAGGTAATTTCAATATAGGCTTACTGGTGAGTTTTTCCTTTAACACATTATATGCCAACTCGCAATCTGCTGACTATTCTATTTTATCTGGTTTTCCTTTACGAGTTAAATCCGTCAGAGGAGCACACACAGAGTTAAAATTTTTAATGTACTTTTGGTAAAACCCACAAAGTGAAACAAAGGATCTCACGTCCTTCTTAGTCTGTGGTCTAGGTGCTATCTGCATTTTCTCCATGTTCTTGGGGTCAGGGGTCATGCTACCCTGATGTACAGTATGTCCGAAGAATTCCAATTCCTTGCATCCAATACAACATTTTGTTGGTCTAGCAGTTAAGTTTGCCTCTCTGAGTCTATCAAATAGCATATTCAAAGAGTTAACGTGTTCTTCAAATGTTTCCGTAGCGATGAGGATATCATCCATGAAGTTTGTAATGCATGGGTTTCTCAGGGGATCCAATAGTTTTCTCATCATTCTGGAAAACACACTCGGGGCATTCTTCAAACCAAACGGCAACATATTGAATTCATAGTGCCCTTCCGAGGTGCTAAACGCCAGATAAGGTCGAATCTCAGGTTTCACTGGAATCTGGTAATTTCCCTTACTGAGATCTACTTTTGAGAAATATTTTGCCTTGTTCAACCTGGCAAACAGTTGGTTAGTATCAGGTAATGGATCCACCTGACTTTCTGTGACAGCATTGAGTTTCCTGTAATCTATGCACAGTCTACGTTCCCCAGAGGGTTTCCTCAACAATACCACACTGGAGCTATAAGGAGATTCACTGTGAGAAATAATCCCTTCTTGTAACAGATAATCTATCTCCTCTCTTAAAGCTATTTTCTTTTGCGAATGGGATAGTATAGGCTCTCATACAGATGGGTGTTGGGTCTAGTAATTTCATATCCTATTCCATCAAGTTTGTGTGCCCTGGTCTGTCCGTTAACACGTCTGTATGATTTTCCAGAACCTGTTGAATCTTCTCCCTCTGCCTTTTTGTCAAATGGTTACTGATCGTTACCTGTGCTGGGGTTTCACATGGTTTTAAGGGATATTCATAAGCGGTGAGAGGTTCATTCTTCATCTCAGTGGCTATGGCCAAGGTCATTAAATGTGCCCCTTCCAGGTTTTCTCTCTCAAGATATTTCTTAAGAAGGTTCACGTGATAGACTTTTTCCTTTCCTTTCTTATCTATCTTGTAATTAGTTCTAGATACATTTTCTAAAACTGTATATGGACCTTGCCATCCAATTTAAAGTTTGTTGCTGCTGCCGAGTAATAGAAGAAGCACCTTCTCTCCCACAGCAAGCTCCCTATCCTTCGCTTTCTTATTGTAATATGCAGCATGTTTCTTCCTGGCTTTTCTTAGGTTATCATTTGCGAGTTTCCAGCCAGTTTTTAAGCGAGTGGTCAGCTCGTTCACATACTGATATGATGAGGTTACAGTCTCTTCTGCCTTCTCATCTGTCCACGTCCTCAATAAGGCTTCCAATGGACCTTTGATTGGCCGGCCGAATAACAATGTTGCCGGTGCCTTTCCTGTTGAACTATGTGGGACTTCCCGATAAGCAAACAAGGCAGCGGGTAAGTATTGATCCCACGTGTCAGGTTTTTCATGGGCCAGCTTTCGCAGGATGGAAATGAGTGTCCCGTTGAATCATACCACCTGCCCGTTCCCTTGGGGGTGATACGGACTACAGTGAAAGTGCTTGGCTTGAAAGATCCTGAAAACTTCCTCAGTTAGTCTCCCCTTGAACTGTGAGCCATTATTAGTCAAGATTTGGTGGGGAAAACCTAACCTCGTGAATATTGTAAGTAACGCCTCTGCCACATGTTTTGAATCGATTGATGACAAGGCTACTGCCTCTCCCCACATAGAGCAAGTGTCCACCAGAGTAAGAATGTAACTGTTTCTCCTCTTGGTACGTGTGAGAGGTCACACAATATCCACTGCAACTCTTTCAAAAGGGGTTCCCATGATTGGCATCTCCCCTGAAGTTGCAGGTGCAGTCCAATGCTTTGGAGCTACCCTTTGGCATTCTGGGCAGGATTTGACATATCTTTTTATATCTTCCGTTATCCCTGGCCAGAAGTAATGACAAGCTATACGCTGTCCTGTGGCGCTGATCCCCATATGACCACTGAAGGGGATAGCATGTCCTAACTCCATCACCGTTTCCCTATATGAAGTTGGAAGTACCAGCTGTCCATGACCATTGGATCCAGTTCCAGCCTTCCTATACATTTGTTTATTCTTCATATAGAAGTCTCCTTTGTTTGGAGGGATATGGCATTTTGGGAGTTTCCTAAAACATGGCTTTAGTGACCTATCCTCAGCCTGTGCCTTCCTCATCTCCTCTGGATGAGTATTTATTGGGTTATCTTCCTCCTTCCTTGATTGTGACCTGGTCTGTACTGTGGCCATGATCACTGGTCTTTTGGGATTTCCCAAAAACACATATCTACACCCCAATATCAGGGGGTAGATTGGTTCGTTTATCACTGCTGCTCTAATCACTCCTTCCACATAGCGAGTTTTCACTTTGATTCTTGCAATGGGAAGTGTCATGGTTGCTACTTCCTTGGTTGCCGCCTGTACTTCCACTGTTTCTGGGGTATATTGGTCAGGGTGCACCAGGTGAGAACTCACGACTGAGTCAAAATCCAATCCAGTATCATAAAGGCACTTAATAGTGGTGTAGCAGAAGGTTTTATATGGGTGAGATGATAGTGCTAGAGTAGAAATAGTATTCTCTCCAGAATGTGTGAGGTCCCAGTGACAGAGAAGTACACTGGTATCACTCGATAGTCACGGCTGTGAAAGTATCTGGACTGAAAATATTCAGAGAACAGTCAGACCTTACTGCGCCACCTCCGCTATGTGACCACCTGTGATATTAATAAAAATTCAACCAAACTCAGTATCAACTATATTGAATGAATAAAGCTGGTGAATACAATTTATATCCTCTTTATTTACATCTATCTAATTGTGGTGATTATGTGTGACTGGTGATACAAAAGTTATATTTATACAAAACCAAATTGGCGAAATCAATTACAGTTTTTACAAGTTAAACTAAAATGTCATTTCTTTAGACTCTTCCAATTAGTTGGGTAATAGATTTCTTCACTGTCTTATTCACTTTATAACTTTCACTAGTTTATCACGCAAATTGTCATCATAAAACTCTGCTTGACAGTTATCACTTCTTGGGTGCACGATTGTCACAAATATCACTCATCTGTTAGGTTAATCAGTGTTCATATGAGATGTACAGCTTCAGTAGGTCGTGCTTCTACCAATCCAGACACTGCCGGGGCGATTAGCATTGATCATCGAGCAATTCTTGATCATTGACCTCTGACTTTTGGTTGACAAGTATGAACCTGCAGATAATTGTAGGATATGTGGCTGTTTGTGGATTATAATTACCACATTCCTATTGTAGGTGAGATGAATTTGTTTTCAGATGTATGCGTGAAAATGCATGATTATGGATCAGTGACAAGACAGGTGTCTACTGTGGAACATTTTATAAAATCAAATAATACAAAATAATATGGACACACATATATGGTATGAGGTTATAGTATCCCCCTGCCTGACACGTTAGCTCTGAAAAGTGCAGTAACTTGAAGACAGATTGAATAAGCCCTGATAATGATTGTTGGTAGTCCTGAAAAAATTGTTATTAGTCCTGAAAATGATTGTGCTAGCCCTGATACGGACTCAGTCATGGTGGTTATATTTTGGGTTCCAATCTTCAACAATCATACCAAGTAATCAATTAATATACATGATACTTTCATAACATATAGATTAAACAAATCCTGAAATAAAGTTGTAATTACTGTATTATTTTACATAGTAACTTTACATACCCTCGCAGGATCTAATTAAAATCAGTAAAGACTGGCTTTTGTGGAGTAACAGAACTGCCTGGCTGCAAATAACAAGATATTGGCCGTGACACGTTTCTCTTTCTCCAGCCGTTGTCCTTCTGTCTTGCTTCGCTGTACAAGTGAATTTGAAATCATTTACGACCGCCCTTATATAGGGAGCTAACGGACGTATAGGAAATAAGGCTCACAACTCCAGCAAACTTCCCAAAATAGTTGTAACTTCGAGGGGGTTGTGCTAAATGAGTTTCCAACCTTGGTCTCGTGCATTTCACCTTTCCCAGTTCATGCCTTAGGAGTTATATATTTCCGTTCTCCGTGAGTTGACCTTTATATCCATATGTTGTTTTCCCATATCTGTCGTGTTAACGATTTTATATTGAATTATAAATAGGAAAAACACAGGATTTCTCAATGCACGGACACTTATTCTTGCAAAATTCTTCACAACTACTTACTCCCTTCTGATTTCCTTGTACCTATACATAAATGAAGATATTCCCGTCAAAAGGAGACCATTCTCATACTTGTCTGTCATTCCGTTCTCCTTCCCGATGTCTAATTCTAACCATGATTTCGGACGATTTATTCTTCCTTATACACTCGCCGAAGTCGTTAAATCTGTCCGTGGGAAACCCCTGTTCTGATTGGCTGCCCTAGATACACACAGGAAAATACCCCCGCATTCCTTTGTTCAGGCCAGAACACTGGTGTCCCACTTTTCGGTCTTCAAACATTTAACTAGGCAATTGCTTAACATGCGACAAGTGGCCTTATTACATACTACCTCTTCACATACAGGGGGATGATAAGGTTCCTGCTGTCCAGTAGGCTTTTCCTTTTGTCCCTTGTTTCCTGTTTTAAGGCATGCAGCGTGGAACGGAGGGTTATTTTTCTTCCTACAGTCTGTTGTATTATGGTTATTTAACCGACACATTTTACAGTATTTACCTTCTGGTCTGTAGGGTTTCCTTTCATTGAATTGCGGGTTTCTATCTCTAGGGTCAAATCTTGGCCTATCATAGTTTGGTTTACCTCTGTTACCTTGATCTCTACTGTCAAATTTATTCCGGTGTTGGGGGGCTTTATTATTTTCTACTTGTTTCCTTCTTGCTCCAGCTACTTCTGACTGGGCGGCCTGATACCTCTCAGCAACATTGAGCACCTCACCCCACCTTGTTCCATGAGAAATTTTCTCAGGTCTGGAGCCATGGACTCTCTCAATTGCTCTATCATGATCATTTCCTTAAGATCTTGGGTTTTCCCCAGAGCAGTCCATTTCTCCAAGTAAGTTTCCAACCGGGCAGAGAATTGGTGGTAGGTCTCCCCAGACAGTAGTTTCGCATTTCTAAATCTCTTCCTGTAAAATTCCCCATTCTTCTCATACCTAATTAAAAGAGCCTGTTTTAAAATGTCATAGTCTTCCTGATCCTCTCTGCTCAACTTTGTGAACACTTCATAAGATGTTCCCCTAAGTCCTTGGGATAATTTCAAACTTCATTTTTCCCTCTCCTACCCATAATTAGTAGCTAGTCTTTCGTATCTACTGAGAAAGGTCTCAATCTCATCTTCCTTCTGCACAAAAGGATCTAAATGGAAGTGCATGGTTAAATTAGAGGCTCCCTGACTGGCACTAGCATCAGAGGTAGATGGGCTGTTACCATTTTCTGGAGCATGGCCTTGAATTTCCAATTCTTTCAACCTTAGCTCATGTTCTCTCTGTAATCTCCTCTCCTCCTTTTCAGCCTCCAATTTCTTTTCTTCTTTTGCAGCCTCAGCCTCCAATCTCTTGTCTTCTAGCTGTAGCCTCTTGATTTCAGCCTCCCTATCAGCCTCTAACTTCTTATCCTCTGATAAGGTCTGATTTTCGGTCACCACGTTAATAAGTGCTATTTTGTGATATAGCTCGTACAGGCACAATGTTAATACAGCTGGTATAGGTGTAGATGGTCAACTCAAAACCGGCACAGTGTTGGGCATACAGGTCACCTTGTCCAAAAACGTAATGAGGCCCCGACAAGGATGTAATGTTGACTTTGGGTGTTGATGTGAGTGTCAGTACGCGAATGCATGGATTGTTCTGAAGAGTTGACTAGAAGATCAAACACTCACTCACATGTATCTAGAAGTTAATGATGCAGACTACTGTGGTCGTTTCATACTGTTTAATTGGACACACACACTTGGACAGTACGAGTATAGTTACAGGAACACAGGTCGACATAAATAGCATACTGTTGATCAATGGTCTACCATCTTAAGTTAGCATTCATGTTGAAGAACATTCCAATGGAACATCCATAGACAAGGACTTAGATTTCCACTGTTTATCAATATAATCATCAGGCCTTACTGACCGAGCGTGTCAGTTAATAAATACTGTTCAAGCATGACTCCTAGACAGAACCTCTTTTCTAGCGAAGATTCCTTTAGGTAAAGTTCAGCAAATCTATCTGAAGACAATGTTAACCCACCAGTATTGGGTTTTCTTTATAACTGTGATCTCTTAATCATCACCTGATAATAAGGGGCATCCCCGTTCTCTGATCGATGATCGACAAAAGGTTAGGATCCAAAATGGCTTCTGGTTCCCTTTGAGCATCGCTCACTATACAGATGTATAGTAAATCTTCAATATAAGCTTTGTTCATAAACACAAATGTTTCTACAAGAATCAGCATATTCTCTCATCATAACTGCTGCATACAATCATATTCAGTGCTGCTAGGTAACATGTCATCCCGACATATGGATATAGATAATTACAATGTAGACGTCTGCCCAGCTAAGCCTAGGACGAAAAAGTTCAGCAAAAAGTTCTTTTACCTGGGCATGGGAAATACACTAGCAGAACACATACGCCCCTCTCCTGGCGTTATAGAATAAACACTGGGGACTAATAGACTTAATAATCATAACAGAAATTATCTTCGTCCCCATAACAAATCACAGAGATCAACAGACTGAGGACTCGTCTTCGACATGGCCTTCGCCAGGCATTCCATCATCACGGAAGACCCTCTTTCCTCTCGGCATGCGCAGAAACTCCCTGACCCCAAAGTTCAGTACAAGGAAAAATAGTTCCACTTAGACATACCAAGATATCACGATATAAGACCGAATCGTCTGAAATAGACACAGAGTAAACATAGACTCGGACCATAAACATTCCTGCATAAACCTAAGCAAGAACAATCTGTTTTCTGGCCCAACAAGGCACAGACTTACGAAATCTGGATTCATACGCCAAATTCGATCTCCAGGGGAGATAACCCATATAACAAAAGTATCAATCAATCATGGGTGATATATCTTTGGCCAGGAAAACATCCTGATTCTAAAAACAAATACCTTCCCTCAGACAGATAAATATTATAATAACTATATACATTGTCACCAGCAATCTGTTGGTAACAGCCTCCCTAGCATCTTCTAATTGTAACTGTAATTTCCTCTCTTCAGCTAACCTCCTATCTTCCCTCTCAATGAATTTATCACATTCTGAAGTCACATACTGAATCAGAACTTGCCCCTCCATACCCATTTCCTTTGCAGTCTGCACAGCAGCAGATCTAAACTTGGCCAAGTCTGCCATCTGTTCTGTCATATACTTTATAAATCTTAATATATTAATTAACAAGTATGACTAAATTATCATAGGCAATGACAACTCATTCAAATTTCCACAATTAATTTTTTTTTTGTTATTTTAACAATGGGGATTCCCTGGGTCTAATTAACAATACTAATGATAAAAATCCCCGGACAGGACCCCAATATATGTGGCGTGTGTGTCGGAGAGGTTATAGATGTTACCAAACTACGTGTACTCGGAGTGAGGTCAAGCTATGTAAGTCCCTGAGTCTAATTGTTGATGATGATGTATTCTCAGGGTACCTATCCGCTACCTCTCTAAGATCTCACTCCGGGAAATATTTTATGCAATGGTTATATGTTTTATATGGCTACGTGTCTAGGGTAATGCAAGTATAGTGATAAGTGCATAAAACAAACACAACTGTAACTCAATGAAATTGAATTAATAAAGACTGGGGTTAAGTTTAGATAATTATTTTACAATTTTAATTTCCTGTCCCCTCAAATCTTTTTGGGGCAGGAATGGTTAAAAATGAAGAGAACTGTATTTACATATAATAAATAAATAAGTAGGAATCTTTGTCCATATCTTGATAATAAACCAATGTCACTGTAGGTGTATAACACAGACTGATGTAGTACTGTCTAAAAGTGAAAGTCAGTGGTGGGAAGGACTATTTGTGTCATCATGCCCACGAATATGATAGTACACATGTGAAAATTTTTAATTGAATAAGTTCTCAGAGCCCACGTAAGGGGACTTCACCTGATGTTTCTAGTTGACGTAGGTTTCAGTAGATAATATAAATTTCAGCATAAGGTCTTTCTTTGGCCATAAAATGCAGCATACAGTTTGTTGAGGCTTTCTCTTCCTCCAATTCTGTCTTCAATAGGTTTTCCTGTCACCAGCTGGTAACAGGCAATATAACCCTGAAACAGAAGGACGTTTCTCTACTTTTATATGCTGGCTAATAATATTTCCACAATTACTCAAACTTACCATCATCCGTGGTCAGGCTCGTGTGCAAACATTTGCACTAGCCCTTAATTTATTTGACTTCACTCTGTATTGTGTTTACATTCTTCTTCCATATGGCTGCAACGCCCCTGTCACTTAAACAATGATTTTCTTCCATACAATCAGATAGGTATACAGTTGTCTTCTTGAAACCTGTTAATTCTTTTGTGCAATCATTCTAAGTATGTTTTCAGGCTTCAATTTAACACTGTGATACTGCAGAAGACTGCCAATAGCTTTCTGGACTTACAGTCGTAATGGTTTTTGTATGGCAATATTCAAACATAATTTACTTTCGTTTCTCAATAATTCTGCTTAGGCATGCTTGCTGGGATGTCGTAATTCTTTTCCCATGGCAATGTCGTACAACACAAATTTTTGGGCCCCTATCTGGGTTTGCCTCTACATATTAATAAAATATATCAATAAAATTATTTATCTTACCGCAGTCAATGAAATATTTCACACAAAAGTAAGATTAACTGGCGATCAATGGCACATGTGTAGATCGCTGTCGCCCAGACTGCAAAGGTATTAAGGTCACAACTGCTATGCGTCTGATCTTAAACTACTATGTTGAAATATTTTTCTCAAGTGGCAGCGTATTCTGGTAACGCATTAGTTTTATCCCCCCTCTCCTAAACTATCGTTAACCAATCAAACGAGTCAAGCAAATTTGACTGTTCAAAAACGCGTCCCCTAAAATGTAACTTTCGAAGACTTTCAAAATTGAGCATTCCTCAGTGTGTTTGTCAGTCCGTCTCAATTTTTAGTTTCTACAATATCTCGGTTATTATTGGGTCGGTTTCAATTTTTAAAAGTGATTCTTAAACTGCCCTTTGGCCTCTATCACCCTATCTAGTTTTCATCTAACTCTTCGTCATCGTTTTCATCTATGTACGTTTTCTCTATATTTATTCTTAACAAAATACTTTTCTATACGGCAAGATAATTTATTATAAGGGAATAGTATGGTATTTTAATAAACAATATTATCGCTATAATTCATCCATCCATTTTATTTACCCTCTATATAAGTTATCTAAGTTTTTCTCTCTCCCCTCTTTTCTGCACAAATTAGGTTTCAGTTTCAGTTTCAAAAGCATAAGTTAGCCTTGATTCTTTCCATTTTACTCCCCACTTTTTCCCCTCTCTCCCGTTTCAAGACGAGGTAACAAGTTTTTTTTTTTTTCTTTCTTCTGCCAACTTTTCCGGCTTTTGTCATAAAATATTGGGAAGGGAAACGCGAGCTGCGTGTTGTTGGGGGATGGGACTCAATACGCTTGTCTTTGAAGATTCAAATCTTGGGCCAATCGTTGACTGTTAGGCTAGTAAATGGTGCATAATTTCAAACATTTGGAGTTATTTATAGTTACAACCTCCACTAAATAATAGGGCGGGTGTGTATACGAATTGGGGAAAGGGTACCCTTTTTTCAAACGATAATAGTAGAGAAAATTCAAATACTTTTTCAAAATTTTAGCAGACGTTTTGCCTTTTGCCCTTGGCAATTTTCAAATATAGTAGGAGTTGGTTATAGGCGGAAAATGTACGTTACTAGGTTTTGAATGGGGGAATTTGAGCGGGGGGGGGGGGGAAGTTAGTTTTACTACACCCGCATATGTTTCTTTTGCCAAAACGACGCTGACTTTTCAGTGCACACAGAATTCTGGACTTCTTTTGTAGTAGACTGTACCCTGAGCTTGTTCTAACTGCGCTACAATGCATCCTGCACATCTCTCGACAGATTCCCTTACCCTAGGCTTACTTTACGTCCCGGTTTCACCGGGACTGTCCCGGTTTGAAGGTATGGTCCCGGCGTCCCGGCCAGTTTGTCATTTGTCTTGGTTATTTTGAAGAAAATTAAAAAGTGTCGAATATACACGAAGTCAAAAAGTGCAGCCTCGGAAAATGGCAATTAGGCAACACGAAAACCCGACTTTAACACTGGCCTAGTACGCAGCGTCGCAAGTCAGTTGCGCAGCCGCCGCGCATGCGCAATCTTAGTTGAGTTCTGTCAGATTGCGTAGGTAATTTACTCTAATCGGTGTTTGTTTTCAGCGTGTTGTTTGCGATTATTTTGTACTGTACATTAAATTAATTTAACCCCCAAAATGCCAAAAAGAAACTGTTTTTACGGATGAATTAAGAAGACGCAATTGTAAACTATTAATATCCCCAGACCTAAGGGTCTTTTGTATTTGGACATGCGCCCTAATATCCGGCCTTTGGCTAGGATCATGTGTCTAGACACAGGGACCGGTACAGTGACATTCATGTGTCATTAGGTCTCTTGTGTGAGAACACAGAAGATCACTACGGTGACACATGTTTTCATTGGGTCTTCTTGTGTTGGGACATGTGGTCTTGACCAGGGCCGGGTTTGGGCGGGGGATAATGCGACCTCATGCGAGGAAAAAAATATGCGACCTCAAGCGAGGGAAAAAAAAAAGGATGAATTAAGAAAGGATTATCCGTTTTTGAAAAAAGTTTGTGGTCATATTGACAAAGTGAAAATGCGAACACTGTTCTTCAGAATTTTCGGTGGCTCATGGTGGGCGTTCGGACATCAAAAATCACTTGAAATGTAAAACCCTGCAAAGTTAATTGTGAACTAAATTGTAGTGAATTTTTCGACGCGATTGAAAATAACAAAGAATTTTTAAAGAAAGTTCACGCTAGTCATAAATATTAATAACTTTTTAATAATAAGTTATGTTCAGTTAAGAGTAATTTAAAATTATTACTACATAATTGTTGTTTTTTGTTAACCACTCCATTACTTAGCCTTTTTGAATCATAAGTACTTAGCTGAATATACTTCTCTCTTTCTAAAATCGCATAGAAGGCGCTCACTTTCTGTTTCGAGCAAACTCTCGAAATTGTCCCGGTTTGAGAAAAAAATATTATGGTAAGTCTACCTTACCCCCATCCACGAAACTACATCTGACATTGTCAAGTTAATCTTAACTTACCACTCTAAAGTTCTTCTGTTAGAAAGATTCTTGTCCACCATCTACTTCATCCAGTCTGATCCAGAAACCCAGGAAGTGTTCATAGATCTAACCAACCATGTTCGGTGTCACGTCCTAAAGCCACCTTTGTCGTCAAGAATGACGTTAAACCTGAGTCGAGCAATGTCATATGTAGCATCACCTGTAATCGTGGCAGCAAGACTTACCTGGTGAAACTGGCAAACGACTTGCAGACCGTTTTTTGCCGATATGTTTATGGCATCTCTCGAACGGCCCCAACACCTGTAGCCACTCATTTCAATAGCCCGGACCACCAGAGCGTTTCCGATATCCAGGTCAAATCCAACAGATCATGTTCCTCGGACGATTAACTCGCTCTGATCTTGAGAGCCTTTAAATCTTTCTCTAGAGATGCTGTAAGACCCGCGGTTTAAATACCACACATGTGTCTTCATTTTATTTGTTTGTTTGTCAGTTTTCTTCATAATTTATTTTATTTTAAACAATGAGTTATTTTATATTTGCAGCTTTTGTTTTCATCATATGTCAATTACTTACATATTTGTTTTACACATTATATATATATATATATATATATATATATATATATATATATATATATATATATATATATATATATATATATATATATATATATATATATATATAATCTCCATTTGTATCTGAGTCAACTGTCTTCCATTCGGTCTCTTTTAAGTACGGTACTGTGGAAACAATATGTTTAGTCATTTTCATTGCGCTGTAAATCTCTTTTCTCTGAAACTTGACTAGGTATAATTTCGTCCAGTCTGATGACATTTCCCTTTTCTCCAAGACTACCGGTACCACGTAATGTGCATGTTTCTTTGTCTGCATTGGTGGCGTCTGCAGATTGTCATCTGAACCCGCAGCTTAGCTTGCTGATCCCCTTTAGAAACGTTATGTTTCAAGAAATTTGTCCTTTTTTTCTTCTTATTTTCACATTGTACAGTTATGTGTAATCCGTCTGCTGTCTGGTTGTCTAGTCTAGGGCAAGGTTTCTTAACCTGCGGTCCATGAACCCTCTGTGAGTTCATGGATTGATTCTAGGGGGTCCGTGTACGTAACCTAAAATTTAAAATGTAAAGTTTTTGTGGTGTGCTTTAGGTAAAATATTTTTTTTTTTACATAAATTGAGTCCATATCATTCATGTCACATTTAAGCCCGGGGAATTAAAACCTTGCAGCGACAGGCTCTAGTCTACCAAACTGTAAATAGGTATCTGACTCTGCTCATGAATTAAGTAGGGCAAAAGGCAGCGAGGAAGCGAACTGGTCACCCCACTAACCACTTCATAAAAAAAGCTGGACCTAATATTGTGAAATCTCTAACACTTCACTCCCCTAGGGCAGTATCTACTATGGGGTTACTTTTTTTTAATAGAGCAAGAGGTCAAACCTGCAGCAGCTCCCATATAGGAAGCATGACCCAAAGAATGTATGAGTAGAAGTTAAAAACAGCTCGGGCGTTGGCGTAGCTGGCGAGTCCTTTTTAGGGCTTTATGCTAGCAGATAGATAATGTTAGTCCTTTTCATGACTTAGTATCTATCAACGCTGATCGGGTTAGCAGTCAATAGAGTTGACTTTTTTTGGGATGGTAAATGCGCTCTGATATAACCAAATAGGTTGAAAGGTACGTGCCTCGCCAGAAGAAGGCAAAAACCAAACCAAAAAAATAAAGAATATGAGTTCTGGCAGACGTGGTTTCTGTAGTTATTTGTGTTTCACTTTGTCACGGGATGGCCTCCCCTGATCTGCAGTGATGGTCCAACAATGGCAACAAAATTATACAATGAGAGTCTTTAAAGGTGTCTACCTTCGCTCAAGATTACTCTTGGCAGAGTTTTAAATAGAAGGATGGCGCTTCTATTTTAGGGAGTCTTCATAGGATTTTGCAGAAATCAAGCACAACGCTGAATGTATCAAAGCAGTCGTGAACTTTGCATCTGCCCGTCCCTTCTATGAAGATACAGATATATTAGCTCGTTTCTGAGCCCCCAACTGAATTATTCAGTAAAATATTGCTTTAGTAGTTCTGTTGTATTTATATGTAAGATAATTGATTCATACTTCTCTCTGTAAAAAGTGTGCACTTCTCTCTGTAATAATTAAATCAACTACAGTCACGCGCCGCATAACGTCCGTTCGGACAACGTCCGACCGCATATACGTCCGTGGTCCCATAAGGTTATAATAGAGTTCAGAAATCCGGATCGGAGAACAGGACGAAGCGGACGTAACCGGACGTAGCGAAAGCAACAGCTTCCCGCACGCAACACGTGTATCTCGTGTCTTTTGCATATAATACAAAGCAATTGCGATCCCATGCGTATAATGGTACAGTACATATATAACCTATAATACAGTACATATGTCTTGATAGTCATAATAAACACCTCCATGTTACTGGCCTATATATGTACTTTACTGTACTTACTATCGTTATTTTAATGTGAACTTTCGAAAATACATTACCGTATGTGTACAGTATCTTGGCTATTTATTCAATACAGGTAGGCTACAGTATCCCATATAACTTTGCTAAGTATAAAGTATGGTGTTCGCACAACGTCCAAATCGCATAACGTCCTATTTCACAGAACGTATCGTGGACTTTAAGCGGCGCATGACTGTACTAATTTGTAAATACATATAACAAATTTAATAATCAAGTATTGTTTAACACGAGTAAATAAATAAATGAATTTATAAATTGAAATATGGATTTTTCCCTCACAGAAAATAAAAATGCAGGTGGTTTTTTGAATTTTTGATTAGTGTCTTTTGCTATGGCCGGGTTAAAATCACTTAACTGGTCAGATGTTGAACTGGTTTTCAGACTGCTCTGTCAATTATCGACTTCTGTATTGAGGGCACGTCCCAGGAGAAGTTGCAGGGGTAGCCGCTCCAAACGTCAGGGCAAGGATTTTCACAGCTTGTCAAAAGCAGGCATCTAGCGTAGTCCACAGACTCATATCAAGCTGGTATCACACACTGGTATGTCCAACGTGCACTACAACTGGTATCGCCGACTTGTACCACAAACTTTAGAAGAAACAAATGTCTCTGCTAAGTATTGGTTTTCTGACACTAGTCAGGCGCCTTCCGGCTGTCACTTCCACCGCTCCTTTTTCTCCATAATTTTACCCTCGCTGAGCATAAATCATAAACCCAGTGGATTGGATGGAAAATCATCGTTACTCTCAGTTAATTTGATGAAAAAATGTGACTGGACAGCGGAAACGACTTTTGCCTGGTTTACACATGTTAAAATATACATATGAACTTATTAATATGTTAATATAATAAATATATGAGTTCATTAAACTCTCCAGCTCTCCGCGCCATAGAGAAGCACAGAAAGCACACAGCTCTGATATAATCCTAATTTTGTCCTCTCAGTACAGCACAAGCACAAAATTAGGATTATATCAGAGGTGTGTGCTTTCTGTGCTTCTCTATGGTGCAGAATGCTGGAGAGTTACAGAGAAGGAAATGTCGAAATTGTCCTCTTTTCACACAACATGCCTAAGAAAAATTCTCCGAATCTTTTGGCCGAATATCATCACCAACCAAGATCTGCTTACTCGGAGCAAGCAAGAGGACATGCACACCATCATAGCTGGCAGACGCTGGAGCTGGGTTGGCCATGTCCTCAGAAGAGACCCCGATGCCATCACAAGAACAGCTATGCTATGGACCCCCGAAGGAAAACGAAAGAGAGGCCGACCAAAAACAACTTGGCGGAGGACTGTGGAGGCTGAGATGCAAAGAATGAACCAGAGTTGGGGCACTGTACGAAGGATGGCCGCCGACCGAGCAAGTGGAATCAATTTGTTGTTGCCCTACCCACCTCCTAAAAATTCAGTTATCAGTCTGCCTCAGGAATTATTGATATCTGCTAGCTCGAATTCTTGGTGTTTTTATATAGAGAGAATTTCTTAGATTCGTGGAGAGTTCATTTTCCTGTGTGGCGGTAATAATAATATATATTAGAATTTTGAGTGATTTAATCGTTAAAGTGTCTTCATTATATTTCACTGGGATTTTGTGTTAAGCTGAATAATGTATGAAATAAACTTATAGCTAAATTTTCTCCAGCCGTAAACGAAATTTAATTTCTTGTTATTCCCCACTAAGAGAAGCTTAAATAATTATAAGACGCTAGACGACCGATAATTGTGGAGATGCCATTTATTTCTATTTTCATCAGGTGTAAATTTTAAAGTGACTAGTGTTCATATCTAGTGTAAAAGCGATATATTAGCTAGACACTTGTGGTGTTTTTAAAAATATATAATTAAATAACGGAGTGATTTACAGGTCTTACCTAAACGCGTGTGTTAGGATATGATTATAGTATGATTACTTGTTATCTATTCTTTTTCATATAGGTTGGTCATACCTTTGCGATCCAGCGGTTTTAGAGTTTTATGGCCTTATGTCTTATGGAATTACAGTTATATGTTCCTAAACATACAGACATTGTTGGTGAATCTGATGTTTGAGACCCTATGCGGTCCACCTTCTCCATCCATGAGAATGGTTAAATAACCAGAACACTACAATTTAAATTTTAAATGTTAACTGGAACGGGACTATTCCAGAAGATTTTTCCATCTAGATACATATAAATGTTACTGGCCTGATGTGGCAGAACTTACAGCACTAATTTAAAAATAAAACAAAAACCATATGACAGTATAGTTTTTCCTACCACCAAATTATACAGAGAGTATTCACGGGTCATACTCAGCTATTTTCTTCCGAGAACAGCCTAGGAGTAACATTCTGTTTTTTACACATTCATTACGAACGAACGAACGAACGAACTTTATTTTCAAAGGGTTAAGAATTGGGCACGCCGGCCCGTCTGTCATTCTGCCCTTCCTCTCTCTCTCATCATGTATACTATATCCTTTCATCCTCACATTTACTTTAAGCATTATTAAGGCATTTATCATTATAAAAGTAATATTACATTTGCAATAATCATCATAATTAAAGTATGTTTTTAAATAAAATAAAAATTAAAAAAATAATACAAATAATAATGAATTTAAAAATAAAATAAATAAAAATATTTAAAAAAAACAAAAACAACAACAACAACAACAAGACAGAGAGAGTCACCGTCACTGGAGGCTAGACCACACCAGAAAAGTATATTAACTTATAAATTTACAGGACAGTGCCACCACCTAGAAAAATTTATCCCAAACTAATATCTGCAGTAAGAAGAGGAATACCCAGGAACAAATAATCAACGCACCAATTCAGCGACTCCCGAAAAAATAGCAGTTGCCTAAACGGAGAGTCTTGGGCTGAACTGGACAAATAATAGGACTCTTAATAGTCTTAAATACCTGTTTGATTAATTCAACAGAGGGGTAAGCAAATCTGAAAGTGAGCTCACTGTATGTGTGTAGTGTGTGAATGGAACGGAAGAACTTATTTCTTAAGTTACTACTAATATAAAATCTTCTTTTATTTATCTCTCACTAATCTGAGCGTTCACGGGATAGTTAGATCCAGGACTTATTCTTTACCCGTCCTGACTGCCCCTTCTTCTTCTTCTTGCGATCGCATCTTTGATGTTTACACCGTCAGACGAGTTCTCATGGTGAATTCGACTGTTGTTTGAAGTTCCTCTTTAGCTCCATATAGCTTTGAGTTTAGTGTTGAGTCATTGGGCCAGTATATCTTTCTTAACTGGTCATACAGAGGACAATCCTGTAGAACATGCTCAGCAGTTTGTTCGTTTAATCCACATGTGCACAGTGGTGAAGCAGACAATCGTAGCTTGTGCATGTGTTTATTCAGTTTGTTATGCCCTGTCCTGAGGCGAAAAATAGTTATCTGTCCCTGCCGGTCGAGAGTGTGATAGTCGTCTTTGGGTTGGTTCTGTTCTCTTCTGATAGTCTGGATAGCTCTCTTTTTCTCAAAGTATGTGACTTCATTATCTTCTTGTTCACATTCTCCTCCCTTTTTTGCAAGTTTATCTGCCTTTTCATTTCCGGGTACACCACAATGAGATGGTACCCACTGAAGTATGGTTCTCCTTTTGGCAGCTACCTTGTTTAGTTCATTTCTCAGATGCGGGAGTTTACCACCCTTGAGAGCTTGCAGGACAGACAGTGCATCTGTGAGGATGACTACCTGGTGGCAGTCAGAGTTGGTGTTATAAATCATATTTGCAGCTTGCTCTAGAGCTTGAACCTCAGCTGTAAAGTTGGAACAGAATTTACCAGTGGGAATGTGCCTAGTCTCATAGTGGTTGTCAGGATATGAGATAAAGATACCGGCACCTCCATTCCTAACAGCATTAGTTGCTGATCCATCTGTATAGGCATGTATCCATGATTGATCGGGATAGCTTTCTTGGATCATACTCAATGTAGCAGTTCGTTTTTGCAGATCATTATACTCACATCCACTTGTGAGACCACTGACTGATGTATTAATTTGGAGGGTATTGCTGGCCTGATCCCATGGTACAGGGTATAGGGTGGGCTTCAGTGGTGTTGTCTTCATGGATAGGTCTTCTTGATGCTGTCTTTTAAGTCTTTTTCCCCGATGCACAAAGCTGCTACGCTTTAGACGTCTCAATGCCAGATCATCTAGTCTTGCCTTCATTGGGTGCGTTGGCATACTGTTGTACTTTTCCATCTGGATCATGGTTTTTGTGTCTCTTCTATGGGACAATGTCTGTAATCCAGCAACCTTCTGCATCTCTGATATTGGTGTAGTTTTCATGGCTCCTGTAATGAGCCTGAGAGCTTGATTTTGCACCTTGTCCAAAGACTGCAGATGTGAGTTAGCAGCTGATGACCATGCTGCTGAGCTAAACTCTAAGTGTGGTCTTATTACTCCATTATAAATCTTCTTTAGATTTCGTTCATTTGCTCCCCAGTTGGTACCTGCTAATTTTCTGAGTATGCCTAGTCGTCTTCGGGCATTTCCTTCTGCATTTTCAATATGCTTATTCCATGTAAGCCTTTGGTCAAATGTCACCCCAAGATAGGTGGGGTAGCGTTCTTCCTTGATCACGGTTGTCCCTAGGTGTATGTTAGCTGCTTTGTCCTTGGGGGCGAGGGAGAACAGTGTTGTGGAGGTTTTGTCTGTGTTTATTGTGATAAGCCATTTCTCTGCCCATGACACTAGCATGTCTTCTGCCCGCTGCATTCTATAATTTGCTGTGGTGACGTTTTCATCAACGCACCAGAGTACTAGGTCATCTGCATATAAGGCAGCTTTCACTCCTGCGGGGAGATCTTTCACCAGGTCATTGATGTAAACAAGGAAGAGTGTTGGGGAAATTACTCCTCCTTGAGGTACCCCATGTTGGAGCAACACTTTTCTGCTCTGCAGACCGTCAAGAGTGACTCTAGTTCTCCTGTTATGCAAGTATGACTGGATCCATTTCATCATGTTGCCTTGGATTCCACTTCTCCTAAGTTTTGCAATAAGGCCATCTTTCCACACCTTGTCAAAGGCCTGCTTGAAGTCGACCCAGATCGTTAGGACCTTTTTCTTCTCCTGGAAGGCATCTTCTATTGCTTGAGACAAGTAAGTAACTTGGTCTTCTATACTGTAGCATTCTCTAAATCCAGCTTGTTCCGGCACCAGGATCTGCTCAGACTCTAAATACCATTTCAATCTGTGGTTGACTATTCGCTCCATAGTCTTCCCAACACAGCTTGTGAGACTGATTGGCCGGTAACTTGCAGCCTCGGTCTTACATTTCCCTTTCTTTAGTATGGGTATTGTGATGGCTTCTCTCCATACTTGGGGTACCGTTCCTTTCAACCAGCTGTGGTTGGATATCTCAAGCAGTTTTGTCTTTGCTGCTGAGCTCAGATTTACTAGCATTTCGTTGCTGATTTTGTCTGGGCCGGGTGACTTTTGAAACTTAAGCTTGGAAATAGCCTTCTGTAGTTCTCCTAGTGTGATGGGTTCCCTCATTGGGTGTCGTGAAATATTCTAATCCACATATATAAATTAAAAGGTAAATATAAAGCCTAACAAATAAATTCTAATAAAGAAAAGAGCAATGGTAAAATAACAGTGCTGTCACAAAGACAGTACTCGAAATCCCCTTTGTTTTATGCTTCGTCTGCAAAATTGTAACGTTTCCACGTTAAATATAAGCCACTGCATAAATACAAGCGTTTCCACAACACATTAAAACGGGTATTGCATTTCTAAGAAAAACATTGAGAGGCACACTGCGTAATGACCTAAATTAAGCCTAACATTAATTATACTACGTTACAAAAACGAACGAACCGATGGACTCAAATAGAGAGAAGGGAGAGGCATAAAGCCGAACACGTGCAACACTAAACACGCGTCGCGCGATACACAATTGCTGCCATCACGCGTGTAAGGCCACATGCACTAACTTTTTTTCAGACGGACAGTGATAAAAACACTAACCTTCCCAGAGTTAGGTTTTAAAATCTTGAAAAACGCTTATTAGAAAAGATAACATTAGATGGGTTTACGTTTGAAAACATTACAGTACCCAGACAGCACATCTTCGAAACAGGAGGTAGAAGAAATTGCATATTTTGAACGCAGCCACTTAGCTCTTTTAAATTTGTATATTTGGGTTCCTTAGGGCTTGCTGACAAAGAATATGTAAAACGTTACGCAAATAGTCTAGGAATTAACAAGTTATAGCCAAAATAAAATGATGGTGCTGTCAGACAACACCCAAAATCAGAATCGCTCAGTGGTAGATTTTTTAAACCACCATTGTACGGGAAATGGGCCACAAGTTACATTTGAACTGATTGGCTGGAATGATATGTAAGGCTAAACACGATTGGTCGGACTATAAATGCTATCCTTGGTTGTTAGGGGAGACGTAGGAAGGTAAAATTTTTTCAAACACTTGTCGAAACGTGGCTCCATTGGCCAGACTCGCTGATATAATCACTTAGGAGCGTTAGTTCGAGACCACTAGTTCAAATAAGCTTGATAAAGCAACAGTGCGTTGAAGCCAGCTCATATTTTTGCTAAATAAAAGCCTGGAACATAAGCAGATGGGAATTTGTGCCAGTATTTGTGCCAGAATTCATTGCTAGTCAACGTATCTGTGTTTATTTCCATGAATTGTGGTAAGCTTGAAACATTCAGTATCTTTTAATGAAAATTGAATGTGAATTGTTAATTTATGCCTGTATATATGTGTAGTTCAGTAGCAAACATGATGTAAAGCCTATAATGCTCCAGCCTGAACAGAAGGTGTCGGAGGAAAGTAAAACGGCATGGAATGGCCAAACAGTACACTGACACCTAGATTATTGATTAGACAGAAATAATGCTGGAATTGCAGAGGCGTAGTAACCATTAGGGAGGGAAATACTGGTATAAAATATTTCAGATGAAGCTGACAGTTGGCCTAACGCTCTGAACTCAATGTTTGTGATGTATTGTGATCAGTGTAGAAAGAGAGTATCAATTAGTTATGAAGTAGAAGGTACATCCTTCTTGTTTTCAGGGACCGTGGTCTTGATGGTATTGAGCAGCACCTGGTCAGAGCTTTGCTGAATCCAGAGTCGGACAGCATACTCCTTGGTCCATTTAGCTATCAGTGAGGTGTCTCCAGAGCCCAGGGGAGAAATCGAGCAGAGGAGTCTTTTCCTGCCGCCATCACGCAAGATAAGCTGATGTGGCCAGCTGAGCTCAACATTATGTACCCCCATCTTAAAATAACATTGTAACATAAACTTAAGAGGGGAAGTAAATTGTTTTAATACCAGGAACTGAGAACATCTCCAATACTAGTTCCCATAGAAACAAACTATTGAAGTCATGATGACAAATACCAACAGAGCTTGAACAAAACAAAACCAGTATTACCTCATATTAACACTACACAACTGACACACATAGGATACCATTGATAATATATGTCACTACATGAATCATATTAATAAATTCTGTACATATACCGTGTAATTAAAATTGATTGTGATTCCTGGTTCCCTTTGTATTTGAATCCGGACACATATACATTCATGACAGCAATGAATACATATTGTTATTTGAAAAGTTATCAGTGACTCCTTTAAGATATCCTTTAGAGTGTTATATGTATGTGAGTGTCACAGTGTTGTCAAGTGTGGTGGAATAAATTAAATTGTTTATCTGTCTGTTGTTGTTATGACTTACACTTCATCATACACATACCCTAGACATACAACGTAGTCATCACACTATTCCAGAATAATTCTGACTGAGATATATATATATATGTGGCAGCAAGTAAGGTTATCTATAATACACTACTCTTATTAGATATAGATACCTTCACAGCTGATCTCAGTCAGTACACTAAGTCCCCTATAAATATTTATAACATCCCACTTCACCACATATATTGGGGGCTCGCTCTTGGGATTTTGAATCTTTACCTATTAAAAATAGTGGGGGTAATTCACTTCAGGGAATATAAGAATTAAAAGGTATCCTTGGGTTGAATTAAATAAGGTTGAGCTCACGGTGCCTGTGTTGTCCATTAGATATATATTTAGAGATTGAATTGTTGGTTAGACATTGTATAAATTTACCTGATAGACAATGGCGGACCTGGCCAAATTTCGATCTGCTGCTGTTCAGACTGCAAAAGAGTTAGGATTAGATGGGCAAGTTATGGTTGCCTATGTCACTACGGAATGTGACAAATTTATTGAACGCGAAGAAAGAAGGTTTGAAGCCGAAAGAAAATTAGAGGCTGAAAAAGAAATTAAGAGGTTGCAGATTGAGGCTGAGGCTAAGAAATTGGAAGCAGAAAGAGAAGACAAAAGATTAGCTGCAGAAAGGGAAGCCGAGGAAAGAAGACAGGCTGCAGAAAGAGAAGACAAAAGATTAGCTGCAGAAGAAAGAAGATTGACTGCAGAAAGGGAAGAGAAGAAATTAGCTGCAGAAAGGGAAGCAGAAGATAAAAGATTACAAAGGGAACATGAGTTACGACTAAGGGAGTTTGAGTTTCAAGGCCATGCTCCTGAAAATGGTGCCAGTCCCTTTGCCTCTGATGCCACTGCTAGCCAAGGAGCCTCAACCTCAGCTATGAATTTTCATTTAGATCATTTTGTTGAGAAAGACGATGATATAGAGAGCTATCTAAATAGGTATGAACTATTAGCTACCACGTATGGGTTAGAGAGAGAAAGGTGGAGCTTAAAGTTATCTCAGGGACTTCGTGGGGCAGCTTATGAAGTTTTTGCAAAAATGAGCAGAGGTGATCAGGAAAATTATGACATGCTAAAGCAGGCTCTTTTGTTAAGATATGAAAAGAATGCAGAATTTTATAGGAAAAAATTTAGGAATGCTAAACTACTGTCAGGTGAAACCTATCACCAGTTTTCTGCACGAATAGAGACATACTTGGAGAAATGGACTTCTCTGGGGAAAACCCAAGATCTTAAGGAAATGGTCCTTATAGAGCAATTAAGAGAGTCCATGGCTCCAGACCTGAGAAAGTTTCTCATGGAACAAGGTGCAGAGAGGCTGGGTGAGTTGCTAAATGTTGCGGAAAGGTATCAAGCAGCTCAAGCAGAGGTAACAGGTAATAAAAAGAAACAAGTGGATAACTTTAGGGCACCACAGGACTTTAATAAATTTGATCCTAGGGATCAAAACAAAGGTAAGCACCAGTTTGATAGGCCACGGTATGAAAATAAAAATAAATTCCCACAATTCGATGAAAGGAAATATGATGAAAGAAAATCTTTCAACCAAGGAAAAAGGTGGTGTAAGAATTGTCAGATGGACAATCATGACACTGACCGTTGCAGAAGGAAACCTGTGTATATGGCAACCCTTCAGGTCAGGTCGACCTCAAGACAGGAGGAGGATATTATGTTGAATACCACTCCAGAAGAGATGAGGAAGGCACAGGCTGGGGATAAAACACTCAAGCCTTGTTTCAGAAAATTGTCAACTTGTCATACAACTCCAGGCAAGGGAGATTTTTACATGAAAAAACAAGTTGATGTATAGGAAGACTGGAGCTAGATCCAAAGGTCAGGGACAACTGGTACTTCCTAAAAGATATAGGGCAGACTTAATAAGGAGCCTACATGTGAAACCAGATGGGGACCATGAGAAGATAGGTACCATCATTCAAAAGGTGGCTCACAATTATTATTGGCCCAAAGCAAGATGGGACATTGAGAATTTTGTAGAAAGGTGTAGCATAGCACATGAGGGAACACCCACAAGTGGGGACATTGATCAGGACCTGGACACGCCACGGGGCAAAATTAGGCCTGATAATAAAAAGAAAAATAGATTTGATAAAGTGGACCAAATGGAATGGGAAGCCCCTTTTCACGGACAAGCTTCACTTAACTGTTTTACAATGGCCACTATGCAGAGAGTGCAAAAAGATGTCTTACCCCAGGATAAGCCGACAATCCCTCAATCGGACTTAAACAAACTGGAGGAAGAGGATGTAGAGAGGAAATCTCTCATCAAGAATTTTAAGTGGGGAGAAAGCCCCAGGAAAAGAATTGGTAGTGGTCGTTTTGTGAATGATAATTCTGGGAGGAAAAATCATCACTATAAAGCTTCGAGTGGAAGAGACCATACCGGTGCATGGACAAATAGGTCCACAAAATTAAAGGTCCATATGTAGCTTTGTTAAGAACGTGGACTGATGAAAAGGCAGAGGAAAACATTACATCTTCATACCAATATGTGAATGAGCTGACCACTCGTTTAAAAACTGGCTGGAAACTTGCCAATGAAACTTTGAAACAAGCCAGGAAGAAACATGCTGCCTATTATAACAGGAAGGCGAAAGACAGAAATTTGGCTGTGGGAGAGAAAGTACTGCTTCTTTTGCCCGGGAGTCAGAATAAGTTACAAATTGGATGGCAGGGTCCATATACAGTTCTAGAGAAGGTGTCTAGAACAAATTATAAGATAGATAAGAAGGGGAAAGAAAAAAATCTATCATGTGAATCTCCTGAAGAAATATTTGGAAAGAGAACATCAGGAGGAGACACACTTGTTGACCTTGTCCATCGCCATGGAGATGAAAAAGGAACCACTTTCATCATTTGAGTATCCATTACACCCCTGTGAGACAGCAGCACAGGTGAAAATCAGTACACATTTAACAAAAACTCAGAAAGAGAGAGTGCAACAGGTTCTAAATAATCATGCAGAGGTGTTAACAGACCGACCAGGGCATACAAACCCATTGGAATATGATATGAAACTGATAGACCCCACACCTGTCTGTATGAAACCATATTCGATTCCGTTTGCTAAGGAGAAAGCTTTGAAGGAAGAGATAGACTATCTATTGAAGGAAGGAATTATTTCACACAGTGAATCTTCGTATAGTTCCGGTGTTGTACTCTTAAGGAAGCCCTCTGGAGAACATAGACTCTGTATAGATTACAGGAGACTGAATGCTATTACAGAAGGACAGGTGGATCCATTGCCGGATACAAATCAGCTGTTTGCCAGACTAAATAAAGCTAAATATTTCTCAAAAGTGGATCTGAGTAAAGGATACTATCAGATTCCAGTAAAGCCTGAGGTTAGACCATACCTAGCTTTTAGTACCTCAGAAGGACACTATGAGTTCAATAGATTGCCATTTGGATTGAAGAATGCGCCTAGTGTCTTCTCTAGAATGATGAGAAAATTGTTGGATGTAAACATTTCGGAGGAACGTAATGAATCCCTGAGTTGCCTCTTTGATTGAGGATATTCCGAATGTTTCATACAGGATATAAGAAGATTATGGGATCCACTACGAAAACTCTGCTATCACCAGGTATATGTTATCTCCTCATAACGTACATTTTGAGGGAAATATAAGGTTCTCTGGACATGTCATTGCGCAGACTCAGAGAAGAGAAATGGTGAATACGGGTTGCGAAGCAGCATTAAGACAAGCACTCACACTTGCGGCTGTTCAGTAACATAACCGAAATATATTATTGGTTGTAGAAGTCTGAGGCAGATTTCATGAGTAGTGCCTACTCTGAATGGACCCAACTACATAAAACCATGATAGCACCACAGCAGAGTAAAGTCAAGTTGACTTACATTTTTCTATGTGTATATAGAATAAAGGACTGACATGGGATGTCTGTTTTAAGAGGGGAGGTGTCGTGAAATATTCTAATCCACATATATAAATTAAAAGGTAAATATAAAGCCTAACAAATAAATTCTAATAAAGAAAAGAGCAATGGTAAAATAACAGTGCTGTCACAAAGACAGTACTCGAAATCCCCTTTGTTTTATGCTTCGTCTGCAAAATTGTAACGTTTCCACGTTAAATATAAGCCACTGCATAAATACAAGCGTTTCCACAACACATTAAAACGGGTATTGCATTTCTAAGAAAAACATTGAGAGGCACACTGCGTAATGACCTAAATTAAGCCTAACATTAATTATACTACGTTACAAAAACGAACGAACCGATGGACTCAAATAGAGAGAAGGGAGAGGCATAAAGCCGAACACGTGCAACACTAAACACGCGTCGCGCGATACACAATTGCTGCCATCACGCGTGTAAGGCCACATGCACTAACTTTTTTTCAGACGGACAGTGATAAAAACACTAACCTTCCCAGAGTTAGGTTTTAAAAATCTTGAAAAACGCTTATTAGAAAAGATAACATTACATGGGTTTACGTTTGAAAACATTACAGTACCCAGACAGCACATCTTCGAAACAGGAGGTAGAAGAAATTGCATATTTTGAACGCAGCCACTTAGCTCTTTTAAATTTGTATATTTGGGTTCCTTAGGGCTTGCTGACAAAGAATATGTAAAACGTTACGCAAATAGTCTAGGAATTAACAAGTTATAGCCAAAATAAAATGATGGTGCTGTCAGACAACACCCAAAATCAGAATCGCTCAGTGGTAGATTTTTTAAACCACCATTGTACGGGAAATGGGCCACAAGTTACATTTGAACTGATTGGCTGGAATGATATGTAAGGCTAAACACGATTGGTCGGACTATAAATGCTATCCTTGGTTGTTAGGGGAGACGTAGGAAGGTAAAATTTTTTCAAACACTTGTCGAAACGTGGCTCCATTGGCCAGACTCGCTGATATAATCACTTAGGAGCGTTAGTTCGAGACCACTAGTTCAAATAAGCTTGATAAAGCAACAGTGCGTTGAAGCCAGCTCATATTTTTGCTAAATAAAAGCCTGGAACATAAGCAGATGGGAATTTGTGCCAGTATTTGTGCCAGAATTCATTGCTAGTCAACGTATCTGTGTTTATTTCCATGAATTGTGGTAAGCTTGAAACATTCAGTATCTTTTAATGAAAATTGAATGTGAATTGTTAATTTATGCCTGTATATATGTGTAGTTCAGTAGCAAACATGATGTAAAGCCTATAATGCTCCAGCCTGAACAGAAGGTGTCGGAGGAAAGTAAAACGGCATGGAATGGCCAAACAGTACACTGACACCTAGATTATTGATTAGACAGAAATAATGCTGGAATTGCAGAGGCGTAGTAACCATTAGGGAGGGAAATACTGGTATAAAATATTTCAGATGAAGCTGACAGTTGGCCTAACGCTCTGAACTCAATGTTTGTGATGTATTGTGATCAGTGTAGAAAGAGAGTATCAATTAGTTATGAAGTAGAAGGTACATCCTTCTTGTTTTCAGGGACCGTGGTCTTGATGGTATTGAGCAGCACCTGGTCAGAGCTTTGCTGAATCCAGAGTCGGACAGCATACTCCTTGGTCCATTTAGCTATCAGTGAGGTGTCTCCAGAGCCCAGGGGAGAAATCGAGCAGAGGAGTCTTTTCCTGCCGCCATCACGCAAGATAAGCTGATGTGGCCAGCTGAGCTCAACATTATGTACCCCCATCTTAAAATAACATTGTAACATAAACTTAAGAGGGGAAGTAAATTGTTTTAATACCAGGAACTGAGAACATCTCCAATACTAGTTCCCATAGAAACAAACTATTGAAGTCATGATGACAAATACCAACAGAGCTTGAACAAAACAAAACCAGTATTACCTCATATTAACACTACACAACTGACACACATAGGATACCATTGATAATATATGTCACTACATGAATCATATTAATAAATTCTGTACATATACCGTGTAATTAAAATTGATTGTGATTCCTGGTTCCCTTTGTATTTGAATCAGGACACATATACATTCATGACAGCAATGAATACATATTGTTATTTGAAAAGTTATCAGTGACTCCTTTAAGATATCCTTTAGAGTGTTATATGTATGTGAGTGTCACAGTGTTGTCAAGTGTGGTGGAATAAATTAAATTGTTTATCTGTCTGTTGTTGTTATGACTTACACTTCATCATACACATACCCTAGACATACAACGTAGTCATCACACTATTCCAGAATAATTCTGACTGAGATATATATATATATGTGGCAGCAAGTAAGGTTATCTATAATACACTACTCTTATTAGATATAGATACCTTCACAGCTGATCTCAGTCAGTACACTAAGTCCCCTATAAATATTTATAACATCCCACTTCACCACATTGGGGCAGGAGTATCTGTCTGTCCCATGGTTGCCAGTATTTCTTTTCTTATCTCTCTCTGATGGTCTATGTTAATGGGTAAGTTGCTTTCTGAACTGTATCTTCTAGCAAACAGGTCTGCAGCTTGTTTTCCTCTGAAAAGTTTGCCACTTTCATCCAATGTGATAGTCTGCCTAGGTGAGGAACGCTCTTCATTTAGAGACTTGACTAATCTCCAAAGTTTCCTGCCATCTATCTCAAGGTTCAGCGATGCCGTTTTAGTTCTCCAGCTTTTTCGTTTTTCTTCTAGCTTTGTTCTCTGAAACTCTGCTACAGCCTTTTTCCATTTGTTGCGAGTTTCAAGTAAAGGCTGAGACTCTGCATCCTTTCTAGCCCTGTCCATAGCTTCCTGACGTTCTTGGAGTGTGCTGGACCAGTATGGTATGTAGTTACGCCGGCATCCTTTGGGAATGGTTTCTTTTGCAGCTTGTAGTATGCATCTGTTGAAGTCTTTTACCACTTCATTAATGTCTCTGTTCTGTACCTTGAGGGTAGACAGCAGCGTGTTTACCTGATGCCTGAATAAACCCCAGTTGGCTTTTTTGTAGTTCCATCTTGTAATGGCTGGGCCTGTACTGAGAGTTGCACTCTGGACAGTAAGAAAGATTGGGCGATGGTCGCTTCCCCCTAGTTGGTCTCCTACTTCTCTACTAATAGATCCAGCTATATCTGGGGTGGCGAAGGCAAGATCTGGTGTTGAAGTTGTGTGCCATCCTCTGGAGTAGAAGGTAGGAGTATCTGTGGCATTATTGACTAGGATTAGGGAGTGATCATCTTGCCATGTTTCAACCTCTTCACCTCTGTGATCTAGATGGTTATAGCCCCAGCTCTGGGAGTGGCTATTAAAGTCTCCAACTGCTATAAAGTTGGTGGCTGGTAACGGTATAGAGCTGAGACTCAGGGGTTTGTTGTTTGGACAGTAATAGTTCAGGAGTTCTATTTCCATCTTGTCTACCTTTATCTGCAACAGCTGATATTCTGCTCCATCCATGTAGGTTTTCCTTTCGTTTGCATGAATGTTATTCCTGACAAGAGTAAGTACTCCTCCTTTTCGCCTATCTTGTCTGTCGGATCTGAAGCATTGATATCCCCTTATTTTAAAGGTTTGATCTGCTTTCAAGTGAGTCTCTTGGATACAGCAAACACTGACTTGCTTCTCATACAAGATGTTTTCCAGCTCTGTCTTTTTGCTGTATCCAGCCTGCTTGCTGTTCACTCCCTCTGCATTCCAGTGCATCATGACAAGTGGCACTCTGGGTTTCTCTTTTTCTGTTTTGTTTCGGCCAGTAGTTCTCCTCCGCCGTCTGCTGACTCCACAAGACGGTCTAGAGGGTCCTCCAGTAGCTGAGGGTGGGCTCTGTCGAGGCTCAGAGCCCGGCACTGCACCTGCCTGGTGGAGCTCCACAGGGCGAGTACCAGTACGAGATTTATTTGACGGTGTACTCATCCATAAAAAAAGCGAATTGCGTGATACTGTGGTTTCCGGTGCGCCTTCTGGCCCAGTATCTACGACTTTAGCACCTCTTCAACGGGAGAGTGGGCTCATCCCTAATCTGTTTATGTTCCCAGTAGTAGACAATTCGCAAGCAGCCTGGGGGTGTCACTGCTCTGCGCGGACTTTGTTTACCGAGGCGGCGTCCGAGCTCGTATGGTGAAAATATGGTTGCGTTATCTTCAAAATAGACCAGTCTTTCCCGTGGCTTTTCTGCCATCCTGCAACTTTGAGTTAGGGAGTTCTGAGCTCCAGTCTCTTTCCCAGGCATTTTATCCTGGCCTGGCACGCATACAGAGGACCCCACTTCTGGTTCTAAGTTAGCAGTTGGGGATAGGTGGGGTGGCACACTGTGCATTCCCCGTCATCCAGGGGGGCTCTCCAACTATGCAGAGCTTGCACAGTGCTGTGCTCTGGTTCTGGGCTCTCCCAAGGAATCCTCACGTCCTGCACAGAGCCACATCCAGATACCCACCACCTGCCATCTCTCCATTGTAGAAATCTCCTGCATGCGGCCATCCAGTCAAGAGCCAGTATTAAGTCTGGTGCCCAAGTGATCCCCCCAAGCTCAGTGTGCAATGCTGGGTTCTCATCATGCTGCAACACAGGGGGGATTGTGATGCTCAGCCATCTCTTTCAACTCTGCACCGATAAGTGACATCGGGGACTTAACTGTGCCTCATCACTGGGAGGCCCCGTTTCCGGGTACACCACACACAGCCAATTGAGGCAACGGTCGTCGTGGGCGTGTCTTTAGTGGGGAAGTTGTGGAGTCTTCCTGTCCATGTTCTTGCACATCCTAACACTGCCCGCAAGACATCGGAGGTTTGAAGAGTAGCCTTCTCTGCTGACTGCCCCTACTCCCATTGTTAATTATTTTGATCTTTTGGGTATATTACCTCGGTTGGGATCTTTGCTCGTTTCCCTGTACTAGAGGGAGAGCCTATCAGATCTATATTTTCATTTCTCTTATGTAATTAAAATTTATTGATGTAATACTTTTCTCGATGTTGTGATATTTCTAGTGAAAAATAAACATAATAAACCTTAAGCTATCGTTTGGTCAAACCCCTGCCCTTATATGTTATCCATAGTTTGTTTACACGTCTGTACGTATTACTGTCACAAAATTGTGTGTACGTGAGTGTGGTGTGACTCGTACTGGGTACAAGTGAGAAAGTGCGTCTACCTTAAATAGAGTCGTAAAAGATAGGCTGGATTAGAGCAATTACTCAATCCAAGACTGTTCTTTCTCATACACCATTTCTCCTCGTGAAACAGGAACTATTTCTTACACCTTCTCCTCACATAGCTATCACCAGTAACTCTGCTAGTACGGGACCCTAAATAACTCAGTCCTATCTTCTCAAAAATTACGACACTCATGATTATTTCATTTTCATTGGCTGAAGTTGCCAGCCTCATATGAACTTCAACGAGTTAAACAGGTCAAATTTAAAATATAAAATGATAAAATATATGTCACAACTATTTCACAGAACGTATTGTGGACGTTAAGCGGCGCATGACTGTACTAATTTGTAAATACATATAACAAATTTAATAATTAAGTATTGTTTAACACGAGTAAATAAATAAATGAATTTATAAATTGAAATATGGATTTTTCCCTCACAGAAAATAAAAATGCAGGTGGTTTTTTGAATTTTTGATTAGAGTGTCTTTTGCTATGGCCGGGTTAAAATCACTTAACTGGCCAGATGTTGGACTGGTTTTCAGACTGCTCTGTCAATTGTCGACTTCTGTATTGAGGGCACGTCCCAGGAGTAGTTGCAGGGGTAGCCGCTCCAAACGTCAGGGCAAGGATTTTCACAGCTTGTCAAAAGCAGGTATCTAGCGTAGTCCACAGATTCATATCAAGCTGGTATCACACACTGGTATCTCCAAAGTGCACTACAACTGGTATCGCCGACTTGTACCACAAACTTTAGAAGAAACAAATGTCTCTGCTAAGTATTGGTTTTCTGACACTAGTCAGGCGCCTTCCGGCTGTCACTTCCACCACTCCCTTTTCTCCATAATTTTACCTTCGCTAGGCATAAATCATAAACCCAGTGGATTGGATGGAAAATCATCGTTACTCTCAGTTAATTTGATGAAAAAATGTGACTGGACAGCGGAAACGACTTTTGCCTGGTTTACACATGTTTAAATATACATATAAACTTATTAAAATGTTAATATAATAAATATGTACACCATGATGTCATCATTATCCACTCTTTGCTCCACTTGGAGCCTGGGGCGACCTCTGCTTCTGGTTCCCTGTGAGAGAATCCGCATGAAGCAGTCACCAGCACTTGCTGTGGTGGCTCATGATTATATCATTTTCATTGGCTGAAGTTGCCAGCCTCATATGAACTTCAACGAGTTAAACATGTCAAATTTAAAATATAAAATGATAAAATATATGTCAAAACTCACCCTGTATTGAGTTATTTACAGACGTCGGGCATAGGAGGACTTCCGAATAATGTCGGGCTACATGTTTTGAGGCCGTCTTACAGGTAGTCGAGTATTACTTTAATTATAATCCAACTATTATCCTGTTTATAAGTTCCACGGAGAGAAGCTAACCGATAACGGTAAGCAGATGGAGATGTGGGCCGAGCACTACTCTGAGCTTTACGCTAGAGAAAATACCATAATTCCTGCAGCCCTTGATGCTGTCAAATGCCTGCGAACTATGGAGGAGCTGGATGCCGAACCAACATTAGAGGAACTCAGCAAGGCCATTGATAGCTTGGCCTCTGGCAAAGAACCATGCATTGATGGGATTCCTACTGATTTAATCAAATGCTGTAAGAGCACGCTATTACATCCTCTGCATACGGTGCTGTGCCAGTGCTGGGAAGAGACAACTATTCCTCAAAACATGCGAGATGCCAAGATTGTAACACTGTATTTAAATATAAGGAGACAGAAGTGATTGCAATAACTACAGAGGCATCTCTCTTCTTAGTATTGTTGGAAAGGTTTTTGCCAGAGTGAACTTAATGCGACTACACAAGTTAGCTGAGCGCATATATCCAGAGTCACAGTGTGGATTCCGAGCTGGTAGATCAACAACAGACATGATCTTTTCTCTCCGCCAGCTTCAGGAAAAATCAAGAGAGCAGAAAAGGCCTTTATATATCGCCTTTATAGACCTCGGAGCCGCGGTAGCATAGTGGATAGTGCACTGGCTTCTTAGCTCAGTGGTCTATGGTTCGATCTCCAGATGAGGTGGGATTTTTTTAGGCCGCAAACGGCTCCTGGGTCGACCCAGCCCCAATTGGGTACCAGAGCAACTCTGGGAAGGTTAAGGCGGCCGGCGTGATGCTGACCACATCACCCCTAGTGTGCCGATGGTCAAGAAAATATGGGCCTAACACCATATTCCCAAAATGCCTCAATGGGCGTATAATGGGATCCTTTTTTCCCTCTTTTTTATAGACCTCACAAAAGCATTTAACCTGGTTAGTAGGGATGGACTCTTCAAAATCCTCCTGAAAATAGGCTGCCCTGCTAAATTGCTGGAAATGATAATGTCATTCCATGACGACATGAAGGGAACAGTCCAATGTGCTGGAAGCACAATACAACCCTTTGACATACGAAGTGGCGTTAAACAAGGCTGTGTTCTGGCTCCGACCGTCTTCGGGATCTTCTTTGCCTTACTCCTGAAACATGCATTCAGAGATGCAACTGAAGGAATATGCCTTCACACTAGGTCAGATGGCCGTCTGTTTAATCTTTCAAGGCTGAAGGCAAAAACAAAAATCAGAAGGGTCACCATAATGGACTTGTTGTTCGCTGATGACGCTGCAGTCGTCACTGAAAGCCAACAGGAGCTTCAGAGCTTGATGAATCGCTTCACCCAAGCATGCAAGGTCTTTGGTCTCACAATAAGTCTAAATAAAACGAATGTGCTGAGTCAGGATGCGGGTGCTGCAACAGTTATCACTATCGATAACTATGAATTGGCAGTGGTGCACCACTTCACACACCTGGGGTCTACCATCAATGACAAACTCTTACTGGACACAGAAATTCACAGCCGCATTGGCAAGCTGCAGCTACCTTTGCCCGTCTCACATCGCGTGTTTGGGGAAACTCCAATCTCGCAACGAAGACCAAGGCTGCGGTATATAACGCCTGCGTCACCAGCACTCTCCTATATATAACACACTATATACCCCAATATAACCGTTTGTAACCCTTCAATGGGTTTTGGTTGAACAGGGTATTACAGCAAAATATCAGACGCAAAGGAAAAAAAAAAAAAACTTTCCTATATGGCAGCGAGACTTGGACAACCTATGCTAAGCAAGAAAGAAGGCTCAATACCTTCCATTTACGGTGTCTACGCTACATCCTCGGCATCTCGTGGAAAGATAAAGTGACGAATGTCGAGGTGTTGCCACATGCTGGCCTTCAAAGCATGCTTAGACAGCGCAGACTACGCTGGCTTGTCCATGTCCGCCGCATGGAAGATGGTCGCATCCCGAAAGATATATATTACGGGCAACTAGTAGATGGCAAAAGAATAGTTGAGCGACTGCAGCTGAGGTTCAAAGATTTTGTGCAAGAAAGATATAAGGGGACTGGACATAAATCCAGCAACGTGTGAGGATGAAGCTGCCGATCGCACCAAGTGGCAATGCTATTTACGGCGCCACCTCAGATTGGGCGAAAAGAAGCTCACACAACAGGTCGAAGAGAGGAGAAAACGTCGAAAAGAGGATGAGGAAAATAAGCAGCTGAGGGTTGTCACCTCAGGAGCGCATTCCCATAGTCAGTTATGACTGAAGGGGCTATTATTATTATTATTATTATTATTATAAGTTCCGAGGACTTTGTGGTTTCCAGTATTATAAAGTCGGGTTTTCTTGCTGGTTAGTTTCAGAAGATTCTCAATACGTTACCGAATCCTCTGTATTGAAATTCTACTTTTCTTCGGTCCCGGCTGGTCTGAAGGTGTCATCTTGACTCAATGGAAGACAGTGCCGCAATCTAAACTAGCGCTACACGCTCTCCCAGCTTTTTACGAGGTGAAAGTCACCAATCAAACGTCGTCTAGTTTAATATATTTTGACTAGACCAAGCGGATTTAAACGTTTAATATAGTATATATCTTCTCTTCTCTTCCCCCCCCCCCCCCCTCCCTCTCATGAAATCCCGCATGACAAAGGTAATTTCAAACGTCTCCCATATACGGTATTAACACTATCGCTTTTTAGATTTTAGATGACTCATGTCTTTAATTCATAACAAACTTTTCGGTTTAATTTATTATTATAAATGCTGACAAGCATGATTCCCTCCGCGGTAATGTGACCTAATATCCTGCCACACCCAAGGTACTTTTGCAGTTTATCTCAGGATTGTCAATACGAGAAATATGGACGCCCAGCTTTGGGACGCCAGAGAAATCCGTGCCTGTGATTGTTTAAAAATAGTGAAAGCAGATTTATCTGTCTGCTCCCAGCTGGGCTTGTTAATGTTATCATGGTTAACGTTATGGTTGATCAGGCAAAATAACATACCTGCCAACCTGTACGAATTTTTCGTACAATGTACGGATTTTTGATACTTTTAGCAGTGTACGGCCGTACAGACTCGTTGTACGGATTTTTCTCCTCCTCCCAAAAACAAAAAAACCAAAAAAAAAAAAAAAATTTTTTAATTCTAAAAATATTTTCCAACTCAAGTTTTTTTTAAATTTTAAATCAGAAAATATTTTCTAGCCCAGGTTTTTTTTTTTTAACCAATTTTTTAAATTTTTAATTCAGGGAATCTCGGCGTCCGTTTTTAAACTGAGGTCTCTCCCAGCAACCAATCAAATCCTTTTATACCCAACAATTTGGCAAAAACTTTGAATTCAGCCTCAAACGCTTTCGGTTTTCAGCGTGACGGGATGTATTTTTAAAGTTACCTGTTATCAACGACCATGCTTGCTTGCCACCACACTTCGACGCCATTTTGTTTCAAAAAGCTAAGTACTTATAACTTGGTTAAATATTGCTGTTGTTTTGCTTTGTTGCAATTTAATCGCTGTCTTAATCTTTCCAGTTATATCTTGCCCTTCAATATATTTCCGATAAATTGTCATAATATTCTGTGTAGGCTCTACATAACTAGAAAAAAAAGTTTGTTTGCGTTGAGTAGACCTACTTTATTCCAGTGCTCGAGATTCGCTGCTTTATTTTGTTTTAAATAAAGTGGCAATCTGTTATCAGTGGTCTAGGCTATCAAAAGCTTGCAGGTCATGGTAAGTTTCAGGTCGAATGGGTTAAACTCTTCCCTTGCATTGTAGATGCATCCAAGTTAGGATCAACAACCAAGTCATCATTCAGCGACTGCTGACACTCCCTCACAGCAATGCTGACTGCGAAAGATCATTTTCAATGATGAAAAAAATCCCACACAGACTGCAGGAGGTCCATGAATGCGGACACACTCACTTCTATTTTACAGTGTAAGATTAACATTGATACATGCTGTGCAGACTTTAAGCCCACAAATGCAATTCTGCAAAGTGCTAAAAGTGCATGTGTTGATTATAATACAAAACACTGTACATCAAAAGAATAGTGTACCTCATGATCACTAAGTTTTTTATATGTAAAGAACAGCATGAGACTATTAGCATGTTTTATATCACAATAATTCAAATGCTAATAGATTTGTATATGTCATTTCTCATTTTAAAACTGTATTGCGTATAATTTATTAATATATTTTTTGCATAAGGATTTTTTGGTGTTTGTAAGGATTTTTTTGGTCCGGCGTACAGATATTTGTCTCAGGAGGTTGACAGGTATGAAATAACAACATGAAATCTGAGTCATGCGTTCAATATGAGAGAAAATACAGGAAGAAATAAAAGGAAGGCACAATATGAAGATAAATGCAGGTAGAACACGATAAAATGGAGAGCACTGTCATTTTGTGGCACGATTCTTGAGCTTCACTTTCATAAACTAGGAATAAATCTGTATATACATGTATCCAGGGGCGTACTTAACATATTTGGCTCCCAGGGCGGATCCTTCGTTTGGCACTCTCACCCCCCTTAAACACACATAAAAATATATTGTGCATGTAAGTAGATTTTTAGAATACATTAATAATAGTGCCCCACGCCACCCCCGCCCTGCCTGTCACGCAGGGCACACCGCCCCTCGCACCTCCCTTCGTACGCCACTATATATATCATCTATTATTACTTGAGATAGTTTCAGACATCTGCTTTTGTTTTAAATAAACTATTAGTTTAAACATTGCTTAGCCTTGTCTGAAAATAACAGTACACACAGTTAAGGCGAAAAGAGTGTTTGATTTTTATTTTTGTGTGGCTGTCTGCAAGTAAAGAAGTGTGTGTGTTTTTTTTTTTACACTAGATTTTATCAAACGAGCAGCAAACATATAGGTTTACATTTATAAGACAACGAGCAAGCAGATCCGTCAAAACAATAACGGGGCAAGGAATGAAGCCAACGTCTTAACT
Organism: Oreohelix idahoensis; assembly: GCA_024509875.1. Lineage (NCBI taxonomy): Eukaryota > Metazoa > Mollusca > Gastropoda > Stylommatophora > Oreohelicidae > Oreohelix > Oreohelix idahoensis. Next base: position 649,868 of record JAMPIV010001777.1, on the reverse strand, counting down.
TTTCAGCATCTACAGCCCATTTAGAAGACCGAGGATCTATGTTTGGAATACCTTTGTCGATTCTGAACCAAATTAGTTTAAATACGCGTAAAGTTGTGAAAGGGAATATTACGCGGGAACAACAGTATTTGTTGTCAATGGATATTAATATTATTTTTCGTAATTAAAATTGTTGCCTCCTATTTCTATAGCAATGTAATTGTTTTCCGTACTCGTTTTCCATGGAGCCGCGGTAGCATAGTGGTTAGTGCACTGGCTTCCTAGCGCAGTGGTCTATGGTTCGATCCCCAGATGAGGCGGAAAAATTTTTAGGCCACAAACGGCTCCTGGGTCGACCCAGCCCCAAATGGGTACCAGAGCTACTCTGGGAAGGTTAAGGCGGCCGGCGTGATGCCGACCACATCACCCCTAGTGTGCCGACGGTCAAGATAATATGGGCCTAACACCATATTCCCAATATGCCTAAATGGGCGTGTAACGGGTTCCTTTACCTTTTTTTTTTACTCGTTTTCCAGGGGAAACAATCAACTACAAAAACAGTAGTGAATATATATAATTATATGCATTTTACTAACGCATTTGGCTACTTATCATTTTCAAATATAGAACGTTAAGAGCTGTTTCAGACTGCTGTAAGGAATAGAAAAGACTTGATTCTTACCTTCTCCCCGTCATGAGTCAGCTTGTATTTATAATGACAATAGTCATGAAATCATCGCAATGCAATATGGTGAGCGTTGCGTGCGTTTCAAACATACGAAGGAAACTCTGTAAGGAGATATCATCAATCTTCTTCTTCTTCTTCCGTCCTTAGCCACCGACCGTCAAAGCAGTCAGTGGCCATTACGCCTAATGGCGTCTTAGGGCAACAGCAGATAGGTTTTCTTTGCCATTGCTTCCCATCACGCCTATTGGCGTCTTTAGGGCAACGGCAAATCAATCCATTTGCTGTTGTTTCCGTAATCGAAGTGACTGGCAAACGGGTGATCAGCCCGTTGGTATCATCAATCAATATATATAAAATCTCATCTTTTTCTGTCACTAACGCTAAGGGATGAAACTTTGGTTCAAAATTAGACATTAATCGTATTGTTTCCCTTATATGTAACCAGAAAATAGTAACACTCGACAAAGAAAAGTGCAGTGATCCCGTATACCAGCGGTTTTCAGCCTGCGCTCCGCGGTGCCATGACTGACGGTCAGGTTTGTCAACCTGCGTGACCCCGGAGAAATTTCACTTTTGATGTTGGCCAGTCTTTGATGTCCCGCTCACCCGACCCGCCTATCAACTTTCCGCGCATTCTCCTCACGGTAACACGGTGATTTTCTGTTTTCAAACGTTTTTGATTGTGTTGTGAGTTTGATTTAAACTATGGAAAGATTTTTTAATTTGGCAAGTGTTAGTAAAAAGCGAGAACATGTCGAGAATGACAAGGAAAGTGGTAATGAGGAAAGGAAACGTAAGTGTAGAAAATACGACGAAGGTTACTTAGATTTTGGTTTCACGTGCACTCTTGTGAACAATGAAGAGCGTCCACGGCGTGTTTTGTTGCTTCAAAGTACTCTCTGTCGAATGTATGCTGCCTAGCAAATTGAAGCGCCATTTAGAAAGTGTTCATAAGAATAACGTGGGCAAACCAAGAGAATATTTCTCTAGAAAGCTGAGTCAAATGAAAGAACAAAAATCAGCATTTTCTAAGCAGGCAACAATCTCGAGTAAAGCTCTTCTAGGACAGCAAAATGTAAGAAACTCCATACGATTGCAGAAGAACTCGTTTTACCGTATGCTATTGATATGGTGTCCATTATGGTTGGAGAGTCCGTGGGAAAACAGTTTTTGCCCATTCCTTTGTCGGACAGTACAATCAGCCGTCGAATTCAAGATTTAGGAGAGGATCTTAATGAACAGATTATATAAAAAAAATGAGGGGGAAGGACTTTGCTTTGCCGCTTGATGAGGCCACAGATAGCAATAGAGATGCTCATTTAATCTGTTATGTGCGGTTTGTTGATGAAAAAAAAACGAAATGGTGGAAGATCTTCTTTTTTGTAAGGACATAAATGCAGGTACGACAGGCAAAGATTTATTTGAAATTGTGGACAACTTCATGGCGGAAAATAAAATAGACTGGGCTCATTGTGTTGGTGTGTGTACCGATGGTACTCGTTCAATGTCGGGCTGTTACAGTGGCCTACAAGCCCTCATCCGCGGCAACGCTCCTGATGCTGTTTGGACCCATTGTATTATCCATAGGGAAGCACTTGCTTCACAGCATTTGAGTGTTAATTTGAATGAAGTCCTGCAAACTGTCATAAATGTGGTGAACTTTATTAAAACTCGACCTCATAGAGCTAGATTTTTCAGTAAAATATGTCACAATATGGGGGCTGAGCATACCTCTCTCTTATTTTATAGCAGCACTCGATGGCTTTCCATACGAAATGTATTATCGCGCATTTTTGAACTTAGGCGGGAACTCTATTCTTATCTTGAAGAAGAAAACCATGTCAGTGCTAAGTGCTTTCTGGACACTGACTTCCTGTTAAAAGTTGCATACCTCTATGATCTTTTTGAAAAGTTGAATAAGTCTCTGCAAGGAAGTGAAACTCATTTGATTCAACTTATTGACTAAGTTTCGGCCTTCAAAAAGAAGCTTCTTCTTTTGGAAGAGAAAAATCAATGAAGGAGAAGAAATGGACTACTTCCCAGGTTTGCAGCAGTTCATTACAGACAATGAAATAGATTTTAGTGCAGAGATTGTTTCTATAATTCAAGGACACGTATCTCAACTCAGTGTTCATTTTGAAAAATACTTTCCTGAAAACTGTGACGGGTTTCAGTGGGTTCAAAATCCCTTCAGTAGTGATGCTGCTTCGGACTTCAGTACTGCAGAAGAGGAAGAACTGATAGAACTTTCATCAGACTCTTAACTACAAGCGAAGTTTCCATCCATGGCATTGCCAAAATTTTGGTATTCAGTAAAACAGGAGTTCCCAAGCTTGAGCAAGAGAGCACTGAAGATATTTATTCCTTTTGCAACCTCCTATCTCTGCGAGGCTGGGTTTTCAGCAGTGGCTGTCATAAAAACCAAGTTCAGATCAAGACTTGATGTGGAGAAGGAAAAGAGGGTAGCTGTATCTCAATTGGTGCCAAGATTTGACAAGCTGTGTAACAACAAGCAAGCTCAAGTTTCACACTGAGGTGACTGGTACTTTATTCATCATATTTTTTTTTTTTTTTTTAGTTTTACTGTACAAGTTTTTTGTTATGGAAATTGAATCATAAGTGCAGTATATCAGAGAATGATTTTCAGACAAAAATTTTTAAAAATGTTAGAAAGAAACTACTTTATCTGTGCTGTTTTCTTTTTTATAGTAAGGGTTTTCAAAGTGCTTCTTCTTCTTCTTCTTCCGTCCTTAGCCAAAGACCGACCAAGCAGTCAGAGGCCATCACGCCTTGTGGCGTCTTAAGGGCAACAGCAGATTGATTTTCTCTGTTGTAGTTTCCCATCACGCCTAGCGGCGTCTTTAGGGCAACAACAAATAGATCCATGTACTTTGTGTATATTTTTTGTTGTACGTGTAATTTTTTCACAGATTGTCCAATTGCATTTTTTTTAAAAATTACATTAAAAAATTACATTGTATAAAAGCTTTTTCAAAGCTCTCCTGCTCAAAAAAAGTTAGGCTAAATGTCGAAACATCGCTATAGTTTTTAGCAGTTATCTCACAGGGGAGCCGCAGAAAGAATGTAGTTGGTCAGGGGAGCCATGGACTCAAAAAGGTTGAAAACCGCTGCCGTATACACACATTGGGATCCTCGCTGCTGCAACGTAGTTCGTGTACTGTTGTGATATAAAGTGGTTTTTAAAAATACTTTTGAATAAGTAAAATTGCCGTTAGGTATTGCTGCTTTTGAATTTAATTCACGTCTTATGATGGGTTTTTACACTAGTCTTATAATACAGATCGCCAAAACTGACCATCATCATCATCATGTCCTTGTTTACTTCATTTGAAACGTGGAGGTATCACTGCGAGAAGCACACACCAAAGTATTCGTACGCAATCACAGCACTGTAGCAATGTGTTCTACATGATGAAATTGCCAGTCCCACGCACAACCTCACATTAGTCGACTCTTGTGACAGGGATGAGAGAACAGTAGGTCTAGTCTTTGAGCATGAGTACTGAGACAACTACTGGAACTACACGGGGTCATGCTGTTTTTGCCTGGGCTGTTCTGTTCTTTGTCTGTATACCTCTTGTAGCGGTAATAATTCTTGTAGAGTAAAGGGTTTTAGAGTTTAGTGTTAAAGTTTTCTGGTTAGAGATAGGGTTAGGGTTAAAGTTATACGGTTAAAGTTAAGATTTTAGTGTGAAGGTTAGGATTTGGCTAGCGTTAGTGTAAATTGGAGGTTATGGTTACTCTAAGGTTTAAGGTGGCCCCGTGTAGTTTCCCGGGGCCCCTGATGAGCTAGAGAAAAAAATATGCCTACTTCACCCACATGCATGTCGTATAAGGCGACTAATATGAATTTTTGCTTGGGGCTGGCAATCTCATCATGTACAACAAATTGCCACACAAATCACCGCTGCAAGAACATGTGACTGCTTGGTGCTGGCTTCCTGTAAGGGGACTAGTTGCAGTGGTGGTTCAACGCTATGTAGTGAGCTGAGAGGGACATAATAATGACAGTAGGATCAGGCTGCGGTTAAGTTAATGTTAATTTAGGTTTTACTCTTTCTCGCTTTACCTAGTAATTCACTATTGTGACTTTCGTGAGTACCAATAGTTGAACTTCAGGCCGCGTAGTTTCCAAAACAATGGAAGGATAACTCTACTCCTTCCTCAGGTCTAGCGCAAACAAAATTAATTCAGACACAAGTCAATGCTAGAGCACATGCATGTTCTTCTGCAGATCTGCTGGAGTTACAGTGAGAATGAGGGTTCATTCATTCATTCATAACCCTCCACTCCCAAAGGAGCATAGGCCTTCAAAAAACACATGCCAAGTCCTCCTGTCACGTGCCATCATCTCAAGTTCTTTCCACGTTCTCCTCATCTCTGTTTCCAGCTCTCTTCTCCGTGTGCTTCTTGGTCTACCTCTGCCTCCCTTGCCCTGGGGGTTCCAGAACAAGGACTGCCTTGTAATGCTATCAACAGGTTTCCCCAGTGTGTGTCCTATCCATCGCCATCTTCTCATCTCTTGTTCCACTGGCACTTGTCTAGTTCTTGTCATCAGTTCCACGTTGGTAACCTTGTCATACCATTTTAATCCCTCTATTCTACGCAAGCACCCATTCATGAAAGTCTGTAGCTTTTTGGTTGTTGTCTTTGTTGTTCTCCATGTCTCAGAGCCATACAATAGGACTGACTTCACATTTGAGTTGAAGATTCTTATTTTCGTGTTGGATCCGATTTCTCTTGATCTCCATATATTTTCCAATGCAATGAAAGCTCCTCTTGCTTTTTGTATTCTTATTTTGATATCACTGTCTGCCCATCCAACTTTGTCTATATTGCTGCCAAGATATGTGTACGATTCTACATCTTGTGAGAATGAGGGTTAAGTGGGGTTAAAGTTTGGGTTGAGTTGGGGGTAGGGCGTAAGTTAGGGTTAATATTAGGGTTTAGCTTAGGGTTTAGGTGACGGTTAGGGTTTAGGTTAGAGTTAGGTTTAGGTAAGGTTAGATTATGGTTTCTTCTTCTTCTTCTTCCGTCCTTAGCCAAAGACCGACCAAGCAGTCAGAGGCCATCACGCCTTGTGGCGTCTTAAGGGCAACAGCAGATTGATTTTCTCTGTTGTAGTTTCCCATCACGCCTAGCGGCGTCTTTAGGGCAACAACAAATAGATCCATCTGCCGTTGTTTCCGTAATCGGTGTGACAAGCCAACGGGTGATCAGCCCATTGGGAGATTATGGTTTAGGTGAGGGTTAAGGGTAGGGCTAGGGTTTAGATTAGGGTTTAGGTGAGGGTTAGGCTTTAGGTTAAGGTTTAGGTCAGTTTTAGGTTTAAGTTAGGGTTTAGATGAGGTTTGGGTTTAGATTAGGGCTAGGTTTAGGTAAGGTTAGATTAGGGTTTAGGTGAGGGTTAGTGTTTAGATTAGGGTTTAGGTGAGGATTAGGGTTTAGGTTAAGGTTTAGATTAAGGTTTATGTTAGGGTTATGGTTTAGATTAGGGTTAGGGTTGAGATTAGAGTTAGGTTAGGGTTTATATTAGGGTTTATATTATGGTTTGGATTAGGGTTTAGATTAGGGTTAGGGCTTAGATTAGGGTTCAGGTTAGGATTTAGGTTAGCGTTAAGGTTAGAGTTAGGGTGTAGGTTAGAGTTTACGTTAGCGTTTATATTAGAATTAGGGTTTATGTTTGGGTTAGAGTGATTGTTAGGGTTTAGGTTAGGGTTGAGTTAGATTTTAGTTTAGGGTTTACGTTACAGTTTAGGTTAGGTTTTAAGTTAGGGTTTATGTTAGGGTTTAGATTAGGGGTTAAGTTAACGTTTAGGTTATTTTTTAGGCTAAGGTTAGGATTTAGGTTAGGGTTTAGGTTAGGCTTAGGGTTTATGTTAGTTTTAGATTGTGCTAAGTGTTAGGGTCAGGGTTGATTGGATTTTTTTGGGTTTATTTGGTGAGGAAGGAAGAAAATTATCAACTATTCAATAACAGTGTATTTGATATATGCTTGAAAAGATTGTAGGGTTTAGGTTATGCTTTAGAATAGGGTTTAGGTTCGGGTTTATGGTTTAGTTAGGGTTAAGGTTTAGGTTAGCATTTAGGTTAAGGGTTAGGTTGAGTTAGGGTTTAGGTTAGGGCTTAGATTTGGGTTTATGTAAGGTTTTAGATTAAGGTTTAGGTTAACGTTCAGGTTAGGGTTTAGGTTATTTTTTTTTAGATTAAGGTTAGGGTACAGATTTAGGTTAATGTTAGGTTATGGTTTAGGATAGGGTTTTTTATGGTTAGGGTTTAATTGGATGGATATATATATATATATATATATATATATATATATATATATATATATATATATATATATATATATATATATATATATATATACATATATATATATATATATATAGTCACGTACCATGGGGTACGTTAAAAAACTGCATATGAATTTAATTTTGTACACGTTATTGAAATATTATCGGTTGCCACTTTTAATGTAGGCCTACTGTTTAAATGGCTGTCTTAAGTAGTTGAAAAAGGCCAGGGTCACTTCCGTTTTTTCAAAGGCTTTTGACAAAATTATTCTTTATTTTACTTTTTAGTTTTTTTTAATGAAATTTTTTTAAAAATATACAGATATCAAATTTTGTACAAGTTACTGAAATGTAATCATTTGTCACATTTAATGTAGACCTACTGTTTAAATGACTGTCTCAAGAGGTCGAGAAAAGCAAGGGTCACTTCCGTTTTTCAAATGATTATTGCAAAACTAGCAATAACCCGTCAAACTTGACGGGTTTTTAATTATAGTGTGCCGTTTCCGTTCTCGGATGAGCAGATAGAAGTACATTCTTAGAGTGTTTTTGGTTTCTTTCCATTATACAGTGTAATCAAACTGTTCATGAACACCGTCTTTTCAACGCTTTTCTTTGTTGATTGTAACTATTGTCGGGAGAGTATATATAATGGAAACAATACAATTTTTCAACATGGTTGCATTCCTCAGCTGTGACCAACGTACACACGGCGAGAATTATGTTATTTTAGATTCAATTTAAAAGTTTTTTGATGACAACATTTCGTGTGAAAGTGCGTGGATTGTTTTCAAAAAGTGTTCCCTGATAATAAGTGGTTTTAACAAAAACTTTCAAGTTTTCATAATTTGTACATCGGGTAAGGGCTCATGCACACCAGTTGTTACGCACTTTTTCTTTGTCGAGCGCTACTAATTTCGTGAAAGAATAAAATAAATAAAACCAAAGTATTTGCAAGTTGCACACCGTGCGTTGCTCACTTTTTTTTTTCCTGGCGCGAGTTACTATTTTGAGTGTGACCGACCGACGTAACATACATCGGTAATTATGTTAGTTGGGATTAATCATATTTACTTTTTATAATTTTTTTAATGAATTTATTTTATATTTTTTTATTTACAGATATCATCAAGAGTCTAAATTTGTAACATTCCTAAAACATTCTCACTCACCCACTTTTTAAATGAATGTCGAGGATTATTCTTTTCAGAGCAAAAGTATTGCAGTAGCCAAACCGCAAGCCCCCATTACAGCGATTATTATTTATATAATCTTTATAGTAACTCTGACAGTTTCATGATTTGATTACCTGACGACACGGATCTGATTTGAAACAGCCGACGGGACTAACCGAGCTACGCCAGTATGGATAATACTAGTAACCTAAGGTGAATACGCTGACCTTTGTCATTGAAATGCCATATTTGTGTGGGCTCTATTTCATGGCTGAAATTTTGTCGTCTGCATACGGGCTGCGACACTTTCTATCGACGCGCCTCCACCACAATATTCATAATCAATCACAGTTGAACAAAAGCCTCCTTTACACTCTCACAACCGGATCTTTCATCCGGTTTGCCTTAGACAAACATAGACCCGTCAACAGGGGTGCAATACCATTTGTAAAGGCCAATTAAAATCACATATTTCACAGCTATTCCGACCACTTATCAATTTTTATGATTAATAATGGGGACTCGCTACTTTCACACACACACACGCACACAACTTGAAGCACCCATTTATTTTTCCTGTAACACTTTCCTTTCATCCTACGGCGGTCTTGTAGTTGCATGAAGGGTGCTAGATCCGCCAATCTAGATCCAGCGCTGTGTGTGTTCCAGACAGCAACAAGAACATTACATTAGTTGAGGGAATGAGATCTGTTTGTTACCGTTATACAGTCGAGACTCGTTATTCCGTCTGTTACCACATCTTTAAGAGCTGTTAAGAAAAAAAGCTAGACGAACATTTTACCAACACGAAACCATTAGCGAATCATAGCCAGCCAGCGTTTCATAACCTTCCGTGCTGCATACAAATCGGTTTAGTGAAGCAAATGGCGTTGTTTTAAAGTAGTGTTCTCTCCTGCTTTTAATTATATAGCATATAATTAATTTTACAGTCTGTCACTGTGATTACAGGGAAGAAAAATCAAGGATGATCAACACCCCCTTTGCCGTTAATTTTAACTCTCAATCGGGGTGCAGCTAGCAGAATAGAAATATACATGGCGACACGAGCCTGGACCTGGAGAAGACTGGACTTTGTTCTGGCGACGGGCCTGCAGTTTTAGCAGACTTAAGAGCTAAACACATAAGAAGCTGACAGTAAGCAAAAATCAGAGTTCTTCGTCAACTTAAATAAGTTTAAAGAAAGCGGTGGTCAGCCTGAGGCTATAGGTATCTCCATAGAGTTTGTCCACGAGTGGGTACTGATGACGACCATCCGCGCATTCTGTTCTTCATGTTAGACACTTTTGCAGCAGATGTCATTTTATCGGTGCCACAGTTATACTCATCGGTAGTTCCTATATTTAGCTTGTTGAATATATGTTATCTCAATCTGTAGTGACCTGTGCGGAGTCTGAAGATTTCCACTTGTTCTCTACTGTTAAGCTGGTAATATACACTATTCTTCTAGTGGTCTTGATGCTCTGCTTCCCACTTATTTCTGATAAAACTCTTGGCCTCTTCATAAATTATGCTTGTGTCAGGCTGAGGTAGCTTTCCACCTTGCCTTGCCAATCTATCAGCCTCTTCATTGCCAGAGGTGTTGCAATGTGATGAGATCCACTGTATCACAACCCTATTGGGTTGCTGATTTAGTTTGTATAGTATTGCTCTCAGGTCTGAATTTTTTACTGACAGCACTTCTGTGAAGAAAGCTACTTGTCTCTCAGTGCATTCCTCTGTCATTAGGACTTCTTCTGCAGTTTTCAAGGACCCTGCTTCTGCTCCAAAGTAAATTCATTCAGGGTGGTGGGATGGCCAAGAAGCATTGTTACGGATTGCATAATGAAGCATAACCCCAAAATGGAATGCAGTTCTCTGGTAATCCGTAACATAGAACAAGATCTTAATTGCTCTGTCACGGGTTGCCTTCCCTTTGCTCCACAGTAGTGGTCCAACAGAGGCCAAAACTTAGAGTATCTAAGGTGGGACTTCAAAGGTGCCTACCTTTGCACAAGATTACTCTTGGCAGAGTTGTAAGTAGAAGGATAATGATGCGTCTACCTCAAGGGAGTATTCACAAGATATTTCAGATGTCAAGAACAATGCTGCATGAGGCGGAGGAATGTTAACTTTAGTATCTGACCCGCCGCCTTTCGTGAAGATGGGTTATGTAACAATTAGCTCGTTCAAGCCCGCCGCTGAGTTAATTCAGCGAAATTTTTATTTATTGGCTCTATAGATGTACATATATATTAAAGAGTCTGATACATACGTAAGCCATCATAACTATAATAATTAATAATCAATTATTCTTTAACAGTTTAAAATAAATATGAATGATGGGTGAAATTTAGATAAAAAGTGTCTTCATAGAGACTTGATAGGGGAATTATAAAAGTCCGTTGCGTTCGCCTTTTAATAAGCACTTAGCTCTTCAAATGATTTGAGTACTGCCGCAGGTATTTCGCAGTCTTTTGTGGTGAGGGTACTTCTCTACACAACTCGTCCAATGTAGGTGGTTAGTGTCGAATCCCAGCTCTTGAATTACAAACTAGTGGTGTAGAAACTCTTACTACCAACTGGTCTCGTACCACGAACCGAACTTGGGATCTACAATCTCCTGGAACAGATGAATGGACACAGCAACGTATATTAGATGCTTCGAACACTTCGTCTGGGGGTAAATTTAGAATCCTTCTTATGACGGGTGCTTTGATTCCTAGGTATACAGTCTTGATATTTAAAAATGTGGGTTCTCTTTTAAGTTTCAAAGATGCCCAAATACTTCGGTCCTGTCCTATTTAATTTGGAATTCTGTCCGATTCTTTTCTGGCTCCCGGAGTTGCTCTTTTGACTTTGTAATGCAGTCTGTCTTAAGCCTCCGAATTTGCAAAGTTATATTCTCATGTCTTCCTCCAAGCCTCCACATGGGGTTTCCAACAAACTTGCCAATCAGAGCCATTGTTTATTTCCTGCTCTCGATTGTACCAATCCTGCTGTTAGAACTAGGGGGTCAGGGTCTTAATTTTAATTTTTCCCCGCGTGTTTAAAGTTATCACGTTAAAATTTAAACCCATGACCTATCTTTCAAATATGGCATGATTACTTCCGTTGCTATAACACAGACTTGCCAACACATCTGTGATCTCATCCCTAATGATTACCTTGCTCATAATGTCTTCAGACATGTTTGTAGTGAAATTGACAGAGATACAACGGTAAAATACCTCCAAGGATAACATATAAGGATTAAAAAAAAAAAACATAATGCGTAGGCTGCTGATGTACATGATCGCCCAGACCGCGGGTCATCACCCTCCATAAAAATTGACTCGCTAGACAGGAGGGGAACGGCGGATGAAAAGGAAAAAATATGACTGGAAAGATTGCGTGAGACTAGAAAGGCTAAGGAGACGCAATTGGGGGGGAAACGGAGAAAAGTCACGTTTCCCAAGTTGACATAAAAAGTAAGCAACTCGACAGAAGGGACCATAGATATGTTACGCCACAGTCATTTATTGGACGCTTTTGCAATACCAAGCCCTTGATTTGAATTCAGCGGCTAAAACGCAGATGTTTGGAATATTACAAAATTTAAAAAGTACTTTTTTCTTAATATTAATGTTAGGAATATAAAAATTAGCTGGCCGGATGGCCCATTCTGAGCAGTGAACTAATATGTTCTTAATTTTACAGACGGATAGATAATATTGAAGATAATGACAAAAGACAGTGTTGTTCACATCATCGACAGACTGTATTGAATCTAAAAGTGTCGCTAATTGCACAAAAAAAACACGACCTCGAGACGCAGGTGTTCAAATCTACTTAGTATGGAAGAGACGGGATATTGTGGTGGCTGTGTCTAAAAATAACTTTTAACGACAAAATTTTGGAGGGGAGAGAAAGGTTGGTTCAAAAATCAAGTACATTTTTGTAGAAACGCAAGTAGAGACGGACAGACTAACAGATAAACATCCATACTTGACTGAAGCATGACTGAAATGACTTTAGTGTAGGAAATTTGAAATTCAAAAAAACCTAGGCAGTGATTGGCCACAGACAAGCATATTGTCGGCGCTTAGACGCGGATTTGGGGTCATTTCTCAATAGTTGTTCAGTGATAGACACAGATTTTAAAGTGTGGTGATTTCCATATGAAAGAAAGTGAAAGAAGTTTAGGGACGCCATACTATAGCCAGCAGCTCAGCTGAGTTTTGCTAGCAATTCTGTGTTATTTATTCATAATCTGGTAAGATTGAAATTATTTCTTTATATATTTTGAATATTGTTTCATGTTTGAGTGATTTGATACTGCCATATCGAAATCTAGCCTTACAAACAAGTAGGGATTTGCTCTAGACCCCCCGCCCAAGTCAGGGTCTAGGGACCAACAATATACATAAACTCCAGCAAGGGTTAGGCAAGACAGATCAAGTGTTGAGAATAATGAAACATATTACCTATCCTCTTTTAGGGCAGAAAACTAATAAATATTTTTCAGAATCTATAGTCTGGGAGGATCTATCTGATGTAAAACCACCATGGTAAATGTGCTGTTTGGTCAGAGAGATCTGACCTGTCTGTATGATGTGGTTGTTGTGTCAGTGTTGTGTCCAGACGTGGGTAGAGAATAGATTTTGACACATGGCCCATACTTTGATTGCAGAGCTGTGAGTTTCTGTTGTCAACAAAGCAGTGTCTATTCAGTTGGTGACTTTACTCGAGTGTATCGGTGCAGTACTTGTGACAGAGACCACCATTATTGCCCGCCAGCACGGAGAGGTGGGACCACCTGATTTCAGCACCAGAGCTACAACTACAAGATGAGTGAGCCTCTGGTCTGCTGGACATTCACCAACGCTTTGTAGTTACTAATATCCCCATAAAAATTCCCACCATTTTCTGGACACTGTGTAGTCAATATAGACAGGTGTGATGAGGCCACCCCAACAGCACAAACATTAACTATCCTCCCAAGTAGATGACTACTAGAACATTTTAATAAAACTAACTAGTATAGTACATATATATGTACACTATTGCATTTATGATATAATATTCCATGCATTTCTTTCATAATCTCTAAATCCTTTTAAGTTCTGGTCAACCTAAAAAATTGATCCAGAACAAAATAAATGTAATATAATTTTATCAAAAAATTTTACACACGTGAGTTAGTTCAGTGTATTTTAACATTTATTAATATTATTAGTCTTGTTAAATATCTGTGGGTATATCTATAACCTATTACACCACACTACATATCATAACCCTAGACACTTTACGTAGCCACATTCATTAAAAAAAAAAAAATAAGTGTGAGGTCGTAGTGGTAGCAAGAAAGGCCTTCTGACAATTCTCAACTACATTTTATCTCAGGAGCCTTCACAGCTGGCCTCATACAATTACATTTAGTAATATCACCATCATACAATACCATCAACACCACTACATAAATTGGGGTCTTGTCCAGGGATAATTAGCCCAACAGTAATATTAGGATCTCCTGGTGGGAGAAATAAAAGTAGGGAAATAAATTGTAAAATTCCCTTTAAAATTAAAAGTGTCCCTGCAGATAAAAGTTGGTGAATCTTCACAGCCAGTAATAATTAATTAGTTAACTGGTTAGTTAGAATTGGTTAGACTATAGTCATAAGAAGTACTTAGTGTATTTACTGGTTAGAGATTTATCTTGTATATTATTATATTGTCAAAAAAGTATGGCGGAGCTGGCAAAATTTAGATCAGCTGCTGTGCTCACCGCGAAGGAGATGGGAATGGATGGTCAAATTTTAATTCAATACGTAACGGCTGAATGTGATAAATATATTGAACGGGAAGAAAGGAGATTAGAAAAAGAGGCTGAAAGAAAATTGGAGTCTGACAGGTTGGTTGAAGAGAAGAAGTTAGAGGCTGAGACTAAGAGGCTGCAAATTGAGGCAGAAGAAAAACGACAGCAAAGGGAGGCAGAAGAAAAACGACAGCAAAGGGAGGCAGAAGAAAAAAGGTTGACTGCCGAAAGGGAGGCAGAAGATAGAAGGTTGCAAAGGGAGCACGAATTACGACTAAGGGAGCTGGAATTACAAGGCCAGGCTCCTGAAAATGGTGCCAGCCCTTTTGCCTCGGATGCTACGCCCAGTCTGGGAGCCTCAAACTCAGCTATGGGGTTTCATTTAGACCATTTTGTTGAAAAGACGATGACATAGAGGGGTACCTAGGACGTTTTGAGTTATTAGCTACTACCTATGGGTTAGAGAGAGAGAGGTGGAGCTTAAAGCTATCACAAGGATTGAGAGGTACTTCTTATGAAGTATTTGCCAAAATGAACAGGGAAGACCAAGACAATTATGACATGTTAAAGCAGGCTTTGTTATTAAGGTACGAGAAGAATGGTGAATTTTATCGTAAGAAATTTAGAAATGCCAAACTGTTGTCTGGGGAGACATACCACCAATTCTCTGCTAGACTAGAAACCTATTTGGAGAAATGGACGGCTCTGGGGAAGACCCAAGATCTTAAAGAAATGATCATGATTGAGCAATTGAGAGAGTCCATGGCTCCAGACATGAGAAAATTTCTCATGGAACAAGGTGCAGAGAAGTTGGGGGAAATTTTAAATGTTGCTGAGAGGTATCAGGCAGCCCAGGCAGAGGTAAGTGGTGCTAAAAAGAAGCACATAGACAATTAAAGCTCCACAGCAATTTAATAAATTTGATAATAGAGAGCAGGGAAATAAAGGTAGGACAAACTTTGAGCGGCCAAGAAATGACTATCGCGACAGAAACTCACAGTTCAATGACCAAAAGTTCAATGAAAGAAAACCGTTGAACCAAGGAAAAAGATGGTGTAAATGGTGCAAGAAGGATAACCATAACACCGAATTTTGTAGAAGGAAACCTTCAAACATTGCTGCAATGAAGTCGGGGACGCAAAGATTAAAGGTTAATCCTAAGGGACAACAGGAACCTTATCACCCCCCAGTTTGTGAGGATGTTATTTGTAATGGGGTCACCATAAGGTGCCTTTATGATACAGGTTTGGATTATGATTCAGTTGTGAAGTCTAGCCTAGTGGACCCAAGTCAGTATACCACAGAAACAGTGGAAATACAAGGGGCGACTAAGGACATACCACTCATGACACTTCCCATCGCAAGGATAACGGTGAAAACTCGCTATGTGGAAGGAGAAATCAGAGCAGCAGTGATAGATGAACCAATCTACCCTCTGATATTGGGGTGTAGATACGTCTTCTTGGGGAACCCCGAGAAACCTGTGATCATGGCGACAGTGCAGACCAGGTCACAGAAGAAGGAGGAAGAAGGTGAACCTATAAATGCTCATCCAGAGGAGATGAGGAAGGCGCAGGCTGAGGATAGGACACTCAAGCCATGTTTTAAAAAATTGCCCAAATGCCACACACCTCCGAGCAAGGGGGAATATTTCATGAAGAACAAACTCTTATACAGGAAGGCCGGAACTGGAACAAATGGTCATAACCAGCTGGTTCTTCCCACTTCATATAGAGATAAAGTGATGGAACTCGGGCATGCGATTCCCTTCAGTGGTCACATGGGGATCAGCGCCACAGGACAGCGTATAGCTTGTCATTACTTCTGGCCAGGGATAACGGAGGATATAAAAAGATATGTCAAATCCTGCCCAGAATGTCAAAGGGTAGCTCCAAAGCACTGGACTGCTCCTGCAACTCTAGGGGAAATGCCCATAGTGGGAACACCTTTTGAGAGGGTTGCAGTGGATATTGTAGGACCTCTCACTCGGACCAAGAGGAGGAACAGTTACATCCTTACTCTGGTGGACACTTGTTCTATGTGGGGAGAGGCGGTAGCCCTGCCATCAATTGATTCAAAACATGTAGCAGAGGCACTACTTACAATATTTACCCGATTAGGATTCCCGCATCAAATCTTGACGGATAATGGTTCTCAGTTCAAGGGGAAACTAACGGAAGAAGTTTTTAAGCTATTTCAAGCCAGACACTTTCATTGTAGTCCGTACCATCCACAAGGGAACGGCCAGGTAGAGAGGTTCAACGGGACTCTCATTTCTATCCTGAGAAAGCTGGCACACGAAAAACCGGATCTGTGGGATCAATTCCTGCCCGCCGCATTGTTTGCTTACCGGGAGGTACCACATAGTTCAACCGGGATGCCTCCCCCCGCAACTCTGCTATTTGGGAGGCCAATAAAAGGTCCATTAGAAGCCTATTAAGGACCTGGACAGATGAGAAGGCGGAAGAGACTGTTACCTCATCGTATCAATATGTGAACGAACTGACCAATCGTTTGAAAGCTGGATGGAAACTGGCAAATGATAATTTGAAGCAAGCCAGGAAGAAACATGCAGCATATTTTAATAGGAAGGCAAAGGACAGGGAACTGGCAGTCGGAGAGAGAAGGTGCTGCTTCTACTACCCGGAAGCCAGAATAAATTACAAATTGGTTGGCAAGGTCCATATACGGTTCTAGAGAAGGTGTCTAGAACAAACTATAAAATTGACAAAAAGGGGAAGGAAAAAGTTTATCATGTAAACCTGTTAAAGAAGTATCTGGACAGACCACTCCAGGAAAGCACCCCCTTATTGACCTTGGCTATTGCAACCCAGATGCAAAAAGAACCACTCACCTCACATGAATACCCATTACATCCTTGTGAAACCGCAGCACAGGTAAAAGTCAGTAAGCACCTGACTAAAAACCAGAGGGAGAGAGTTCAACAGGTTCTGGAGGAACATACAGATGTATTAACAGATAAACCAGGCCATACAAATTTGCTACAGTATGACATGAAACTGGTAGACTCAAACCCAATCTGTATGAGAGCCTATTCTATTCCGTTCGCGAAGGAGAAGGCATTGAAGGAAGAAATAGAGTATTTGTTGAAGGAGGGGATTATTTCGCACAGTGAATCATCTTTTAGTTCTAGTGTCGTTTTGTTGAGAAAACCGTCTGGGGAACACAGACTGTGCATAGATTACAGGAAACTGAATGCTGTCACAGAAGGACAAGTGGATCCATTACCAGACACAAAACAGTTATTTGCCAGACTGAACAAGGCAAAATACTTTTCAAAAGGTGGATCTTAGTAAAGGCTATTACCAGATCCCAGTGAAGCCTGAAGTGAGACCTTATTTGGCTTTTAGCACTTCGGATGGACATTATGAATTCAATATGCTACCATTCGGACTGAAAAATGCTCCGAGTGTGTTTTCAAGGATGATGCGCAAATTGTTGGATCCCCTGAATAACCCATGTATCACGAATTTCATGGATGATATTCTCGTCGCCACCGAGACATTTGAAGAACACATTGAAGCTCTGGAGATGTTGTTTGATAGACTTCGGGAGGCGAACTTAACTGCTAGGCCAACAAAATGTTGTATTGGATGCAAAGAGTTGGAATTCTTGGGACACACTGTATATCAGGGTAATATGACCCCTGATCCTAAGAACTTGGAAAAACTGCAGAGAGCACCTAGGCCACAAACAAAAAAAGACGTGCGATCATTCGTGTCGTTATGCGGATTTTATCAGAAATACATCAAAAATTTTAACGCTATATGTGCTCCTCTGACTGATCTGACTCGCAAGGGACTTCCAGATAAAATTATTTGGACTGCACAATGTGAACTAGCGTTCCAAGAGTTAAAAGAAAAACTCACTAGCAAGCCTATTCTCAAACTGCCTGATTTGACACAGGACTTTGTCTTAAGAACCGATGCAAGTAATGTAGGACTCGGAGGGGCTTTGTTGCAAAGATCATCTTCACCTGATGGGGAACTTAAACCAGTCGCTTATGCAAGCCGCAAATTGAATAAGGCGGAACAAGGATACTCCACAAGCGAAAAAGAATGTTTAGCGTTAATCTGGGCAATAAAGAAGTTTCAAATCTATCTGTATGGTAGGACTTTTGTGGTGGAGACGGACCATCAGCCTCTCGTGTTCTTGTCTCAGGCTAAGCATGAAAACGCAAGATTGCTGAGGTGGTCTTTATTGCTTCAACCTTATCAGTTCAGTATCCAATATATCCCAGGCAAATTGAATGTCGGTGCAGATTTCCTCAGTCGGCACCCCTGTGATCAAAATTAGAGTAGTGGCAGACGTGAGGAGTAATTTTACCTATGTGTATCGCTGGTTTTGGAACTTGCCATAGGCATGTTTTCAAGTGGGGAGATGTGTAGTGAAATTGACAGAGATACAACGGTAAAATACCTCCAAGGATAACATTTAAGGATAAAAACATAATGCGTAGGCTGCTGATGTACATGATCGCCTAGACCGCGGGTCATCACCCTCCATAAAAATTGACTCGCTAGACAGGAGGGGAACGGCGGATAAAAAGGAAAAAAATATGACTGGAAAGATTGCGTGAGACTAGAAAGGCTAAGGAGACGCAATTGGGGGGGGGGGGGGGGGGGGGGAGGGGGGGGGGGGAAACGGAGAAAAGTCACGTTTCCCAAGTTGACATAAAAAGTAAGCAACTCGACAGAAGGGACCATAGATATGTTACGCCACAGTCATTTATTGGACGCTTTTGCAATACCAAGCCCTTGATTTGAATTCAGCGGCTAAAACGCAGATGTTTGGAATATTACAAAATTTAAAAAGTACTTTTTTTCTTAATATTAATGTTAGGAATATAAAAATTAGCTGGCCGGATGGCCCATTCTGAGCAGTGAACTAATATGTTCTTAATTTTACAGACGGATAGATAATATTGAAGATAATGACAAAAGACAGTGTTGTTCACATCATCGACAGACTGTATTGAATCTAAAAGTGTCGCTAATTGCACAAAAAAACACGACCTCGAGACGCAGGTGTTCAAATCTACTTAGTATGGAAGAGACGGGATATTGTGGTGGCTGTGTCTAAAAATAACTTTTAACGACAAAATTTTGGAGGGGAGAGAAAGGTTGGTTCAAAAATCAAGTACATTTTTGTAGAAACGCAAGTAGAGACGGACAGACTAACAGATAAACATCCATACTTGACTGAAGCATGACTGAAATGACTTTAGTGTAGGAAATTTGAAATTCAAAAAAACCTAGGCAGTGATTGGCCACAGACAAGCATATTGTCGGCGCTTAGACGCGGATTTGGGGTCATTTCTCAATAGTTGTTCAGTGATAGACACAGATTTTAAAGTGTGGTGATTTCCATATGAAAGAAAGTGAAAGAAGTTTAGGGACGCCATACTATAGCCAGCAGCTCAGCTGAGTTTTGCTAGCAATTCTGTGTTATTTATTCATAATCTGGTAAGATTGAAATTATTTCTTTATATATTTTGAATATTGTTTCATGTTTGAGTGATTTGATACTGCCATATCGAAATCTAGCCTTACAAACAAGTAGGGATTTGCTCTAGACCCCCCGCCCAAGTCAGGGTCTAGGGACCAACAATATACATAAACTCCAGCAAGGGTTAGGCAAGACAGATCAAGTGTTGAGAATAATGAAACATATTACCTATCCTCTTTTAGGGCAGAAAACTAATAAATATTTTTCAGAATCTATAGTCTGGGAGGATCTATCTGATGTAAAACCACCATGGTAAATGTGCTGTTTGGTCAGAGAGATCTGACCTGTCTGTATGATGTGGTTGTTGTGTCAGTGTTGTGTCCAGACGTGGGTAGAGAATAGATTTTGACACATGGCCCATACTTTGATTGCAGAGCTGTGAGTTTCTGTTGTCAACAAAGCAGTGTCTATTCAGTTGGTGACTTTACTCGAGTGTATCGGTGCAGTACTTGTGACAGAGACCACCATTATTGCCCGCCAGCACGGAGAGGTGGGACCACCTGATTTCAGCACCAGAGCTACAACTACAAGATGAGTGAGCCTCTGGTCTGCTGGACATTCACCAACGCTTTGTAGTTACTAATATCCCCATAAAAATTCCCACCATTTTCTGGACACTGTGTAGTCAATATAGACAGGTGTGATGAGGCCACCCCAACAGCACAAACATTAACTATCCTCCCAAGTAGATGACTACTAGAACATTTTAATAAAACTAACTAGTATAGTACATATATATGTACACTATTGCATTTATGATATAATATTCCATGCATTTCTTTCATAATCTCTAAATCCTTTTAAGTTCTGGTCAACCTAAAAAATTGATCCAGAACAAAATAAATGTAATATAATTTTATCAAAAAATTTTACACACGTGAGTTAGTTCAGTGTATTTTAACATTTATTAATATTATTAGTCTTGTTAAATATCTGTGGGTATATCTATAACCTATTACACCACACTACATATCATAACCCTAGACACTTTACGTAGCCACATTCATTAAAAAAAAATTAAGTGTGAGGTAGGTGTCGGGAGGCGCAATGACCAACCGCAAAACACAGGTGGTCACTTGCCTGCTCTGTCTGGGTCGGAAATGAGTTGCGTTAAAGTCAACCATTACTTTCACATTTACCGTCTGCATTCAAGCTGGCGCGACCACTTAAGCGATTACAATTAATCCTCAAGATAGTCAATTACCCGTGAAATAACACTATTGCAGTGTGAGAAAGGGTATAGCAATTTAGTGAGTTTCAATGGCACAAATTCATGTACGAAAAATGAAGAAATAAATGGATAATGTAGGAGAGAAAGAAAAAGATAACCACAAATATCATCACATGCTCCAAGGAGCCTCTTGAAGAGAAAAAGGTGGCAAAACAAAGAAATCTCGATATTTTAATTTTTTTAAAGTCTCCTCTAGTCTTCTGCCACTATTGACCAAGTAGCCGTGCTTTCTACATCTGGAGACAGAAAGACTTGTTCATCCCCTACAAAACCTTCTGCTAACCAGTCGTCTGAATATTAAGACAGCAGTGCTGTGACAACTGTAGTCTCAAGCGGCAAAGTAGTAGCAATTAAATTCCTGTAATATGTTTTATTACAGTAAATATATAACACTTTGTTTGTGTTCAATTTGTTTGATGATTATATATAGTTAATAAATGTTGTTAACTATTTAGTTTTTGTTTTGTATCACTTTTATTTAATTTTTATAGTTTTCTGGACCTTGAGAACGAATTAATTTGTTTTCTATTGTCTTACGGGAAATAGGTTTTCATTTAGTGCTTTTTCGGTTAGCATTCGATATTTCAGGAATGAATTAACAGCGCTAAGCAGGGGATCGCTGTATATTTGTGTAAGTAAACTTAACCATAAGTAGATATCGGCAGGTGCAAGTTAGTGTTAAGCACAAGTACTACAGGGGGTCGGAGTGCCTAAGAGGTATGGCGTCCGCCTCGAATTCTAGTGGTACCGGGTTCGATTCCTAGTTGATGGAATATAATTTATGAATTTTTTTTTTTTTCAGAACCATTGGTCCTAATGTCATACTTCCCCCAGGTCTCCTGGGTAGTGAGATCGCATGACTAGCCTTCTCGGATAAGGGCGAAAAAAACAGAAGGTCCCGTGTACAAGTTGCGCACGTTTAACATCCCACGGCAGTTGAGAATTATTGTAAAGAGTGTCATTCCGCTGCCCTGGCAAAATATCAAAATTAGAAACCTACCCACGACAGAAATATTTAAAAAATGTGTGATTCCTATATATACACACATTGTGATTCTCGCCGGTGCAACGGGGTTCGTGCACTGTGCTGATATCCTCCTTGTGTGATCTAAGGGAGGAGATGGGAGCACTGATGGAGTTGTCCGTGTGCAATGAAGATGATCCTTAAAACAAAACGTAACTACAGGGGAGCGTCGAGAATTTGTTGCACTCGCAACTTGAGGTAACGTCGAGTTCGAAACCCGTTAGCATCACACTCCAGTCTACCCAGTTGTAAATGGGCACCTGAATCTGCTCTTGAGTTAGAGAAAGCAAATATAGCCAGGAAGGGAATTGCTCACCCCACCTCGTAAAGATGGGAACCAGTATAGTAAAGTCTCTAAAACTTTTCTCCCCTATGGGAGTATCATCTTTGGGGCTACCTTTTACAGTGGCCCCACAATCGTTTGTGAGGGGAATTTAAGATCTTTACATCAAGTGTTTTAACCAGCCTTGAATTAACGTCTATTCATATAAACCAGTGTTTCCTAAACTTTTTCAGGCCACCGCCCCCTTGGCTCTCAGAGAACATCCCCAGTGCCCCTTTATTTCCCATCTTTCATATCTCATCCTGTATGCATGGAGGCATATCTGGCGTCATCCTTATGACCACCAGCTATGCACATTGCTACAATATATGTACGTCAAAGTTAACTTATGTCTGTGAGGCTAATTACATCCTCATTGACTCTTGAAATCATCCACACACTTCCAGGGATTCCCCCTGTGGTGAAACTTGTTGAGAACCCAGCATTGCACACTAAGCTTGGAGGTCACTTGAGCCCCGGACGCAATTCTTTGACCTGGCTGACTGTATTCAGGATCTCACTGTGGACCCCATGATAGGCAGGGGCAGCTGAGAAGTGGCTCTGTGCAGGACGTGACAATTCCTTGGGAGAGCCCAGAACCAGAGTACAGTATTTTAGCTCTGCATAGTTGGAGAGCCCCCTTGGATGGCGGGGAATGCACAGTATGCCACACACTTCTTACTCCTAGCTTGGAACCAGATGTGACGATCCTTTGAATGCAAGCCAAGCTGGAGCTCATGACTTCAACTCAACACGTTTCGGAATGGCAGAAAAGTCACAGGAAAAGCCTAGATCTACAGTGTAGATAATACCAAAGAGTCTTCAACTTGGTATTGGCTGCAAAAGAGCGAGAAACTCATTTGCAGCCCTAGTTAAACAATAACAATAATCACTTCCTATGACATCAGAAAAGTTATGCAGTGGATTCCTGGCCACTCAAATACACCAGGTAATATAACACAGCAGACAGATAAGAAAAGCAGGAAGCAAGACAAGAACAATTACTCAAAGCAAAAACTCTCCAAACAGCCAAACCACTCATAAGAACAACAATGAAACTTGGCTGAACAGATGGGCCATGGGAAACACCAGGAGAGAGGTTTACAGACGTATGGCCGGTCCTGATCCTAATGACAACATCGGACATCTAACTAGGAGGGAATCAGAGCATCATGTTTCGGCTCAGATCACAACATATACCACTCAACAAAGACTTGAACAGAATCCAACCACAACATTCTCCAGAGTGCCAGCTTTGTAACTACCCCTACAAAACTGTTGATCACCACCTCTGAGTGCCCAGCACAAGATGATGTTAGGAAAATGTTCCTTCCTCCGAGGCCAGACAAGTGGAACACCTTGTATGGAGAAACAAAACAACTTGCGAAAACATCAACAACAGCAACGCATTTGTATAGTCCAGTTCACCATTGTCTCAAAAGTGTATACCCTTTTTGGCACAGTAACTGGAAAATTCACTTCAATCTCCTTTACTAATCTGTTCTTGATTTCATGTATTTATTACTCATAATCAAGCAGAAAAGAACAAGTGGTAATTTTCAGGCTCCGCATGGGCCACAGCAGATTGGGTTACCATCTAATCAACAAGCTAAAGATAGGAACTACTGATGTCTGTAAATGTGGCACTAATAAAATGACTGCTGAACATCTGCTTCAAAGATGCCCATCGTATAAGAAACAGAGAAAGCACATATGGCCGTCACTGTACCATTCTTGGATAAAACTCTATGGAGATGCAAATAGCCGCAAGTTGACCACTGCTTTTTTGAAAATATTCAAGTAAACGTCAGAGTGCACGAAGATGAAGATAATACTAATTTTCCTTTCTAAAACTTTGTCTTATAAATCTCTCAAGCTTGCCTTTCAAATCCTCTTAGGGTTCTTTCAAGTTCCTATTCCATACTTCTGCTAATTCATATAAAAGGTTTTGATGGATGCCTTGTACAATTTTAGCTTGACTGTCAGACTGTAGACCTTCCATCTCCTTATGTAGTGAACTCACTACAGCATCATGGTTAGCTGAGCAAATTCTTCAGTTACTGGTATCAAGTCACTAGCGGTTATTTTACAGTGTTATCTTCAGTAGGTATATACTGTACACATCTTTTAACTGCTTACTATTTTAATAATGTCAGTCTGTATCACAACACAAATTGTTATCCTTTGTGCTCCTTATGGAGCATGGTGCCACCATAGTAGCTGGTTCCTTGCAGTAAACCTGCAACAAGCACATGCTCCTGCAGCTGTGGTTTCTGTGGCAATTTATTTTATATGAAGTGGCAAAGCTCACATAATCAGGATTAATTCACACCATAACGTATGTTTCATTCCAGCCATTTCTTACACTTTGGACACCACAAATCAGAAAAGGTTCTACTAACTGGATATTCATATGTGAGGCCTAGCTACTCCTTAGGAATCACAAACAACATCAACTACTCAATCAAAACCTGCTGACACTGGTTGCTGAACAAGTTTTTAAAAAATCAATATTCTGGTTTGAGAGTTTATTTGAAAGTTCAGCCAAGCATACAGGATTTAATGTTGCATCAAGCAGTAAACAGAATAAGCTTTGCTATATAAGACAGTATTTAAAAAAAAAAAAAAAAATATGAAATGAACAATGTCCAAATAGCCTGCAATGAAAGTGGAACAGACGTACTGGCATATTTTTTTGATCCCATTAACATGCCACTGGGATGGCATTAGTCAAATATTTTTGCAGTAGTTTACACATTCACTTTCCACTTGTATTATTTAAAAAAAAAAAAAAAGGATGTGTTGATTCTATTATAAAGTGTCAGATATACCAGTTTTGAAAATAAGTGGATGTGCTGAAGAGGACACCACAACTACAGCCAGCCAGCCTCTCCCCTCAAATATAAGCAACCAACTAAGACTGAGGGAACCTCTATGGTGCAGTAAATTAACTAACCAACCAGCACTGCCTAACTGTATGGACTTCAAACCAGGGCTGAAATACATTCATTATTATTACAATACATGATGAGTGCTTTTCTTGTAGAAGTGGACAGACCTGCAGTGGTAGGTACATTTGAAAACAGCCTAGAATAGGAGAAGAAATTTGTTTCCCAATTCAGAACCAGTTATATTCAGAGAGGAGTACGTAGAGTATAGGGATTTTTTTTCTCCCACAGAAAAACATGAAATGTCTGTGTGATTATCTTCATTATGTTTGTATATTGAAAAAAAAAATATGCGCACATAAGCAATCTCTGGAAATAAAAGATCACTATAACAAAGAAGAATATTTATGTTATTAATATGGGCTGCATGTCAGTACAGATCAGCAGTTATGACTTTACAAAATAATGACAAGACAAACTAAAACCAGCACTTCACGCCTTCGGCCATACATATACAACAAAAAAAGTCTGATATGAAAATGGACAGCTGCAGGCCAGGCTAAACTGAAACCTCACAATACGGACAGTACACAAAAACATAAAACACCCCATGCAGTCAACAAGGCACACATAGTATGAAAACACAACATAAAAAAAATACTTGACTTCTATTGGAATGAGTGTGTTGAAGTGGGCATCGAATCAACAACTGATATGACTGGATACATGCTTGTTCTCTGGGCCTCCATCACCTCCCTCCCCGTCCCAAAAGTTTGAATTCAAGTGTGAGTATTAGTTATGCAATTTCCATAGTCAACAAAATCCTTTTATTACAAACGTTTTTGTTGTCACTGGGCTTCTTAATTACCACAACTTCCTCATGGGCTTCAGTACAGTCACAAACAATATATTTTTCTGTTAAATTTTGCAAATGACTTAATAGGCCAGCATGCAAATAAGACAGAAAAAGTAAACTAAGAGAACCCCTTAGACAATTAAGTAATTGCAAAAACATGAACTGTTAGTTTAAGCTGTTATCTTCTAAGGACCAAAACAGAACAAAAAAAACTTGTTAGCACCTTTGGGTTGTGTAGAGTGTAGAGAGAACAGGCACAAAGTCACAGTAACTATAAATCTTGATTAGTGATGACAGTGACATATGGAGCTGAATACCAATATGTAAAACCAGTAATAATAATTAATAATAATATATATATATATATATATAAGATATTCCAGAAATGGTTATTATTACAGCCATACTGCATTATACATGTCTAATCAACAATAAGAACATGGTAATAACTCAATAACAGTGTGTATGTAGACAGGGTAAAATGGAAGGTATAACTGTAAGAACTGAAGCAGATAATAATGTGTGAACAACTGAGAATAGTTATTTTTTTTTAAAACTACTAGCAGACACTTGTGTAAGTGTCAAACAGAATTATCTCAGCCTTCTCACTGAACACAGTCCAAGGGAACAATGGCAAATTATTGAGCTGACACACTCATAGTATAACACATTAAATTATTTGATATATACAGAAATCTTACTGTATTAGGATTAGACTTTTGTAAACTTACTTCAGGGAAGTTTTCTAGCTCTCAATGTCAATTAAGTTATATTTTATCTCCTAATCATGTTGGGCAATCTATAATATAGAAATCTTAATGTTATAAAAAAAAAAAAAAAAAAGTGCATTTATGTGTGATACGAAAAAAAAAAGAATATGTGATTAATCACACAATAAATCAGTTAAGCAACATACGCATATAACTAGCAGGGATCCTGAATACAGTATTCAGCATTGGTGCACGGCAGAATTATCATGACAGCTGCTGATTTAAAACACTACCAGGGGAAAAACAAAATGGAGATTACATTATGTTTGTAGCATGAGTCCACAATTGTTTTTTTTCATTCAAGGCTACAAATAAGGAGATAAATGAAACATTCTGGTCCTCCAAACTGGCCCTGAACTCAAGACCAGAATACACCTATATCTACCTGCACAACTGGAATATATCCTGTTTATTTCATATAACAATTATTACATTATATATGACAATAATAATATAAATCAGAGGCATTTTTAACAAAAGTTGGGCTAAATAAATCAGACCTAAAAAATCTTGCATCATCCCAAATTTGCATAAACTGTATTAACCTTATCATCAGTCACTGCCTCCATTCTTTTCCAAACGCCAAAAATAAAATTTCAAGAAAACTGACCAATCGTCTTCTCTTAGCCCACAAGAATGAAGCAATGACAATGCTTGTAAATTATGTTTAAAAAACAAACAAAAGAGGAATATCTGATCCAGGTAGAAAGCAGGGCATGTCAACATTGTTACTGGAAGTGGGAGGCTACTTAGCAGCCGCTCACGTCTCAGACTGCTGCTCATCCTGGCCATCCTCCGAGCCTTGTTCGTCCAGCGTTGTTTCTGATCCCCGGATAGAAGATATCACTGATCTTGAAGAGCGAGATGCAGCTGGCCTGAAAACAAAGATAACAGATATGTCATTCAGATTGTTCACCACTATCCTGCCTGCGGTCCTAAACTATAAATATGAATCATACTGGTCAGTCAGTGTAACAGATTAGAAACCTTCAGAAGACCTATTCCTGGCACAAATGGCCATGGTAAATGCTAGAAAACTAATAAAATGTATTAGTGATGTACATCTTGTTAAAGAAGCTCAAAACTGAACACAATACATTAACATTTACAAAAGGACATTTTGTGAGGATGCAGAAATATACATGCATTAGTTTGACCACAATTTCACATTTACAAAATGATAATGAGTCTTGGATTTGCACTTCATATTGGATGAAGAATAATACACACCCACCACCAAAGCGGATTTACTGATTGCACTTTAAAATTTTGTATAACATGTAAACAATTAAAAGCACACATACAAATTTACCACTGATGCATATTCATATCAGTCACTGCTCTTTGCAACAATAATGCATAGTGAAGATGCTAACCAAGCTATTTTAAATTACCATCTTTTTGTTACCTATAAAGTTTTTTGTTTTTTTAAAACTGTAAATAACTTCTTTACAGAAATAAGGTAACCTTTTCCCAAATACAATTAAGAGTTGAACCTGTAATACATTTATCATATAATTTACCATATAAATGGCTATAAAACAGTTTTTATTCAATGGTTGTAAAATAAAACACAATATGAAGACAGTGAAAAATATTAAGCCAGTTCCAATTATTTTCTTTCAAGTGCTTAAATTATAATTCTGTTCTACCATAGTGTGATTACAACTAAGACAACAAAATAATTTATATTAATACTGAGATAATCTGGGGCTGAAGATGTGTAATACTTTCATCCTCGTGTGTATATACGAGGGATGGTCAAAAAGTAATGCCTCGTAATTTTTAATTTCATTCAATAGGCAAGAAAACAGATAAAATTCACATTGAAATGTAGCCCCAAGTCTGAACTTCAAAAATGTATTTCTCAATGTAGTCTCCGTTATTTGTTACAGTTTTTTTCCATCTTCTCACAAGGGCATGTATCCCCGCACAGTAAAAATTTGTGTCCTTTTTCCTAAACCACTTACGTATGGCGCGTTTAAGGGTCTCGGTGTCCTCAAAGTGATGTCAGCGAAGATCTTCTTTCAGTGGTCCAAACAGATGGAAGTCAGAAGGTGCAAGATTGGGACTGTAAGGGGGGATGTGGTAATAATGTCCAGCCAAATTCTGCAATCGCATCAATGGTGCGTTTAGCAGTGTGTGGCGTGGCATTATCGTGCAACAGTAGTGCAGTTCTCTGATCTTTTAATGGGTAAAGTCGCCGAAGACGACCTCTAAGCTTCTTCAAAGTTTCAATGTAACGGTCTGCATTCACCGTGTTTCCCTGTTCCAAGAAGTCGAGAAGAATCACACCCTTCTCATCCCAAAACACGGAGGCCATAACTTTCCCTACAGATGGTGAACTTTTGAACTTCTTTCTTGTGGGCGATGTTGTGTGATGCCATTCCATTGACTGCCTCTTGGATTCTGGTTAAAAAAAATGAACCCAAGTCTCATCACTTGTCACAATATTCGATAAAAACTCTTCTCCCTCAGTTTCGTAACGGTGCAGGAGGTTTGATGACTATGGTTTTCCTTGTTTCTTTATGTCTGTCTGTCAACATTCTATGACATAACGTTGCTTTAACCCAACGTCTTTGGCAGCCATTTTTAAACTGTTACAGTGGTGCCACCTGTTACTGAAACAGGTTGGTAATGCTATACAATGCAGAAGAGTGAGGAATCCTGCTAAATTTACAAATTGCACACCGATGCAGTATTTACATACATAAAAAATAGGAGGCATTACTTTTTGACCTTCCCTCGTATATATATGTGTGTGTGGAGGGTTGTTTTTCCACATTTTAGTAATTAACTTCTGATCAAATGCCTCACGTCTTAAATAGAAAGTAGCATGACTGGGCACCTGAATTACATCTTTAAGCTACTTAGGGTTTCTTCTGAATACTTGCTTCAGTATATTATTTAAAGCCACTGCCAAGTGCCTTAGGTGATGCTGCATATATGACTGCAAATCTACTATCTACTCATATTTGGTGTACGGACACAATTAGAGCGGGATAGCCCTTAGAACGCTTTCCTTACTTACTTACTTAGTTGTTCCCCTTCTACCGTGAGGTGTAGAGGTTTGGAAGAGAGAGCGCCAGACTATCCTATCGGCTGTCTTCCTCCTGGCCTGGTTCCATTCTAGTCCTCGGTCCTTCAAAGACTGTCTAATGTTGTCCTCCCAGCGGACTCTGGGGGTCTGGATCCCTGGCTCTTTGTTTCCTATGCTTGTCGTGGTAGCCAATCTTCTCCCATTCTGCAGACATGGCCAAACCATCTTAGTTGGGACTGTTCTACTTGGGTCTGCAGGGGGTGGGATGTTAGGCCTTGACGTATCGTCTGGTTGCGGACCATGTCTCTTCTTGTCACTTCAACCACCTTCCTCAGATACCTCATTTCTGAGGTTTGGATCTGGCTTTTGTGGGTTGTAGTCATTGCCCATGACTCGCATCCATATGTCAAGACTGGGACATAGGTGGAGCGGTATACAGCCATCTTCGTTTTCTTACCAACCTCTCTCTTGCTGAGGAATCCTTGATTTATGGCCTGAAAAAGTCTCCCAGCTGCTGCTTTTCGAGTGGCCAACTCTTCTTTGATGCCTCCCTTTCGGTCTATAATAGCTCTGAGGTATTTAAAGTGGTCGACCTGCTCCAGGACCTGTTCTCCCAGCTTAATCTGATGTCTTCTTTCTTCTCGTGATATCACCATGGATTTTGTTTTAGAGCTGCTTATGACCATCCCTCTCTTATCCAGCTCTTCCTTGCAGGTTGGATTGGAGATGTGCCTCTGATTTAGCAATCAGGGCAACATCATCAGCAAATGCCAGCTCTGAAATACAGACCTGTCTCATCTTCCAGTACCCCACTGAATACTTTCTTGTTCTCTCCTTACATGCCTTATGACATCGTCCGTGAGGAGTATGAAAAGATAAGGTGATAGGATATCACGCTTTCCTCTCGCGGCAATTACTGGGTTCCAGCGTCTAAAACTGGTAGCGTCACGCTCCATCCGCCAGGCTATAAATTGATGCAACTCCAGCTTGTGACTTAGGGAAGGCAAAGTCAGCGAGGAAGAGAACTGATCACTCTACCTCGTTAAAAAGTTGGACCTAGTACGGTCCAGTCTCCATGTCACAAAAATAACTAAGTTCTTGAAGTTAATTTATCCTACTGTCACATGTTCAGTGGGAAGAATTTTTGGAATATTAAAATATGAAGAAAAAAAAAAGCCTAGCTATATGCTGTATTTTTAACATCTACACCCCAATGTGGAAGAGGAATGACTAAGTAAGTATATACAGTTCTTTAAAAATGAGAATTGTTTGAGTGGTTACATGTCGATTGCTTCGAAACAGCAATATATTATCACAATAGTTGTCTAACTACAATAACATGTGATGTTGATTTACTATTATGATCATACTCCCCCCCCCCCCCCACCCCAATGTGATTTGTCAAATTTACAGTTTTTATGTATTTTTTTCCTGATTTAAAAAAAAAAGATTAATTCATATAAATATAAATCAATAAAAAGGTTTAGATAGACAGTTTAATTACAAATAATCTGATGTATAAAAACTACAGGATAAACTTCAAATTAAACTGTAATGCGGCACATTACTAGTCATGTGTCAGAGTATCAGAAAATGATATAAAATTTCATGTCGGAAATAAGTCCTACAATAAAAAATAATTGAAAATTAACTCTTCTTTATCTGCTTTGCCCTAACTTACCAACAAGATAACAATCATCAAGAAAGACAAATGCATGTACAAAATAACCAGTCAAAACTAAGCAATACTGCATGCACACTAATCACAGAGAGAGAGAGAAAAAAAAGCAGGTCTGTGCGTTGTGTCATGAAGCAGAAATTACACGAATTAAAAGAAAAAGATGGCAGAAACATCCACAGCGGCATCATTTTGCAAGATAAAATAGCAAATCTCATTTGCAGTATTCACATGTACCAGAGATATCCTGTTGGTCAATACTGACAAATATATTTTATGTATGTTGCATCACTGCAGTGGTAAATGTTGGCTATCTGATTTAACACAGCTAGTGTAACAAAACTGCTGTAGTATGACAGAGTATTCAGATGACACTGCATTTCAGGGCTGTAATAAACTCAATCGGAGTATTCAAGACAGCGCATGTTCCTTAAGTTAACACTCATGGGACCCAAAGATGCAGCAATAGAGAATGCAGTCAGCGACCCATAGCTTGACTGCTTGCATTACGGTCAGCGAACCAGAGCTGACCAAGACCCTACTCCACCTCCACGTGGTGGTCCTGGAAACAGGCTGCATCACTGCAGTCTGGCTGAGAGAGTAGGGATCGAAGAGGAAGGGCCAACCCGGTCCCAAAAAATGCCGTGATGAAGTCGGATGTGTCGGCCGAAAGGCACAGATATCGCAGCTCCGGTGTAAACAGACACAACGCAACCAACGTCCTTTTCAGGACGAACGAGGAAGAAGAAGAAATTAACACTCATAACCTCAGGTGGCAAATTATGCAGTATTCTCCTTGCAGTATTGGTGCTTCTAAGCACCAAAATTTTCCAGCTGACAGCCATTTCAACTACGGTACCAATTTGAAGAATACAGTTCATCAATGGCTAATTGTGGCCTCAGTTATTTGTATTCAGTATTATCTGATGACAATCAGTCCATGCTCTAATTATGTACAGAAGTAGACAAACAATATGTATTAACACATATTACTGCGTGTACTTTGGATTATTTAAAAAATGACACAAAGACTTTCCAGTATGCTCCTATACAAAAATGCATGATTCTGCACATGCTGTACATGCAAGTGTAAACTGGTATGCTGGAATTAGAGAAAGTTGGTCATTTGAAATTAAAAAGAAAAAAATATTGCAAGCTTGAATATGACCAGTACTAATGAAGTGGGTTGTCAAAAACCAGCTACATATGTTCTAAACGTCTTATTCTTTCATCTATAAGTGCTGAAAAATTCTACAGCATTCATGGTTTATGAGTGGCCATTACTGCTGTCAATTTATTAAATATTCTTTCACCAAAGGAAAAACAAAACTATTGTAATTTACAGTAGCAAATAATTCTTATCCAACCAGCTACAAGTCAACACAAGATGAAGGCCTAGACAAGAAGTTACACTACAGTGGGTTTTCACACTGCATGTGCTTTTTACAAGTAGAATACCAGATGGAAAAAAACAAAGAAAAACATTGCGTACAGTAATACAACTTCTGTGCCATCATATCTATCTGAAAGTAACCTTTTATGCCAGAAAAAGCATTTCAACCCTTTTGCGGCCTGTGGAGGATCATCTGGGTAGTTGCCAAAAACCATTCATATGTTGCTGAGAGTAAAATCTAAGCCTAATTTTAAATATCTCAGCCAAGCCAAGACAATACATTTATGCCCAACAAGGTAATTTATATAAAATTTTAGTCCAACATTCAATTCACTCTCATCCACATTTGCTCCTGTGGTATCAGGATTATATTTTGCCCCTCTCCAATCCTTACTGATTGTGAAACCTATGAAACACGAGACAATACAGTACTCTGGATTAAATATGCGTTATGCTTTCTGAAGAAGCATTAAGTACTACTTTCTCATGGCTGGCTTTGTACTTAATGATCATGGCATCGCTCTTACAATTCAGGTTACTGAAGTAAGCACTTTACTTATGAACAAAACGTTTTCCTTAAGATGTTCATCAATCTTTCCTTCTCTATCATCTGTGTTCCAAACAAAGGTTTGTGACTCAAGTCATTCATAAAACTGAAAGGCCTCCCAATGACATTTTCAAGTGCCATTTTCTTTTCTGTTCATTATATAAACCAACTCCAAATAGGCAATGAAAATACATTCGTATTAAATAGGAGGTGGGGGGGTGGGGGGGGTGTGTTCAAGAGAGAGGAGAAGGAAGATGATACCATTACAAGGAAGTTCTGTTCAGGAATCCTCATGGGTTAAAGAAGTAGAGAGAGGCCTAAAAATTAATGGAGAAGAGATCTGGAGACAGACATAAGAAGGATAACATAGACAAGGAATGAACCTGAACAAATGGCACAAGTCAGGATTAGCTTTATGTCATCTTGCCTGAATGTTTAATGCACCAGCAGAAAATGAATGAATATAAACCAACTGCAATGCTACTGTTTCCGTAAATTGTTTTTGCATTGCTACACTACTTCTGCCTACTTTTGTCATCTCTGTAAAACAGTGGCTCTCTTAAGCTCTTTAGATCCAAAATGTGTGGTAAAGATTAGACAGCATTACTAAACAATTGCCAGTTTCAAAACAAAATCTTGTGTTTCAACACAACATAAAGGTGTGCCTTGCAGATTTTTTACTTAAGCTTCTGAAGTTCTACTGAAGATTTTTTTCACTTATGTACATATGTGTGTATATGTGTTAAACATTCATTCCTTAAAATTGTATGTATAATAAAACTATTTAGGGGAATTTTTTGTTCTTCTGAAAGCCAAGTCGCTTTTGACTGGCAGACAATTAACACACAGGGCTTAAAGTTCAGCAAACAATTTGCCTTAAAGTTAAATGCAGCAGATGGGAAAGTTAATCGCGGCTACAAGATTATCTGTTATCATTAACAGTTTACATACTGGTGTAATAATACAACGCTAGCGTCCAACTGACAGAGTGGTTCGAGCGCTTGCCTCTCGCTGTGAAGCTGTCAGATTCAAAATGCGGTGTAATTCTACCTAGATGTAAATGGGTACCTGACATTGCTTTTCCCTAATAAGAAGGCAAATTGAGTGAGGAAGGGAACTGGTCAACCTACCAACTTTCCATTCTGGTCAGATATTGGAACCAGACTGCTGAGGCTGGCCACTGAATCAAGTTAAGTCTGGAAGAAAAGCCTATCTCTCTCATCTTTCCCCCTCTATAATAAGCTCACCTCAGTCTCAAACATTTATTTTTCTCTTACAAAAGACAAACAAAGAAAATAAAAACATGCACAAAAATGCATAGAAAGGACTTTGTGATTTAAAACTAATGATGCCTTTAAGATTTTTGACAGTAAATCAAACTGTTTGAAACCACAGCTTAATCAAATATTAAAACATTTAATTAAATTCTTAAAGATTGTTTCAGGCCTCCCTTTTTGCTCAAGAGTCATATTCAAGCCATATAATGCTTGATAATGATGTAGGAAAAAGGAAGGACAAATTTGCACTGAGCCCAAAGCCATTCTGAAGGGAAAAAAGCAGCACATGTGAGCATTAAGATGGAAAGAAATAATATGGTGGGAGAGAAAGGAAAAAGAGATATTCTAAACTCATTTTCTAAGAATTAAAGTGTTGTTCTTGTGACATGATCTATCAAATAACTGCAGAGAAAATATAACACATTCTACAAAAGTTTCTCTAATTCTAGATAAATAAGACACATGACCACAGTCTGTTATGTATGGGGACTTATAGTAGTAAATTAAAGTAGAACAACATATTGTTGCAGACTTACCTCTACAAAAGTGCAAAAAAAAAACAAAAACAATTCACAGCTTATGACTACGAGCTGTGACAATTTTCAGCTACCTCATGTAAGGCTACTCAGAAAATTATCACTCAAACACTGCTGACTTAAGACAAGTTTGTAGGTCAAAACTGAAAACATAAAAAACTAAAAACTATCAGTAGCAAATAGGAAAAGAATAAAACAGGATCCTAATATCTTATTGCTTCTGCGCTTTGCTGCGATTTAATGTATCTACTGAGAATGTATTGATATGTGGGCGAGTCCGAGTACCTACATTTTCTGTTTATATTTTTTTTATTTTGTTGGCTAACTACATGTGTCAATGTTTAAGCATAGACTCTTGGTAGCAATGTTACACTTGTCATGTTAATGTAAAGATGTTACTAAGAGGGCATTACTTGCTGCATGTAAAAAAAAAAAAAAAAAACAGAGCTGTGCCATAATCCAATTTTCAACTAGCAACTGTACCATGGCATTGAACTATAACAGATTATCCAGTAAAGTGATCACAGACTTTAACTACAGTATTATTATTCTAGTCCCCTTTTGTTCCTAATGGAGCATGAAAGCACCACTTAAGACAATCCCCTTCCAGGAAGCTTGCATCAAAGCTTTCACATGCTCTTGCAGCAGTGGTTTCTACACCAACTTGTTTTATATGACCAAGTTGCAAGCCACATGCACAATATTACATTAGTTGCCTTTTATGGCATACAAGAGGTAGCAGTAGCCTTATCTCTTTTCTTGCCTCCTTAGAGACACTCAGAAGCTACACAGGACTCTCTACAGTATAGGAATAGTGTATTGCTGAGCTAAATGTGTAAGAATGAAGTGTGACAAGTTCAAGAGCTGTACAAAGCTAAAATGGTAAAGAACGCCAGAGGTAAATGTCCTCATTCACTACTAATTAAGAAGAAAGAACTAGTCATGCCATGATTTTAAGTAACAGCGTTCGCATCTGAAAATGATTCTCGGACTCCATTTGTAAAATCATCCACAAGAGCGAGGCTTCCATAAAGTTTGAGCAAGACAAATCTCCATAATGAAGTAATGTGGCAGTGATCAAAGCATGCAGTATGTGGCGTATGTGTGACTGTATCAATCACTAAAAATACAACACACTGTTTAATATGACAGCATAAAGTGTATAGTACATCACTGAATTGGGAAAATAAAGTGTATGGAACATCCTGTCATTTTGTTCACTTGGAGAGAAAAAAAAGTAAGTGCTCACCTCTCTTATAATTACTGAGACATTTCCATAATTTTATGACATAACTAATTTATAGTGTATTTTTCAAAGATGTGACACATATCACTGCTGGTGTACCACACAAAAACCAAGCCATGAAGGAAGTTCTTCAAAAAGCTAACGTGTAAGTCATGTCACCAAGTGATGGGCTATTCACAGCTGACCTTGCTGCTATATACTATTCATGCAACAGTTTGCACAGTCAGCTGGTGTAATGACATCAGAACAGTTGGTTACTGAGAAACATCCTCAGGTTTGAAGCATTCAGCACATCCAGCAAACATCCATGCCATATAGGACTTCTATACAGGTCCTACGCAAGTCAGCACATGATAAGGGGATGAGGCAGTAACATAAAAATGGTGAGGTGGGACTTGTAATAAGCAAGAAAATGCAGAAGCAAGCTACAGCTGCTAAGAAAGTAAATCTTACCAACACCTCTGCTTTATTTTACTCTTTTTCTTTTTTACTACTGGAAAATGTAAACAGAGTCAAGTGTCAGGCAGTTAGTTGCATTTCCTTATATTATATTCAAGCATTCTATTTTATTACTTTTATTAAATGAGAAAAACTGAAAGAGGGACCATCAGACATTAAACAGAGAGGTGCATGACTGTTATCTGCTGCTACATGGAATTTTTTATGTTAGCTGTTACTGAAAATACATATACAGACAACAGTGTTAGTGATACTTTGTTATATGACTCCACCAAAGTGTACGATATACAGCAACTCTCAGATATACAAATTTATTCTGCTAAAAAAATGGATCTAAACTGACTGCTGAGACTTACAAACTTATTAATAAGAATATTCAGGGGCAGAATGATATTCAGCACGATAATCCAATATTTGGAAAAAGGAAAAGGCTTCCTTAATTCCCAACATACGTTCTAAAGCCCTTTCTGAATCGGCTGTGAAGAGGCTTTCTACTAAAATATTCAGACTTAACACCCCCCTCCTCTCCCATGTCATGAAAATTATGTGACAGCATCATCTGTGTTGGACACAGAGTGTTACGTCAGTATGTGACAACTGCTGCTCCATTTTACTCATGTGAACATGAAAGATCAATGGCAAAAATGAAGTGATCTAATGGAATTCAGAGGTCAAAATTTGTAATTTCCAACACAATTTTGAGATAAAGGACTTTTTGGTGTCCCGTTTAAATATTCATACAAGGCACATTTTTGTCAACCCTCAGTTATTAGCAATCCTATGTAATACGGGGCACCTGGCAACCAACTGGAAAACACCAGCAGATCTTTTACCTGGCACTGTTTAAGCTACTCGCACTGCTTAAGCTACTCTATCTACACAGCAAGTACATATTCTATACATACATCTATATAATTCATATTATGTTTAGGAATGGTGCAACAGTGATGAGCTAGTTTCCTTTCTCAAATACCAAGAAGTGGACACAAAGGAAGGCTGCAAAGCAGTAACTGGCTATAACCTGCTAACAAATGAATGAAAGTGCTATATATGTCAACACTTTTCTGACAACAATGTATGACACTGAGAGATTATCATAAAATAGACTGCCACATCAACAAGTGCCCATTCATACAAGCCTATATCACCAGTAATCCCAAAGCTTGCTATGGCCATTGTACCAGTTATAATAATGCGTGGGACATTTCTATTTGCAGTGTGTAATAAAATAAAAAATGATGAAAGGTAAATGTCTATTCTTTATGTTTATATGTGTATGAGAAGGAAAAGCAGGCTAAGATTTAAAAAATTAAATTGTATGCATCTAAGAGACCTATTTTCTGTAATTCTGACAAAGAAAATCAGTTTTCCATGCATGATGAGCATCAAGACTATGGTTTGTCACCTTCTGCCAGGAAGTGTTAACCAAGTGTGAACTAACAGATGCCACTTAACAAGGACAACTATATATTATTAACTTACAACTAGATGTTACTGAACATAATTAGTTTAATGTAGGACAGTAAACGTTCAATTTAACAGACTAAGGGAGGGCGAGCAGTTTCAGATATTGTCAAATATTTGTTAAATTCCAGTGTTCTAAAATAGCGTCTATAGTTTAAAAATGAAACCAAATATCTGTTAACCCAAATGATATGTTTTGAAGCACAATTAACAAATATTTATGTAAAACAAAAAGATAAATCTCACTATATTTTCATGCACCAGCATCTTAAGAACCATTTACAATTGCAGTTTTTTGCTAGACATATATAATTCTGTCTAAGGTTCACATGAACACGAATTTAAAAATTCAAAACGTGTTTAAAAAAAACCAAAAACTGAACATTATTTAATCTATTCAAAAGGAGATTCATTGTGACCCTCATTCATCTTGATTGTCAGACCTCACGAGATAGCGGCAGCATTTGCTAAGGAGGTACTAGACTGAGATGCCACCAGTTTTGGTCAACTAAATGGCTTGAAGAAAGCAATAATTGCAACTGTGTTTTGGAAGTTTGCTGCTTAAAGACTAACAATTTCTCTGAAAGCTTGACAGTAACTGTCCTCTAGTGTCTCTGATATTGTCAGGTTTATCTTCGAGCACAACCATCACCTTATCTAAAAATCTTTTCATGTATAGCCTTTTCAATGCAAAAATTACCCCCAAATCCATAAACTGTATGACAGATGGTGTATTTTTTGGCAAGTATATAGTCAAAATGTCATATCTTGGGTGCACAAAACAGATGGATCAGACAGCTAAAAAGCTTTTTACATTCTGTGGTGGCATGCCCAGGTCCTTAATTTGACATCTATTTACTTTGGCACAAAATGTTTAAAAAACCAATCGTGAAAAATGTAACATGTAAACATCGCTTTAAAAAAACATATATTAAAATTATAAATATGATTGACGGTTCATACAACTTTTCAGGACTTTTGGGCAAAGCGACTTACCAAAAATAATTTATATTAATTGATGGCAATCATGAGTGTTTGCTCACAGTAATCCAGAGATCCTTTCTTTGCTTATTTTTCTCCCAGGAGTTGAAATTTTGTACTTAGGCCTAGTGTTTTCTAGGAATGAATGCTAAACCAAAACCATGCTCATCCACTTTGTAGATTAGACTTCAAATAAAACTTATTTCTATAAATTTTGGTCTAAATAGTTTTATTTTTTGTCTGAGCACTCGAAGTTTCTCCATATGTTTTCTTAATCATAATACCATGCTATTTACATTAGTCACCCATCACTCAACTCTGAAATTGATTTTCATGTGATTTGCCTAAATATTAATGCCTCATGAATGTTACCTAACATACCATTTCAACACAGCATCTTCAGATTCTTATAATTTTCATTTTTTTTTTTTTTAAATATCGTGCTTTTATTTTGAGCATCTCTATCACATTTTAAAACAAGTTTTTTTTCCGTAAATCATCTTTTTCTACGCAGATATCCGACATTGTGTTTGAAGACACCATATTTGCTACAAACAATAAAATTGATATGACCTATTCTAACTTTAGCTTTACATTGAAATTTGCCCTTTTCTCTCTCATTTCTAGCCAATTTGCTACATAAAAAATATCTCCCAAAAAAAAAAAAAAAATTAATAGATAAAAACTAAAAACAGCATAACACAAAATATCATGTGATGAAGCGATGTACACATTATGACTGAACAGCACATCTGATGTGATCTTAACAGAAAAAGAGGGAAAAATAAAATATAAAATAAAAACTGGGAAATTTTGCCTGTTAAATCGAGGGTTTACTGTATTTAGTTTTACATGCCAGCACCAATGGACAATTTTAATAAACAAGAATGTTAATCTGGTGACAAAGATACTCCCAAGGGCACAGTAATCTTAGCTGCCACGTGTATGAAATGTGGCAAAAGCATCTGACTCAGCACAAGGTTAACTATTCCTGTGTGTGCTCATTTAAATGACATGAATACTATCAGTACAGTAAATACACTTCACGTCAGTTTTGCATGTCATTAAGCTACGGTATAATCATAATCTTAGTAACAGAATATTTAACTATTTGTGCTTTGTCATAACCGCCTGAACTACACATTGCTGACTGTGAGTGGGCTCAACAAGCTATGATTTAGGGAGGAAAGCTGTCTAGCATGAAATACATACACACACAATAAAAAAAGAACAATAACGACTTTTTCCACAAGTTCGATAACAGTTCATGCGTACACTAATGCACCTCAGAAAATAGCAACGTGGAATAAGTACCTGCTCCGGTTTTAAAATTAAGTTCATCTGAAGCAATAGTAAGCATTCATTCCATTAATATTTTATCTAATGAAACATTTACAGCAATATGTACAAAGTCTTAATCATCCAAAACTGTGGTACTTCACTCTCAAGTAGAATACGAGGTCTGGTCAAAAAGTATCCGACCTTTTTTTTTTCGGGGGAAAAAAAATGATATACAGGAGGTTTCTCTGGTGGATACAGTGGAGAAGACCTTCCTGCGCATGCATGAATTTTTTCCCTTCCAAAGACAGTGTCAGTCGTCTGCAATTAGTGTACGCGCGAGCTGTGGTAGTAACAAGCCGTCAGATTTTTATTTGTCACAAAATGACGGAACGTTTTGAACAGCGGTATTGCATTAAATTTTGCCAAAAGCTCGGTGATACCCAAGTAGAAACAATTCGAAAGATTCAACAAGCTTTTGGCGATGAAGCCATGAGCATTACACAAATTAAGGAGTGGTACAACCGTTTCAAAGATGGCCGCACATCTGTGCATAGCGAGCCACGTTCTGGTAGACCATCAACAAGCCGAAACGATGTGGTCATTCACGAAGTGCGGACTTTGGTCATGCAAAACCGTCGTATCACCATCCGAGAACTTACACACGAGGAGGGGATAAGCCACGGTTCAGTACAATCCATATTGACGTATTGACGGAGGATTTGAACTTGCGGAGAGTGTGCGCTAAATTCGGACCTGTGGACAACGGGAACTTGGCAGCTGCATCACGACAATGCACCCGCACATTCTTCGCATCTGATTCAGACTTTCTTGGCCAAACACAAGACTCCTCTGATTCGTCAGACTCCATACTCTCCTGACATGGCTCCTTGCGATTTCTGGCTGTTCCCCAAGCTGAAAATACCACTGAAAGGGACCCGATTTGAGTCACGAGAAGACATTATGATAAATTCGACGGCCGAGCTATACTCCATTCCCAAAGAGGCCTACCTGAAAGTCTTCCAAGCATGGCGGGCCCACTAGGAGAAGTGTGTGCAGTCCCAAGGAGATTACTTTGAAGGGGATTAGGATTTCAGACTTCCAGGTGAGTGATTGTACTTTTTCATGGCCAAAGGTCGGATACTTTTTGACCAGACCTCGTATTTTGACAATTGAAAAAATAAATAAATAAATAAATCATAGATAGTCAATAAACCAATGTCTTATCCACCACACAAAAGGCTTCCTTGATTTATCTTGATCTGCACACTTTAATAATTCTGCTCTCGTCTATAATACAA
This sequence comes from Oreohelix idahoensis, assembly GCA_024509875.1. Lineage (NCBI taxonomy): Eukaryota > Metazoa > Mollusca > Gastropoda > Stylommatophora > Oreohelicidae > Oreohelix > Oreohelix idahoensis. The sequence goes on along the minus strand of JAMPIV010001777.1, from coordinate 608,095 downwards.
TAATGGATTTTTTTCATGGCACTTACTGCACAAAAGTCCCTGGAAACCTTTTCGATCTGTCTAGGATTACTGGATATACAAAAGTAAATACTAAATACTGTAAGTGAAATTACACACGAGAGGAAGCCGCGCTGGTGTAATGGTTACCACACTGAGCTAGCGATCAGGTGATCCAGGTTCAAGCCTGGGTGAGAACATTTGAAAGAGTGTCGTTGACCGGGATTTAGACTGGATTAATTCGAGCCCTAGTGAGAACATTTGAAGAGGTGTCGTCGACCAGGAACTGGAATAACCTGAACGGCTCCTGAGCCAACCCAGCTCTAATGGGTACTCTCCGAAGACGGTGAGTATCTGCCTGAATGGCGAGAGGACACCTGTCAGCGTACAGGGAAAATAGGATACTCACATAAAATCAGTCTCAGGTTAGACATACTAACCTGAGATTTCGCCTCGAGTAGTATCGGGCGTACATTTAAAAAAAAAAAAAAACACGAGAAAACTCTGGAAACACAATAAAAATAAAACAGAGACCTGGTAGTCTGTACTAATGTTAGATTTGCTTGTTCTCGATTGTTGCCTGGTTATGGGCAGTGCCCTAAATAATAGAGGGTAAAGCATATACACAAGTGTGAGGAAAACACCAACATATTTGCTCTCTATCAACTGTCAGAAATGACATATTCATTCATTCCTTCAGCTCCCCAAAGAGCATAGGCTATCAACAAATGTATGCCAAGTCCCCTCCTGTCATGTTTTATCAGCTCAGAATCTTTCTCTGTCTTCTTAGTCATTGTAATTTGACCCAGTTCTCTTCTCCAGGTGTTTTTTTGGTCTCTTACCCTTTGGATTAGAGATACTCCCTGGTAATGCTAACAACAGACTTCTATTTGTGTCCTATCCATCTCCAGTGCTATCTTCTCATCTCTTGTTCCACTGGCACTTGTATCGTTCTTGTCAACAGTTCCACACTGGTGACCTTGTCGTACCATTTTAATCCTTCAATGACCTATAATAGCTGATTACAATTCCAGAACATCCTCAGTTTAAGAAAAAAACTTCCAGTATTTAGGGAAGCAAGCATCTTCCTTGTCGTAAAAACCTATAATTTTTGTGAGAAACATTACAAAAACACTGCATATTGCCTGAATCTGTAGCAAAATAAATCAATGACAAACCTGGTCCTTATACTGATCAGCACTACGTCTCTCATCCTCCACCTGCAACTGCAGCTCCTTCAGCCTCTTTTCCATTTTGCGATTCCCCTAGTATTTAGGGAAGCAAGCTCTATAAAACCTATAATTTTTGTGAGAAACATAAAAAGAGAAATAATGATGTTTTATACTGAACTTACTTTATTTAAATACTGACAAGATGTATGTAAATGTATTCAGATATTTTGGAGTTCACACTATTAAAAAAGAAACCAAAAAAAAAAAAAAAACAACCAAAAACGTAGTTTTAAATGTTCTAATTTGCTGTAGTAATTAAACATTATTTGTAAAAATTAGTTATGCTGACCGCATCACCCCCAGGCTGCCTAACACCATATTCCCAATATGCCTCAATGTGCGTGTAACGGGATCCTTTTTACCTATCTGAAGTAGCCTCATTGTGTCCCTATAACCAACTTGTTTAAAAGTCAAACCAACAGGCATCATGTGAGAATGCTGACATATCTTTACATCAACTTCAACCATTCTGTGATGAAAGGTGGGCTATGTTTATGAAGATAGTTTTGCAGAAACCTGGTAGCTTCATGCTCCAGTCTACACAGCTGCAAAAGGGTACCTAACTCTGTTCATGAGTTAGTGAAGTCAAAGGCAGCGAGTAAGAGAACAGGTCTCCCCAACTCATAAAGCTGGACCTAATATAGTTTTGTCTCTTTACTCCCCTACAGCAGTATCTGCTATAGGACTATCTTTTATCTTTATAGACAAATATTATCATCATTAATACACAAATATTATCATCAATTATACACAAATATTATCATCACTAATATACAAATATTATCATCAATAATACACAAATAGTATCATCAATAATACACAAATATCATCAATAATACACAAATATTATCAACAATAAAGAGAATATATCATTTATGGTAACTTTCTCACTATAGAACTATTTTAGTCACATTATTAATATCCCACCATCAGGTGCCACCCTAGACATTCTGAATATCATGTCCAAATGTTTTTAATCAGATTATTGACTCTCCACTCAAGCAACCTCTTCCTGGTCTTTACCATAATTTTCCTTTGCAATGCTTACCTCTTTCAAGACATCACAGGACTTTAATAACAGACCACATCATTCATTACATTCTTCTGTAAAACCACACCTCTGTGGCCTCCAGTTTTTGTTCATTCTCAATGGTTTACTTCCCTTGACATTAGCACCAGGCTTTGTGTAGCATTACCAACGGGCTGATCACCCGTTTGCCAGTCACTTCGATTACGGAAACAACAGCAAATGGATTGATTTGCCGTTGCCCTAAAGACGCCAATAGGCGTGATGGGAAACAATGGCAAAGAAAACCTATCTGCTGTTGCCCTAAGATGCCACTAGGCGTAATGGCCACTGACTGCTTTGACGGTCGGTGGCTAAGGACGGAAGAAGAAGAAGAAGTTGTGTAGCATTAAAGAAGCTCCTTTTCTTAAACTGTTAACAGTTATGATTAATGTTTACTTCTGTGCTTCTGCAAGATTTTGAATGCTTAGATAATTATTTTATTATTCATGTTCTCAAAGGTTATTAACATCCAATGGCTTACATAACACAGTGTCATGCTACTCATTTATCTGGGGTCACTGATCTCTTCTGACCAAAGACTATATATAGGTTCTGTGTAAAAAGTCTCTCAACATCCTCATCATCATTTTCCTTTTTGCCTTGTACGACATGCCTGAGGAAGCAACAGCCCTATTCTTTCTTGATCTCATCAAAGACCCCCGTGGACTGTACGTCACTCTCGGAATGTGCATGAGCTCATTAGGGGTGGGGAAGAATGAAAATAAAACTACAAACAAATTGACTATTAAAGAAGAGACAACATATACTTAATCATCTTTTCCAAGGAAACCATTGTTGATATAAGCCAGACCACACTTCCAAACACATCCCTTTCATCATTATTTTCCCGTTTGCTTCTAATGGAACATGGAGCCACCGCTGCAACTGATCAATTTGCAGGATGCCTGCACCAAGCATTCACATATTTATGCAGCAGTGGTTTCAGTAGAAATCTGCTTTACATGATGAGGTTACTCAGCCCCATGCACAACCTCACATTAGTATGACACGCCTATGGCAGCAATAGTCCTATACTTCCTATGTCTTGTCAGAAACTAAACGGGGCCCATATCCCATGTCCAGTCAAATGCACTCAACTTTTCAGGCAAAATGCAGCATCTGCTTCTTGTTAATGCCATAAAATACAAAAATGATGTCTATGTTAACAAAACTTTCTAAACAAAGACAAGAACACAAATGCCAACTGACTTTGCTTCTTGATCTAGCTGCTCCTCCAGGTTGGCGACCTTGCCCTCCAGAGCTGCAATGGTAGCTTTAGTGCGTGCCCTATTTTGTCCCTCTAGTTCTGCCAGTTTGTCTCTCATCTCCTTGTTTTGCCGCTCTAGAGTCAGACGCTGGTTCTCCAACTTCTGCGAAACTGATCTTTCTGATTGCAGGTCTGTCTGTAGCTGTTCGAACTGTTTAAAAGATACAGTTAACTGATGAAACTATGTACAAGAGATCACCTCAGCATATAAGTAATTAACCTTGACTGTTTGCTCCCTATAAATAGTTGCTACTAGTTCTGAGCCCCTGCAGCTGACACCAAGGTATCAAATCTTATCATTATGTGTTACATATGAAGCATAGTGACAGTATACCATTTTCCAAGCACCCCACTAAAAAGGTGTGCTAGGTACATGACCAACTAGACATTCAGACAAGTGCAATTATTTGATGGAGCCCCTCTAACACCCAACTTTCAACTATGAAATACAGCAAAATCTGGTAATCTACACTTGTTCATCAACTTCCCTATTATTTGTTCAGTATTTCTAACACAACACCTGAGCCGATTCAGTCAGGTCCAGCCAGAATATTTTTATGTTTCCACATATATACGAGGGGAAGTCAGTAAGTAGGTTACAAACTGATATGGGGAAGATAAAAATGGTATTTGGTAGTTTCTAAAGGTGTCATTAGGGGACAGTATCATCCAGCTTTATGATTAGCTTAGGTAGCAGACTGCTAGGTGTCGCATGCGCATAGCAGATAAAAATGGCGACCGTGCTCGTGGAGTGTACAAACAAAGAACAGCGAGCTGTTGTCTGTTTACGGTACATAACTGGGGATGAATCATGGGTGCATCACTACCAACCTGAATCAAAGCGTAATTCAATGCAATGGAAACATCCTTGTTCACTTCAGCCAAGAAATTCAAGGTTTCGTCATCAGCAGGGAAGGTTATGCTTAGTGTTTGGGATTCTCACAGAGTGCTGTTAGCCCATTTCCAGAAGAATGGTGAGAATGTGAATGCTGCATCATACTGTGAGGTTCTATTGATGCTTCGGGATGCAATTCTAAGAAAACGCCCAAGCCTACTGACTAGAGGAGTACTGCTACATCACGGCAATGCCAGACCACATACAGCTTGATTAACCCAGGAGAAAACTGAACTAGGGTGACAAATTCTTGAACATCCGCCTTAGCCCCGAGTGATTTTCACCTGTTTGGTCCACTAAAAGCTCACCTTGGTGGTAAACATTTCGCGGATGATGCAGAGGTTGAATGTGAGGTGCGAATGTGGCTGAGACAGCAGAGCACGCACTTATATGCTGCAGGTTTATAAGCACTAATACAGCGATGGGATAAGTGTACAATGTTGGTGGAGATTATGTTGAGAAATAAAAGGGAAATGTAAGTTCGTATCTAATTTTTTTTTTTTTCATAACCATTTGTAACTTACTTATGACTTCCCCTCGTACAAAAGAAATCCTCAGTTTGCTAAAATACACACATAAAAGTGACCAAAACCATTAAGAAAATGCACTTACTTGAAGCTGGGCCTTGCGAGCCTTGTCTAATGCCAGCTCACTGTTGTTGTGTTCATCTTCAAGCTCATCCTCCAGTTCTGAAATTCTGGCCTCAAGACGTCGTTTCTCATCCAAAAGGGCTTGCCTAGTTTACAGATTAGATAAATAAATTTAATTTTTTTTTTTTTTTTTTAACTGAAGGCGTTTTGCCTGTGAATTGCTATTCTCATTAACACCATTACTACTGCTTCATCAAAAGCTAATGACTTTATCCTAAGAATGTGCTGGTGAATTTTCATATTATACTGGTCAAATGAAACAAAGTGGAGAACAAAGTGCAGTATCAGTTTTCTGCCCCTTCTTGGAAACTATAATCCATGCTGCCCACAATACAAGCAACTTACTTGCTGCTATTACTGCTGCTGATTTCATCAGCCATTTCGTCTCTCTCGGATTCAGCATTACGTCTAGCACGTTCAGCAGCTGCCAATTCTTCTTGTAGCCTCAACAGCTCGGCTTCAAGATTCTTCACCTGGTTATTTCGGACAAGAACACATTGCAAGTCACAAGGGAAGAACTGAGTATCGTACATCACATATATTTTATTAACCAACAATTAGATCGGAATTACAGAAATTATGGTGCTGGCATGGTACACTGCAAACTATTTTGCTCACAAACCAAAACTGTCATATCATGTAAGCTATTTTTTTCTTTTGCTTATAAATAAAATTTTAAAATCATCTTTATGCTGCAACCCTGTGGGTGAAAATGCATGTATCACGTCTTTCAAACTAACAAGAAATGTTTATCCCTCACAAAATCTTTTCAGGACAACAAACCAGTCATTCTACTGAGATTATGTGTAGTTTTAGATTTGTTAGATTTTGTCTTAATGCAAGCTGGCATAATGTTTCGGTTTGTAGTGGCATTCATGAGAATCAAATTGTGCTCAAATCTGAGAAGACTTTCTTAGATGAAAAATATGACATAATGAAACTGTAATTAGTAATATGTGATTAAGTTCGTATCACACGTTGTGCTCACAAATACATATGACAAATGTATGAAAACAAAAAACCCTCCAATGTGAAATGAAGGCCCCTGGATTGTGTTGGTTCAACGGTGGCTTGCAAAAAAAAAAAAAAAAAACACAACCTAAAAAGCCTAACCACAAGAGCACTATTTTAAAAAAAAAAAAAAAAAAAAAAATGTGAATCATAGCCAGACTGCTAATACATGGCTATAACCATCCAATGTTTTTAGTTTTCAGTATAAAACAACATTTTTAAAATGCAGTTTTTAATGTTTACATATGCTTTTAATCACACTTTCAGTGTAATTCAGAATATCTAAAATAAAATTTTATGACATTTATAAACACTACAAAAAATGTTAATACTGGAAAGTGTACACCCTGGACAGACACAATCTGGGAAGCTTTAATTTCTTTATGCCTATTAAATCTCACAAAATAATCAATATTTTGAATTAATAATACCATCTCAAAATTGAATACTTTTACAGGGCTTAAAAGCAATATTTCGTTTGTCCTAGTAAGACTTAATAGGTAACAGTAGTCCCATAGCACAAACTGCCGTAGGGAGTGAAGTGGTACAGAATTCACCATACTAATACCACGATGTATGTATGAGAGGGGCTGACCACTTCCTTGTTGCCTCTACCTACTTGTAATTGCATTCACCTGGCTGTTTACCAAAGTCTTAGGGGCAAAGTCTTTACAGACAGGGGGTATGATGTGCTGGTGTTGTGGGTAGTGGGTTTCCCCCCTTGCTTCACCCTAGGCCTAGTGAATTCTTGTTCATGAAAGGAGCGACCATTGCGGTGTTAGTCTCTTGGCCTAGCAAAACCTCTCATACCCCAAGATCGTTGTGCGTGGTGAAGAGCCACACCCTCCTCGAGGTAGTCCTGGTAACTGAGGGTGCGAATCCTCAGGCTAAACACAACGGATCTAGAGGAGCAAACCTCGATAATAAAACCGGTGTACTACACCGTACACGCCCTCTGTGGGTGGGAAGGAGCCAGATGGATACTGAACAAGTCTTGGGAGTGGGAATGAGCGTGGACTGCTCCCTGAAGATCGGAACCCATCGTACAGGCACAGAGACTCAGGACTTGACGATCCTATTGCCTTCAACTCTTGGTCACATGCCTAGAGCTCGGAGAACTCGGCGTAACCAGCAGGCAATTTGGTGGCGGGGAAAGAGCACTGTGAGCCCTACCTTGGCTACGTATCACAAGGAGACGCAGAAACACCCCCTTTATCTCCCCCAGAGCTGGCACAGTACACTTCTGGCTTCTACCCGGGGCGGTAGGAAATCCACATCAAACCTGGCAGAGCAAGTCCTCCATCAGATGCGGCCGATGCTGGGCCCACTGGCGCGTGGACACGTCCCGATCCCCATCGAGACTTGCCCGGGGAGCCCACCCCGGCTCAAAAAAGCAGAGAAGGCCACTCTCCAAACCTCCGATGTCTTGCGGGCAGTGTTAGGATGTGCAAGAACATGGACAGGAAGACTCCACAACTTCCCCACTGAAGACACGCCCACGGCGACCGTTGCCTCAATTGGCTGTGTGTGGTGTACCCGGAAACGGGGCCTCCCAGTACTGAGGCACAGTTAAGTCCCCGATGTCACTTATCGGTGCAGAGTTGAGAGAGATGGCTGAGCATCACAATCCCCCCTGTGTTGCAGCATGATGAGAACCCAGCATTGCACACTGAGCTTGGGGGGATCACTTGGGCACCAGACTTAATACTGGCTCATGACTGGATGGCCGCATGCAGGAGATTTCTACAATGGAGGGTTGGCAGGTGGTGGGTATCTGGAAGTGGCTCTGTGCAGGACGTGAGGATTCCTTGGGAGAGCCCAGAACCAGAGCACAGCATTATGCAAGCTCTGCATAGTTGGAGAGCCCCCTGGATGACGGGGAATGCACAGTGTGCTACCCCACCTATCCCCAACTGCTAACTTAGAACCAGAAGTGGGGTCCTCTGTATGCGTGCCAGGCCAGGATAAAATGCCTGGGAAAGAGACTGGAGCTCAGAACTCCCTAACTCAAAGTTGCAGGATGGCAGAAAAGCCATGGGAAAGACAGGGCTATTTTGAAGATAACGCAACCATATTTTCACCATACGAGCTCGGACGCCGCCTCGGTAAACAAGGTCCGCACAGAGCAGTGACACCCCCAGGCTGCTTGCGAATAGTCTACTACTGGGAACATAAACAGATTAGGGATGAGCCCACTCTCCCGTTGAACAGGTGCTAAAGTCATAGATACTGGGCCAGAAGGCGCACCGGAAACCACAGTATCACGCAACTCGCTTTTTTTTTTTTTCTATGGAGAGTACACCGTCAAATAAATCTCGTACTGGTGCTCGCCCTGTGGAGCTCCACCAGGCAGGTGCAGTGCCGGGCTCTGAGCCTCGACAGAGCCCACCCTCAGCTACTGGAGGACCCTCTAGACCGTCTTGTGGAGTCAGCAGACGGCGGAGGAGAACTACTGACCAAAACAAAACAGAAAAAGAGAAACCCAGAGTGCCACTTGTCATGATGCACTGGAATGCAGAGGGAGTGAACAGCAAGCAGGCTGGATACAGCAAAAAGACAGAGCTGGAAAACATCTTGTATGAGAAGCAAGTCAGTGTTTGCTGTATCCAAGAGACTCACTTGAAAGCAGATCAAACCTTTAAAATAAGGGGATATCAATGCTTCAGATCCGACAGAAAAGATAGACGAAAAGGAGGAGTACTTACTCTTGTAAGGAATAACATTCCTGCACACGAAAGGAAAACCTACATGGATGGAGCAGAATATCAGCTGTTGCAGATAAAGGTAGACAAGATGGAAATAGAACTCCTGAACTATTACTGTCCGAACAACAAACCCCTGAGTCTCAGCTCTATACAGGTACCAGCCACCAACTTTATAGCAGTTGGAGACTTTAATAGCCACTCCCAGAGCTGGGGCTATAACCATCTGGATCACAGAGGTGAACAGGTTGAAACTTGGCAAGATGATCACTCCCTAATCCTAGTCAATAATGCCACAGATACTCCTACCTTCTACTCCAGAGGATGGCACACAACTTCAACACCAGATCTTGCCTTCTCCACACCAGATATAGCTGGATCGATTAGTAGAGAAGTAGGAGACCAACTAGGGGGAAGCGACCATCGCCCAATCTTTCTTACTGTCCAGAGTGCAACTCTCAGTACAGGCCCAGCCATTACAAGATGGAACTACAAAAAAGCCAACTGGGGTTTATTCAGGCATCAGGTGAACACGCTGCTGTCTACCCTCAAGGTACAGAACAGAGACATTAATGAAGTGGTAAAAGACTTCAACAGATGCATACTACAAGCTGCAAAAGAAACCATTCCCAAAGGATGCCGGCGTAACTACATACCATACTGGTCCAGCACACTCCAAGAACGTCAGGAAGCTATGGACAGGGCTAGAAAGGACGCAGAGTCTCAGCCTTCACTTGAAACTCACAACAAATGGAAAAAGGCTGTAGCAGAGTTTCAGAGAACAAAGCTAGAAGAAAAACGGAAAAGCTGGAGAACTAAAACGGCATCGCTGAACCTTGAGAAAGACGGCAGGAAACTTTGGAGATTAGTCAAGTCTCTAAATGAAGAGCGTTCCTCACCTAGGCAGACTATCACATTGGATGAAGGTGGCAAACTTTTCAGAGGCAAACAAGCTGCAGACTTGTTTGCTAGAAGATACAGTTCAGAAAGCAACTTACCCATTAACATAGATCATCAGAGAGAGATAAGAAAAGAAATACTGGCAACCATGGGACAGACAGATACTCCTGCCCCAATGAGGGAACCCATCACACTAGGAGAACTACAGAAGGCTATTTCCAAGCTTAAGTTTCAAAAGTCACCCGGCCCAGACAAAATCAGCAACGAAATGCTAGTAAATCTGAGCTCAGCAGCAAAGACAAAACTGCTCGAGATATTCAACCACAGCTGGTTGAAAGGAACGGTACCCCAAGTATGGAGAGAAGCCATCACAATACCCATACTAAAGAAAGGGAAATGTAAGACCGAGGCTGCAAGTTACCGGCCAATCAGTCTCACAAGCTGTGTTGGGAAGACTATGGAGCGAATAGTCAACCACAGATTGAAATGGTATTTAGAGTCTGAGCAGATCCTGGTGCCGGAACAAGCTGGATTTAGAGAATGCTACAGTATAGAAGACCAAGTTACTTACTTGTCTCAAGCAATAGAAGATGCCTTCCAGGAGAAGAAAAAGGTCCTAACGATCTGGGTCGACTTCAAGCAGGCCTTTGACAAGGTGTGGAAAGATGGCCTCATTGCAAAACTTAGGAGAAGTGGAATCCAAGGCAACATGATGAAATGGATCCAGTCATACTTGCATAACAGGAGAACTAGAGTCACTCTTGACGGTCTGCAGAGCAGAAAAGTGTTGCTCCATCAGGGGGTACCTCAAGGAGGAGTAATTTCCCCAACACTCTTCCTTGTTTACATCAATGACCTGGTGAAAGATCTCCCTGCAGGAGTTAAAGCTGCCTTATATGCAGATGACCTAGTACTCTGGTGCGCTGATGAAAATGTCACCACAGCAAATTATAGAATGCAGCGGGCAGCAGACATGCTAGTGTCATGGGCAGAGAAATGGCTTATCACAATAAACACAGACAAAACCTCCACAACACTGTTCTCCCTCGCCCCCAAGGACAAATCAGCTAACATACACCTAGGGACAACCGTGATCAAGGAAGAAAGCTACCCCACCTATCTTGGGGTGACATTTGACCAAAGGCTTACATGGAATAAGCATATTGAAAATGCAGAAGGAAAGGCCCGAAGACGACTAGGCATACTCAGAAAATTAGCAGGTACCAACTGGGGAGCAAATGAACGAAATCTAAAGAAGATTTATAATGGAGTAATAAGACCACACTTAGAGTTTAGCTCAGCAGCATGGTCATCAGCTGCTAACTCACATCTGCAGTCTTTGGACAAGGTGCAAAATCAAGCTCTCAGGCTCATTACAGGAGCCATGAAAACTACACCAATAACAGAGATGCAGAAGGTTGCTGGATTACAGACATTGTCCCATAGAAGAGACACAAAAACCATGATCCAGATGGAAAAGTACAACAGTATGCAAATGCACCCAATGAAGGCAAGACTAGATGATCTGGCATTGGGACGTCTAAAGCGTAGCAGCTTTGTGCATCGAGGGAAAAGACTTATAAGACAGCATCAAGAAGACCTATCCATGAAGACAACACCACTGAAGCCCACCCTATACCCTGTACCATGGGAGCAGGCCAGCAGTGCCCTCCAAATTAATACATCAGTCAGTGGTCTCACAAGTGGATGTGAGTATAATGATCTGCAAAAACGAACTGCTACATTGAGTATGATCCAAGAAAGCTATCCCAATCAATCATGGATACATGCCTATACAGATGGATCAGCAACTAATGCTGTTAGGAATGGAGGTGCCGGTATCTTTATCTCATATCCTGACAACCACTATGAGACTAGGCACATTCCCACTGGTAAATTCTGTTCCAACTATACAGCTGAGGTTCAAGCTCTAGAGCAAGCTGCAAATATGATTTATAACACCAACTCTGACTGCCACCAGGTAGTCATCCTCACAGATGCACTGTCTGTCCTGCAAGCTCTCAAGGGTGGTAAACTCCCGCATCTGAGAAATGAACTAAACAAGGTAGCTGCCAAAAAGAGAACCATACTTCAGTGGGTACCATCTCATTGTGGTGTACCCGGAAATGAAAAGGCAGATAAACTTGCAAAAAAGGGAGGAGAATGTGAACAAGAAGATAATGAAGTCACATACTTTGAGAAAAAGAGAGCTATCCAGACTATCAGAAGAGAACAGAACCAACCCAAAGACGACTATCACACTCTCGACCGGCAGGGACAGATAACTATTTTTCGACTCAGGACAGGGCATAACAAACTGAATAAACACATGCACAAGCTACGATTGTCTGCTTCACCACTGTGCACATGTGGATTAAGCGAACAAACTGCTGAGCATGTTCTACAGGACTGTCCTCTGTATGACCAGTTAAGAAAGATATACTGGCCCAATGACTCAACACTAAACTCAAAGCTATATGGAGTTAAAGAGGAACTTCAAACAACAGTCGAATTCATCATGAGAACTCGTCTGACGGTGTAATCATCAAAGATGCGATCGCAAGAAGAAGAAGACCAAAGTCTTACTGTAGTCATGTTCTGACAAAATCTAAAGGATCATCAATGATTGGATTACAGCAATATGATGATGAATCTTAGGAAAACATGAGGCATGTTTTAGAAAGAGTAGCTTCACAACTGACAAGACATTAATTCAAATTTTTTTTTTAAATTTGGAATATGGTCTCCCAAGTGCATAAAGGATAAAAGGTAATGTTCCTCACAGGCTCCCTTTCAGCATAGCTACCCTCAAGAACATTAAAAAAAAAAAAAAAAACAGTGAATTGGACCGCGTTTAAAGAATAAAATAGCACGGAGAACACACTGGGTTGTATAAGTAGCAGACTATTCCATACCAAGAAGAGATCTAGTGATAATTTTCAGACTGAGAACCGCCAGTGCAGACTTAAATATAATTTGTTCAACGTTGAAAAATGGACAGGCAATCATGTGTCAATGTGCAGAAGACAAGCAAAAAATGTCAGCTTCATAAGAGGAGCAGACTGGCAGTATGGCCATCACCAAACCTGATGAAGGAAAAACCCTACCGCAATCAAAGAAGCCTGTGACAGACTGTCAATTTTTTTTTCTTCAGAGAAACAGATGTGATTATGTGACAGCAAACAAAGAAGAACAAAAGAGTCCTCTTAACGACCTAAGCACAATATTTAACAACAGAAATATAGTGAAAGAAGACTAGGATATAGGCTGGTAACAGTCTTTTATGCCCTGCAAGATATTATGACACTGAAGAATATATTATGTGACAATTTTATCATTTTAATAACTAATTTTCTGATAAAACAACACCAACATGAAAGCATGGTGAGAAGAAAAGTTCAGGAATATCCAGTCAAAGCACACAGACACAGTCAATTATATAAATCACTTCCAGCATGAAAGACAAAGAAAAACCTAAGGTCTTTTATCAAAGAAACTACTGCTGATTTTTCCCACAAGAACTACTACTTCTGCATTAGCAGAGTTCTAGAAAATCTGGATGTTGCTCTCAAGTGAAGAATCAAGCACCATGCAAACTAAGTAACGCTAAAGTTTTACAGTATTATGACTTTATATATACTGATGTAGGAGCCGCGCTAGCGTAGTGGTTACAACACCGCTCTGGCGACCGGGTGATACAGGATCAAACCCGGGCGACGTCATTTGAGGATTTTTCGTCGACCGGGATTTGGACTGGATTAACTCGAGACCTGGCGAGAACATTTGAAGAAGTGTCGTCGACCAGGGACTGGCGGCTCCTGAGTCGACCCAGCTGCAATGGGTACCTCTGAAATCGGCGAGTATTTGCCTGAATGGCGAGGGACACCTGTCTCTGTACAAGAAATAAAGGTATACTCACGTAAAATCAATGTCAGGTTAGACATAAATAATAACCTGAGATTTCGCCTCGAGTATTAGCGGGCGTATGAGAAAAAAAAAAAATATATATATATATATACTGATAACCCTTCCAATAACCAAACGCCCAATACCTAACAAACGAACCTGCCACAAAATGCCTTCCACAGCATAAACTGGTGGCATGTTGGAAGTCTGATGCAGGGCCAATTTGAAAACAATTTAACATTTCTGAACTTATAGAGAAAAATAAGAAAATATTAAATGCACCAACCTTTTTCTCATTATCCTTTACGGTAGCAGCCATCTCCTCTCTTGCCAACCTCGCTTCATCCAGTTCACGCTGGTAGTCCTTGAGCTGAGCTGCTATTTTCTTGTACTGCTTAACAGCATCCTCTTTAACCTTGTTGGCCATCTCCACCTGCTGCTCCAACCCTGTCAGATCACCTTGCAGTTTGTTGCGAGCATTGACAGCAAGTGCCCTCTGCTTACGCTCATCTTCAAGCTCTGCTTCCATCTCACGCAGCTATTAAGAACAAAGTTTGAGCTGCCTCATTAAATGTACTTTGAAAGACACTTGCTAAACTAAGTAACACAGCCTTAAACAGAATTAATAACATGATGTTAACTGTATCATTCAACAGATTACCTTGGATGTCCACAGGCTTTTTGTTTTAAAAAATCATGTAATCTGCACCACACTCTATGTCACTTGTCACACTAATTCTTATTTCATCTACTACTTCTTTTAACACACTGATCATGCAGTATTGCAGATTTGGGTTTCCACTCAAGTGCAAGGAATGTGGCCTGCTGCCCTTTCCTGCTGTGTTTCTTAAAAATATATATCATCCACTCTTTCAGGTCATCTTCTACAGCTGATCACTTACACTTTGAGGTTTTATGCCTGTGCTGCTAGCTAGTTAAGACTCATCCTCACTACATGTCCAAGTTCACTCAATTCTTTATTTCTTAGTATACTCCTTCAGGCTCCTCTTTTAACAAGGGTACTCATCTCTTCCTTTTTTACAGTCTTTTCAGGTTCTACTAGCTGCATTTCTCAGATGCCTCATTTCACAGATGATCTCTTTTTTTCCCCCCTCTGTTTAGTATCTGATACTGGTAGTGTCAAGCTGGTATATATAATGGTTCATTTGTCACAGTGATGATCACACCAAATATCCAGAGTGTGTGCTAGTTTCAGGAACAAATTTTGTTATTTTCTTGATAATATGATACATAATCTCTTTATCCTGGAAAGCACAACTGCTGAAATTAAAGCTGACTGGACAGTGTAAGCATAATATATTTATTTATATTTTTCTGCCCCATCTTAAAAAATGCCACACAGTGACCATTAGCCTTGATGCTGAAATGAAGATACAAGTAATTAGTTACTGCCTGCATCACAGCGTTGTTTCTGTAAACATCCTCTTTTGCCAGGACATATGTTTAATGAATGAATTTGTATGAGGTGAAAAATGTTGAAATTAAAGCACACTGGGCAACCCATATTACAACATATTTTGTTGTTGTTGAAAGATAAAGGTCAATTACGTTTTTTGTCCAATGAAAAAATTCCCTCAACAAGGAATCAGTGAGGCAAGTGCAGGTTAGTTACAAGAAGTGAAGAGGTGGTGGTTATATAAAGGTAATTAAACACCGCACAATATTTAGCAGCTACACTACTGTTGTGACTAAATTTGATCTACACAATAAAGATAATGTGCAAGCTGGGTAGGTCAATTAAAAAAAAAAAAATCACCTCCAATTCATAGTCAGATTATATTCATACTATAAACAGAAATTACTATCAGCAGAATTCTTGAACAATTATGGCCAAGTACGGAATTTATAGCTGACTGATTGCCAAATAAAATGATGACCAAATATTCTGGAAAAGTATGAAGAGACAAGTTACAGAATTGTTTCAATGTATTCATAAGTAAGAGGAGTAGTACATGACAAGTCTTGTGCCTCACCTGTTTCAGCAAAGATTTTCTTGATTCCTCCTCTTGGTCTTCTCGTCCAGCCTGGTCTCTATCATATTGTGCCTTCAATGCCTGCATGTTCACTTCGAGCCTCAGCTTGGCATCCTCGGCTGCCTGCAGCTCATCCTCCAGGTCTTCTATCGTTTGCTTTTGTTCTGCCACAGTTGCTTCCAGAGCACGTTTCGATTTTTCCAAGTCATGGACCTAGGTAAGATTTCATAAAATGTTGTTTACACATTGACTTATGCATTAGTATATGTTAAAGATGATACATTGATTATCTGACATGTTGAAAAGCATCATTAAATGTGCCTATTTCATGATGAAATAGCAAACCACAAATCTTTAAGGAAAGGAAAAAATTTCTCATACAAGTTAGTCTATGCATGTTTTTGGATTAAAAATGCTACTTAGCTCATACATTTTTCCCAACATCATCCTTAGATGAGACAAGATCTTCCAGTTCACGAGCCTGCTGTACTCTGATTCTATCCAGTTGGTCTGCCTTCTCCTTGAGCTCTTCATACTGTCTTTGCAGGTTCAAGTATTTAGTCTCTTTCTCTCTGCTTTCTCTCTCTACCTGATCACGCTCTGCTGCCAACCTGCAAATAGTTCATTATGTTTGCTATATTCTTAGTCAAAAAGTGATTCACTTGAACAGTTTGGTTAAAAACAGCTCAATCTTTGACCATGTTCAGAAAGTTATTTTTTTAAAAACGGCATACTCAACAATTTCCTCAACTTCCAATTTGATACACAATCACTACTTCTGTGACAACTAATCTCTGAGATTCAGTCACTCCCCCATCCGTGACAATTTCTTGCTGGGAAAGAGCTACACCGCTGCATACTGGTGTCAGAAAGCTGAAAGTTAATGTGGCTTTATTTATCCTGATATTGACATCCTTGTTTGTTTCTCCTGGTTTGGCAATGTTACTTCTAAAGGAGGCAAAGCTGCACATTTCTACAATAACATGACCATTGATCTCTGCCTATTATTTACTAATTGCACTTGATATGTTGTCCTGTCTCAACTATTATCTGTTTGTCTCTGTGCAGGTCTTATTTATGTGACTGAAGTCACAGGTCATCTGCAAAGTCAGAACTTCCAGTTGTTTGCCAATGTTCATTCTGTCCTGTTTTCTTCTGCTGTCTGTCTCAACATCCACTCCAAGACCATCAGTCGAAACAGACACATTTGTCTCACCTCAAAGTCAACAGACATTAATTAAATTTAAAATATATGAGAGCTGCCTGGTTTCTATGCTTCTGTACGGTGCAGGGTGCTGGAGAGACCATCACCAATCAAGAACAGTTAACTCAGAGCTACAGGCATACCTTTCAGAAACTGCTTTCTCTTCCGCAAGCATCTGATCAAATTTGCGCTGCTTCTTTTCTGCATTGGACACATTGGCGCGCTGGGACTCCAACTCTACTATCAAGTCATCCAACTGCAGAAAAAAAAAATATAGTCACAGCAATAACAGGTCCAATAAATAACACAATATCAAAACTTTACACAGGGTCATTGCTAGGTGCTTGTGACAGGACTAAAGTGGATATGACAGAACTCATGTAGAGGTAGAAATTGAACCAGATACTAATGGAACATGAAATCTGGACAAGGCTTTAGAAGTGGATATGTCAAAAATTGAGAAATTCTTAGTATCACAAGGTATACTTTCTCTGTAACCTCCTTACAGTGGAAGATAAAACAAAGAGCACAAGTGAATCAGACAGACTGAAATCTAATGATCATGAAATGTCCAATATAATCCAATGGGTGCACAGAAAAATTACGTAACAATGGTGATTTAAAAGAAGACATATACCTCAGCCTGGGCTTTGCGCCGAGATTTCTCCAGCTTGTCATTCAGTGCACTCATCTCTTCTAGCTGCTGCACCAACTGCTCCATATCCCTGGAGGCCTTCTTTTTATACTCTTCCAGTGCTTCATTGTTAACAAGGTCTTCCTCTGCTTTTTTCTTTATTTCAATAATCTGAAAAGTCATAATAACACATTTAATTTGGCTGTTCAGTTTATGAAAAATGAGGAAGAACTGCAATTGTTTTTTTTAGTCTACTGTAATCATAAGAATAATAAACACATTTTTTAAAAAAAACTATAATCTTCTCCCTTCCCTTTCACCCTTCTGTACAGCCCAAAGCCTTCAACCAGCTATCTCAAAGCCCCACATTTTTTTTTCTTTTCATGTTTTCTTTATCCTTGTATCTTTCTCTAGTTCTTTTTCTCGCTGTGCTTTTAGGCCACCTCCCTCCCCCCACCACCATGTGATGCTAACAGATTACTTCAACAGTGTGCTTTCAATCCATCTCTAATGTCTTAGCTCCACCTCCCGTTCCAATGATATTTATCATGTTCTTTCCATTAATATAAAATTGATGATTATATGTCCCCATGATATTTGTCATGTTCTTTCCATTAATATAAAATTTATGATTATATGTCCCAATGATATTTGTCATGTTCTTTCCATTAATATAAAATTGATGATTATATGTCCCAACGATATTTGTCATGTTCTTTCCATTAATATAAAATTGATGATTATGTCCCAATGATATTTGTCATGTTCTTTCCATTAATATAAAATTGATGATTATATGTCCCAATGAATTGAAGCCCTTCTTGTTTTCTGTGATCCTCCTTTTGGCTGTTCATCCTACTTTACATATGTTTAGAACTTCAAAAAGAGATACAGAGGCAGAAAGGCTGTGGGTGTGCACACGTGCACATTGCACACAGAGAGAGAGAGACATAAGAGATAGATTAGAAAGATATGAGATACAGATCACACAAAGTGACTGCTGGAGTGATAGCTGACATTCATGTACTATGTAATTATGAGAGAAGATGAAATTAAATGCTGACCTTCTGATTGAGCTCCTGTATCTGTTTCTCATAGATCTTCTTGCTCTCCTCCTCTTCCTCTAATCTGTCTTCCAGTCTTTCTTTGTCGTCCTGTGCTGCCCTCAGCTTGGTCTGAAGGGCTAATTTCTGACGTGTTTCTTCTTGTAGAGTTTCCTAAAGAATCATGAAAAAAAAAAACAACATCAGAATAATATTCAGTCTCTCATGTTCTTGTTTTGCTTATTTAACCATCAGTTTGCCCAACTGTTGCAACATTTGACATTCCATATTTGTTAAGGATAGGTTAATACATGAAGCTTGTATGTAATTTACATCTGCTGTTAATGTGTTGTTTGTTACAGTCAGAGAAAACTCTTTGAATTTCACTGCCATGCATTAAATAATGGAATTGATAACAATCTCTATAAAGCTACACCCCTGTAAGTGAAATTACTTGTTCAATCGATTTAAACAAAGAAAATAAAGATGTTACATGATGACAGTAGAACTGGTTCTATACAACACTTTTGGAATCTTATTTAGTTTGTATTTTCTACAAGCCTGTTTTCTGCTTGTGAAGTCTGATTCTTTAAATTCTGCATACTTCATCTAATGATTTCCTTTTATTTTCCATTAAAGCATTAAAAAAAAATCATTATGTAATGTCAGTTTTTCAAAATACTACTTTCACAGTCTCTGCTATAAGTTCTTTCACCTACAAAACTGTATGTTGTTAATCTTTTACCCATCATCTATATCTCTGGACACTTTCCAGTTCTCTCAAACTCATTTCATTTTCCATCTAATAACCAGCCTTTGTGTCTCACCCCCTCATAGGCTCTTTCACAGTGGAAGTTTAGACTTTTTGTATCTTAGGGGATATTTATATTAATGTCAGAATGCTACAAAATTAAGTCTTTCCCAAAGGTGAAAAACATCACTTTATTTAGTTAATATGGGTGAAACATTATACATACAGGGTGTCACTGAGTCCATTCTCTGGGGTAAAAACACATTCGTTTAACATTAATGAAACAGAAGTTCAAACTGAGCTTTTTGTGCATTCATATTATTAATGATAATAATATACACGTAAAATTTCCAGATGAGAACATATTTTTGGGACACCCTGTATATACACTAATTACTAAAAAATAAAATGTGAAAGGAAGTTCTAATATTACCTGCACATCTGCAAGCTGAGCCTCCAGAGATGATACTTTCTGTGCTCCCTGCAGTGCCTTAGTCTCGGCTGCCACCATCTGGGTTGTTACCTGCTCCAGCTCAGTCTGTGTAATCAAAGAATAAATAAATAAGTTCCTGCAAATAATACTTTTGATAGCTTGTAACACAATTCTGTAAGTACAATTTTTTTTAATGGCGGCAAGGTGGTGAAGTTATGCAATGACTACAGATCTTGCTTGTAGAAAAAAAAGTACTAAATGTTTAAAAAAAAAATACACATAAAACACAAGATGCATACACCAAAGAAGAGTCAAGCAGAAAACAAGGTAGAAACAAAACCCAACTTGAGACAGTAAATATTAACGAATAATACAGAAGTTTCTGACAGCAGGCAGAGATTACTCATGAAAACTATAAACTATAGAGGACTTAAGTATCTTAGCTAGAGTCAGAAATACAAAGAAAGAAACTTGAAAATAGGAACAGAAGTAGCTACATTCAGATCACTGAATAATATACCGAGATGATCATATAAAATGAACAAGAAATACAAGATACATAATTTTAACTGGATCCAGCTATAAAATCAGATGTGGTAAACACAAGGTAGTTAGGGGCAAAAAAAAAAAATGCAGAAATCACAAAAAGCAAATCATCATTGGTATCAATGATAAAGCTGAAAAAAAAAAATAGATATCTTAAGGTGCAAATCAGAGTGCATAAAACAAAGAACAACAGATAATTTTGTAATCTATAAAGTAACCGTAAATGAAAAAAATGGAACAATGCTGTAATGAAAATCAACAGGCAGTGAGCAGACAGAAACAAATAAGCAGAATGAACTGGACTGGCTTGCACAAGACAAGATCAAATAGAGTATATATGTAAATGTTTTATGCTCAGGAGGAGCTAGAAGAAAAAAAATATAAGAATATTACCTGAAGTTTCTTTACTCTTTCCCCACTGTCACCAGTTAGACGTTCCAATTCAGCAAACTTGACACTCAACTCTGCAAACTGAGTCTCAACTTGTTTGCGCTTACGCTCAGATTCTTGTTTTGCCATTTGGACGCTCTTAAGGTCATTTGCAAGATCAGTGTTCTCTGCTTCAACAGTGGTCTTCACTTTCTCCAAATTGGCTTTAACCTAAGAGAAAAATTATTTGCAAACAAATAATTAGATTAATTATTCCCTTGCTCCAGTAAATAATGGTTATGGTAATTAAGCCAGTCTAATTTTCCATTGTCTGCTATACAAAACTATTACGAACTACCCAATTTTATTTTACTGTATTAAACATATCGTTGCAGGATGCTATATCAGGTCAGAAAACAGTAGCATATAAACTAACTGTCAAAGGAACATAAAGGAACAGGAGGTGAGTTTTTCACAAACAAATTACTGTACCTTTTTAAGGTTTTCCACCTCATCATTCAACTGTTCCACTTGCTGTGTATACTTCTGCTTAATTTCCTGCAAATTATGCTCAAAATCCTTCTGAGATTCCTCAATAGTTTTCTTTAGATCTGTCACCTCTTGTTCTCTCTTGTTCCTAACTTCCTGGACGGCTGCTGTTGTGTCCAAGGAATCCTCTACCTCTGCTCTCAAAGCCTCACATTCCTGCAAGACACAAATGTGAGAGTATAAGTTAATGACGTTGCTGTAATAAACATTATTCATAGTTCCTAGCTTATAAAATTACATGCAATCCAACTTTATTAGGGCATAACACAGTACAGAAAAATATATCAACAGACTAATATGAGAGCATCAGATTGTTAGAGCACTGGCCGCTCGTGCAAAGGTGCTCGGTGTGAAACACGGTGGCATCATGCTCCAGTCTACCCAGCTGTAAATGGGCACCTGATTCTTCTCTTGAGTTAGCGGAAGGAAAAGGCAGCGAGGAAGGGAACTGGTCACTCCACCTCTTGAAGCTGGACCTAGTATAGTGAAGTCTCTAACACTTCATTCCCCTATTGCAGTATCTGCTATGTGACTACTTTTACTGATATGAGCTTCCATTCCAACCAGTAAAATTAAAACATTAATTGTTCATGTCAAGTATCTGTAAACAAAAAAAGTACAATGATAGAACAAACAGTTTTAATATAAGTATTCTGTATACAGGCAACATAATCGTTACAACAAATGCTGGACAATTTCATCACCTCATTTAGATCTCTCTTCTGCTTTTCTGCCTTGATGCGAGCTTCCCTCTCAGTTTCCAAATCCTCCTTCAGCTCTTGGAGCTGGGTGGTCAGCTCCCTGAACTGTTTCTGCAGAGTGGTCTTGGCCACTTGTTCCTCATCAGCTCTGAAAAGCGGAGGAAGATAACATTTAAAAACCACTCGCTCCCTGATAACATGTGTCAAGCTACACAGCTTGTGATTGTAAAATACCCAGCACGCTATTATTTTTTTTTTTTCATCAACACCATCTCCTTTCAGTTCCCCCAAGGAGCATAGGCCTTCAATAACTGCATTAACACGAACACTTAAAGGTGAATATGAATATACATAGATCATTCCTAACTGTGATATGTTGAACATTTTGAAAGTAAGACTTTTTATTGTGGGATATCATCATCTTCAATACCCTTCAGCTGCCCTAGGAGCACAGGCCTTCCTGTCTTGTGTCATCAGCTCAAGGTCTTTCCATACCTTTTTGTTATCCCCTTCCTATATGTCTCCAGTTCTCTTCTCCATTGTGTTCCTTGATTTCCCTCTACCTCTATTACCCTGGGAATACTTAATGAGTATTATTTACTCTTCAAATGAAATGTTTCTTTTGTTATTTACTCTTCAGATCCTGACTGGTGGAGTGGTTAACCCAGGTTCACCCCGTACAAAGAACTCAACGTAACATTTGATCAAGTAAAACAGAAGTGTATCTGCACCACTGTGTAACTGGGATGGTTTATGGGTTCAGCAGTCGCTGTCTATGCGACAGATGCCAAGGCTGATTAGCCTATGTTACCAAACATAGTTAATCACATATGTTTGGGGCTGTGCATAGTAGTGGTAAGAACAGTGTGTGGCTATTTTTTTCCTTATGAACTCTTTGGTTGTAGAGACATAACTGACAAGGCAAAACCAAATCAATTGAACTTCAATTTCAAAACAAAGAAGGACAAATATCACGCAATCGAACATGAGTTCTCTGGGTCTGGATTTTCTTCTCTTTAATTTTCATTCTTGTTTTATTTTCGTGATAATTTTCTCAGGTTGCGTTGTGCAAAACATAAGATGATTGTAGAAAGATGGGCAGTGTCGGTCTGGGTACTTCTAGTCAGAGAAGTCACAATACAGATTTTATATGAATCAAAAGAACAAAATTACTTCTTTCCCCTTTTCTTTGCCACAACCTTTGACCTATAGTTCTTCCTTTTTCCTTAGTCGATTACTAACATCACGTAAGATCAAACCACGATAAATGAATCTGGTTAAAAACGTCATCTGCCTAGTTTATCGTGATCATTGGTTCCCATAAGCTAAATGATGGACTGTCGAAATTGTATACTATGAACCTCTATATACAGGGCTACCCTTAATTACGACTGTTCATAAATATATAAAATGGTTATGGTTTGATGGCTGCAACAAGCTGGCCTGAAAGACTAGTTCTCTCTACTCACGTTTTTTTAATAAGTCGTTCAATTCAACTGCGAAACATTTTTCTCACTTCGAGGATGAAATATCTCCTTATCCCTGTAGTTTTCATTTGATATGGAAACTTGCTTTGATTAGCCATTCAAACGAATATCTTGTGAATGGTCGGACATTTTAGACTTATACATCGTTTTCTATTACTGTTTCCCAGAGTATAATAGAGAAGAAGAGGATCCCTGATTATCACTTCTAGCCTTGCGATCCCAGTTCAAGTTATGCTACCAGAAGGTTTTCTCAATACATGGACTGTTCACCTTGTAATGTTTTTTTCACTACATTTGCTCCATTGACTTCTATAGTTTTGTATCTCATATTTGTCATGCCATCTTAGTCCTGTTATGCTATATGATTACCTACTTTTTCACCTTTCAACTCCTCAAGTACTACAGGCCCCTGTCCGGTGCCATCAGCTCAAGGTCGTTCCATGTCTTCTTTATACAGCACATGATTATTTGTTGCTCTTTATATTAAATGTTTCTCCTGAATTTGAATCTTATTTGGGACCCAAAGATGCAGCAATAGTGAATGCAATCAGCGACCCATAGCTTGACTGCCTGCATCAGGGCCAGCGAACCAGAGCTGGTCAAGACCGTACTCCACCTCCACGTGGTGGTCCTGGAAACAGTCTGCAGCAGTGCAGTCTGGCTGAGCGATACGGATCGAAATGGGAAGGCAAACCCGGTCCCTAAAAAATGCCGTGCTGAAGTCGGATGTGTCGACCGAAAGGTGCAAATATCACAGCTTAGGCGTAAACAGACACAACGCAACCACCGTCCTTTTCAGGGCGAACGAGGAAGAAGAAGGAAGAATCTTATTTACGATCACATTCATGCTTCTTTTATCTCTAGTGTTGTCAAATTGTATTATTTTATCTTGTCTTTTGTTATTTCCATTTATTCTTCAACACAAAAAAAATTCCTAATGTAAAAAGGCTTTCATAAGCCATAAGAGCAATTTAGAGTGACTACATGCATCCAGGTGATATAATTCTTTATTCTTCAGTTAACAAAGCAATTACATTACCATCAAACAACTAATAAAATGAATACACAACAGCTTCTCAAGCATTATGACCACATTAACAAAGTAGTTAAGGAAAATATTTACTTTTGTAGTGCTGCCTGGACTTCCTCCTCACGTTTAGCAAGTTGAGCCTGGATATCTTCCACTTGCTGTCTCTTTTCATTCAGCTGGTCTCTCAGATCTGCTAGCTCTGTCTCCAGCCTTCGACGAATCTTCTCCAACTCTTGACGAGCCTAGTAGATAATTAAAAAAAAAACAGTGCTAGAAAAACAAATATCCAGACATATCACAGTTCTCATTACCATAATAAGTAATTTGTCTCAGGTTTCCTCTATTTTTTTTCTTCCATTGATTCATTTATTTTTATATGCAGTATAAATCTCAAGGACTATGTTGTTCTCTGAGAAGCAAAGAAAGAACAGGACCCCTGCCTCTGTCAAACATGTGGTATGAGGTGATTAATATAATGTTGTGTATGGGGCTGGCAACTTCATCATGCAAATTAAACTGCTAAAGAAACCACAGCTGCAAGAGCATATGAATGCTTTGTTTAAGGCATCCTGCGTACACGGACCATCTGGAGCTCCATTCTTCACAATCAGTATTTAAATGCTTTGTTTCAGGCATCCTGCACACATGGACCATCTGGAGCTCAATTCTTCACAATCAGTATATAAATGCTTTGTTTCAGGCATCCTGCGGCACATGGACCATCTGGAGCTCCATTCTTCACAAAGAGTATATAAATGCTTTGTTTCAGGCATCCTGCGCACATGGACCATCTGGAGCTCCATTCTTCACAATCAGCATTTAAATGCTTTGTTTCAGGCATCCTGCCGCACATGGACCATCTGGAGCTCCATTCTTCACAATCAGCATTTAAATGCTTTGTTTCAGGCATCCTGCCGCACATGGACCATCTGGAGCTCCATTCTTCACAATCAGCATATGAATGCTTTGTTTCAGGTATCCTGCGCACAAGGACCATCTGGAGCTCCATTCTTCACAAAGAGCATAAAATAATGATGATATGTCTACTGTCATGACACTGATTGGAATCCTCAAAATATTGACAAACTGATATGGTAAAACAGCTGTAAATGAATGACATCAAAAGACTGTGCCTACCTGCTGTTCTTTTCTCAATCTCTCCTCCAGGTCAGCAATGATAGCTTCATACTTGTTCTTTAACTTGCCCAGCTGTTTGGACTTCTCCTCCTCCTCAGCCATGTTGAGCTGTGCCTCAGCCAGTCTCTCCTCCATCTGTTTCTTCTCTTTCAGGAGCTTCTGATTGGAATCATCTAGAGCAGCAGCCTCTTCTTCCAGCTTCTTGATCTTGCTTTCAGCAGTCACCTTCTCCAACTGCAGCTTCTGGCGGGTCTGCTCCTCCTCTTCTAGCCTGTACAAGGTAAAGTTGACCAATTTTATTTCTATTACATTTTTACCAAGAAAACATATGGCAGTTAGTGGTTTCACTCCAGGCAAAAATGAGAATATCATCTCTTAAGTCCTTAGTCTATCAAATAAGGAAGAAAATCTGTGCTATTAAAAACACAATGCGGCAAATTAGATCTTCTGAATATCTATCAATAAATCTAACAGCAATCTCAGTTTTAATGACTGTTTTACTAGTTAACTCTACAACACTTTTACAAAAAAATGTATCTATGTATGCAGCACTGTACATGGGTGGCCACTGTACAACATGTACAAAATTAATTTGGTAATAAAAACAATATTTTATTTTGCTAGGATTGTGACAGTTCTAAAACTTACTGTTC
Organism: Oreohelix idahoensis; assembly: GCA_024509875.1. Taxonomy (NCBI): domain Eukaryota; kingdom Metazoa; phylum Mollusca; class Gastropoda; order Stylommatophora; family Oreohelicidae; genus Oreohelix; species Oreohelix idahoensis. Next base: position 581,935 of record JAMPIV010001777.1, on the reverse strand, counting down.
TTCAAGATCTTTAAGCTGTTGCTGCATGGACTTTTTCTCATCTAGAATGATAGCATTTCTTTCTTCTTCCTCCTCAATCCTCAGCTCCAACTCATGAAGAATGTCTTCAAGTTCCTCCTTGCGCTTGTTCAAGCGAGCCCGTGACTGTTGAAATGTTAAATGTACAGCAATGATTTTTTAATATCTTGACGTCTTTTTTCTTCTCATTTCTACAGCGATAATAATTACATTTTTGTTGACTATTGGGGGGGGGGGGGGGGGGGGGTTGGGGGGGGGGGGGGCAATCAAAGCTTTTAAATTACGCAGCTAAGGAAGATATAAACTGTAAAACACCATGGTCTTTATTCTTAATTTCAAAAGAGCCATACAATTTATGAAATGATTTACTGAATACTCATCAACTAACCTCCTCTGCCTCGGCACAAAGCTCTGTCTCAGCCTGAAGTTGCTCAGCCAAGATGTTCTTCTCCTCAATAATCTGGGCATAGCGTCGTTCCAATTCATCTGTCTCCTGCTTCTGTTTTTCAAAGTTGTCCTTCAATTTCTTTAGCTCTTCCTCCTTGGTGTGCAACTTTTCCTCATGTTCAGCAACAGTCAACAGTGGCTTGACCTGTGAAACAAACAATATGCTGTTATTTGCAGCAACAAATGAGACTGAAGAAATACCAATTTTCAACGATCTCTATGTGGTAACTCAGAATTCAAGCAGATAATCATTTAAACAACATAGATAGAAAGTTTAAAACAAAATGCATTCTGACACCTGGCACTGCCATACCTTTGTGAAAAGTCTCCACCATTGCCAATTTCTCAGTTTGAGGTAGGCAGCACAGTTTCTCTGGATCACACGAATAGCATTGATCTGCTGCAGGCGCTTCTGGTAGTTTCTGTGTGTCAAAGAAAAGTCTGTTTTTACTACCTATTTTATCAGTTTTGCAGACTTCCAGAGAGCTTTCAAAAGTGTATACAAGAAAGATCTTGTGGATGGTAACCAATGTTGAATAAAAGATACCTAGAGACAAGCCATGTATGGCATCACAAAAAACAGTGAATGCTTTTAAGGCACAGACAGGAAGAATTACAGATGTATTCTATTACTTTTCTAATTTCTTTACATCACAGACTGTTGTAAAAATTTCACAAAAGCAAAACAAAATGGTATACAACAGAAATCCGCAACTACTGCTGGTAGATCAAGACTTTGTGGATCTGAAGACATCATGACCAAAGACTTCTTCATTCACTTTCAGATGTCGACTTCAATACCTTCTAAGGGAAGCAGTGGTCAGCTTGAGGCTGTTTGTATCTCTTTTCCAGGAATGGTACTGGTGATGACCATGTGTGCCTTCTTTGCTCCTCACATGCTGGGCATCTCTGAAGCAGATGCCCAGCAGTCATTTTATTGGTGACACAGCCACACCATCAGCAGTTCCCATCCCCAGCTTGTTGAATAATTGGTATCTCAATCTGTTGCGGCCCTTGTGAAGTCTGAAGACCTCCACCCATTCACCTCTGCAAAGCTGGTAATATGCATCATTTTTTTGGGTGGCCTGGATTGCCCTGCTTCCCACCGCTCCTGCATTTGCTTTTGACAAAACTCCTGGCCTCTTCATAAGTAATACTTGTGTCAAGTTGAGGTAGCTTTCCACCCTTCCCTGCCATTCCGTCAGCCTCTTCATTTCTGGGGATGTATGGCAAATACAAATTTTAATGATTCTTAGCTCATACGTTATGACGATCTTGGAGAACAAAGACTGCATAAAACAAAATACATACATTACTCTTGCTCCAATGTCTCTTGTTCGGTTCTGCCGAAAAAGTGATCATGTTCTGCTGCTTCCCTGCCACTCATCTTAAAAGATCTACTTGTTTTCCACATTTCTGCTCTTTACAGCAAATGCTCGTAACACGTATACAGGTGCAGTGCTTTTCTGTATACTTCTAGATTTCCACATTAACAAATATGTCCCACATGCCAGCACGAATGAAAAAAAACAAAAAAAACAAATAAAACCTGTAAATATTACAGGAATACTGCGATCATTAACAAACCTTCTGGCAAGAAGCCCTCTAGCCAACGCCTGAAACTGTACAATGATGTCAGTCAATTTGAGGTCACGCTCCTCTTCAAGATGAGCTAGCACGCCAGCGCGGAAAAAGATCTTACTCTGCCCAATGCGGTATAGATTGGTATCCAACTCCAGCACAGAAATCTATGGAAGAATCCTTGAGTAATGAAGGCTCAAAACACACTGGTAGATTTTATAATCTTGTTGACAAAATTCTCAGGGAATTTAGGCCAGAATCATTTTGCTATTAGCAAATAAAAATAAAGAAACGCAATTATACAAATATACAGTGTCTTGGGGAACTAGCCATACTGTTTTTTTTTAAGAACAATCAAGAAACATTGATATGCATTTTTTTGTGTGTTGAAAAGTAAACATCTGAATGTCACTCGCAAACACTGGAATGTGATAACATTCAAACTGGGTGCTTATGAGTAACGTTTGGAGTCTACACAAAGTATATGAAACGTTCAATTTTATCTGTGCCACGTCAGGCCAGCTAGAATTTACAATGGCTGTGTTATGAATAAAATTAAGTGAAAAGATTTTAAGTGTGGTACTTGTGTATCCATGAGAAAATTGACTATCTTTCAGAAAACAATTTATTAATGTGATAAATTATGCGATATATTTTTTAAGATGGTCCAGTTTTCAATAAAAAATACTGAGAGATGATTGTGACCTTATCCATACAAGCTGTCATTGATGAGTGTGGGCTGCAGTGCTGGAAACCTTGCGACTAGTTGACAGGATTTCCAGCAAGTAAGCAAGAAAAACAGAAGCAACCAAAATATGCACTCTCCATCCATTTTTTATCTTCCCACTCTCGCCATTAAGCAGTGCAAGTAATTCCAATCTTTCTTCTTTTTCTCAATTTTCCCTTGAATTTCAAGAAGAGAAGATGAATTTTAGGCAGCTGAGATGCTTGTCATGTGCTAGGGAGCATGGTGTTACATATAGAAACATTAGTCTGCTCTTTATCAAAAATGGCTTAGGCATGTGATTAAAACAGTTCAGTGATAAGGTAAACATTTAATTACCATTTTCTCCACCGCTTTCTTGCCATCCATGAATCCTCGTGGGATAGCACCGGGCACAAGAATCTCATAGCGCTGACGGAACTCATGGAACAGAATTCTGTTTGGAAAACCTTGACGGCAAATCCTGATACCTTCCAACACACCATTGCACCTCAGCTGGTCCAGCACCAGGCCTGACTCAATTTTGTTAGCCTGCAATACACAATATACTCAGATAAGAAATAAAAGCTGACCAGAAGAGAGAATTTACTTTTACAAAAGTACTCTCTATATCTGTTTTCTCCAGCCTTTCAGGAAGTTTGAACTACACCTCACTAATACCATGAAACTGTTCTGTCTAAACCACATCTTCATAAAATAAACAAACTAAAGTTATCTGTGACCCATGTGTTACTGGTCCCTGAAAGGGGAGAAAATAATATTAACACTGTACCCTACCATGCATGTCATAAAATGTAACTAAGGAGGGCTGGGCACAAGACTGGTTACCCCATCTTGTGCCAACTTTAAGCCACAAAAACTTCCACAAATAACATGGACAAAAGAAAATAATTCAATCCAGCCAACCAAAGAAGGTCCTCCAGTAAGGAGGCTCGTGAAGCAACCCAGAGAAAGGCAAAAACAATATGGGTTGCTGGCTCACCTTTTTTTCTTCTAGGAAAATCTAAAGATTTGGCATACATTGAAAAAAAGAAAACTGCACATGTGGAAGCAGAAGTGCAGGACTAAATGGCTGATATCCTGGGACTGTGCGAAACAAAGTAGAATGGAGCAGAAAGGAAGCAACTGATCACAGGAGAAATGATGTCATCCTCAGGACAGGTGATAGCGTTACAAGGCAGTCCTTGTTCTGAAATTCCCAAGGAACAAAGAAAAATCATAAAAAAACAAACGGAGAAAGGAATCTGATACAGACATTAAAGGGATAAAGAGGACATGAAAGATCTTGAATAAATGACATCACAAAAGGAAAGGATTTGTAAGAATTTTCTGAAGGCTTATGTTCCACAGGGAACTTTAAGGTCATGAAAGAAATTAACGAATGAAAGATAAGATTATCTCTAAATATAGCCAAACAATCCTCACTACAAAATGCAAAGAGGAAAAATGGGAGAGTGGGACCCATGTGACATGCTGAAGTGAATCCTGAAATGAAATTTAGGGGGGAAAAAATGGAGGGAAGAGAGGTGTCACTTGACAACAATTAAAAGTCTCAGATAGGACACAGGAACTACTACTGTCACTGCCTAAGATAACTGAAAAAAGTTTAATTATGAGGGAAAAGAAGGAGTGGACAACTGAACTCAGACCTAAGGGTCTTTTATATTTGGTCATGCGCCCTAATATAACCGACTAGGTTGAACGGGACACGCCTCGCCAAAAGTTTAACTTAAATAATAAAAAAAAGAGTGGAGACAGACGTACAAGTAATAATTTCAAGACATCATGATCATACCAAAATAACCAAGTGACGAAAATTCCATTTATTTGTTAAGTCTTCAACACTTAACACGATAACCAAAATTTGTCCTAGTGTCATATTTAAAAAAAAAAAAAAAAAGAATTAAAATAGTGGGTAGTCTCAGATAAAAGCCAACCAAGAAATATCAACACTTGAAACGTTAAGGATGTTTTGTTAGACTTTTCACACATATGAACTGGTAAGAATGAAATATATATATATATATATATATCACCAAGATGATGACAATTACATGAATAACACTTCATCATCATAATTTTCCATTGCACTCATTATGGAGCATGCAGAAATCACTGCTGCTGGTCCCCTTACAGGAAGCCTGCAAAAATTCACATGCCCGTCCAGCAGAGGTTTCTGTGGCAATTTGTTTTACATGATGAGGTTGCCAGCCTCATGAACCTCCTCGTATTAGTCACTGTGTATGACTTGCCTGAGGATGCAGTAGTAATAACACTTTTCAGAATACAAAGTTCCCTCTACTCTTTAATGTCAACCTGTTATATAAGAAAAGGCCTTCTTCAAAGTGTGTGCACGCACACAATTAAAAAGACATCCAAGATGTAACAAACTGAAATTGTCAAAAAGCTTGGTTTAAAAGAGATCATCTTGGAATATCAATCTTCACAAATGGTGGCATGCAATGGAATTTCAAGAAATATAATGGTACTCATATTCTCATTACAAATGTGATTACCACTGCACTACTAATGATATGTACTATTTTTTGCTTTAAAACATGTTTCATCGACAACTTAGCAAGTCTTATGGAAGAACTCTGACCTTCTTCTCATGATTGGGTATGATGCATCTGACAAAGTTAGGGTTGGTGTTCTTCAAGGTGGCCATCAGCTTGCCCAGTTGCTCCTTGTACAATTGGCTGACTGTACGGAACATGCCCTTTCGAGTGCGTGATCCAAACACTGTCTCAACAGCTGCAACAGCTCCCATGCCAACAATTTCAGCTGCAGACAAAAACAATTGCTTGCCTCATTTTTATTCAGTTTTCTGCAAGAATTCAAAAGTTTATTTTTAAAAAAATAATATATTGTTAGCTAGCTAGCTAGCTCTGAAAACAAAAAGGAAAATACCTCTTTTTCAAGACAATCAACTTCAAAGATTTCTGAGCTGCATGTTACATTTCTGCATCATTGTGAACTCACCGTCTTTCCACATGTTGACAAGGAAGGGGTCAGATGATGCTGACAGAATGGAGACCACATTCTCATTAAGGGGATCCATGTTCTTCATCAGCCATTGATCAGCTGAATAATCCACCTGGAGGACCAGAGTTAAACACATGAATGATAAATTATGCTACAAGTACTTGTAATAATGAAAAAACTTCTGACATGCACACATTTTTGCTACATCTTGATCAACCAACCAGCCCCAAGCACTCATTAGGATGCAAAGGCCAGTCACCACATGCTTCCATTAAGCTTGTTCCTCTCTTTCATAAGTATCATCTATCTTCAATTCTGTGAGTTATTTCTAATGTTATGATATGGATTGGTTCCCTCAATGTTTGTCTAATTAATCCTCATTTATGTTTTATTCAATGTGTATATTGAGAGCCGCGGTAGCGCAGTGATTAGTACATTGGCTTCCTAGCTCAGTGGTCCATGGTTCGATTCCCAGCTGAGGTGGGATTTTTTAGACTGCAAAATGCCCCGTGGTCGACCCAGCCTAATGAATTGAGTACCAGAGCAACTCTGGGATGGTTAAGGCGGCTGGCGTGATGCTAACCATATCACCCCTAGTGCGCTGATGGTCAAGAAAATATGGGCCTAACACCATATTCCCAATGTGCCTCAATGGGTGTGTAACGGGATCCTGTACCTCCCTTTACCAATGTGTATACATTATGTGACACCTAAGCCATAAATCATCAAATCTCTAAACCAGTCATTTTATAGAATGTTACAGTTCAATGCATGTCCAACACCGTTTTGCCTTCTATTTTATTATTTGATATCTGTGCAAGCACCCATGTATGTCTGCAGACTCGTGGATCTGTTGTTGTTCCCACATCTTCTGAGCTATATAAGAAGACTCCCTTGACATCTGAGTTGACAATTATTTGTTTGTGCTGGGTTATCTTGTTCGACTGATATTTATTTTGCGATGTAAATGAAGTCCCACTTACCTCTTTCTCTTTTAATCTCCCATGGATGATCTTGTTCAAGATTTGTCCTTACATTGGCAATAGCATTATTCCACTGCAATTTATGCAATGCTGTAACTCTTATTTCTTTGGCAACTTGGCTAGATAATCCTTCCAGCTTGCTGGCAGTTTCTCACAATTAACCAAAGTTCACAAGCTACATTAAATGATACCCTATCAAGTTCAAACATTAAGCTGTAAATGTGTCCATACTTACTCTATCTTGACACAAAATGAAAAAGCAGCAGCTGATGTATTCTTCACGGCCTCCACTTTTTCCTGAGCTGCATGCTGCAAGTGTTGAAAATTCAGCCCCCATGGCTAAAAGCTACCTCCCAGCTTACCTACCCCTCATCAACAACCCAGCCCAATGCAAGTGGAGCGCTTTACTTTTTTCACATTCCTGATGTTGTACCTATTATTTCTCACATAAAATCATTAAACTATGGCATTTTCCCCTCTACTCTAGCTACTCCACATGATGATGTCATGTCCTGTGACATCACAGGACTCAGTCTGGCAACAACTTAATATAAGAGAGTGCTGGAACTCACTGGTTGTGGGAATTCCCAATAAGACAACAAATGCACCTCAATAATGTGCCATCTAATATTCAATGTTATTTAAACACATAAGAGTGGCCTTTTCTATCAAACTTTTTTTTGTGTGGCTCATCTGCCTTATGCAACAAATCAATGACTACAGATCTAATGAAAGCAAGTCCAATCATTGTGACAATAAATGTACATTGGACATAATATGAACATAAATTCACAAACCTTGTCTGCATAGTGAATAAGGCTAAAATCTGCATCTGCCCTAAAGTCTGGTTTTTCAAACTTTGGGTGGCTTGTGTGCTGTGCCATCAGCTTCTCCACAAAGCTCTTGTCTGTGGCTTTTGGGAATAAACATTCTTCGTCTAGCAGAGCCAGGATACCCATGGGCTAAATGAGGAAAACTTCTTTAACAAATCTTGTGCACACAAAAACTGGAAGTGTTCAAAAAGTTATGTACACATCTGCAAAAAGATATATCACGACTTATGAGATCTAAACAGGTGTGAATAAGCTATGAAATATAGTGACAAAAATACTGTTTACATAGTCCATTCTTTCAAGTTATTATGACTGCACTATAGTTTTCATACTTTTGAAATAAAAACAGCTATCCCCTTAAAACAACACAGCATTTTACTATACTTGCCCATGCCACATTTTATGAATAAATGTAAATGCATATTATAAAGATACATTATTTTTATTTCATTATGTTATCACTCCATAAAATCTAATCACTTTAAATTTGTACAAATTAGAAAAATACTATATTATATCTCAGCATACATCAAAATTCCTACCGGCCCACCCATCCACTCACTGATTATAAATTCCTACCCACACATCCACCTATTCACCAGTGTACGGTAGTTTTCCCACCCACCTTAGTGAGTCAGCTTCTTCATTCGCAAGGATCCTACAGTAAAATGGGATCCACTGTAAAACAACTATCTTGAAGTGCCAACACAATTTGCAGAGGGCTGCTCTTAAGGTCTTTATTTCTCTAACACTTAAGTATTGTTATTACTGATTTATTACTTATTATTGTTATTATCTGTGAAAAAACATTACTTGTCTGTCCAAACTTTTTTTTGCCATTATAGCTTCTGCTGCAGTTTTCAGTGCATCTGCTTCTGCTCTGGATCACTAGAAAATTTACCTTCTGCTACGGACATTTTGTTTTCCCTGTGTACTGTTGTTTATTATCTTCTTCTTTGTTCAACCTCAGACGTCAACTTGAATATGTTCAAAGAAAGCAGTGGTCAGTCTGAGGCTGTTGACATCTCCGTAGAGCTTTGCTAGGAATGGCACTGGTGATGGCCACATGCGCTTTCTCTGTTCCTCATATGTTGGGCATCCCTGAAGCAGATGCACAGTAGTCACTACGTCAGTGCCACATCCACAATCATCAGCAGTTCCCATCCCTAACTTGCTAACAGATGGTATCCCAACCCGTTGTGACCTGTGCGAAGTCTGAAGTTTACCACCCATCAACCTCTGCTAAGCTGGTAATAATAATAATAGCCCCTTCAGTCATAACTGACTATGGGAATGCGCCCCTGAGGTGACAGCCCTCAACTGCTTATTTTCCTGGTGCTCCTTTCGACGTTTTCTCCTCACCTCTGCTGGTAATACGCATCATTTTTATTGTGGCCTGGATGTTCTGCTTCCCACTTGCTCGTATATCTGCGCTTGATAAAATTCTTGGCCTCTTCATAAGTTAAGCTTGTGTCAAGCTGAGGTAGCTTTCCCCCTTCCTTTGCCAATCTGTTGATGTTGCAGTGAGAAGGGATCCACTGTATAACGCTTTTGAATTGCTTACACAGTTTGTGAAGTGTTACTCTTAGGTCATCCAGGTAGGCATTATTTTCATTCTTCAGTGTTGCAATCACTGACAGCGCATCTGAGAAGATAGCTACTTGTCTCCTTTTCTTCTGTCATTAGGACTTCTGCTGCAGTTTTTAAGGCATCTGCCTCTGAAGTTGCTCAAGAATTTTCTTGTTGCGACTGACAGCTTTTTTTGTATGCCATTGCTTAAGCTCATAAAGACTCCTCAACCCCTATCTTCTGTTGCATTTACTGCTGATCCATCTGTGCATGTATGGATCCAGGTGTTTCTTGGGTAGTGTTTCTCTATATATTTTGTGGTTAGGTCTCTTCTTTCTGTTTGATTTTGGCTGTTCTCTCTTTCAATACCTGGAATATTTTCTATCATTTCAGGCAAGTACTCGTTTCCAAACTGGTATCTTTTGTGCAGTGTAGATGGGCGTAGCTATTGACATTGCATTGATGGGGTCTGCTCTCATCTTTGTTTTGACTTTTTCAACAAAGTTGCTTCACTTCAGTCTTCCCCTTCCAAGTCCATTTATTTTCTGGTACATTGAGTGGTCCTGTCAGCCTCCTGAATTTCTCAGCTTGTTACTGGGCTCTGCTATCTCTTCTAATCCTCCATTGGTTGGAGGTATGTAATCTTTTCCAACTCTTTAATGGGTGTTGACTTTATGCCCCCCATTATGTTTCTCATTGCTTGGTTTTGGGTTCTGTTTATTTTATCGGCTTTTCTTTGTGCTTCACTCTAATTGTTGTTTTGCCTATTCCCATGAATATCTTTTCTCATTGAAACTCGGAGATTGAACTTAACTCTACTCAATTCTTGACTTTTTAAGGTTTTTTGTGTGGTTTTTAGGTAACATTTTTTAAAAGCATTGTAAAATATTTTTAAATATATCAAACCTATCAGTATTATATATCAATGTGTTTGGAATTGAATGGACCTTAGTATAGTAGTAGTTATTTTGGGATTTGCTTTACCTTGGTTGAGTAGTAACAAGTTAATTACATAATTAGGTGCAGAAAAAATAACAAAAATTTACATACACTGAAATATTCTAAGGAAAAAAAAAACTAGCAAATGCAAAATGTACAAAACAGTGGCTCTTATTTAAAAGTATGTCCAATTTTGTATACGATTTGAAAAAATTACACAAATCTGATCATAAATTTATTAATAAACAAATTTATTTAATTATTAGGTAGAAAGGGGTAATAACTGGGCATTTTGTACATGATTATGATATTACAAAATAACCTCTAAAATCTTTAAAAATGCATAAAACCAATACATATACATGCATCAATATGTTAGAAGATTAGACAATCTTTGAAGGACCGAGGACTAGAATGGAACCAAGCCAGGAGGAAGACAGCCGATAGAATAGTATGGCGCTCTCTCTTAGAGAGGAACGACTAAGTAAGTAAATAAATTGTTAGAAGATGAATAAACTGTATTTGTAGCAATAATTTATCACAATTTAATTATTCAAGGTCAAATTAATTGCAGAACTGGGCATAAAAATGTTTCACTACATTACATTGCTTAGCTTTTAACTCTCTAAATTCCCCATTAACTTATGTTCGTCTAGTAACTTCTGAATATCCACTAGCTGTCATAACTTATGTTCGTCTAGTAACTTCTGAATATCCACTAGCTGTCATAACTTATGTTCGTCTAGTAACTTCTGAATATCCACTAGCTGTCATAACTTATGTTCGTCTAGTAACTTCTGAATATCCACTAGCTGTCATAATTTATGTTCGTCTAGTAACTTCTGAATATCCACTAGCTGTCATAAAATTAGACATGATAGAAACTGTTTTATTATCCCTCCACTGAACTGTTAACTTCTCCATCTCCATGATGCAACACGTCACTGCGAGCTGATTTTGTTTTCAAATGATTTTATTTTTTTTTAAAGGCTGGAAAACCTTTTCTTTTTGTTTGTAATACTTTCCCATGCACAAACACCTTCTTTTAAAAGATACTGTAAAAGCTGTACATTAGTGTAAAAATTATTTTTTTAAATAGGCGCTAGCCTTGGTTAACATGAGACTTTATTAGTCTCACAACTACATCATAAGCCAAACTAAATGGGGAAGTTTAGGAATCCTTACCAAGATAACTGTAAAATCATGTGTATATCCTGTGTCAGCCTCAACAAGGATCCATAATTTAATTCCTCATGTGCTTGACTTATCTCTAATATACTGCCTAAATAGACACCTGCCTTTACTGCTAACCATCCGTTATTTGTGCAAAAATGTTGTTGAAGCTGATAACGTTTCTTGCATGTCCTATGAATTAAATCAAACAGAAAGCATACTTTCTAAGATGGTTTGGCCATGTCTGCAGAATGGGAGAAGATCGGCTACCATGACAAGCATGGGAAACAAAGAGCCAAGGATCCAGACCCCCAGGACGACCCAGAGTCCGCTGGGAGGACAACATTAGACAATCTTTGAAGGACCGAGGACTAGAATGGAACCAGGCCAGGAGGAAGACAGCCGATAGGATAGTCTGGCGCTCTCTCTTCCAAACCTCTACACCTCACGGTAGAAGGGGAACGACTAAGTAAGTAAGTAAGTAAGATGAACCCTAGGCAACAGGGTAGAAACTCCACCATCCAATTCATTTTAGCCTTTGAATCTGTAATGGAAGAATTTAACATATTGTTAGTTACAGTTTGATAAACTATGGGTGATTGTTTTTTAAATCACACATTCTACATTATAATTTAATCTTTAAAATTAAAAGAAATAAATAAATAATTACAAACTTTAAATATTTTTAAACATTATCCCTCCAAAGAAATGTATAAAATCCACCAGTTTGTGGTGTTTTATTTTGTTTTACTGTGTATCTGTTCGGTTTTGCAGATATAAATGTCCTTAGCAACCGTTGCTATGGATAGTAACCTTTAAAACATGAAGTAAACAATTTGTGTTCACAATAAATGTTAAAATCATTACCGATTTTACTAGAAAATAGGGTATAGTAACTATTTAAATGGTAGTTTAAAAAAAAATTAGGTCACTAGGCTATGACATTCAATTGAAATGCCTGGCACTAGGGTTAGACTTACGTTCGCACAAGGTACCTTGCCGCATCTGCTTCATAAATTGGGTCAGCAGGGACATTATGGTCAATACCCATGCCTGAATCCAATGTTTCAGTGTCCCAGACATCATCATCCGTAGAATCAGTGATGAATTCATCACTGAAATATCGCTGAAGTTCATTATTTTAATATTTTTCAGTGACAGTGAAATCCCACTTTACCGAAAAATTCAAAATGGCGGCGAGTGTTTTCAGTGTTCAGTCATGACTTTAACATTGATTATTTTCTTATAAAATTTGTTTTAAATGAAAACTTTTACGTTTTAAATAGATTTTATGTAGTATTTTATTATAAAATAATGATATTAATTGGGAAAAAATGTTTTTAAAGTACTTTCTGTGACTTCAAAATTACCCTCCATACACGTTCAATTTCTAAGGATAGAAATGAAGAGAGTTAATGTTAGAGTGGATGGGCTTGCAGTTACTATAGAACTTATGGGGTTTTTTTTAAAAAAACAAGGCTAAACCATTTCTTTACATGCTTTTGTTTGAAAAAAAAAAAAAAAAAAAAAGGAGAACAGGATAAATGACACTGTAAATGGCTGACATTCCGATAATGACTATTTGAACACACACATTTTAGATATAATTTACCTTCTCCAGCAAGTCAATGGTAGGCTGTAAGTCCAGTCCAAAGTCAATGAACTTCCATTCTATGCCTTCTCTTTGGTACTCCTCCTGCTCTAGAATGAACATGGTGTGGTTGAACAGCTGCTGCAGTTTTTCATTGGTGTAGTTGATGCACAGCTGCTCAAATGAGTTCATCTGAAATATGTTACAGATTATTAGCACATGCTCATAAGGTTCTCAGTAGAAGCCATCCTAATCAGATACCGCATGTACTGTGCTTACAGCCTTAAGATACAGGACCTTCAACACAAAGCATGTATTTTTTCTTCGTGATAATAAAAACTAACAAAATCATCTAACTCTCCACATCATTCTACATTTTTGATAGACAATAGTATACTTCAACTCATAAAACATTACTGATGTATGAGCAAATTTCTCATTTACTATATATACTAATAAAAGACAATATTTGTCTGCATGAAAAATGCATCCTTCAATACAAAACACATCAATGTATCACAGTATTGGTAACTGTTTTCTCTTACAGTCACATGACCATCATGTTTCTTTTTTTTTTTGCTACATACAGAGCATGGAGCTACCATTGCTGCTGTCACCTTGGCCTGCACCTTCACATACTCTTGTAGCGGTGGTATCTGTAGTATGTTGGATTACATGATAAGGTTGCCAGCCCCCTCATATTAGTCGTGCGGAGAATTGGTCCCATTCTTTATTTCTCTCATAAGACCCCAGGGAACTAGACAGGGCCTTCTCTCTAGTCCTGTACTTCAAAACAAATTTATGTCATTTGAGAGTTAGCCATAACATAAAAGTGTATGTCAGATTTGTACTCTCTATCAATTACACTGTGTCTGTATCAGTGGTGACTAACTGGCTACACTCAGGCCTCATATTCTTCTTGTCGCTCCTTTAGGAGCATGGAACCAGCACTGTTGTTGTTCAAAGACAGCCTGCACTAACTCACCCATGGAGTCAACCCTGCAGCCCTGTCTCCAGGAAGCCTTCACCAAGCATTTACATGCTCCTACAGCAGTGGTTTCTATTGGCATCAGTTTTACATGATGGGGTTGCCAGTTCCATCAATCAGCTCACACACACGTGTTTGAGCAAATTTCTCATCTCCATTCTTAAATAAGCATAGACAATAGCTAGCTGGAGAAAAAAAACTGTTGTTTTCTCTTACAATGACTTGATCATCATCATTTTCCTATGTTTGCTCCATATCCATATAGGGAGTGTATGGAGTCACAGCTGGCCTCTTGTAGAAAGCCTGCACATACAGCAGTGGTTTCTGTATCAATCAGCTTTACGTGATGAGGTTGCCAGCCTCATGCGACACCTCATATTAGTCACCTTGTACCACATGCCTGAGGGTGTAGTAATCCTATTCTTTCTTTGTCTCATAATAGACTCCTGTGAACTATGGGGGCAATAACATTATTCCTCTTCTCTTCCTCCACTTTCAGACGTCGACTAGAATATGTTCAAAGAAAGCAGTGGTCAGCTTGAAGCTGAATAACATTATAATATGTACAAAATACATTCCCATTATTTTCTGTAACTTTTTCTTCAAATGCACATGCATTTGTGTTACTGTAAAAATTAAAAATGAAGTACCTTAAACACCAACAATATACATGCTTGTTAAGCAAAAAAATACAGATAATAAAGTCTACTGCTGATTAAACATGGAGTAATTCTACACTATAAATACCAAAATTGAAGATATAGATGTGTATTCACATTCTACAAACAATTCTAGAATTCACGCAAACTGTTCGCATAAGTGAATCTAAGTTCTTTAACAAACATATAAAAGAATTAAGTTGATTTTTTACAAATATTTTCATGTATAAGTAATAGCCAGTAACAGGAACTTTGAATTACTGAACGAAGCACTGTAACTGACTGCATCTTAATAAACGAGTCTGCACATTTGGTACTGTAACAGTATTTATCATTTTTGACATCATTCAAGCAAACATAAACAAGTTTGCTGCAGACTGCCCGAAGAAAATTACAAACATGCAACAACAGATTCAGGTGTCAATTCTCCACCAATGTTCAAAGCACGCTTTGAAAGCAAATCAATCTAAAATGAAAGTCATAACTCTGACACAAATGCACACAACAGTGAGATTTCTCAAATGAGAAAAAAATTATCTTAAAAGCTCTTCTCAAGGTGTGACAAAAGCTCAACTTCCAAAAAGTAAAAATAACCTTGAAATTTAAAAATTCTCAATTACATTTCCTCACCGCCTTCCATCTTTTGGTACCATCCCTAGGCTTTAAAAAAAAATGTTGGAGTTTATCAAATAATCTAAAGTAGGCTAGAGATAGATAGAATGGTGCTGTTTACACTCCACAACTACTAGACATGTTACAAAGTTGGTGATATGGTGATTATTCTAATTCGTATCTATGTTATGTGGAAAATATATTGGAAAAACAGGGTAAGAAGATCAAATTCTTGGTGTCTTTTGTTTATTTGGTAGAGGATATTTAGCATTAAAAAACAAATGACTAAAATTAAACCATGTGCGTAACAATATGGTCAAATAACCAGTACAACGACTATGAGTCAGAATAATTCTGACACTACTTCAGTTAAGGCAATAGAAATGCCATGCTACTGCGCAGTCCATAATGTTTTACTTCAACATTCTCGGAGCACAGACAGATGATGGACAATATGGCTTCCATATGCATATTTCTCGCACATATGCAGAGCTCTACTAGCAAAGTAACTAAGGCAGGTTACTGTTAATGCTAGTCACATACGCTGTATGCTTGTAATATCAGCCATTTTGAACTTCCATATCAAAAACATACAACAACAATAGATTAGATGTATTAGCCATTAACAAAGAACAGCCAAAATATCATCCATGAATTATTCTTGGTCAATTTTTAACCATTAAGGGGAGAATACACCAAAACTCTTAAGCCACACATTTCATAATAATTGGACATCTAGCACAACACTGTGCATTCCTCATGCTCACAACTGTGGTATGTTGACACACTTGCAAGTCAATTAATAAGGAATGTGCATTCAAACTAAAAATCCAACAATTGTCACATCCAGTGATTACCTTATCCTTTGTCTGAATGAGAGATAAAAATACAAAGTTTTAAAGCTGCAATTTATAGTTTCATCTTTGTAACTATACACCCCCCAACATGTGAGGTGTAGCACCAAAACTAGCTCAAAACAGTAAGTCTTATTAAAAAACTGGAATGGGTGCTTGTTGTGGACATGGTCAGATTAATTTTATCAAGAAGAAAAATGTTCAGCAAAATTTTTGGTCCAGGCACTTTTCTCACTCTCATACCAAACTGATATGCTAAATTCTGGATGTCTAAACTACACTGGCTGGACAGACAGTAACAGCTTTGTTATTCAGCATTATACAAACAATCCACACACAAAAAATAAAAACTAGGCTTACTTAACTGGAATTGTTGAGCTGTAGGAAAATAGCCCCCCCCCCCCAAAAAAAAGAGCCAACCAACACATTGCTATATGCACCTCAAATATCAGTTTTTTTCCCCCACTCACTGTAGTACTAAAGCACAGCAGCTAGCAGCTGTAAACAGTCACTGACTGATCTCTTTATAACTGATTCTTGCTACCTAAAAAATGTATATATATCAGCACTTTAGCTGACACAGAACACATTCATCAATCATCAAGAGTCAAGCCATGAGGTGTAAATGGTCAGGCCTCTACAGATCTCAATCCTTCATGCTCTATACAAACTCATCTGTTGACTTCTTCCCATCCAAAATGTCAGGCTGTCCCAATACCAATACCTTTTCCCTGTCTTCCTCTACTTCTCTCCTTTTATCTACCTCTTATGCCATGAAGCACTGCAGATTGGACAGATTATTGACTTCCAAGGCAATTCATGTATTGCAGCCTGGTGTGCTGTTAAGATGTCTGGCACCCTCCTTGATCCATCTTCTTCTGGGCCATCTTCAATACTTGTGTCTATTCCATTTTCAGATTACTGGCCCATGCTGCTGGCTAATTGGGATTCACCTCACTAGTGTTAATTTTAAAAAATCTATTCTTTGTGTAATAGTCCGATAAGTAGGAAGCACTAGATAGTAAGGTACTTTCTCAAACATATCTGATGATTTGATTTGCACTCAGCATGGAGAGAGTGAAATTTTTACAGTTAAGAATAAATTCATGTTAGGTTACACAGAATTTATGTAAATTCAGAAGAAACGTTAAATTATTTTGAAGAGACCAGTTTTGTTTTAATTGGTGCATCATTTAAATACTCCATAAAGTGTCCCATGTATGCTACTGACCATTTCTTGTTAGTGAATATTTTAAATTCTGAAAGTTTCTGAAGTTTATAAGCTGTATCATTGGAATAAAGTGACACTTAAAGCTGCATTTTTGAGAAGACGCTAATATTTGTGATTATCTTATTCACTTCATTACTCTCCTTCTCAGGATTAATTTTGAACTGTTAAAAAAAATAAATCTTGAGACTAATGTATGATTGCAGACTTTTGTTTCAATAGTTAAAAGAATAACATTTTGAGCTGGATTGACAAATGGGGTAGTGTTCGCATTAGCAGGCAAACCTGGAGACACAAGGAGTTTATTATCACATATTTATTTATGTACCACCTACTCTATACTTAAGTTCATTTAAAGTTTTCCTGAGTTGTGTTCATAAATGTTTACAATACAATGAAGTTCCAAAAAAATATTGTTGGACGATGATAAGATAAAGAAAGTGATTGTTGCATGGAGAAGCAATGATCAGGTTACTGTTTCCTTGTTCAGTCTTGTTTTTTTCTTTGTACACTATCTTCTAATACTAACACTTCCTACAGGTCTCTTTCAGTACCTGCATTAATACAGTGTTATCAGCATTGTGCAAGTTATTTACGTTGTAACATCGAACCTGCGTTCCTTGCTTAGCTTTAACTGACCCAATGTTTTCACTGTAAAAATAGAACAGATCAAAGTACACGTCCTTACTTCACCGCATGTTTTATTGGTTAGTAATTACCCCATTTTTCCCCACTCTTGGAGTCCTATTTGCTTCCACCACATACTTTAGATACTTTCCCATAAATATTTATGTTATCTAGCAATTGGATGATATCTCATTTTGCCAAAAGAATGAGTACAATTAATGAAACTGATATAAAAGATTTTTCTGTATATTTCCAAGTCTCTCCATAAGCATGAGTGTTATCTATGCAGCACAGTGCAAGTGCTTACCTCCTCAATAAATCTATGCTATTCATAATCAATTTCCATTTCTAGTATCATACTCTTTCATTCATGATTTGTAATAATTGATGTTATGGCAGCTGGTCCTTGATCCTCACAATCACTGGCACCTGGTCTCTTGGTGAGGTTATGAAAGTAAGACTTTAACAGATCAACTGGTGTATGTATATCTGCTGTTGCCAATATCCACACCACATCATACAAGAAATAATGTAGTAGCACACCCAGAATGTTTGTTGAACTCAGTCCTAATGAAGACTGTCTCACCAGAAGAAAAGAGACACGTCATCAGGCACCCACCACTTGTTCCGTGTGTTCTGTGCCCTCTTAAGTGCTAGTTAAATTTGCACTATGGTTCATGATCTTCGATTTTCATTGTTGTATATGAAGTCATTGTTACTGTACATGTCAAATGCATCATGGTGTTCTAGTGAGTGTAAAACTATTATATTAACTATAACACTGCTACAGCCCTCACATTGCAAATCTATAAGTATGGAGCACTGTAACATTTAACACATAAAGTGTGAGACCAGGTGCAGTTTTACACAATCACTAGAACAAGCATGCCAACTTCCTCAAGGCAAACTAGACACAAAACAAGTAGAAATTGATATTTAAAAAAAAAAAAAAAAAACTACCATATCCTAGAACAAGACAATCTTATATGGTAGTGACTAAGAATGGGAAAATTATACAGCACTAAGATGCTGTGCTGCAGTGAAACATTTCTTAAAGTTATTTATTTTCACATTTGTTTTAAGTTGGAAAGGTATCACTAGCCTATATGTATCCTCTTTTTGTTTTGTGTTTATGACAGTATCAATTTTAGACATCTAGTACAATTTATTATCCCCAAAATTCTGGAATGCTAAATAACAAAGCCACTACTGTCAATTTTTTTTAGAAATAGCAAAAATAAAACTGGTGGCTCAAACTTATATACCACTGAAAACAGAAAAACCATAATGAGAGATTTCTACCTTAAAGATCTCAAAGCCGGCAATGTCCAGAATACCAATGAAGCTTGCACCTTGTCTCTTGGTGCGATCCAGAGACTTGTTGATGCGCATCACAATCCATTTGAACAAACGCTCATACAGGGCTTTAGAGATGGCCTCAACAGCAAACTCCACCTGTGCACAATCACACAAAATAAAATCAATATCAAATGAGCTTGGTATGCATTAAAGTAATTAGAATGTATAATTGGAAATATTGTCAATTCACTTTTTTATTAGCTGAAATTTCAACCATCAATCAATACCCTTTAGCTCCCCAAGGAGCATAGGCCTTCAACAAACACAAGCCAAGTCTTCCTGTCCTGTGTCATCCGCTCAAGTTCTTTTCATGTTTTCCTCATCATCATTTTCACCTCTGTATCCAGTTCTCTTCTCCATGTGTTTTTTGGTCTACCCCTCTGCTCTCTTTCTCTGTGGATTCCAGAACAAGGACTGCCTTGTAATGCTATCAACAGGTTTCCTCAATGAGTGTCTTATCCATCACCAGCGTTTTCTTCTCAACTCTTGTTCCACTGGCACTTGTCTAGTTCTTGTCATCAATTCCACATTTGTGACTTTGTCATACCATTTCAGTCCTTCTATTCTACGCAAGCACCCGTTTATAAAAGTCTGTAGCTTTTTGGTTGTTGTTTTTGTTGTTCTCCATGTCTCAGAGCCATACAATAGGATTGACTTCACATTTGAGTTGAAGATTCTTATTTTCGTGTTGGACTTGATTTCTCTTGTTCTCCATATGTTTCCCAATGCAATGAAAGCTCCTCTTGCTTTTTGTATTCTTATTTTGATAAAATAAAATCAATATCAAATGAGCTTGATATGCATTAAAGTAATTAGACTGTATAATTGGAAATATTGTCAATTCACTTTTTTATTAGCTGAAATTTCAACTGCTATGCTAAAAAAACAGGACAGATGTCGTCTATTACAAAAAAGTAATTAATTAGTTGTCTTGGCTCCCTTTGACGTTGGTAACAATGATCACATTCATACTTTCCATCCTGTTCTGTCTGTATTTCTTTTCCATGTGCTTCTTGGCTTTACTCTTTTCCTCTTCTTAAAGAAGTTCCATGTCAGTGTGTGACAATTTATGCTTGACTTAATTTAGTGTGTTTTTCTTATCTGTTGCTTGTTAGGCTTTTCTGATTCTCTCCTGTCATGGTTTAATTTCTGGCAATCTCCTGTCACATAATTTTTAAGATCTTCCTTTACATTATCTGCTTACAAATGTGTGTGTAATTTTTATTGTTTCCCCCACTATAACAATATTATTTTAACGCCAATACTTGATTATGATGTCCCATGTACTATTATACAAAGGGAAAAAAAAAGCAAGCTCAGATGACTAGAACCTGTAAAATGAGCAGAAGACACAAGGCAATTCAATGCAAAGTAAGCAGATAGAATATTAAAACTGAACCTGAAATGATAGGAATGGGTTTGAGAACTAATAGGAGGAGATAAATGAAAAATGCATCTGCACATATTGTAGCATACAAGTTTATAATGCTTAAAGAAGAAGCACATTACAGACAAGGTAAACATTTTCATTTAGGGATCACCTTCAAGGCTCCCACCTAAATAACAAATGCAAATTATCACCATGTTTCAAAAAATCAAACCAGAAATAAATAAGAACACAATTTAAAAAAAAAAAAAATTTAAATCACATCATATTTAATACACACATACCTGAGCTTTAGTCTGAGCCTTGGTAACAAAGTCTCTGCCGACCTTGATCTTTGGCTTAAGGAATGCCTGGGTCAAAGCAGTGACAGGGACTCCTAACAAGTGGCACACCTTCTGGGCAACTGCAGGAAACAGTACAATTTGTGTCTGTGATAAGAGCTTCCTAATTCAACAACTACTGCTTCCAGCATTCATTCATTATCTCATCTGCTCCCTGTGGAGCCTAGGCCTTCCACAGATTCATGCTAAGTTTTCATGTCCTGTGCCATCTGTTCATGTCTTCTTTATCAATTTCATGTCTGTAATCAATTCCCTTCGCCATATGTTTTTTGATCTCCCTCTCTTTTATCCAGGAGAATCCAGAAAAAGGACTGCTTTGTAATACTATCAACTGGTTTCTACAATGTGTACCCACGGTCACTGTCTTGTCCTCACCTCTAGTTCCACTAATATTTATCTGGTTCTTTCCATCACTTCCACATTAGTGATTTTGTCATACTATTTCAATTCTATCCAACAACAAGCACCCATTTATGACTTCTTGGTTGTTACTGTCGTTCTTTCCGTGTTTCAGTAATGCAACAGGACTGTCGTGACATCTGAGTTGAAGATCTTTATTTCTTTTGGTTTTCATGTACAGATCAATGCAGTGAAAGTTCTTTTTGCCTTTTGCATCCTTATTTTGATATCACTGCCCCTTCCTCCAATTTGATTTATATTGCTGCCAAGATATAAGTCGACATCTTGTAGGGATACTTCTCAGGTGATGTCTATGAAAACCACCAACAACAAAAAAACCACCCTAATTAAGAGGATAAAAAATAACATTTTTGACACACACAAAAAACTATAATCTTAAAAGATACAACTGACAATATAGCCAAGAAAGTTGTTAATATCTGTGTTAAAATCCTTTTAGTTCCATGTGGAATACAGGGCTGTGGCTGTTGTTAATCACAGAGTTTTAATTCTGGGCCTTCTTCAACTCTGGTCCTTGGCTTCCATTTCCACCACTCCTTTCTCTTTGGCCTCTCCATTATTCTCTTTAACTGCAGGATTCAATCAAAAACATGTCTAGTTATACTGGTTGGTTATTTTGAGGGTGTGTGTCTTATCCATTTTATTTCTTTATTGCTAATAAAACAGGTCTATAAAGTCTGCCAAGCAACTATACCACCTACCATATATCAGTTTCTAGACAATACCAGTCAAACAAAACAGTTCAACTATCAGTCAGATCACTGCTAACCTGTATCGTCTGGCAGAACAGCTTGGTCAGAGTTCCTTTCCTGTTTAAACTGCATGTTCCCCAACAGGAGAACAGCTGAGACAGTACGCAGGACAGCTACAGAAAATAAGGTCACAATAGGTTAATGACAAAACTATTTCTTTTCATTCAAACATCAATTGTGATTATCCATATAAATGTACTCCTGTTTAATATTAAGCCTATTATACAACTATTCTTGTTCTCTGACCACATATAACAAAATCTGTTTCTCTCGTAAAATAAGAAGTGTAACTCAGGCATATCATCATACTGTTTCTCCCTCACAGGGTTTATTCAAGGCCATGCTGTCAATCTACCTGTTTCTCTTATAAGCCTTCACTCTTGAAGACATACTCTACATTTTGCTTCTCTTCCCTACAAGGACAAAATTACGTCTGGGACTTTTACTGGACAAGGTGAATTTGAGTTTGCAGTGGTCTGTAGTCAGTCTGAAAATTATCACTTGATATCTTCTTGGTAAGGTGTATTCTGTTTGTATCTGACCACAGGTGCTATGTGCTTTCCCTTTAACATCTGTTTGGCAGCTTTTTAGCCTTTAGCACGCTGCGGTCGCAACGGTGCACCAGAGATACTATATTTTCTGCCAGCTGCGGCCGCAATGCTGCTACTTTCGGATAGAGTTGGTTTCCTGCTATATAACGTGTGTACACGTCATATTACTCCCGGATGTTTAGTATTAATCTTATTTGCGAAAGAGTTCACTTCCGATTCTGATTAGTGACGGGTGTTCATTCATAACCCTCCACTCCCAAAGGAGCATAGGCCTTCAACAAACACATGCCAAGTCCTCCTGTCACATGCCATCATCTCAAGTTCTTTCCACATTCTCCTCATCATTTTCACCTCTGTTTCCAGCTCTCTTCTCCATGTGCTTCTTGGTCTACCTCTGCCTCTCTTGCCCTGGGGGGTTCCAGAACAAGGATTGCCTTGTAATGCTATTAACAGGTTTCCTCAGTGTGTGTCCTATCCATCGCCTTCTTTTCATCTCTTGTTCCACTGGTACTTGTCTAGTTCTTGTCATCAGTTCCACGTTGGTAACCTTGTCATACCATTTTAATCCCTCTATTCTACGCAAGCACCCATTTATGAAAGTCTGTAGCTTTTTGGTTGTTGTCTTTGTTGTTCTCCATGTCTCAGAGCCATACAATAGGACTGACTTCACATTTGAGTTGAAGCTTCTTATTTTCGTGTTGGATCCGATTTCTCTTGATCTCCATATATTTCCCAATGTAATGAAAGCTCCTCTTGCTTTTTGTATTCTTATTTTGATATCGCTGTCTGTCCCTCCAACTTTGTCTATATTACTGCCAAGATATGTGTACGATTCTACATCTTGTATTGGTGTTTCTTCAAGTTCAACCCTGTTATCATTACCTGCATTTATTCTCATTATTTTTGTCTTTTCCCTGTGTATTTTCAGACCCAATTGCTGTGACCTCTCATCGAGTGTTTTCAATTTGTCCTGCATCTGATTACGATTATGGGACAGAAGAGCTAAGTCATCAGCAAAATCCAGATCATCCAACTGCTTAGTCAGAGTCCACTGGATTCCATTTCTGTTGTGTGTTGTCGATGATCTCATAACCCAGTCTATTGCTAGTAAGAAAAGAAATAGAGACAAGAGGCATCCCTGTCGCACTCCTGTTCTTATCCCAAACGGTTCTGTAAGCTGTCCTTCGTGAAGAACTCTGCATGCCATGTCTTCATATGTTTTCTTTATTAAATTAATGATCTTCAGGGGAACTCCATAATGCCTCATCAATTTCCAAAGTGATTCTCTGTCTACACTGTCAAATGCCTTTTCGTAGTCCACAAATCCGATGTATAGTGGTGAATTCCATTCCAGACTTTGTTCAACTATTATTCTCAAAGTGGCTATCTGGTCTGTACATGATCTGTTTTGTCGAAAACCTGCCTGTTCATCTCTCAGTTTCTTGTCTATGGATTCTTTTAATCTCTCAAGGATAATCCTGTTTAATACTTTTCCTGGCACTGATAGTAACATTATTCCTCTATAATTTGTGCACTCTTGTAAATTTCCCTTCTTAGGCAACTTAACCAGATATCCTTCCTTCCATTCTGCTGGTATCTCTTCCTTTTCCCAGACTTTACCAAGTAATTTATATAACATCTCTGTAGCCGTGTCGATATCTGCTTTTATGGCCTCTGCTGGAATGCCATCAGGTCCAGCCGCTTTTCCATCTCTTAGAAGCTTTATGGCTTTCTTTATTTCTTCCTTCGTTGGTCTTTCACCATTAATTTGTAGCTCTTCTGCTGGCTGGATGTCCGGGGGGTTTTGTGGAGCTGGTCTATTGAGGAGGTCACCAAAATATTCTGTCCACCTCTTCATTTGCTCCTGTATATTGAGTGTATTCGCGTTTATTTTCTGTGCATTTTTTAAATCAAAATCAATCGGCATGGAACAAGCTGCCATTTTCGCTGAAATTTTCATGGGTTCTGACTCCGATGACTTTGTTGGCTTTACTAACGATGATATCGGTTCTCAGAATAATGGGTGATGGCGGAGATGGGGATGACAGTAGTATGTCTAGCGTTTTTGACGATGATTTTGATGAAGTTGATATTCCCAGGGCCCCTTCAATACAACTGCTGCACCGCAGCACGAGGTGCAAAGCTTTCAAAATCAAATAGTTCGTCGACACTCTTCTCCTCTATGGCAAAGCCATGACATACCCTCTAAAGAGCTTAGTGTTGATGAGAGTATAATAACTTTCAAAGGTAGGACCAGCCTTATGCAGTACACAATCTCTTTGTTTGTTGGTTTTTGTTTTTTCATCTTTCCATTCCTCTCTTCCTATCACATCTAACACATACACCAACAAAACTTATATCATCAGATTCATCATTCATTTATTTATATACATACCAGTCTGATAAACACTGCTGCTTGCCCAGTCTTTAAAAAACAAAAAAACACTCACTAATGTTTTGCACTACTGTTCTGCTCTGATAAATCCAAGTCAGAAATACAATGAGAACACAAGAAAAACTAAAACAGCCTGGTTTATGACATTACCTGCAGGGATTCCTATTCTTCATTTATTTGTATGCATTCTTTTCTCTACTATTTCACATGTTTGTCCCCTGACAAAGACCTTGTAGCTATTTCTTTGTCCTCTATCCCAGTTAAGATATTTGATAAGACAGAGGGAGATAGACAAATATAAGAGACAGGCAGAGATACAAGTCATGTACATCAAACAGGGCCAGTATTTGTCAGGAATATTTTCTGACTCATGAATTAGAATTCAAATATAAGTAAATCCAACTACATGCATGCCTGCAAAAAACAAACAAACAAACATCAGACCCTTATTTCTCTTATCTTTCTACTTTCCATCCAAAAGGATAAGTCACTTCTTATTTTGTTGAGTTGTAATGTTAATATGACCTAGCATTTTACCTAATAAAATGGCAGTTAATTGCCTTTTTTGTGATGTTTGTTTCATATAAGTAGGTTGGATAAGAGTCAAGACAATACAATCAAAAAATAACAAGTGACTTCAACTGCACTGTATCTTCTTCTTCTTCCTCGTTCGTCCTGAAAAGGACGGTGGTTGCGTTGTGTCTGTTTGCGCCTAAGCTGTGATATCTGCACCTTTCGGTCGACACATCCGACTTCTGCAAGGCATTTTTTAAGGACCGGGTTTGCCTTCCCATTTCGATCCGTGCTCGCTCAGCCAGCCGGCACTGCTGCAGACTGTTTCCAGGACCACCACGTGGAGGTGGAGCGCGGTCTTGACCAGCTCTGGTTCGCTGGTCCTGACGCAGGCAGTCAAGCTATGAGTCGCTGACTGCATTTACTATTGCTGCATCTTGAGGTCCCAACTGCACTGTATATAAACTTTAAGCATGTGGACAACATGGCGCTGATTATACTTCATCAAGGAAATGTCCTAACTTAAAAACATTTTCAAACTATCTTATCGTCAGTCATAACAAAAGTACAACATTGCTGCTGTCACTGACATGTATATTACATTAATGCTGTAGCGAGACCACAAACAAAATGTGTAATAATTGGAAATTTAATATGAACTGTGTTTGTCAACCCTTCCACAGTTTACAGTAACTATTTTCTGAAACAAAAACTGCCAGAAGCAAAAAGCCACACATTTCTTGGACTTACACTGGACAACAGACTAACTTGGACAAATGAAAGTTATAAATGTCAAGAAAAAGCTAAACATCAAATGACCCTGAAGAAAAGATTGCATGAACTGCTTTTTTTTTTTCCGCGGGAGAGAGAAAGGACAAGCCAGATCATCAAATACTGAAACAAAATTTATACCGACACTGTTGTTATGGAATCCCAGTCTATGCAACTGCTTTAACATCCAACTGATAGAACAATCAGAATATAAAAACTGGCCGAGACTACTAAAGCAATGATATCAACAACAATAAAAGAAATGAGCAAACTGACAACAAAACTACAAGCCATGATTAAAACACTTACAAGACACTATAAAGTACTAAAACTTGCAGAACAAAACTGACAAGGCTTACAAACCACCAAAATGAATGACAGACTTAAAAGACATGGCTGGGTGGACTACAGAGAAGCAGCTTTGCATAAAAAGCAAAATATATAATGACGGTTCAAATACTTTAGTTTTACACCTTGTTACAACTTTCAGCAGTGGTAATTTTAATAAACTAACAATAACACTGGTAATAATAAGTTGTAATAATGATAAAAGTAAATGCCTTAAACTTTGGTGTGATGATTTGTTAAGAAGCAGTAATAATAATAGTAACAATGTGAGAAAGATTACCTTGAAAATAGCACAAGATTTAAAACTAGCAACAACAACATACAAACAAAAAAACTGCAACACACCTGCTTGGTCATCAGGAACAATGCCCATGATTTCCATGGCTTCAGTCAGGTTCTTGAACTCAGCAGTATCATCTATTCCTGGAACAAGAATCTTACCATGGGTCATGTACGCATACTTGCCCCAGTCCTCAAGCAGGAACTCCTCTGTGAAAACAATAAATTTGTCTTGATTACAAAATGTATTTGTAAGCTGCCAAATGACAACAGTACATTTTTTATATCACACCACATTCTGTTCCTACAGAACACCGATGAACATAAATGGCTGCTTTCTTCATAGCAACCCCCCCCCCCCCCCCCCATATTACTGCTCAATATTTATAAATTATCTACTAAATAGACGAAATAGGTAGTATGTACTTCTGCTAAACTGGAATGCATTTTCATACATAAACTAATAGGCTCAGATCATGTGCATTTTCAATTACTTTCTTCAAAATAATGTGGTTATAAAATTGTTTTGATCTTGTCTCCCTGTAATTCCCATCACCTGTTATTAGAATACAAAAGCACTTACGTCTTTGTTTAGG
Organism: Oreohelix idahoensis; assembly: GCA_024509875.1. Taxonomy (NCBI): domain Eukaryota; kingdom Metazoa; phylum Mollusca; class Gastropoda; order Stylommatophora; family Oreohelicidae; genus Oreohelix; species Oreohelix idahoensis. Next base: position 554,412 of record JAMPIV010001777.1, on the reverse strand, counting down.
GCTGGAACCATGCAAGAACTGGTAGAAAATGTGAAAGGACCTCTCATGTTCTGCCTGTCGAACTGCTCTGGATTTTTCCAGAAGGTCTTTGATGAGTTAAGCACAAAATAACGCAACCAATGAATGCAAACCAGATTTCACTTGCCGACACATCCCTACAAGATGTGGAATCATACATGTATCTTGGCAGCAAGGATAAAAAACTCAGCCGCATGCAGTAGCAAAGTAGATATAACAGCAGAAAAACAATCATCTTCTCTGTGACAAATACTCAAGAAAAACTCCATGCAAGTCAGAACTCAATGTTCTGTGCTCTAAGGGGTCCAGGAAAAGACTCTTTCTTTTAACACAAAGTCCCTACAATTGATTCTCTGTCCAGTTGTAAACTGCATTCCTATTTTCCCAATTAGCAATTAACTCAGATTAACCTCTCAACTGACAATCTTACTATGATATTTCTGAGTATCTCTTAATTGTCTACTAGAACTAAGCTCTCTTGCTATACTACACTTCTTGACTCATTCTAGCTATATGATTAATGACATTATTTACTCTCTTGTACACTTCTACACATACCAACATTCATGTAATTAATTTCTTTGCACTTGCAAGTTTCATAAAACAAGCATATGTCACATATTCAAGAAGAAAGGATACATGTCTCAATGTTTGCTCCAGATATATAGCCTGATGAGTCGAAGTTGATGCGAATGAATTTACCCTGTAGAAAATGGTCAAAATTACTTGAATGATGACAAGCGTTGTACAAATTGCAGAACTGAAGTACTTCTGGCTGATCCTAATGACTTATTCAAAGAAATGATGCTAATACCAATGTACAGTATTATATGACTTCAGCTGAGATTTACCTCGTCTATTGCTGCTTTAAAACATGAATATAATACATTATTTAATATATAAACTATTAACACTTTACACATTTCATTATACTTTGTGCAAAAGAAAAGATGTTTCTTTAACATTCTGTTACCTTCAACTACATTTTCCTTGCAACTAAAATATTTGGAAAACAGCACATTGATTTAAATATATGCATTTACTTAAGATCAACAAGGACTATTACTATACCATTTAGAGTCCACATCAATTCATGTAAATGGAAGATTTTGGAATGGAAGAACATGGCTTCGTAAAAATATTTATGAACAATAAAGAAATATGAGATTGTGATCCAAGCAGCAAACGTGTTTTGGAAAAACACTTGAACTTTTTAATCATAAGTTAAGCTTGATGTTAGATCAGCTGCAACAACAGAGGAAGTCAAACTCACAAATCGTGAAGAGTTGTCATTTTTGATGGTTTTGGCATTACCAAAAGCTTCCAAGATTGGATTTGCCTGCAGCAACTGGTTTTCAAGCTCTCCCTGTTACAAAAACAAATGACATGTCAACCAATATAATTCACTGGAAAAGTATTTTTATAAGATCACAAATTTAATTTCAAAGCTTCCTTAAATATAGTTACTTGCATTTGTCAAAAATATAAGCTGGTAAAATAATTCACTTGGTGTTACAAACAATATATCTAAACAGCACCCATTTTGCTACTAACCATGTAGGTGAAGTCTCATTTCAAAATTTACTGATGTAAATAAGTGTTCATAAGATCTAAAAATTAAGTAGTTCTTAAATTAACACAACCTCTATGATCATAAAAATATTCACTTAAACTTGTACACTACAAAAGAGAAGACAATCCTGGAGCTTTAGATGCAAACAGTCATCAGAATGGAGTTTCCTTGCATGCACTGAAATATCATTGTCACATATGTTTAACTCATCTCCAGCTCCAATATAATATTAACATCATTAACAATGAGCCTCTCTCTTTTGTTTGTGCCACAATGTATGTACTTTGAAGCCAACACAACAAGGCAGTAATCGTCAGATCTAAAGAAGCTGTTCTATTAACTATTCTTACATTAACATACTGACTTTGTACACAAAGAAGGTTAAGGTTTGCTGTGGAAAAGGCTGGTATGTATTATTTACATAATGCAAAAGAGAACATTTTTATTCACTTAAGTCATGAATGACTTCTGTTTTTATAGTTCAGATTTTCATGATTAACCAACAAATACATTTAGAATTGCATTATTCAAAAAATTTTCATCTTTTGCTGAATTCATCAATTTGAAGATATACGTAATCTTTATATGTCACTACATAAAACTGTTCCTGAATGTTCTATGCAATATTTTAATTAACACTCCCTGTTCAGAGTAATTTTCTAAGATCATGTGTAAACTATGTAATTCTTTGAGGAACATTAGTGACACTATTTCACTACCCACCGAAGGTGGCTAAAAAAGGTAAATGAAACAACTCTCACAGCATGCAAGGATCCATTTTAACAACACTCAAGTGCAGTTTACAAACATTTAACAGCAATAACAAGTGATGTAATAATGAAATAATGAAACAATACTGATGGCAACAATGATCAAAGTGACAACAGTGAATATAGTAAGAAATAAAGTAAGTATACAGAAGGACAAGGGAGGGGGAAGTAACATTAACATAAATATGTTACTTTCATGTCTTCAGAAACTGAGCTACTTAGAATATCCTGTTTCCAGATAGTGCAAAATTAAACAGCTTTACCAAATTGTGTTAAAGTAGTTGTGTTTAAGTGTCACAGAACAGAAATGAGTGGCTATATAATGGTGTGGTGTGATGCATCAAGATGTCATCAAAATTGGGAAAAGATCAAAGCAGGAGAAGAGAAAAAAGATAAAAGGCAAGTAAAAGAAGAAGAGAAGAACAGGATGAAGATAGAAGAAAGACTAAGAGAAAAGATGAGTTTAATTATTCAACCTAAAAGAAAATTTAAAAAAAAAAAATGGAATTAAGACACAGAAAAAAAGAATGAATGAATGGGCATGAAGGTGACAGTTTTATGATGGTTTGATATAGGTGATATAACAGTATGCTATGTACTTACAAGGTTGAAATCCTTGTTCTAGAGGAGGACAGTGGAGGTCCACATACAAGGGAAAGAGAAAGGAGATAATTGTCAGACATGCCTTATAGTTTACAACAATCAATTCTCTACACATCTGTTTCCAGCACTTGGTTATTACTGACCTGCTGTTACTAAATTTCCTTACTGTACTAGCTAGAATTTATTTTAATCTACATGATTCATTCTTCTGATTTTATTTTTCTTAAGACAAGAGATATCTCTAGCATTGAAATATCAAAAGTTTCTATGCTATTTCATTCAGCTTGTTTGTGGCAGTATTTGCCAACTTATATTCAACTTAATGTGTGATCACTTATGCTAATCTAATTCCAAGGTTTAAATGTTTCTTATAAAAATGTTAAAAATTAGGCAGTCATGCATGTAAGCATGAAACAACCAGCTGGCAGAAATGATGAGTGAAACAAATGGGTGGTGCTAATGTGCAGATAAACACGAGTAAGCAAAGCAGCGATCTTGAAAGCAAATATCAAATAAACGTTACCTCTGATTAGTTTATAGCAAGAGCAAAGATGTAACTAACCTAATTATATTCATCATTATCATCAATTTTCTCTTTCTCCCTGTTATGAAACACGTGGCCACTTATGCAGCTGGCCCCACTTACAGAAAACCTGCACAAAACATTCACATGCTCTTACAGCAGTGGTTCCGATAATTTGTTTTACATGAGGTTGCCAGGCCTATTTACTCATTATATTCAAGTGCTTCATGTTTATGTGTGTGCTGCTTTCTAGCAAAGGTTTTATTTATTTACAACTCCTGAGCTCCTATTTCTTACTATTAAATCTATATTAATATAATCTTTATGTAAAATAGAACATGCCCAAAAAACAGCATTAACAAAAGGCTGAACTTTCAGGTTTACCTGCACAACAAAATAAATACAGTACTTGTGTTGACTACTTAATGTTATCTGTGTCTGGTAGTCCTCAGAGATCTAGTGTGGCCGATTTTTTTTTTTTTTTTTTTCAAAGGTAAAGGTAATCTGCTTTGTGGATGCAATTGCTTCTGTGGATAATTATCACTCATGGTCTGGTGTTTGGGAGATAAGATGGTTTGGAAGGATGGATTCTTAATTAAGTGTATCTATCATTCCTCCAGTATTCAGTGAATGGCAGCTGAATGAAGCCAAAGGAGTATCTGAGCATGTTTTATTAATGGGTGCCTGATTCTCCACTGCATGTCTCCTAATAAATATTTCTCTTCTGCTCTGCAGTAGGGCTCATTATTTAAATATGTTCACTTTTGCAGCCCTATTCATCCCCCCCCCCCCCCCCCCCCCTATTTTTTAGGGCAGGCACTACTACTTGTCAAAAATACAAGATCCTTAGATCATGATTGGCATTAAGAACGGAACAGCTAACAGTGATACGTACTTCAATCAAACATTTTTCTAATAATTTATTCTTAAAGAAAGAAAATATGAACACAAAACAAAATGAAAACCAAAAAAAAAAATTAAATGTCATATTCAGTCAAGTGTCAGGTGCTGCCTTAAAATAGCTTTACAAAAGTTGTGAAAACTCTTCTGACAACCAATATTGAGATTAATTTCACTCGACCAGTTCTTCCAAGCACTGCTCTAGTCTTTTGCTTTTTAAAAAAAATACAATAACTGCCTGAGTCACCACTGCATGCTGTGAAGTCCGATGTGTTTGTAGATAACAACCTGTTAGCCTGACTGTTGATGTACAGTCCCAGTTATGTTAACACAAAGACAAACACATATTCCCCCCCCCCCCCCCCCCCATGTACAAACACGCAAGGTGTGAGGTTATAGAAGGGCAAAATTGTGCTCTTTTTACTGTTATCCCTGCTATGCTTTTCATAACTATAGAGACAAACCAGACTTTTTTGGGACTTTGGTACACCTTTATTAATACAAATCACTCTGTACCTTCTTATCGTGATCTCCATTCAAAATCATTTGCTCTCCTTAAAGCCACACCCACCTGCACTTGTAAACTCTGCACTACAAGACAACTTTTTATCTCCCTTGGGGTTTTCACTATGTGCCCAAGTACTTTAAAAAAAAACTTGTCATATCAACTTCAAATAAAGGGTATATTCAATAAAAACTATGGAAGAAATTTTTATAATTCTGTCTGTTTTTTTTAATTTATTTAGGAAAACGAATTTACTTTATATATTATCAATGTTTGTTTTTATTTTTTTTTTTTTTTTTTTAAATTATGGTGTTGTTATTGATCGAGCTGCTTCAAAGGACAGTGGATGACTGCCTAGATGAAATTATCATGCTCGGAGATTTCAATGCCAGAGTTGGAAATGACCATGCTAGATGGGGTGGAGTTATCGGAAGATATGGAGAAGATACTCTCAATGACAATGGAAAGCGACTCCTCAGATTCTGCAGTGAGCAGAATCTGATCATTACCAACACAAAGTTCCCCCATAAGCGCATACATGCATACACTAGGTGTGAACCAACAAAGAATGAGAAGTCAGTGATCGACTATGCCATTGTTAGGAGGAGCTCATTCAAATATGTCCGGGATGCTAGAGTCTGGAGGGGGCCAGAGATTGGAAGTGATCACTACCTGCTTACAATCAAAAGAACAACTGAAAGAGTTGCTCAGCCTAGGAACTGTCCAGCACCACGCAAGAAACCAAGTAAACGAACGGAAGAAATGAGCATTAAGACCTACAAGCTGAAAGAGCCAGAAATTAAGACCAGATATCAGGGGCTTATTGCTACAGCGGTGAGAAACACAGAAGAACAACCTGATGACTTGGAAACCCTGTGGCTTAAATTCAAGGACATCATAAAGACAGCTGCTGCAGAAGCATGTGGTGAAGTCCGACTTGGGAACAAGAGAAAGAGGACACCTTGGTGGACAGAGGAAGTCAAAGAGAAAATAAGATTAAAGAAAATGGCATGGAAACAATATTTAGGAGCTAAAAACACAGCAGGACAAATAGAGAAATATAGAGAATATGTGATACTCAGAACAGAAGCAAAGAACAAGGTGCTAGCAGCAAAACAGAAGTCCTGGGAAGAATTTGGAGAAAAGCTAGAAAAGGATGCGCAAGAAAACCAGAAATTGTTCTATAAGACCCTAAAGAACATGAGGAAGGAAAAACAATGCCCTCTTAAATTTATAAAGGACAAGCAAGGCAAATTGCTTACTGCCCCGAAGGAAGTAATGGAAAGATGGAAAGAATATTTCTCAGAACTCCTTGATGGTGAGCAAGGTAGAGCATCAGAAATGATAACCACTAGCACAGAAGAGGATACAAATGGTGATGAAGATGACATAAAGATGGAAGAACTGAAGGCAGCACTGGAGAAAATCAAGATGGGCAAAGCAGCAGGGCATGATGGTATAACACCAGAAATGGTTAAGTACATGGGAGCATCAGGCGACCTATTACTCCTAAGGGTCCTACAGGCAGCATGGTGCAACAAGGCCATACCAAAGGATTGGGAGATTGCCATTATAACACCGATTTTCAAAAAGGGTGACAATCGACAATGTGGAAACCACAGAGGCATATCCCTTCTCAGTGTCCCTGGTAAAATCTACTCTAGAATCCTAGAGCAGAGACTCCGATGCCTAGCTGAGCCACAATTGGATGAAGCCCAGTGTGGATTCCGAGCAAACCGAAGTACTCAAGACCTAATCTTCACACTCAGGCAGCTGAGTGAAAAGGCCCTTGAGTACAAGAGTGAGATCCATCTTTGTTTCATAGATCTGGAAAAGGCGTTTGACAGGGTCCCCTGGAGCGAACTTTGGGACTGTTTGGCAAGGAAGAACATTCCAGCACCTCTGATTCATGCTATACAGAGCTTCTACAAGTCTTGCAGAAATTATGTGAGGACAGCAAACTATAAGTCAGAAGAGTTCAGGACCACCACTGGTGTAAGACAAGGCGATATCCTGTCACCTTATCTTTTCATACTCCTCATGGACGATGTCATCAAGGCATGTAAGGAGAGAACAAGAAAGTATTCAGTGGGGTACTGGAAGATGAGACAGGTCTGTATTTCAGAGCTAGCATTTGCTGATGATGTTGTCCTGATTGCTAAATCAGAGACACATCTCCAATCCAACCTGCAAGTCTGGAAGGAAGAGCTGGAGAAGAGAGGGATGGTCATAAGCAGCTCTAAAACAAAATCCATGGTGATATCACGAGAAGAAAGAAAAACATCAGATTAAGTTGGGAGAACAGGTCCTGGAGCAGGTCGACCACTTTAAATATCTCGGAGCTATTATAGACCGAAAGGGGGGCATCAAAGAAGAGTTGGCCACTCGAAAAGCAGCGGCTGGGAGACTTTATCAGGCCATAAATCGAGGATTCCTCAGCAAGAAAGAGGTTGGTAAGAAAACGAAGATGGCTGTATACCGCTCCACCTATGTCCCAGTCTTGACATATGGATGCGAGTCATGGGCAATGACTACAACCCACAAAAGCCAGATTCAAACCTCAGAAATGAGGTATCTGAGGAAGGTGGTTGAAGTAACAAGAAGAGACATGGTCCGCAACCAGACGATACGTCAAGGCCTAAAATCCCACCCGCTGCAGACCCAAATAGAACAGTCCCAACTAAGATGGTTTGGCCATGTCTGCAGAATGGGAGAAGATCGGCTACCACGACAAGCATGGGAAACAAAGAGCCAGGGATCCAGACCTCCAGGACGACCCAGAGTCCGCTGGGAGGACAATATTAGACAATCTTTGAAGGACCGAGGACTAGAATGGAACCAGGCCAGGAAAAAGACAGCCGATAGGATAGTCTGGCGCTCTCTCTTCCAAACCTCTACACCTCACGGTAGAAGAGGAACGACTAAGTAAGTAAGTAAGTTATTGATCCAGCGGCACTTGGGCTCTCGCCCTTCGGCCCAAACATAATGAGGTTACAAGCCCATACACAACCTAATATTAGTCACCGTGTACTGTGGGAGCAATAGTCCTATTCTTCCTTTGTCTCATAAGAGATCCCAGAGAATGACACAAGCACCTTTCTCTAGTCCTGTACTTCATTAACTACACGTCATTTGAGAGCTAGCCATAACATAAACAGTTTTTTTTGTTAGCTTTGTGCTCTCTATCAATTACAGTGTGGCTTTATCAGTGGTGACTAAATGGCTCAGGCCACATGTGGCCGGCCCTATATGTAAATTTTGCAGCCTGCCAACAGGTAGCTTAATTTGTAGAAGTTCACATTTTCACATGGCAAATAAATAAATGTAATTATTCATGAATTAAACCACATGACAAGTACAAAGGTATTCTAAATATAACTATGATCTCATATTTTTTACTTCCTGCATTGGCAAAGACACTGCCGTAATCATGTGTTTACACAGAGTTCTGTATCAGTTACTCCCCTTCTCACATGAATTATTTTTTTTTTACATTGTTCCTTAAATGTTTATGAGTGATGTATGTGCCTTAGACCTCCACGTTATACATAGATCTGAATGCATCTACTGACGTCTGTCACCAGGTGCAAAAATAATTTACCACTGAGGTCTCTATCATTAGGTGCAAAAATAATTTATCTTAGGTGCAAACATAATTTAACGTATGCAGGTGACAAAGACCTAATCAGAGAAAGTTAACCAGATCCACAGAAACTGACAAGATACTATAAACTGTGCAAGTAAGGACAAAGGGTTAAATCTAAATACTGGAAAGATACTTAAAACGAAAAATAATATTTTTTATAAAGTGTGTATTTATACAGTCCACTGTTTTTCCCTGTTGTTTCCTTTACTGCAAAGCATTCTGGCCAATTTGACAACATATCAACAATATGGATGATGTACTTATTCCCCGACAGGGTCATTGGATATGGTCCAGAGACGTCAATACTGATCTTTTCCATGGTGGACTGGGGAATGTCCATATCCTGCAAGGGACACTTAATTGCCCTCAAATTTCTTGTTTTACATAATAGGCACCTTTGCATATGTGTCACCAACATCCTTATTTAGAGTAGGCCAAAAATACAGTGCCTTTATCGTCTAGTGTCTTATCTCTTCCAAATTGACCGTTTTTATCATGAAACGACTCATACTGTCTTGACCAACTGATTTGGAACGTACTTTCTCTGTACTCCGTCGCCTTTAGGGTCTATAAATTCGACTACCTTGTCCTGTTGGTTCATAATAAAATTTTTGGCCTCTTTGCTTCCCTGTTCGATTTTTCACCTTAGGGCGACTACTTTGGGATCGTTTCCTTGTTCCCTCACAGCACCGTGTAACTTCATGTCGATGGCTTGTGATGATGGTGTGTATAGTGGGTTCGTATCACTGCCCCAGACAGTAGGCTGATGATGATAAGTTACTTCTGATGACACTTTGACGATTACAACAGCTTATAACAGACAGGTGGTTGATGGTTTAAATATCTGGTAACATACTTCACGCCGACAGCAGTGAACATAATACGAAGTTTATTTACATAAGAAATTCAGCAAAGTTGAAAAGAGATGCTCTGCCCAACCTTCCACTTGAGGCTGGTAACTTTTGTACAGCAAAATGTATTTCATGATGCAAATTCTAAAACATCGTCCTTACTCATTCTCCTGTTATTCTCTTAGGCACTGTCACTGCTTCTTTATTTGTCTACTGACTCTGGTAGTCAAGGTGGTTATGGCTTGAGAACCACTGTTGTCATTTTAAAACTTCTGTCATAACAATTACCTCAGTACTCGTTGTTCTTACTTCTGCTATTGCTTGCTCTGTTGTACTTCTATCTTCTTAACATTCGAGTCAAGATACTTGGTGTATCTTGGTAAAGACTGGCCTAACCGCCAGGGTTGACTATTTCTACCAAACGCCTATTATTTCACACTTCTCATTGGCTAGCAATGGCCTCCTATTCTTCTCATTATTCTAAACTGTTTATCTAATTGTCGAGATTCGATATACCTGGTCGTCTGGAGAAGATGAACATTTTCTTCAAACATGGTAACACTGTCTCTCTTGTCTACACTTCATAGTATCTTTAAAACACTTGGGAGAGAACCCATAATTACTCAACTTACGCTTAACACGTCTGGATCTGAACTGATTAAACCTAGCACCTCGATTTACCGTTATAATTATTCTGTCACGAACCCTTCACTCGCTCCGACAAAATCCCGTGCAAAACTTACTTCGTTCGCATTAATCAAACTTACTTTATCCCACAAGGGACGTAATTAAAATTTATCGCTCTTTGCTTCCAAATCAACAAGTCATTGTCTTATCGTTCTCTAACACAACTTCAAGCCTGCTAAATGAGGTTATGCAAATTTAGGAAACCAAAATTTCTGACATGCGAATGTCCTATTAACTAAACCACGACTTTTTCCTCAAGGGGCACAATTAAGGAGTTATAGCCCTTTACCTATACAAATCCACAAGTCATGAATTTATTGCCCCTTAATATAAATTCGAAGCCCGTTAATCAGTCCATGCAAATTTTCAAAACCATAATTTCTGACATGATTCCCTATCAAACAGCACATCATTCACATATATTAAATTTTAATTACTTGTTTTCTGTAGATTAAAAAATATGAAAATGTAAAATAAAAAATTGCGCCATGTACCCCGTCTGTGTACCACACTTTGGGAAAAACTGGACTGGATGAATGGGAAATCAACAGCAAGTATGTGATGCACTGGAGCACTTTAAAGAAAGAAGTGATTACCTGTGTCACTAGACATTACTTACTTACTTAGTCGTTCCTCTTCTACCGTGAGGTGTAGAGGTTTGGAAGAGAGAGCGCCAGACTATCCTATCGGCTGTCTTTTTCCTGGCCTGGTTCCATTCTAGTCCTCGGTCCTTCAAAGATTGTCTAATATTGTCCTCCCAGCGGACTCTGGGTCGTCCTGGAGGTCTGGATCCCTGGCTCTTTGTTTCCCATGCTTGTCGTGGTAGCCGATCTTCTCCCATTCTGCAGACATGGCCAAACCATCTTAGTTGGGACTGTTCTATTTGGGTCTGCAGCGGGTGGGATTTTAGGCCTTGACGTATCGTCTGGTTGCGGACCATGTCTCTTCTTGTTACTTCAACCACCTTCCTCAGATACCTCATTTCTGAGGTTTGAATCTGGCTTTTGTGGGTTGTAGTCATTGCCCATGACTCGCATCCATACACTAGACATTACACAGATGACAATGTTCATATTTCCATATTTTTTTAGCGGGGTAGTGTGTGTGTGTGTGTGTGTGTGTGTGTACGCGCATGCTTTTTTCCCAAGCTTTTTTTGTGGCTCATGTAACACTTCTATGCACTGATGACCTATACACACAAAGATAATACATGTACTTCACCTGATATCATGTTTATCTGCTACCAATTTAAACAAAGGATGTTTGGTTTAACAAATTTAAGGGCTTCGTTAAAGGTATACAGTGGTTATTATCAACTTCATTATCTGAATAAATAAATTATATATATATAATATATTATATAAATTATATATATATCAATCAATCAATCAATACCCTTTAGCTCCCAGAGAAGCATCGGCCTTCAACAATCACATGCCAAGTATTCCTGTCCTGTGCCATCCGCTCAAGTTCTTTCCATGTTTTCCTCATCATTTTCACCTCTGTATCCAGTTCTCTTCTTCATGTGTATTTTGGTCTGCCTCTGCCTCTTTCCCTGTGGATTCCAGAACAAGGACTGCCTTGTATTGCTATCAACAGGTTTCCTCAATGTGTGTCCTATCCATTGCCAGCGTCTTCTTCTCAAGTCTTGTTCCACTGGCACTTGTCTGGTTCTTGTCATCAATTCCACATTTGTGACTTTGTCATACCATTTCAGTCCTTCTGTTCTACGCAAGCACCCGTTTATAAAAGTCTGTAGCTTTTTGGTTGTTGTTTATGTTGCTCTCCATGTCTCAGAGCTATACAATAGGACTGACTTGACATTTGAGTAGAAGATTCTTATTTTCGTGTTGGGACTTGATTTCTCTTGTTTTCCATATGTTTCCCAATGCAATGAAAGCTCCTCTTGCTTTTTGTATTCTTATTTTGATATCATTGTCCCTCCAACTTTGTCTATATTACTGCCAAGATATGTGTACGATTCTACATCCTTTAGTGGTGTTTCTTCAAGTTCAACCTTATTCTCATAATCTTTGTCTTTTCCTTGTGTATTTTCAGGCCCACTTGTTGTGACTTCTCATTAGTTGGAGCTGGTCTATTGAGAAGTTCCTCAAAATATTCTGTCCATCTCTTCATTTGTTCTTGTATATTACTAAGCAATTTTCCATTCTTATCTTTTATGAGGCAATTTGCTTGCTTATATTTCCCTGTTAGCTTCTTTGTGTTGTTGTACAAGTCCCTCATACTTCCTTTGGCTGCAGCTTCCTCTGCTTCCCTTGCCAACTCTTCAGTATATACTTCCTCTTGTCTCTTTGGATGTTTCTTCTTACTTCTTTGTTTGCTTCTAAGTACACTTCATGAGCCTTGGCTTTGGAGCTTCTGGTTTTGCTTCTGTTTAAATCTGCTTTCTTGTTTTTCCTGTCTTCTATCTTGGTAATGGTTTCTGTTGTTATCCATGCTTTGTGCTGATCTTTTTCTCAGTACTTCTTCACATGTCTCGTTCCATATATTTTTTACTTGTTGCCAGTATCTGTTTCATCTTCCAGCTGTTGGAGTAATTGGTATTTGTTGGATACTGTGATTGAAAATTTTTCTCTTATTTCCTGATTTCTTAGATATCACACATTTAACTGTTGTCTATAGCTATATACTGTTGTAAATTTCTTGTTTTAATTCTGTTTTAGCCAACAGAAGATGGTGGTCCGATACCACATCTGCTCCTCTAGATACTTTTACATCATGCAATGATGACCTAAACTTCTTACTTATGCATATGTGATCAATCTGATTCTCAGTTCTGTGGTCTGGTGATATCCATGTTGCTTTGTGTATTCTTTTATGTGGAAATATGCTTCCTCCTATAGCTAGTTGATTTGAAGCACAGAAGTTAACTAATAGTTCCCCATTCTCGTTCATACCTAATCCATGCTTTCCCATGATTTTTTCAAAACCGGTGTTGTCTGTTCCTATTTTCGCGTTTAGGTCCCCCATCAAAATTGTGATGTCCTTTCTTTTCTCTTTGTCCAAGACATTTTGTAGTCTGGTGTAAAAGTCTTCTTTCTCAGTTTCTTCTTTATCGTTTGTTGGTGCATAACACTGGATGATGTTTATATTTACTTTCTTTTTGGCTGATTTAAACCTTGCTGTTATAATTCGGGGTCCCATTGCTTCCCATTCTATAAGTGCCCTCTGTGCTTCCCTAGACAGCATTGGAGCCACCCCTTCACTGTGGGGGGCTCTTTCCTCCTCATGTCCCGAGGATAGCACCATTTCTCCTGTGATCAATCTCCTCCTCTCTATGCCCTTCTACCGTGTCTCGCAGAGACCCAGGATATCAATCCTGTAATTTGTCATTTCTGCTGCTACCTGTGCAGTTTTCCCTTGTTCACATAGAGTGTGAACATTCCAGGTGCCAATCCTGGAGATTTTCCTAGACGAAAAAAGGTTAATCGGCAACCCAGACTCCTTTCGGCTTTCTCTAGGTTGCTTCATGCGCCTCATTTCCAGAGAACCTTCTTCTGTCTTGGGCGGCTGAGTTGATTTATATTCTGTATTTGACTTGTCCATATTTGTTGGAAGTTTTTTTTTTTGGTAAAACGTTTTTTACGGGATGGGGTAACCAGCCCCATGCCCAACCCTCCTTAGTCGCTTTTTACAACATGCATGGTAGGTACAGTGTTACTATTCTTTGCTCCCCTTTCGGGCCCCAGTAGCACACGGGTGATTATATATATATATATATATATATATATATATATATATATATATATATATATATATATATATATATATATATATAATACATAAATTATTTTCTATTGGAACAGTTATTTAAATCAAGCAAGTTGTTATAACAAATAAATAATGAATATTGGCCACATCCGTCCAAATATTACGTTGCCAACACGCCAAACAGACACAGCCAAACAGACACGCAACTTTATTTCACATTCCAGATAAATGAAGGACATTAGTCAACAGATATCTCTTGTTACAGTTACGGGTGTTCGCTCCATTTCCCCCCCCCCTCCCCCCCCCCCCGCCTTTTTCAAGACGAGTGAAACATAACATGGGCGAGGTCTAGATTCATATTTAACATGTGAATACTGCTCCTGCTCTTTTTAAACTCTGTGATGAGTTAAAAATGAAAGAGTAAAGGGTACCTACTTTAACCCGTGAATAACATCAACATAAAAACGACGCCCCTGCAAGAGATAGATGTTAAATTTATATATCCGCGCTGTGGTTTATCTAAGCTGAAATGGCAACAGTTTACCCAAAGCTTGCGAGCTAAATGGCAAAATGACAAACTGATATGCAACCAAGCAGAATACGCGGTGCTCTGAGGCTGACTGCTGAGAAGAAAAGAAAAAAAAACTGATAATCACAAAGACATGCGGATGGAAACCAAGCCACACTGAACAATTGTAGGAAGCCAGTCACAAGATGTGGAGAATGAGAGTTGTGATTCAGGGGTTACATATATCTCTACGAGATGAAAAACAAATGGCTGTCTGCATGCAGTGGTCATTCACAACTGAACTAATTTGTTCAAGAAAAATGATAGCATCAAAAACTCAAATTGTGTAACAAAAACAAAATCACAGCCAAAAAAAAAAAAAAAATCAAAAATCACAATTTGTGTCTAAACTGAAAAAAAAAACTGCACACAACATTTCACACAGACATTTATGACAAACATGTGATAGGGGTGGGTGGGGATACTTTGGGAAAGATATGCAGAAGCTGTGGGTGTTTGGGAATACCTGCTTTAAACTGGCATCAACGATCTTTCCTCCTTCCTGAGGTGCGACAGCCATGAAAGAAATACAGAGTAGCCATCACAGTGAAGAATGCATGGTGTATACAGTGAGAATTAACAGGCAAATATACACATTAAAACTACATGATCAAACCACTTCGTGTGACAGTGGGCAAATACATGAATATTACTGCAATTATCAATATGATACAATTATAATACGGCGTGCACAACCCAACTTGCATTTAAACACATGAAATTAATACATGCAAAGAGAACAGAAAGAAACTAGGGAAAACTACTAGTAAACTATAAAGAGTTATTCAGCACTTGAGGTTACATGCTGTCATGTTATTCTAGCCCTAAGTAGTTTACTAAAATTTTGTACAATAAGCAAATAAATGTTACGTTCAGGAAAAGAATTAACACCTCTAAGTATAAGCATGAAGCAAAGTATTTAAAGTTTCAAAAGTATAGTCTCTAAACAAGCGTGTTAATTGTGGTGGGCAATCAACATATTACTGGGGTTTGAGACATTCATTCATTCATTCTTTAAAAACTCCGTAACGTGATCCATGCAGGTCTCAGACACTGGTTACGGTAAAATGCTGCACTAAATCCACTGTAATGTCAAATGTAGGTCACCTGGATGAGTCACACAACAAACTCCTGTATCACTGTTTTTTTCCCTTCTTCAGTATTTGATATCATGTGGTCGTCCAGACGATACGCCACTGTGCCCGAATGCAGCACTATATAATATCTGAATAAATAGTACCAAGCACAGTTCACCAATTCACCATCATCGTTACCCTGCAGCTCCCCCAGGAGCACGTGCCTTCGACAAACTTATGCCCTGTCCACCTGTCCCCGTGCCATCGGCTCATGTTCTTTCAACGTCTGATTCATCCTGTTCATACCAATCTCCATATCATTTTCTCCGTGTACTTGTTGGGTCTCCCTCTACCTCTCTTACCCTGGGTATTCCAGAACCAGGACTGCCTCGTATTACTTTCAAGAGATTTCAAGTTCACCCAAAACTGTAACTTGTTTTCTTCAGCACGTCAGTTTATCCTTCCTTTTATTTCCGCTCATCACATTTCATTTTTTTCTTTTTGGTAGTCAACACTAAAAAGGTAAAGGTAATCCCATAGCAGATACTGCCGTGGGGGAGTGAAGAGTTAGAGACCACTATACTAGGTCCAGCATCGAGAGGTGGGGTGACCAGTTCTCTTCCTCGCTGCCTTTTCCTTCCCTAACCCAAGAGCAAAGTCAGGTACCCATTTACAGCTGGGTTGAATGAAGAGAGATGTACCGTGAATCGAACCCCGCGCCTTAGCTGCGAGAGACCAGCGCTCTAAGCACTCTGTCAATCGGACGCTCAGTCAACACTAGCCATCAAAATAATATTGTTAAACTGCGTGTGGCGACATTAATCTCCCAGTCAACTGTGATAATGACAATGTGCCTGTTAGTAGCCCAATAAAGCTTCTACATCCACCGACATTTTAATGGCAACAAAGATCGTGTCAGTTTTGTCACACAGCTAACAGCTTGGCTACAAATGTTGCAAACCATCTCTACATGCATGACTTCTGAATATTACATTTTATTTAAATATATGCTGTTATCTACGTCATACCCTACACATCATACACCATAAAGTATTTTCAGGACATGCAAGGCGTCAACACTAGGCTGATAGGGAACTTGTATTTTATCTAGACTAGATATATGCAGTATTCATGACTCATTAAGCTTTGGAAGATAAAAGAAATGATAAAAGTAAAAATGAAAGTATGAAGTGCCTGAATTGCTAATAAAATGTTACAAAGAAATATTTCAAATTCACACAAATATACTATTATGTTTTTGTTTGTTTTTATTTTTTTGGGAGGTCTAAACAACTATAAAACCTCTAATCTCATACTAGAAATAAACGTACCATCTAGCTATGAAAGATATATTCATTTTCGAGAATATGGTACATTTAACTTATTAGGTCTATTGTCAAAAGAAATGCCATCTGACAGTCAGTCAAAATTATGCTGTAAATATGCATATATTTATCCCTACTCTTATATTCCAAGAGAACTGCTCCACAAGTACTTTTTTCACAAAAACTAAGCCTTCCACTTCCAGCATAAACAAGCAATGTGTTAAGGAAACAGTCGGACCTACCTGGGCGTGCAAAGAGCCAACGGACTGCCGGTTGGTGCTGCGGTTTGATGCTGCAACATATGCCAAATATTGGATGACCTTCTTTGTGTTCTCGGTCTTTCCTGCTCCAGACTCACCACTGCAAGGGTGGAAGTAATGGCAAGTTATTATGTCAATGTGCGGAGACAGATCATCGTGCGGAGACAGATTAAAGCTGACCCCTAAGTTTTTAAAAATGCGTTATAAGTACTTCTAACAGGGGGATGCCACAGATATCAGGGTCCAGACTATTTTTTGGTTTTGAGCAAAAAATACGCTGTGTCGTAATCTACAGTTGGGCTGCGATATATGTGCCTTTGGGCCCAACATATCCCCTATCGACTAGTTAGTACTCCTTACAGACTCACTGTCAGTCATCACTGCTCTCAGAAACAATAAAATAGACAGCGTGACAGAAGCACTGATGAAAACCAGCTATGAATTAAAAAAAGTAAAACTACAGTGGATCCTCGCCCACTACAAGATATATGGAAATGAAAAGTCATAAACTTGCCAAAGAGGGACGAAGAAAAACCCAAACAGAAGGCAGGGCTACCTATGAAGAGATAAAAGCAAGATCAGAGATAACTATAGTGAACAATGGCAGAAGGAACAACCAGAGTCCAGTAATGCTGAACCATACTATACATTACCAAAAAGAGATCAAATGATAATAATTTTCAGACTGCAAACCGGCCACTGCAGACTCAGACACCATCTGTAAATTGGACAGACAAATGAGTGCCCATGCGGGGAGGAAAAAAAAATTATAGAATATGTACTCCCAAACTGTCGGCTCCCTGAGAGAAGCAGGGTGGCAGCGTGGCCGTCTCCAACCCAGTTGAGGAAGTAACTGTATGGCGATGAGAGAGACCTGAGACGGACTGCCAGCTCTCTCAGAGAGACAGATGTAGATATTTGAGAGCGAACGACGAAGAAGTAGAAGGTCCAGACTCTGGCTGCGCGTAAAGCAGAACCCAACAACATAACAAACCAATCATGGCATAGTCAAGATAATGGAACACTGATCATAATAAGAATAAAACATAACAATGCAAATTGGGGGGGAGAAAGAAATAGATAAACGAATTTTTTAAAAAATTGAATACAAGTCGGTAAAACAAAAGCGACGTAATACAATAAAAATTTACGGCACAATCCTACTCATGCACACACTGTCGTCGCCCCCGCCCCACACATACATAAAGAGACACACGAAACCAACCTAACAAACATACACACGTGTACCGACAGTCTCCACTCACGCTCATCCTAGCCAAACCCAAAGTTCGACATCACTCTCTTCAACGCCCATACGCAGACGCAAAAGGTCAGGTGAGGGAAAAAAAAAAAAAAAAACTGAAATAGATACAAATGAACACAGAGACAAACACCGGAAACTTGAACTTTACATCTCATTCACAGATCATCTTTTTTCCTTCCACTCCTCCCGCTCCAGAAAGGAATAACAACCGAGATGTACAATACACCAATAAAATGAAAGTACATTAATCGCCCGCAGTTTAACAATGGCAATACAAAATGGTCATAAAACTAACCTAAACAATACTCCAACCCTTAACACAGTGACCATAAAACGTTAATCCACGAGATTTAACATCATGTTCACATATTTAACTATTTATCATCATCATCTCAACCCATAACCCGTCATGGGTCGTAGGGGTGCCATGGTGGAAGCATCAGCAGACAGGGTCCTCCACTGCTCTCTATTCTCAGCAATGCGTACAAGTGTGGAGAAACCGTGTCCTGCCCATTCTTTGATGTTATCAGCCCAGGATTTTCTTTGCCTTCCTCTTCTCCGTTTACCTTCGACTGTTCCCTGGAGGATCGTTTTCGAAAGGGAGTCATGACGAGTTACATGCCCAAACCAGGCAAGCTTTCGACGTTTCACTATTGACAAAAGTGGTTCTTGATGGCCTGCATAGGTGTTTATCTTCTCTCTAACATAGACATTTGTTTTGTGCTCTTTATAGCAAATGCGCAAAATTCTTCTGTAACATTTATGCTCGAAAGCCTGAATCCTTCGCTCCGTATCTGCAGTGAGTGTCCAGCCCTCACACCCATACAAGAGAATAGATAATACAAGTGATTTGTATAATTTGATCTTCACAGGAAAACTGATGTTACTTTTCCAGATCACATTCAACCTTGTCATGGCAGCTGAGGCCATCTCAAGTCTTGTCTTGATTTCTTTATTTGATCTTCCATCACTACATATAGTGGACCCGAGATATTTAAAGGTGTTAACTTCTTCTAACGTTTGCCCATTTAACGTAATGTTGGTCGGAACATGTTTCTTATGGCTATTCACCAATATCTTGCTTTTTTCTATATTAATTTCCATCCCATATGTTCTTGTTACTTTCTCCAGTCTAGAGGTAAGGTCTTGAAGTTCTGATTCTGTTCCAGCTATCAGATCAATATCATCAGCAAAACGTAGATTACACAGAGGTCGGCCTCCAATCGATATGGTTGATTTATAATCGTAGAGAGCCTCCTGCATAATATGTTCTAGATAAATGTTAAAGAGCACTGGTGACAGGATACATCCCTGGCGAACTCCTACAGTTGTTTTGAAAAATTCTCCAATGTCATTGCTTGCAAAAACAGCACTGCTTGCGTCCTTGTATAGTGCTTCAATGATATCTATGATGTTGGTATCAAAATTGAATTTTCTCATTATTTGCCATAAACCTTCATGCCAGACTCGATCGAAGGCTTTTGTGAAATCGATGAAGTTATGGTATAAATCATGTTGATGCTGGAGATGTTTTTCGATCAGTAATCTAATATTGAAGATTTGTTCTGAGGTACTTCTTTTTGGTCTAAAGCCAGCCTGTTCCTCTGACAAGATTTCTTCTGATTTCTGTTTTATTCTGTTCAAAAGTATCCTTAACATCACCTTACTTGGATGACTAATAAGGCTAATGGTTCTGTAGTTCTTGCACATTTTTAGATTTCCTTTCTTTGGAAGCGGTATTACTAATGACTGCGTCCATTCTTTTGGCCATTTTTTTGTACTCCATATCTTCTGGCAAATTGTTGTCATGATTTTTACTATATCTGGTCCTCCATATTTCAAGAGCTCTGCTGGTATATTATCCACACCCGGTGACTTCCCTCCTTTCATCGAACATATAGCCTCTTCCACTTCTTCCCGTAGTATTGCTGCATTTCCGAGTTCTCTGTTTTCGCACTTAATGTTGTTTAATATGCCTAAGTCAGTGTCAAGTTTACAGTTATATAATTCTGTACAATATTCTGTCCACCTTCTCATTACAGCTGTTTTTTCATTGAGCAGAGCCCCATTGCTATCTTCTATGACAGTTACCCTGGGCTGTTGGGGTTTTGATAGTCTTCTTAATGTGTCAAAAACTGCCTTGCTGTTACCTTTTATATACAGAGACAAACTTAATTACATCCCCCCTCCCCATGATTATGCGTAATGGATTCAAGCAGCAATGAACCTGGATTTTTAAAAGCACTTTTATTTGAGATATAAATCGCATTGTATATCTCAAAATCTCATGTTTCATCACAGAAAGATGAAACTTTCCACGTAGCTTTCTTTCTCTGCACACTTTATAGGTTTTGACTGATGATAACCCAGCCCGATTTTTAAAAAACATAACTAAAACAATGTAAAATAAGTTAGATTATTTCATTAAAGTAAGGGTTTTCAAGTCAGAGAAATGAACTGTGAATATATATCTTGTGTTTCGTATTTGAAGGGACGGGTGTCAGACGGCGAATGGCGATGTACCGACGTCATCAGGTGTGTTTTTAAACAACCAGGTCAGTGAGTCTTTTGTGAAAAGTGAAAATATTATGTTTTTGAATTTAGTACTCAACCACGATTCATTTTCATTGCAATAATGTTAAACAGAACATCACTGTGCATGCATATTCCCTTTATATAATTAAGAAGAGACAGAACATGACAGTGTTATAGCCAAAACATGTTTACTTCTTACAATTAAGACGACTATCAGCGTAACTCAAGTTGTTTAAACTATGTCCATCAACTGATATTCTCGGCATATCCTCTATTGATCTCATTATATGCTGTTTATAACATTAACATTACAATTGTAAATAACTTTAAAAACAAGTAATCTCATCCAAGAAATGCGCAGCATACAAATCTGCGACTACGCAATTATATTTCGGCGGAGTAATCTTTGTCTATACAGTATTTGTATCTGGGAAGAGTCATATTAAAGATCCCAAAATTGTCGTATTTTGATCTATGATCAATAAATCAACAGCTATGTATAATTTTCAACATAGTTAGATTAAATATCTTTTTAAGATAATACCAAATTTAACAGCAACGTATGACAGGAAATTGAATTTCCGAACCCTCAAACATGGTAGTAGCAACTTTATACACACACCTTTGCATACACAGTACTCCCCTACCCTTTAAAAAACACAACAATACCCGGGCTCGAAGATATATATATATATATATATATATATATATATATATATATATATATATATATATATATATATATATATATTTAAATATATATATATATATATATATATATATATATATATATATATATATAAAATCGAACGTCCGTTACCTCATAACTCTGAGAACCGCTGAACCGATTTTGATGCGGTTTGCTTCATCGTATTGGACATTTCTCCGGAAAAGTTCTAAGCTATAACACCATGAAGGTACGACATTAGGGGGATGAGTAGTGAATTTTTCTTCACTCCATTCATTCTTATCTCAAAGGACAAGGGACGTAAAAACGTTACCGTTTCTTGGGTTAACGGCCTTAGCTTACAAACTATATAAGTCATATATTTTATCCTTTTTCGTTAAATTTAGAAGAAGTGCGTTGGTTTCTGTTATGTAAGTTTTCTAAATCAGGATTCCTGACAAGGAAACTCTGAATAATACTCAGCTTTGTAGAACTCTTACTTAAATAAACAAGTGCGTTGCAACTGTTATGCAAATTTTCTAAATCACGATTCCTGACAAGGAAAGTTTAATTAATACTCAGCTACGTATAGTTATTACTACCCATCAGATAGATAATGTTGGTTCTTTTCAGGACTTAGTATCTACTGATCGGGTTAGCAGTCAACAGAGTTGACCTTTTTTTTTTTTTTTTTGGATGGTAAATGCGATCTGATATAACCAAATAGGTTGAAAGGAACGCGCCTCGCCAAGAGAAGGGAAAAAAAAAAGTTGCTACTACCAATTTCGTCTACACAGAAGCCTTCATTTAAATTATTTGTGCGACAATATTTGTGAATGTTCTAGAAGATTTGTGTATGTTCTGACAGAATTCCTGACAAGGAAAGTTCGATTAATTCTCAGCTATGTAGAGTTCTTACTACTAATTTCGTCTACACAGAAGCCTTCATGTAAATTATTTGTGCTAGAAGATTTGTGTATGTTCTAGAAGATTTGTGTATGTTCTGACATAATAATTGGTTAACGATTCATTTGGATATGGAGAAAAGGCAAGTAGCTTAAGTTTTTTGTTTCAGTTACAATCATGCTGGGGAATATTAGCTACCTACCTACATAATATAAATTAAGACTGTATGAGAGCTGCGTACTTTCTGTGCTTCTCTATGGTGCGGAATGTTGGAGAGTAACAGAGAAGGAAATGTCGAAACTGTCCTCCTTCCACACAATCTGCCTAAGGAAAATTCTCCGAATCTTTTGGCCAAACACCATCAGCAACCAAGAACTATTTATTCGGAGTAACCAGGAGGACATGCACACCATCATAGCTGGCAGACGCTGGAGTTGGGTTGGCCATGTCCTTGATACCATTTTTGCTATGTGAAAGAGAGGCCGACCAAAAACAACTTGGCGGGAATGTGGAAGCTGAGATGCAAAGAATGAACCACAGTTGGGGCACTGTACGAAGGATGGCCGCCGACCGAGCAAAGTGGAATCAATTTGTTGCTGCCCTACAAGACGCCACCAGGCGTGATGGCCGCTGACTGCTTTGACGGTTGGCGGTTATGGATCAAAGAAGAAAGAAGACCTACATAATAATTTTTACAGTTCATAAGTTTATTTACTACTTAATACGTTTACTAAATTATTTTAAGTGTTCCTTTAATTTCTTTGTGACAGAATTTGTTTTTTTTGTCTTTAATTATATCTTTTAAAAAACACTTAGGTTTTTTATTTTATTTGGGATCATTTTTAGGCAATACTTCTCGGAAATAGTAGATTTCCTTTTCTTAGTTTTTTTTTCTCCATAATTTTCATATTAATGCCTTACTTTAAAATTCTTTCAATGTTTCTTTCACTTCTGGTTTCTTGCTACAAAAAAAAAAATAAATAAATAAAATAAATGAAAAAGAATGTGAAACTACACGTGTGTGCTTTTATATATAATGCATCCCCTCTGTCGTAATTTTATCTGAGAGAGTTCTGATGGTTATTGGTCCCTTTAGAGTGTAGAATGATAGTGAAGGCTCTGTGAGAATAAGGATTTAGGAAAGTGAGGTAGTAGATTCACAAGTGCTGGGAAGAGTAAGGACAGTCTCATGTACGACAAAATTTGTCTCTCAAAACTACTCCTACCACCCTTCTGAACAAACAATTGTTTGTCAGTTCCAGTCGCTCAGGCGCACACACCGATTTGGTGATTCTGACGCTCAACGTACATGAATACAGACTACGATAACAAATATGAGGAATGTTGGATTTGGGCCAGCCGACACAAAATGCTAACAAAGTTTTAATACTTTTATTATCATAAAAAATCAAGTCACAAATAATTATCAATTTACATGAAGAAATCAAAGGTTACAAAATACACAAATGACAAGGGGGGAGGGGTTTTTGAGGAGAAGTATCCAATACACCTTTCCCGCTTGTATTTACTAACAGAAAAGACCCGGTCCCAAAGACGAGAAAAGGGGGGGGGGGGGGGGGGATGATGATCAGAGATAGGCAATTTAACCCAATGGTAAATTTATTACTCTGAGGCAAGGGGGTTACAGTAATAAGGGGGTAGAGGAAAAGCTAGGGTTCTCAAATGTTTCCCTTTATTCAACAAAACTTTACGGAAGGGGGGAATGAACACAGTTAAACAATCCCGCTAGGAGAAATCCCGTACAATGTATACAATACCCCTTAATACTAGGACGAACTAATTATAAGGGTAAAAAAAAAAGATTAATAAATCTCCTGTCATTCAAAAACACGCTTGGGCTGGCCAGCACACACAGTCACTTTTCTTCTTCTTCCATCCTTAGCCACCAACCGGCAAAGCAGTATGTGGCCAGTACGCCTAGTGGCGTCTTAGGGCAACAACAAATTGATCAATCTATCGCTGTTTCCACCACGCCTAGTGGCGTCTTTGTGGAACAAAAACAGACCAAACAATCTATCATTGTTTCCGTAATCAGATTGGTTGGCAAGCAGGTGATCAGCCCACTGTGCAAAGTTTTTACGGGATGGGGTAAACAGCCCCATGCCCAACCCTCCTTAGTCGCTTTTTACGACATGCGTGGTAGGGTGCAGTGTTACTATTCTTTGCTCCCCTTTCGGGCCCCGGTAACCCACGGGTGACACACAGTCACACACACAGACTTACCAAGTTGTGAATTCTGGCACTTTACGAATTTTACAACTGTAGCTAATACCGTAGAACAATGGAAATTGTCTTTTTATTTCTTCTGTGTCAGGCCCCAGATTTAACGAGGTGGGCTGGTAGCTAATAGTCTCAAAAATCGCCAGACGGTGAAGCGTAAAGGCTACTGTTGGTTTGTTAGATAAAAGTTCCTAATGAATGGCACAGGCACTTGGCTAGGTGTAAGGTATGGTGCGGTTTCTAAGATTGGCACAGCTGGTGGAGATAACTTTCTTTTGCCGTAATGTCACAAACTACAAAACACTGAGGTAAGTTCTTCGGGGGGTGGTAAAATCCAATGATTATGCTTGACAGAAAGTGTCAGGGAAATCTATGTTCTTCTTCACAAATAGAGCAGTGAGTAAAATATTGCTACTGGCAACTGTTCTTCTTCCAGTTTGATAACTATAAAAAACTTTATGAATAGGGATTTTAAAACAGTCTTTGGGTTTGCTATGTTTCTGTACACTTCAGATAGCTGAATCCCAACAGGATCGCCACAAAGATTAAATTTCAAATATGTTCATAAGTCACTGGAGTAATCGAACTGAGTTGGTAGGACCCAGTGTATAATTAATTAATTGCTGGGATGCAAGGTCGAAAGATCAATTCTGTATAGAAGATAAAACATGAAATGCAATAAAATCATATTAAGATCTAACGTGCGATACATTTACAGTTAGACTATTTTCTGCATTCGCGTCTCTAATTAATAAATCAAGAAAAAACTCTCCATGAGGTTAATAGTTAAAAGCAATCTATTTATACAGAACTAAACTGTATTAAAGTTATAATTCCCTTAACAGTTGCAAAATTAATTTACGCGGCTATTGTATTAGGAAATTAACTTATAGATGTAACATTTAGTTTGCACTGGAACTTTGAAAATGGGTTTATTTAATAAGTTTAAATTTACACCACAATCCAGTGAAATAAAAATGAAATAACTAGACCACTGATCACTCGAAGCTAAAGTATAAATTACCGTCTGCACAGAAAAAGAATTTCACTCCAATAGCCAACAATTTAGATGAAATCTAGCAGGAATTTAACTATATGCTAGTGAATCTTAAAATTCTGTCAGACCGAATGATAAAGTTGCCCTTTTCAGATTCTGTATATATCTAAAAGGAATGTAAGTTAAATGGGTCGTGTGAAAATTTCGCGCCTCTTCAGATCCCAGGGCAAGTCGAAGTTATTTAGCCGCCATGCTAACCGCGATGGCCCGACTGGCTTCCGATCTTCGTTCGTCTCAGGCTGCTCGCACGAGGATGTGAAATTTCTGCGAGACTAGCCTCGTTCGCGGTGAGTTTCCTGATTCCTCAGATTGTATCCGCTACGCTGAGCGCTCCGTCTCTCCCGTTCCATAGTCTTTCGGGCAAGCCTGCCGGTTGCCACAGAGGTGCGAAGTCTGCAAGAAGCTTTCTTCTGACCGCTCGTGTCCATCTTGCGAACGGTTCAGTGTTCGCACGGAGATGCTAAATTTCTGCTTCTCTGTTCTGGGGATCGTCTTTGACTGCTTTGATCATAGCCGCTACTCTTCGTTGATGAAAAGTTACAACAATACTGATGTTCAGGGGTTCTAATGTTATGAAAAGCTAAAGTCCCTTTAATCATCCATCAAACCAGGGAAAATTTACTTGACAAACTAGACGTACGTCACACCCTTACAGCATTATTTTATAGAGGAAAGGGCGTTAGTAGTGTACGTGCTGCATACATTTCAATATATAAGAGCGTATGTGTGGAGGTACGTATTTGCATGAATACACATGTATGTATGTGCGTGTATGCATGTACTTTTTCTCTTTGTAGTGAGATATCCGTGATACACCCGCCCAAATAAAGAAATACTACAGCGTTTGAACGTTTTCTAGGCCATAAAAACAAATCAAGTGCAAAAATATTTAACTAACGATTTGAAATTTTGTCACTATGCCAAGTAAATTTACCACCCAGCCCGACATCCGTACCCTACCCCTCTTGTTAGTGTTTATGAACGAACGTCGAGAAAAT
Source organism: Oreohelix idahoensis (assembly GCA_024509875.1). NCBI lineage: Eukaryota > Metazoa > Mollusca > Gastropoda > Stylommatophora > Oreohelicidae > Oreohelix > Oreohelix idahoensis. The sequence goes on along the minus strand of JAMPIV010001777.1, from coordinate 527,707 downwards.
TGGAAAATATTTGAATATTTCCACTATTACGTTAGAAAAACTGCAACGAAATTCTAGGTTTGACCTTGGTTTGAAGGCCAATACTACTAGATTTGGAAATAAACAGTTAGAAAATCTATTAATAACTACTGCCTTAGCAACGGTTACTAGGGCCATCGCCAACTAACAATTTGAATTTCAAACACTAAACGCGGGGTAAGTCACATCCCCTAACACAGACGCGCAAACTCCACCCGTCCACATTAAATGTGAACGACCGCTGTACGATTTAGCCATTAGAGAGAAAAGAAAAGTAGTTGTCACCTCGTTCTATAGGGGAAGAGGAGAGGCGGATTAACATGGAAAAAATCTAACCTAACTTGTGCATTGTGAAACTGAAACTAACAAACCAACTGTGTGCAGGGCAGAGAAAAGGAGCAAGAAAAACGTAGATAATGTATTGTATTCTAATAGAAGGGTAAATAAAAGGAAAGGACAGAAACGATAATATTGTTATTGAAATCCCATATAAATCCTATATGTTAATCCTTGCCTTAGAGTAAAAGTATGTTGTTCTGAATAAAGAAAGAAAGAAAAGTACCAAGATGAAAATTAGGATAAAGAAGTAAATGAAAACATACTAGCTAGATAAAGGACAAGTGTCTGGTTAATAATTACTTTCAATTTTTAAAATCACTTCAATAATAACGGAGATATCGTAGAAAATAAAAATTGAAGACAGACAGACATACACAGTGGTAACCGCTCAGCTTTGAAAATCTTGGGATGTTAAATTTTCGAAACGCGTTGCTTTTTTTTTTAAAGAAAGTCAAATCCGTTTGACTTGATTTGATTGGGTGGTGCTGGTTTAGGTAGGGGAAATAAAACTATCGCTTGCCAAGCATAAGCTGCCACTTGAAAATGTTTGTGTTCACCAACGTTTGGTTAAGATCAGAAGCATAGCATTGCCTTTGCGGTCTGGACGATAAGCGATCTGCACTTGTGCCATTGATTGCCAGTTAACCTTATAGTTGTGTGAATTATTTCATTGATTGCGGTAAGATAAACATTTTATTGATATATATATATTATTATTATTAATATGTAGAGGCCAACCCAGATAGGGCGCCCACACATTTTGGTTGTGCGACATTTGCCTTTGTGGAAGCTTGCGACATACTAGGAGCATAGGCATGCCTAAGTAGACTTATGAAGCAAATGAAAGTACATTGTGTTGGAAAATGGATATATATATATATATATATATATATATATATATATATATATATATATATATATATATATATATATATATATCTATATATATATATATATATATATATATATATATATAATATTACGATTGCCAGACCAGGAAGCCACTGGCAGTCTTCGGCAGATCTCAGTGTTTCAATAACTTAAAAAAAAAAAATAAGATTTCTTATGAAAAGAATTCAAGATCACTAGAAAGAGAAAAAGAAAAGAGTGTATCCCAGCTGAAGATAACGAAGGTTTAAGGTGACAGGGGCGTTGAAACCATGTGGGGAGAAGAAGATACCCCCTGAGTATGAAGCAGTCACAATAAAATTTAGGGACTGCAGCTATTGGTTAGCATATTTTCTGATCATCATGAATGTGTAACGTTGTTTAGTATTAGTTGTGGATATATATATAAATAGAGTATAGGGAGGCATGGTTACTCTGTTGCAGGGCTGAATCGCCAAATACAAGTGAGACATAAACTGGAGCTGCTAGGTACGAGGCAATCTGTCCTTTGTGTATACCTAGAAAGAAATTGTAGCAGCGGACTCCAGGAGACCCTCTTGTGTAGAAGAGTGAGCAGTGTCTACAGCAAACTACTTTTTGTCAACGGACTACCAGATAAGCCCTGGTGTTTAGGGGCTATTGACAAGTTATTCTAAAATATTCTCCCAACTCTGAATAAAAATTTCGGATGACATGATGAGACCATCAGTCCCTCTAATAGTGACATATCTTCATACATTATAATTGCAGCAGGGGATACATTTCTAGGAACATTTTATTACTGACATTTTTGGACAAGATGTCCTTCATATTTATTTAATGTTGTACATAAAACACACTTCATTTTAAGTTTTAAACATTCCTGTCCCAAAAGATTTGCGGTACAGGAAATTAAAATTGTAAAATAATATTATAACTTTAACCCCAGTTTTGTTCATTTAATTTTCATTAAGTTAACGTTGTGTTTGTTTTACAGGCATTTATCACTACATGTGCATTACCCTAGACACGTAGCCATGTAACAAACATCACACATTAGAAATAAAAATATTGCGCAGCGTGAGATCTGAGGGAGGTAGCGTTAGGTACCCTGAGAACTCATCAACACCACTTTCAAGTATTAGACACAGGGTCTTAATAGCTTGACCTCACGCTGTAGACACATATATTTGCAATTAAATAACATCAATAACCTCCCCGGTGTTAATCCACCATATTCTTTATGTCTGTTTTTAAATGTTTTGACTTTTTACGATTTAAAAAAAACAGTTCTATCCAAGTGTTCCGACGCAGGCCATATATATATATATATATATATATATATATATATATATATATATATATATATATATATATATATATATATATATATATATATAGTGTGTGGGCATGCGCGCTTCAATCTGTTAACACCATCCACCGTTACTAGACACTTATTGTTTCAAGTGCTGGTTCACGTTAATAAGTATCTGCCTCTTGACCAAGATGTCACCACCGACTCACGAAATGTCAAGAAGTCAAACACTTTATACATTACAGCACTATATATATATATATATATATATATATATATATATATATATATATATATATATATATATATATATATATATATATATATATATATATATATATATATATATATATATCGCTCGCTCGCTTTGGGGGCAAATGACTTCAATCAGTTCTATCCAAGTCCTCCTGTCTTGATGGACCTGGTTATTCTTTCCATGTCTTTATCTTTCTTATTTTATAAAATAATAATACTGTACAGAAAACTGAACTGCGCCGACAATTCCGCGCTCCACGTCCTAATGCAGATTTATCACAAACTCGAAGTAACGGTCCCTGAATACTCAGTGTCTTAAAGCTCCAGAGTGTATCTCATATTGTGTACAGTACTGGGTGCTTGTAGCACATTCCGCAGCGCTCATTCACGCACTTTAACACATTTTTTTTAGTATAACAGGGTCACTAAACGCAAGCTAACTGCTTAACACGGACCTCCTAAGAGATGGTATACCGATTTGGTGACAGCTTTCAGCTGCTTATTTTCCTTGTGTTCATTTCGACGTTTTCTCCTCTCTTCTGCTTGCCGTGACAGCTTCTTTTCGCTCAATCTCCAATATAACCACACACATATAGCAACAGAATCCAACGTTCGTGCCATCAAGATTAGAGAAAAAATTCGTCACGCCGGAGGTATTTAATGCTCTAACAACGGACAAGGCGACAAGCTCATCGTGATTGGATGTTCATGGTTAGACTCTCGTAATACCTCATTCTTCCGCCTTTTTCTGTCAGGTCACACAAATTAAAGTTTAAGCATGTTACTCGTCCAGTGGCCACTCTTATTTAACATGTAAATTTTATTAGACGCGACTCTCGCTTTACGCGCTGCCTGCAAATCGTAAACGTAGCGTAATGTGCGACACAACTAATATATATTATATGGGCTGCAAATTATTTTCTAACAACTAGATAAACCACGTCGACATTTTTACAAAGGCCACCTTACGTTTTGGAAATAATGAAGTGCTTTTTAGTATAACGTTTGATAATGTTATATTGTTCGGTAAAAAAAAAACGAGTAAAAAAAAATGCAACGAGAACTCCTCTTGCCATCTACATTATTTACTCCGTATCATTCTTTCCTCCAAATATGTCTATACTGCCGATTAAGGGCTGTCGGCCGTTACTCGAATCTCCTCGCCGTTCATTATGTCTCGTCGTCGGGCAGTAAAATTAGTCACCTCTAAACTGTTGAGTATCAACTCATTACTAATTCTCCTTGACACAGAGGGCCTTCTTCCGCCATGGATGGCTGAGATAAATTACTCGTTTTTAAATGACTTGTTCCTGTTATTATTATTGGGGAAGGGGGGGGGGGGGGGGAAATGCCCCATGCCTAATCCTCCTTCTACTTTACATAGTACACGGTTACTATTCTGTGCTCCACTTTCGTGCCCCGGCATCACACAAGCGATACCACCAGCATCTAATACAAGAACTACCCCTGTATTCAAGCAGCCACAAATTCTCATTACTGCCAAAACGGTAGTTTCCAGGAGTCTCTGGTGAGACAAGGAAAGCATAGAACTTCTGCATCCTCAGGGATGACTTACGAGGCGACTAATTCGAGGTTGTGAATGAGGCTGGCAACCTCATGCTACAGAAACCACAGCTGCAAGAGCATGTGAATGCCTTGGTTGAGAATTCCTACAAGGGGACCAGCTACAGTGCTGATTCTATGCTCCATAGGGTGCGAAAAGAAAACGATAATGACTGACAAACGTAAAAGTATGTCAAAAGCAATGCTTAAGTACATCTGTGTCGCATTTTATGCAGGAGTTCTGTTCTGAAGATGCGCGTCTAGTCAAAATATTGTGCATAATTAAAATGACCATATTACTGCAGGCCATTCCATAAATCGCACACAGAAGAATAAAAGGTTTTTATACAAAGAAACAGCACAATACTATTAACAAGAAAAGTAGTGTTTCATTTTAGTAACATGAATAATATAGAGACGGAAGAATGGAAGAATAAGCGTCTAATGTAAAATATTCTGTACGGATAAGCTTGTCACGTAGAAAAATTACTGTATTGTTCTCTGTTATGATAGCACTCAACACCACGGCTTGTTGAATTTCCTTCCCTCGGATCTAGATCGCACGGATTATAGATTCCTTATGGCCACATTTGCGCACCACGTGAGACGTCGACATAAAAAGTCCAAGAACGTTAGGTTTTTGTTTTTTTAACAACAGCGTTACAACAGGTCGTGTCTCTTCGTTTTACCACACGAAGAAGCAATTACCCTGCGTTTGGGAACTGTATTGTGCGAAACGCTTACAAACAAACAAGGATATTCGGCGCTACATGGTGTATGGTAAATACCACATACTGTGACGACACATCTGTACGTGTCCTTTTGTGTGATCTCTCACCACTTCAGCCCTCCGGCAGTAAACTTCTTTTCTTCATTATTCGCTTGTTATGTGGCATAAATCATGCCTTTTCATTCGTTATTTTCACTACTTTGCTCTATGCTGGACACAGCTTGGTGAATTCTCTAACACGCCACTCCCATATGGCAGTATTTGCTACGGGAGTAATGCGTATCTTATTGTTTCACACTCCACTCCCAGACTGTTGTTACGATTCGCCAGGTTTGGTGACCCGGCCAGCGACAATATTTTATCGCCTAATCTGTCTGACCGGCTGTGGAAACGGGGCGGTCAAACATTTGACCCCATTGAAAAGCTGCTGATCATGTTGACACAAGCCGATAGGGTGATACGATGAAAGAAGACCACCCGGTCTGACCAGACATCTGTCGCGGAGGCACGCAGATAAATGTGATAAACAGAGGTGCGCCGGAAGTCTTAGGTAACGATATGACATCACTGTGTAAGAGGCCACACGTGTATATTAAATTTAATATTTTCAAATACGCGTGGGATGAGTAATGATAAACTTCCCCACCCAAACAGTGCTAGATAGATTGGATTGGTTTGCCAGAATCTACTATGATTTGATTGGAACTTTCGGCGGAAACAGTGGGATTTGAAACTAAGGATTGTGAGATATAATCTCTAACAAACTCGGAGATACAACACACAGAACAGACAGACTGCATCGCAGCATCAACTCAACACCTCTTACAAGCCAGAGGAAAGAGGATAGGACTTATCATTCCACAACTATAAGTACCAGATCGAGTATTGGGCAACTTTGGCATTTACGAGGGACGGTCAAAAAGTAATGCCTCGTAATTTTTAATTTCATTCAATAGGCAAGAAAACAAAATTCACATTGAAATGTAGCCCCAAGTCTGAACTTCAAAAATTTATTTCTCAATGTAGTCTCCGTTATTTGTTAGTTTTTGTCCATCTTCTCACAAGGGCATGTATCCCCGCACGACAAAAATGTGTGTCCTTTTTTCCTAAACCACTGGCGTACGGCGCGTTTAAGGGTCTCGGTGTCCTCAAAGTGATGTCCGGTGTCCTCAAAGTGATGTCCGCGAAGATCTTCTTTCAGTGGTCCAAACAGATGGAAGTCAGAAGGTGCAAGATCGGGACTGTAAGGGGATGTGGTAATAATGTCCAGCCAAATTCTGCAATCGCCGCTAGGCGTGATGGGAAACTACAACAGAGAAAATCAATCTGCTGTTGCCCTTAAGACGCCACAAGGCGTGATGGCCTCTGACTGCTTGGTCGGTCTTTGGCTAAGGACGGAAGAAGAAGAAGAAATTCTGCAATCGCATCAATTGTGCGTTTAGCAGTGTGTGGCGTGGCATTATCGTGCAACAGTAGAGCAGTTCTCTGATCTTTTAATGGGTAAAGTCGCCGAAGACGACTCTAAGCTTCTTCAAAGTTTCAATGTAACGGTCTGTATTCACCGTGTTTCCCTGTTCCAAGAAGTCGAGAAGAATCACACCCTTCTCATCCCAAAACACGGAGGCCATAACTTTCCCTACAGATGGTGTACTTTTGAACTTATTTCTTGTCTGCGATGTTGTGTGATGCCATTCCATTGACTGCGTCTTGGATTCTGGTTTTAAAAAAATGAACCCAAGTCTCATCACCTTTCACAATATTCGATAAAAACTCTTCTCCTTCAGTTTCGTAACGGTGCAGGAGGTTGATGGCTATGGTTTTCCTTGTTTCTTTATGTCTGTCTGTCAACATTCTGGGTACCCAACGTGCACAAACTTTTGAATAACCTAGGTCTTTAATGATGTCCTGGACACTGCCTTTACTAATGGACAACATGGAAGAAAGTTCATCCAGTGTTACCCGACGGTCACCACGAATGATTCCATCAACTCGATGAATGTTGTGTGAAGTCACTGCGGTAGACGGACGACCAGTCTGCTTTGCGTCAGCCATTGAGGATTGACCTACTTCAGCTTCGTCACAACGATGTACCCAACGTCGGACAGTGCTAACATCCACTGTTGAATCTCCATAAACATTCTTCAAACGTTCGTGGATGCGAATTGGGGTCTCGCTTTCAGCATTGAGGAATTCTATGACATAACGTTGTTTTAACCGAACGTCTTTGGCAGCCATTTTTAAACTGTTACAGTGGTGCCACCTGTTACTGAAACAGGTTGGTAATGCTATACAGTGCAGAAGAGTGTTTGAGGAATCCTGCTAAATTTACAAATTGCACACCGATGCAGTATTTACATACATAAAAAATAGGAGGCATTACTTTTTGACCTTCCCTCGTACAAGTAAACCCGCAATTTTAATACATACTGGAAACTTGGGAATTTTATCACAAGTAGTCATTAAAGGAATTATAGATTTCCAGACCAAGTGTTTCACCTGTCATAAGAGGAATTATAGATTTCCAGACCAAGTGTTTCATCCGTCATAAGAGGAATTATAGATTTCCAGACCAAGTATCTCACCCATCATAAGAGGAATTATAGATTTCCAGACCATGTGTTTCACCCGTGTCGTGAATTATTCTAATCCCCATATATAAATTAAAACGTAAATGCAAAGCCTAACAAATAAATTTAATAAAAGGAAAGAAGAATGGTAAAGAACAGTGCTGTCACAATGACTGTACTCGAAATCCCCCCCTTGTTTTCTACTTCGTCTGCAAATTGTAACGCTTTCACGTTGATAGTAAAAGCCTACTGTATTATTACCCGCTTTCTTCAATGAAACGTGTACTGTATTTCTTGGAAAAACCTTGAGATACGCAAGCTGATCAATGACCTAAATTTAATATTTCATTCATTCCATTTTATACACGGCGTAACTAAAAGACAGATGGACTAAAGGATAGAGAGAAGGGAGAGGCAGAAAGCAGGGACACGTGCAACACTAAACACGCGTCGCGCGATACACAATTGCTGCCATCACGCGTGTAAGGCCACATGCACTAACTTTATTTCAAATCGACAGTGATAAAATTCACTACCCATACCAGAGTTAGGTTTTAAAATCCTGAAAAATGCATATTGGCTCCATTAAATTCGTATATTTGGGTTCCTTAGGGTTGGCTGACAAAGAATATGTAAAACGTTACGCAAATAGTCTAGGAATTACCAAGTTATGGCCAAAATAAAATAGTGGGGGTGCCTGACAGCATGAAATCATTTCTGCTCATAAAATTTTTTTATAACGTGTTTGAAAAAACATTAATAATAATAATAAATTCTTTAAGCGCCAAACACGGCGCATAAGGCAGAAACCAGTGCTCTCCAGGTTGTTCGTTGTGACGCCACTCCTCTTAGCTCTTGCACATTATTTAGGCCCAACGTTCTTCCTTCTCTTATTATTGTTCTTCTGAGTGTTTCTTTTGGTCTTCCTTTTTTTCCGCTTACCCTCAGGAACCCAAGTGAGCGCCTGTAGTGGTATTCTGTTGTTTTGCATTCGTAGGACATGACCGATATATGACCATCGTCTTTTCCTTATATAGTCGGAGACATATTTCTGCCTAGAGTCTTCTCTTATTTGTCGATTAGTCTTGAATTCTTTCCAACTGATGTTCATGAGTTTTCTAAGACATTTGTTCTCGAATGTATTCAGCTTGTTCTCCAATGATTTTGTTATTTTCCAACTCTCACAGCCGTATGTTAACACTGAGATAACATTTGAATTAAACAGACGAAGCTTGGTATGTATATTCAATGATCGTAATTTCCAAATGTTAGATAATCTATTGAAGGCGCTAGCTGCCAAAGCAATTCTAGTATGGATTTCTCTTGTTGTGTCACCATCCTGAGTCATTTTACTGCCTAAATAATTGAAACTTTCAACTTTCTGTAGTTTTTCCCCGTTCAAGATGATATCAAAGGTCTCGTTAGAAAAGTTCATAGCTTTAGTTTTAGAGGCATTTATTTGGAGACCAATTTTAACCGAGAGATGACACAAATTATTTACGTTACGGAAATAGCCTACCATGTTAACTCCTATGTGATTGGAGCGCAACAAATGAAAGACTAAACACGATTGGTCGGACTATAAATACTATCTTGTGTTGTCAGGGGAAACGTGAGAAAGGGGTACTTTTTTGAAAAGATGTGTAGACGTGGTGTGATTGGGTAGAGCTGCGAATATACTCAATTCAGAGCGTCTGTTCATTGCCACATCTTGTAATAAACCTACTAAGAAGCAGTGCGTTGAGCACCAGTGTATATTTTTTATAAAATAAAGCCTGGGACATCGGCAGATCGGAGTTGTGCTATATTCATTGCCAGTCAACGAAACTGTTTATTATTATTTCCATGAATTGTGGTAAGCTTGAAATATTCAATATTTTTAAATGAAAATTGAATGTAAATTGATAAATTATGTCTGTATATATGTGTGGTTCAGTAGCGAACATGATGTAAAGCCTATAGTGCTCCAGCCTGAACAGAAGGTGTCGGAGGAAAGTAAAACTGCATGGAATGGCCAAACAGTACACTGACACCTAGATTATTAACTAGAAAGAAATAATGCTGGAATTGCAGAGGCGTAGTAACCATTAGGGAGGGAAATACTGGTATAAAGTATTTCAGATGAAGCTGACAGTTGGCCTATGTGGTGAAGTGGGATGTTATAAATATTTATAGGGGGACTTAGTGTACTGACTGAGATCAGCTGTGAAGGTATCTATATCTAATGAGAGTAGTGTATTATAGATAACCTTACTTGCTGCCACATATATATATGTATATATCTCAGTCAGAATTATTCTGGAATAGTGTGATGACTACGTTATGTGTCTAGGGTATGTGTATGATGAAGTGTAAGTCACAATAACAGACAGATAAACAATTTAATTTAATCCACTACTCTTGACAACACTGTGACACTCACATACATATAACACTCTATGAGAATATCTTAAGGAGTCACTGATAACTTTTCAATTAACAATATGTATTCATTGTTGTCATAAAGGTATATGTGTCCTGATTCAAATACAAAGGAACCAGGAATCACAATCAATTTTAATTACAAGTATATGTACAGACTTTATCAATATGAATATTGTAGGGACATATGTTATTAAAAATATCCTATGTGTGTCAGTTGTGTAGTAGTAATATGAGGTAATACTGGTTTTGTTTTGTTCAAGCTCTGTTGGTATTTGTCATCATGACTTCAATAGTTTGTCTTTTGGGACTAGTATTGGAGATGTTCTCAGTTCCTGATATTAAGACAATTAAATTCCCCTCTGAATGTTATTTTTTACAAAGTCATTTCAAGATGAGGGGACATAATGTTGAGCTCAGCTGGCCAAATCAGCTTATCTTGCGTGATGGCGGCAGGAAAGGACTCCTCTGCTCGAATTCTCCCCTGGGCTCTGGAGACACCTCACTGATAGCTAAAAAGACCAAGGAGTATGCTGTCCGACTCTGGATTCAGCAAAGCTCTGACCAGGTGCTGCTCAGTACCATCAAGACCACGGTCCCACAATTCATAGAATAAACACAGATACGTTGATTAGCAATGAATTCTGGCCCATTTACTGGCACAAATTCCCATCTGCTTATGTTCCAGGCTTTTATTTAGCAAAATATGAGCTGGCTTCAACGCACTGTTGCTTTATCAAGCTTATTTAAACAAGTGGTTTCGAACTAACGCTCCTAAGTGAGTATATCAGCGAGTCTAGCCAATGAGGCCACGTTTCGACAAGTGTTTGAAAAAATGTTACCTTTCCACGTCTCCCCTAACAACGAAAGATAGTATTTATAGCCCGACCAATCGTGGTTAGTCTTTCATTTGTTGCGCTCCAATCAATTTGGAGTTTACATGGTAGGCTATTTATGTAACGTAAGGTTTTTTCAAACACGTTATAAAAAAATTTTATGAGCAGAAATGATTTCATGCTGTCAGGCATCCCCAATATTTTATTTTGGTTATAATTTATTAATTCCTGGACTATTTGCGTAACGTTTTACATATTCTTTGTCAGCAAGCCCTAAGGAACCCAAATATCCAAATTTAAAAGAGCTACGTGGCTGCGTTCAAAATATGTATTTTCTACCTCCTGTTTCGAAGATGTGCTGTCTGGGTACTGTAATGTTTTCAAACGTAAACCCATCTATTGTTATCTTTCCTAATAAGCGTTTTTTATGATTTTAAAACCTAACTCTGGGAAGGGTAGTGTATTTTATCACTGTTCGTCTGAAAAAAAGTTAGTGCATGTAGTCTTACACGCGTGATGGCAGCATTTGTGTATCGCGCGACGCGTGTTGCATGCGTTCCTGATTTTCAGCCCTCCCTCTCTCTTTATCCTTTAGTCCATCTGTTCGTTCGTTTTGGTAACGCAGTATAATTAATGTTAGGATTAATTTAGGTCATTACGCAGTCTGCCTCTCAATGTTTTTCCAAGAAATACAGCACACGTTTCATTGAAGAAAGCGGGTATAATACAGTAAGCTTTTACTATCAACGTGAAAGCGTTACAATTTGCAGACGAAGCAGAAAACAAGGGGGATTTCGAGTACATTCTTTGTGACAGCACTGTTATTTTACCATTGCTCTTTTCTTTATTAATTTTATTTGGTAGGCTTCATATTTACCTAATAATTTATATATGTGGATTAGAATATTCCACGACACCTCCCCTCTTAAAACAGACATTATATGTCAGTCCTTTATTCTATATACACAGAGAAATTTATTATTATTTCTGGGGTTTAAGGTGATTCTCATCACACGGATGGCGGCTTAAAAAATCCGCTCCCAAATTGGTTTTTCCAGATATATACTCAATGCTAAAATTATATGGAGCCAAAAGTAAAGACCATCGGAGTAACCTGGAGTTCTCATGCCTAGCCTGTGCTAGAAACGATAAAGGTTTGTGGTCTGTTTGCAACTTAAATGCCTTCCCATATAGATAAATATTGAATTTCTTTATCGCCCATATTACTGCAAGACATTCTTTTTCGCTAGTTGAGTAGTTGATTTCAGCTTTATTCAACTTTCTGCTAGCATATGCCACTGGGCTTAATTCCCCATCCAATGCATCTGATTTCTGTAGTAGAGTTGCACCTAACCCAATATTACTTGCATCCGTCCTTACTATGAATTCTTGACTTAAGTCAGGTAATTTCAAAATGGGTTTACTTGTGAGCTTTTCCTTCAATTCTTGGTAAGTCATTTCACATTGTGGTGTCCATGTAAAGCGATCTGGATGTCCTTTACGTGTCAATTCAGTTAACGGTGCACATATGGAATTAAAGTTTTTGATATACTTCTGGTAGAAACCACATAATGAGACAAAGGATCTCACGTCCTTCTTGGTTTGTGGTCTCGGGGCTTTCTGTAGTTTCTCTAAATTCTTTGGGTCAGGGGTCATGTTTCCCTGATAAACTGTGTGTCCCAAAAATTCCAATTCTTTACATCCAACGCAACATTTGGTTGGTCGGGCTGTTAAATTTGCCTCCCTAAGTCGATCAAACAGCATGTTCAGAGAGTCAATGTGTTCCTCAAATGTTTCTGTTGCTATAAGGATATCATCCATAAAATTTGTTATACAGGGATTATTCAGAGGGTCCAATAATTTTCTCATCATTCTAGAGAAGACACTAGGCGCATTCTTCAATCCAAATGGCAATATATTAAACTCATAGTGTCCTTCTGAGGTACTAAAAGCTAGGTATGGTCTAACCTCAGGCTTTACTGGAATCTGATAGTATCCTTTACTCAGATCCACTTTTGAGAAATATTTAGCTTTATTTAGTCTGGCAAACAGCTGATTTGTATCCGGCAATGGATCCACCTGTCCTTCTGTAATAGCATTCAGTCTCCTGTAATCTATACAGAGTCTATGTTCTCCAGAGGGCTTCCTTAAGAGTACCACACCGGAACTATACGAAGACTCACTGTGCGAAATAATTCCTTCCTTCAATAGATAGTCTATCTCTTCCTTCAAAGCTTTCTCCTTAGCAAACGGAATCGAATATGGTTTCATACAGACAGGTGTGGAGTCTATTAGTTTCATATCATATTCCAATAGGTTTGTATGCCCTGGTCGGTCTGTTAACACCTCTGCATGATTATTTAGAACCTGTTGCACTCTCTCTTTCTGAGTTTTCGTTAAATGTGTACTGATTTTCACCTGTGCTGCTGTCTCACAGGGGTGTAATGGATATTCAAATGATGAATGTGGTTCCTTTTTCATCTCCATGGCGATGGACAAGGTCAACAAGTGTGTCTCTTCCTGATGTTCTCTTTCCCAATATTTCTTCAGGAGATTCACATGATAGATTTTTTCTTTCCCCTTCTTATCTATCTTATAATTTGTTCTAGATACCTTCTCTAAAACTGTATATGGACCCTGCCATCCAATTTGTAACTTATTCTGACTCCCGGGCAAAAGAAGCAGTACTTTCTCTCCCACAGCCAAATTTCTGTCTTTCGCCTTCCTGTTATAATAGGCAGCATGTTTCTTCCTGGCTTGTTTCAAATTTTCATTGGCAAGTTTCCAGCCAGTTTTTAACCGAGTGGTCAGCTCATTCACATATTGGTATGAAGATGTAATGTTTTCCTCTGCCTTTTCATCAGTCCACGTTCTTAACATAGCTACATATGGACCTTTAATTGTGTGGACCTATTTGTCCATGCACCGTATGGTCTCTTCCACTCGAAGCTCTATAGTGATGATTTTTCCTCCCAGAATTATCATTCACAAAACGACCGCTACCAATTTTTCTTTTGGGGCTTTCTCCCCACTTAAAATTCTTGATGAGAGATTTCCTCCCTACATCCTCTTCCTCCAGTTTGTTTAAGTCCGATTGAGGGATTGTCGGCTTATCCTGGGGTAAGACATCTTTTTGCACTCTCCGCATAGTGGCCATTGTAAAACAGTTAAGTGAAGCTTGTCCGTGAAAAGGGGCTTCCCATTCCATTTGGTCCACTTTATCAAATCTATATTTCTTTTTATTGTCAGGCCTAATTTTGCCCCGTGGCGTGTCCAGGTCCTGATCCATGTTTCCACTTGTGGGTGTTCCCTCATGTGCTATGCTACACCTTTCTACAAAATTCTCAATGTCCCATCTTGCTTTGGGCCAATAATAATTGTGAGCCACCTTTTGAATGATGGTACCTATCTTCTCATGGTCCCCATCTGGTTTCACATGTAGGCTCCTTATTAAGTCTGCCCTATATCTTTTTGGAAGAACCAGCTGTCCGTGACCATTGGATCTAGCTCCAGTCTTCCTATACATCAACTTGTTTTTCATGTAAAAATCTCCCTTGCCTGGAGTTGTATGACAAGTTGACAATTTCCTGAAACAAGGCTTGAGTGTTTTATCCCCAGCCTGTGCCTTCCTCATCTCTTCTGGAGTGGTATCCAACATAATATCCTCCTCCTGTCTTGAGGTCGACCTGACCTGAAGGGTTGCCATATACACAGGTTTCCTTCTGCAACGGTCAGTGTCATGATTGTCCATCTTACAATTCTTACACCACCTTTTTCCTTGGTTGAAAGATTTTCTTTCATCATATTTCCTTTCATCGAATTGTGGGAATTTATTTTTATTTTCATACCGTGGCCTATCTGACTGGTGCTTACCTTTGTGTTGATCCCTAGGATCAAATTTATTAAAGTTCTGTGGTGCCCTAAAGTTATCCACTTGTTTCTTTTTATTACCTGTTACCTCTGCTTGAGCTGCTTGATACCTTTCAGCAACATTTAGCAACTCACCCAGCCTCTCTGCACCTTGTTCCATGAGAAACTTTCTCAGGTCTGGAGCCATGGACTCTCTTAATTGCTCTATAAGGACCATTTCCTTAAGATCTTGGGTTTTCCCCAGAGAAGTCCATTTCTCCAAGTATGTCTCTATTCGTGCAGAGAACTGGTGATAGGTTTCACCTGACAGTAGTTTAGCATTCCTAAATTTTTTTCCTATAAAATTCTGCATTCTTTTCATACCTTAACAAAAGAGCCTGCTTTAGCATCTCATAATTTTCCTGATCACCTCTGCTCATTTTTGCAAAAACTTCATAAGCTGCCCCACGAAGTCCCTGAGATAACTTTAAGCTCCACCTTTCTCTCTCTAACCCATACGTGGTAGCTAATAGTTCATACCTATTTAGGTAGCTCTCTATATCATCGTCTTTCTCAACAAAATGATCTAAATGAAAATTCATAGCTGAGGTTGAGGCTCCTTGGCTAGCAGTGGCATCAGAGGCAAAGGGACTGGCACCATTTTCAGGAGCATGGGCCTGAAACTCAAACTCCCTTAGTCGTAATTCATGTTCCCTTTGTAATCTTTTCTCCTCCTTTTCTGCTTCCCTCTCTGCAGCTAATCTCTTTTCTTCCCTTTCTGCAGCTAATCTTTTGTCTTCTCTTTCTGCTTCCAATTTCTTAGCCTCTTTGTCAGCCTCAATCTGCAACCTCTTAGTCTCAGCCTCAGCTTGCAACCTCTTAGTCTCAGCCTCTAACTTTCTTTCGGCCTCTTTTTCTAATCTTCTTTCTTCGCGTTCAATAAATTTGTCACATTCCGTAGTGACATAGGCAACCATAACTTGCCCATCTAATCCTAACTCTTTTGCAGTCTGTACAGCAGCAGATCGAAACTTGGCCAGGTCCGCCATTGTCTATCAGGTAAATTTCTACAATGTCTAACCAACAATTTAATCTCTAAATATATCTAATGGACAACACAGGCACCGTGAGCTCAACCTTATTTAATTCCACCCAAGGATACCTTTTAATTCTTATATTCCCTGAAGTGAATTACCCCCAATATTTTTAATAGGGAAAGATTCAAAATCCCAAGAGCAAGACCCCAATATATGTGGTGAAGTGGGATGTTATAAATATTTATAGGGGGACTTAGTGTACTGACTGAGATCAGCTGTGAAGGTATCTATATCTAATGAGAGTAGTGTATTATAGATAACCTTACTTGCTGCCACATATATATATATATCTCAGTCAGAATTATTCTGGAATAGTGTGATGACTACGTTATGTGTCTAGGGTATGTGTATGATGAAGTGTAAGTCACAATAACAGACAGATAAACAATTTAATTTAATCCACTACTCTTGACAACACTGTGACACTCACATACATATAACACTCTATGAGAATATCTTAAGGAGTCACTGATAACTTTTCAATTAACAATATGTATTCATTGTTGTCATAAAGGTATATGTGTCCTGATTCAAATACAAAGGAACCAGGAATCACAATCAATTTTAATTACAAGTATATGTACAGACTTTATCAATATGAATATTGTAGGGACATATGTTATTAAAAATATCCTATGTGTGTCAGTTGTGTAGTAGTAATATGAGGTAATACTGGTTTTGTTTTGTTCAAGCTCTGTTGGTATTTGTCATCATGACTTCAATAGTTTGTCTTTTGGGACTAGTATTGGAGATGTTCTCAGTTCCTGATATTAAGACAATTAAATTCCCCTCTGAATGTTATTTTTACAAAGTCATTTCAAGATGAGGGGACATAATGTTGAGCTCAGCTGGCCAAATCAGCTTATCTTGCGTGATGGCGGCAGGAAAGGACTCCTCTGCTCGAATTCTCCCCTGGGCTCTGGAGACACCTCACTGATAGCTAAAAAGACCAAGGAGTATGCTGTCCGACTCTGGATTCAGCAAAGCTCTGACCAGGTGCTGCTCAGTACCATCAAGACCACGGTCCCACAATTCATAGAATAAACACAGATACGTTGATTAGCAATGAATTCTGGCCCATTTACTGGCACAAATTCCCATCTGCTTATGTTCCAGGCTTTTATTTAGCAAAATATGAGCTGGCTTCAACGCACTGTTGCTTTATCAAGCTTATTTAAACAAGTGGTTTCGAACTAACGCTCCTAAGTGAGTATATCAGCGAGTCTAGCCAATGAGGCCACGTTTCGACAAGTGTTTGAAAAAATGTTACCTTTCCACGTCTCCCCTAACAACGAAAGATAGTATTTATAGCCCGACCAATCATGGTTAGTCTTTCATTTGTTGCGCTCCAATCAATTTGGAGTTTACATGGTAGGCTATTTATGTAACGTAAGGTTTTTTTCAAACACGTTATAAAAAAATTTTATGAGCAGAAATGATTTCATGCTGTCAGGCATCCCCAATATTTTATTTTGGTTATAATTTATTAATTCCTGGACTATTTGCGTAACGTTTTACATATTCTTTGTCAGCAAGCCCTAAGGAACCCAAATATCCAAATTTAAAAGAGCTACGTGGCTGCGTTCAAAATATGCAATTTCTTCTACCTCCTGTTTCGAAGATGTGCTGTCTGGGTACTGTAATGTTTTCAAACGTAAACCCATCTATTGTTATCTTTCCTAATAAGCGTTTTTTATGATTTTAAAACCTAACTCTGGGAAGGGTAGTGTATTTTATCACTGTTCGTCTGAAAAAAAGTTAGTGCATGTAGTCTTACACGCGTGATGGCAGCATTTGTGTATCGCGCGACGCGTGTTGCATGCGTTCCTGATTTTCAGCCCTCCCTCTCTCTTTATCCTTTAGTCCATCTGTTCGTTCGTTTTGGTAACGCAGTATAATTAATGTTAGGATTAATTTAGGTCATTACGCAGTCTGCCTCTCAATGTTTTTCCAAGAAATACAGCACACGTTTCATTGAAGAAAGCGGGTATAATACAGTAAGCTTTTACTATCAACGTGAAAGCGTTACAATTTGCAGACGAAGCAGAAAACAAGGGGGATTTCGAGTACATTCTTTGTGACAGCACTGTTATTTTACCATTGCTCTTTTCTTTATTAATTTTATTTGGTAGGCTTCATATTTACCTAATAATTTATATATGTGGATTAGAATATTCCACGACAGCCTAACGCTCTGAACTCAATGTTTGTGATGTATTGTGCTCAGTGTAGAAATGGAGTATAAATTAGTTCTGACGTAGAAGGTACAACCTTCTTGTTTCAGGGACCGTGGTCTTAAAGTTATTGAGCAGCACCTGGTCAGAGCTTTGCTGAAGCCAGAGGTGGACAGCATACTCCTTGGTCCATATAGCAACCAGTGGGGTGGCTCCAGAACTCATTACAGTAATCGAGCAGAGGAGTCTTTTACTGCAGTCATCACGCAAGATAAGAGAGTGTGGCCATGGAGCTCAACATTATGTACCCCATCTTAAAATAACATTGTAAACTAAAATTAAGAGGGGAATTTAATTGTTTTAATACCAGGAACTGAGAACATCTCCAATACTAGTTCCAACAGAAACAAACTATTGAAGTCATGATGACAAATACCAACAGAGCTTGAACAAAACCAAACCAGTATTACCTCATATTAACACTACACAACTGACACACATAGGATACCAGTAATAATATATGTCACTACAAGAATCATATTAATAAATTCTGTACATATAACTTGTAATTAAAATTGATTGTGATTCCTGGTTCCCTTTGTATTTGAATCAGGACACATATACATTCATGACAGCACTGAATACATATTGTTATTTGAAAAGTTATCAGTGACTCCTTTAAGATATCCTCTTAGAGTGTTATATGTATGTGAGTGTCACAGTGTTGTCAAGTGTGGTGGAATAAATTAAATTGTTTATCTGTCTGTTGTTGTTATGACTTACACTTCATCATATACATACCCTAGACATATAACGTAGTCATCACACTATTCCAGAATAATTCTGACTGAGGTATACATATGTGGCAGTAAGTAAGGTTATCTATAATACACTACTCTTATTAGATATAGATACCTTCACAGCTGATCTCAGTCAGTACACTAAGTCCCCTATAAATATTTATAACATCCCACTTTACCACAACCCGTCATAAGAGGAATTTCTCAGACTTAAGTGATTCGAACAGCATCTAAATACAGGGTTGTGGGTCCATTCTAATCTGCACCAGGAGAAGTGTGTATTCCCAAAATGTTGGGGTAAGTGTAAACAATTTATTTACTAATGTAAACTTTACAGGTTTCGAGCTAAGTGGTTATATATATATATATATATATATATATATATATATATATATATATATATATATATATATATATATATATATATATATATATATATATATATATATATATATGAGGCTGGCAACCTCGACATTTGAAAATAGTATATGCATGAACCACTACTGCAAATCGGGAAACCCGACTTTCACCCCATTTAATCCTTATTTTAACTTGTTGAACTACTTGACTATTAAAATTTGTTGTATTTTATTTTAAACTAAACAATAATAGTTGATTCTGTTTATTTGTACGAAAGCAAACGTATGAGCCAATTGTTCTTGATATATATATATATATATATATATATATATATATATATATATATATATATATATATATATATATATATATATATATATATATATATATATATATATATAGAGCCATTAATTATAAGAGGGCATCCGTTGGATTACTCCAACTGGGGGCTTGACGGGCCAGAATCATTGCATAACCCCTTCACAAAAAGCGACGGACCAGATAATAAGTTAACACATTTGCTTAGCCCTTAAGCAACGTTTGTTCTTGACTTCTGGGAATTTCTTGTGAAGGCTCCCCTAAGGTAGAAACGACTGCAAAGCAAGGGGAGAGAATACCGTGACATATACTGTATACACTGTGAGACACGCCCGATAACTTGGACCTAATGACAGTGACTCCAGGCCCTAAAATAATATGGGATATCCAGGAAGCGCGGGGGAAAGAAAAAAAGGTATCTATTTATTTTTAACGTGTATAGCTGAAGTTAAATGTGCGTAAGATGCGATACAACTGAACTGATTAGTAATAGTAAATCCACAAGTCTTATCTGTTACATGGCATTCTCTAAGGTGATAAAGTTATATATTTAATAAACTGCAAAAATCTAATCTCAGCCATTCTGTGACAAAAATAAGAAAAAAACACTCTTTTTTTAATGTAACACGTTTTGCGTATCTTTTCCCCGAAGAAGTCTACGTGAACGTAAAGCGAGCTTTGTTTTGTGTCTTCTATCTTAGATTACCGCACTACCTATCTGTTTATGCAGTCTCAGTTTCTTAATACAAATAAACATCGTTACATTAACCAACAGAACAGTGGCAACAGCAACAGTTAACCTTGCTGCTGTTATCACTTAAATGCAAATTGTTTAACATTTGTCACGTAAGACTCGTCTTATTGTCAGCGTTTTGAACACTGAGAATTGGTACGGGGGGAAAAAAAGCAGACCATGTTTTCCGCCTGAGAACTGGCCATTGCACATTACTAGGTCACCTCTATCGCCTCATGATATCTCATACGAATGAATGTCCACGTGGAACCGGAATACAGACCCCTCAATACATTCTCCAAAACTATCCAACCCAAGATGACCCACGACGCCTGATCTGGCCAGTGGATGCTGAGCTCAGGAAGAAACTATGGGGCTGCCGCGCTGACCTAGAAAAGACTGGACTTCGTCCTGGCGACAGGCCTGCAGATTTAGCATGACTACAAACTGAACGCGGAAGAATAAATAGGCTGTCGCGACGTCACGGAGAAAAGTTGATGACGGCAACAGGGTTAACCGTAGTTTATTGCCACAGTTCTATTAATTAATGTGCATTTACTCACTTGTCTTAGGAAACTACGGTGAGACCAAAGATTGTAAAGTAAATAAGCCAACAACATCCTCAAAAGTAAAAAGAATGAGATAAAATTAATTCATTCATTTCCATGTCTGCTCCCTACGGAGCATAGAACCACATTCCCGTTGGCTACCTTACAGCAAGCCTGAACCAAAGCATTCATATGATTTTGCAACGGTGATTTATGTAGCTAGCAAGTCCCACGCACCCATTTTAGTCACATGTTACGACATGTCTGAAGGATAGTAATCTTATTCTCCTCACAGACCACTGAGAACAACACAAGGCAATGGGGGGGAAAAAAAACAAATCTTTTCTCATCTGATTATTTTTAGAGGGCATCTAATTTACACCTCATTTTCTAGTGTTTGGTCGACCTCGGCGAAGTCAGCTTCTGCAATAATTAAGACAAAAATAAACTACAGCCGATTACAGCTTCTGTTGAAATCCGAGCAGCTGTTGCAAGTTTGGAGGTTCAATGACTCTAGCTACTAGTGTCACAACTACCAACTAGGCTTGCTTGCGTCCTCTTACTGGAACGTCAGTTGCAAACGTGATTCTTTATAAGATTCATCCGGACTGGTTCCGGTGTAGGCTTACCATTATAACAAGCGACGCACAAAGCACGCGTCCAAGCAAGCAAGTGTAAACGTGTGAAGTGACTCAAGAAAGTGTATTAAAGCAGAGGCGATATCACTATCTACATTTGGAAGACAATAATGAAGTATGGCATCGCAGGAAAGGTAGACAGTAGCCCCACAGACGACACAGCCGTAGGGGAGTGAAGTGTTAGAGACTTTTAATCATACTAGGTCCTGCTTTATGAGTTTTGGTGACCAGTTCCCGTCCTTGCTGCCTTCTGCATTCTCTTAGCATCAAGAAGAGAGTTATGTACGAAATTTACAGCTGGTCGTCTGCAGCGTGACGCTACCAGGTTTCGCCCCAGGAAACTGATAACTTCGCCGGGAAAGGAAAGCTCTTTAACCGCTTAACCAAGCGGACGTTCGAACGTAGCAACTATAACAAATAAAGAAGGGGCAATAAAAAAAACAATTGTATTCAAAGAAATTGCTCACACATTAAAAGAACTTGCTCAATGCCCACCATTTTTCCTAATGCACATATCTATCTATACGTGACAGCCAGTTAGCATGCACACGGTGAAGGATGTCAGTCACTAATGAGCTATGATGCCGGGCTTATGGGACACCCTATACACACCTTGACAAG
The DNA here is from genome assembly GCA_024509875.1 of Oreohelix idahoensis. NCBI lineage: Eukaryota > Metazoa > Mollusca > Gastropoda > Stylommatophora > Oreohelicidae > Oreohelix > Oreohelix idahoensis. The sequence continues at coordinate 505,658 of JAMPIV010001777.1, read as the reverse complement.
TTATGTCAGCTTCTAGCATGCAGAGGATAGCGCAATCACATACCAAGAAGTTTCTAATACCCCAGACCTAAGGGTCTTTTATATTTGGACATGCGCCCTAATATAACCGACTAGGTTGAACGGGACGCGCCTCGCCAAAAACTTTACATAAAAAATAAATAAATACCAAGACACGTGCACACATTTAATCCTTCTAAGGGACATAAACAACGTTACTTTTGCCTAGAGTCTAGCCAGTAACAGACGCTTTTAACAAATCCAGTCTAGTAACAGGTTACGCTCGGGGAGTCCGGTTGCTCTACCATTTTAACCGACTGCAATTTCCCCAGTGGGGTCTAGAAACTCTAGATCCAGAGTAGACAATAGGCTTTTGAGTCAAGCTAGGTGTGACGAGTTTCATGATTCATTCGCCACATTAAATTTTAAAAAAAAAAAAGAAATGTACTCTGGTGAAAAGGGAACATTCTGAAATCCCTTTAAATCACTTTATTCAAAAATTATTCTTGCTTACTTAGAACACAAATCAATAAATTTTCAGCGGAAATATTTTTTTCAAGAGTTTTTCTTTCATGAAACTTTCGTCAGGATAATGCCATATCTACTATCCAATTCGCCACACTCTTACTGCCAATTCGCCACGTGTTGACTGGCGGAACCACTGGTCTAGATTATGTGTAAACGAAGTGAAGTTACCTGTGTTGCGAGAACCCATTACTAATTGTAATTGCATCCTTCGCGCCTTTCATCTTAACCGTGGTAAATAGTAATGTGTTGTCCCATCTATATGGTAAATGCATTACTCATATATCCGTTTTCAATAATTTTTCTGATCAAACAATTTCCCGCTTCAACGCGATTCTCCAACCTGTTACAGCAATAAAGAAAAGAAAAGAAAAATGAAAAGGTATTCACATGGATGATACTGCCGTGGGAGTACACAGTGTCTATGCTGTATGAGGTGGGGATGACCTGTTCCCTTTCTCGTCGCCTTTGCCATGCCTAACTCAAGAGCCGTAGCAGATACCCTTTGTTACAGCCGGGTTAACTGGGCCGTGGCGCGACCTGGTATCGACCGCGGTCCCTTCACACCTGGCGCAAGAGGTCTAACACTCTGCCACTCGCAGCTACAGCAACTAGTAAATGCCAGAAGAAGAAAAAAAAAACATGTTAACAAAATTTAGTTTCCACAAGAGGTGAAATTCTGTAACTATCACAACACAGTGCTCCCGTTGGTTGCCAGAAGTCTGATGACTCACAGAAACAGGATCACTGCTCTCACCAAGCAATGCCGTAAGAGACGGCTAAAGTGAACGGTGAATCATGTGAGCAGATCCTTCATGTCAAATAAATTTGCTGCAGAAACCACCACTGCAAAATCAAGAAAGTACTTTAGTGCAGGCTTCCTGTATGAGAGCTATATAGCGGTGATCCATGCATCATATGAAGCGAAAACTGGATGAATGAAGGAATGGCAAGGTAACCATATACAGGCACTTTGTGTACCCATTAAAGACGCAATGTGTCCCAATTAATTTTTTTTTCATTGGGGTGGGAGAAAGACAGAGATGCAATTAATTCGGTGCTTTCTGCCTTTCTTTTAACTGCTGCTTATGTTGCGGCACGCAAACAGTATTGGTCACATGTTGCTGACGTAGTGCATGCATTACAGCCTGATGCAATGTCATGATGTGTTTATGGTGTGGACCACCTGAGTCGTCCCTCACACATTTATAACACATATCATTTACTAGACACAATATTAAGGTCTTTGTCTTGTGTGGACTGACCTATACTGTATAATAGAGGAACAACAGAAGTGATTGCGTCATTAATTAGCTGGACTGCCCATGGTAAATCTCCGGTTATGTCTTGCGGTTCGCACTAATGACCCGTCATCGAAGCATCATTTTTTGGTGATGCCTAGATGGCAGGGAGGATAGTGTCATTCGCTTGCATAGCCAGGCGGGGTTGTCGCACGGAAGGTCCTGGGTTCGAGTCCTGGGTAAGCCACTCACGTCTGTTGTTTTTATGTTGTCTAGTGTTCTACTTCTTTATTTCTTACGAGTGCCTGAAAACATACCTTTATGTTTGTCTAATATTTATTTACCGTCCCTCACATAGTATCTTCAAGTTATATGCCAGTGCGGATGGTTGATCGAGATTCATCCACTCTCTGGTGTCCAAACCTAACGAGTGTTTGTTTCTCAGTGTATTCTTTCACAAGCACTGTTCCAACTACAGCCCTGATGTCTTAGTCTCCGACTAGGTCTATTCATGCTTTATTAGTGGCTTTTCTTACAAAGTTTATTTACAGGTAGTCTTATTTCTTTCTTTTCTTTGGCTAACGTCCTGGTCTTGCGCTGACAGCAAAACGATGTTATAAATACTGTATTTATCAATTTTGTAGTTTCTGGGATCCTTAGATGGCTCCAAATAATGGTATCATGGTATGTTAAATTAATAGCTTGCTGAATTTTCATTGTACATTTCTCTGAGTTTCCCTCTGTGGTGAATATATCGATTAAGGTATTGAACTCTCCTACTTGTCTGAATTGGATTATTCCCCCCATCCCCTGACTTAACTTTATAAACGATGCGTGAGGATGTAAGTTACTGGCACACAATTTACCCCAAATATAACCCTTTGGTTGAACAGGGTATAACGGCAACATAATTGTTACTGAGGTTTTCGTCAGATGAGATCACTCTGAAATTAACGCCCCGCGATTACATAATAATCATAGTAACATTCAATATGTAGTATATGTGACGTATAATGGAAAGAGAGCCTACAGTAATCTGATACTCTTTTTGTGACCTCGTAGCATTCTATGATTTGCTAGCAAAACCATGCATTTACAGCCTGTGTTTACTCACTTTTTCACCCACGCCTATATTCTTTCAACATAATCAAATAAAGTTTACTAACTTTCGTGACCTGTCAGTCATAACAGGTAGCGAATCAGGTTTGTTTACCTGGTCTCCTCACGCGAGCCTATCTGTCAATCATGCGATACCTGACAGACCGCACGTGAAGTAGACTCACGGGCAAAATCTTTCCCCGAGACCCTTTGAAGTTCGTACTCAGGGGGAATCAGAAAAACCCCTGGGCTCTTTGATCTCGGAAGCGATCATTCGTACAGAGAAAATCTTCGAGAACCCCGTTACCCGTATAAGTCTTTTGATGACCATCGAAAGCGCTCGACGGAAGGCCGACCGTAAACTTTTATCTGGGGAACTCATGTTTCTGATTCTCAGGTACACACAATAGTGTGAAAAGTAACATCATCTATAGATCAGAGAAACATGATGATATATAAACTGTGTTTTCTTAAACCTGCTATCAGTTGTCACTCAGAATTTTTGGATAGTCTAAGCACGTAGTTCTAGAACCATTGTGGAAAATGTGTTAATAGCATTCGTGGGGATCTTTCCTTCTGATATTCTGGAAATAGAAATTAGTGTTTACGTGTTTAAAAGGGTTACCTTTTACCAATTAAAAGTGTTTAAGCTTTTACCATTATAATTCACTAAGATTTTCTAGCTGTTAGAACTAGTGAAATAAAATAACGTGTAGCTATTTTATATCAGATGTTCAGTTATAATGTTAATTTTCACCACCCGCTTTCTCACACAAGAAGAGACGGTTTTATTTGACTGATTTATATGTTAGGCGTGACAGATAGTGACAAAAGAATTCACGTTACATTTCATTTTGTGTTTTATTATGTGCCTATTATTTAATACCATACGATGACAAACAGACGCCGATAATTTAATAGCTATTAACGACAGGCGACATTTATGTAAGTGCGCGTATGGATAATTGAATAATAATTAACATTGTACGCTTACTGCCGGTGCGAGAGGGGGCGGGAGAGTTGCATAACTCAATCTGACCTAATCTCAGCGATAGCGAAAGCTGACCGTATAGGCGTAAGGGAAAACCACCTGTGCCGTTTAACTTTAATCAGGACTGACGGAGTGGATAAGAGATCGTCTTGTCCCCGTCTGTGTGGATATATATATATATATATATATATATAGATTTATATCTATGTATATATATATATATATATAGAGAGAGAGAGAGAGAGAGAGAGAGAGAGAGAGAGAGAAAGAGGGAGAAAATAGTAGCATCTTTCCATAAATGTTTTTTTTATTCCTAGCAGACCCGATCAAGGGCGTCCAGCGGTCTTTTTTTCTTTACTGATTGGTTAAATGTTGTCTTTTCTTGGCTTGTGCGTCATCAATTTCATTTGTGAGCAAGGACTTGCCAAAGATACATGAGAAACATTTTAACTTGTAAATTTAACTGGACTTACAAAACCCAGCGAAATTTTTCCAATTTTTACTAGATACAAAAGAACACTTATACTCCCGCCTTCTGACAGTCGTATTCAAGCGGATTTATCCAGAAAAGTTACGCTGTTTCAGAATCGGCACACTCCCATAGAGTCAGCCGATAGGATTATCATCATCATCATTTGCAACATTTTTAGCAACCAGATGTTTCCCAATACTGGAAGTATTTTCCTTCTTTTTTAACTGTGAACCTCAATAGCACGTTTTGCTACACTAACTATTCGCGGTGACATTTGTTCATCCAGGAAAAAACCCACACCAGATTCGGCGTTCACCTCCCTAGTCTTGACTTGTTAGGGGATGGACTGGGGCCAATTTGGGAAATAAAACCTGGCAAATTTTATATTCAGGATAATTGTATTTCCAAGGGATATCACTAAGAGTAGGTAAGCGTGATTGAGTGGCCACTGTATGACAGAGAGAGTGAATATTTTTCTTTGTTACATGAACTTTACCAACATTGGATTTTGCTTAAACTTGTTAACTTTACTGGGTAGCATATAGTAGCAACATGTTCTTTACTGTCTATTCTGTGAAATAGTGCTAACCTTTGGGTTATTAACTTTTTGGGTTCTTTTCTCCATAGGGGGAGGGCACATTCATTCTGTTATTTTCATATGTATGTAAATCTGATTTTATTTGATCTTTCTTTAGATATTCGTTGTTGTCAAGTTTAAACGATAATAAACAACAAAAGAAACTTACCTTTGTGTGTTGGTCAGACCCATACCCAATTAACCGTAGTTTTTAACTTTTGTGTGTCTTGTTGTCACATAGCTGTGTGTGTGTGTAGTTAAACTTATATTTATATGTATGAGGAGGGCAAGGTTGTCTTGTACTAAATTATAGTCGTATAGATAGGCTGGAATAGAGAAACTTACTCATTCCATGGACATATTTTGTTCCTTAAACTATCACCCGTGAAATCTATTTCTCACGTACTTATCAACATCCACTCTACTCAGACGGGGCTAAAAATAACTCTCAACTTATCTGTACGACAGTATACTATTGCAAATCCATTCTGTAAGCATGTCTTTTAGAAGGGAAAGTATTTGTTTCACATAATCACATCCAATCTCAACAGCTTTGCCATCTTGTAACACGTGCTTGTATATCCACATTGTGAAACTTGGGCCCTGTTTCCTCAATTTTTCGCCGATGCCACAAAACACTCACTGTCTTCGACCTGAGAAACACGAAGATTGTTTTTCAGTTTACCGAAAAAGATGGTAGACCGATGGCGCCAAATTAGAACTTGAATGGTGGGTGTAGCCATATAAAAGGTAAAGGTGGCCCCGTCGCGGATAATGCCGTGGGAGTGAAGTGTTAAAGACTTTACTATATCGGTCTCAGATTTATACAGTGGGGTGACGGGTTCACTTCCTAGATAATTCACTCGAATGTGGTGATAATTTTCGTGATTAGCAGAATGCCGTGAAGACGGGCATTATTGTGAACACGGAGCAAACGTGAACGAAGCTTTGATAAGTTCTGTTAAAAGTAAAACCACAAATGTCTCTTCTTGACGATAGGTCCTTTAGACATATGTCCACAAGATGAAATTCTTCCATGTAAGATAAGAGCCACCATAACCTTTCCTGCAGAAGGGGCAGCTCTGATTTTTTTTGTCTTTGACGGGGAATTCGCATGATGCCTCTTTAGTGATTATTTCATTTTCTTCTCCATTTTCTTCTGTTGTTGCATGTGTTTATGTTAGCTCTGCCTCGTTCTCACAAAACAACATTTTAATTACAGCGTCGGACGTACGCCACTATGAAAGTACTGTATTGCGCAAGAAGTAAATGATGTAAGCATGTAACGAAGCGGGAAGAATTTACATACTAACGATTAAACAAAATAGCAAAACTGTGAGTATAAACACGTACAGCAAGCCTGCGGTGAAAACAGTATGCGTTTAATCCAGGAATTTTCATTTCTTGTTAATTACTTTCTTGCTGTTTTTTTCATTCGTGTCCTATTTAAAATATGTCATGGTCGAACACACCCTTGAGTTACAAGGCCTGAAATGGAAGAATAATAATGCATCATATCAAGCAGGTAAATAGAGGCGACTAAAGAAGGTTTGGCATGGGAAACGGCTACTCTCACCCTGAAGAAATGTTTAAAAGGTAAAGGTAGACCCATAGCAGATACTGCCGTAGGGGAGTGAAGTGTTAGAGACTTCTCTATACAAGATCCAGCATCGAGAGGTGGAGTGACAAGTTCCCTTCCTCGTTGCCTTTTCCTTCCCTAATTCAAGATAAAGTCAGGTACCCATTTACAGCTGGGTAGACTGGAGCGTGTCAACACCGTGAATCGAACCCGGCACCTATGCCGTGAGAGACCAGCGCTCTAACCACCCTGTCAATCGGACGCTCAGAAGAAATGTTAAGCAACAAACAAACAAAAAACCACAGGAAGGACATTTCGTGACATCTACGTTAAACTGTTTCATTATGCAGGTGACCGATTGCATCTGATCTCAACATGAATAACTGTTGGGTCGCCTTCCTTAGCCTTTGGCTGTTCTTAGCCTGCCCGCGAGACAGGTTAGTCTGTTGGTTCGACCTGTCCAGATTGGGAGATCTTGCTGGTAGCATTGCTTACCGTCGGTATAGTTCCTCGGGGTGTCGTGGGGGGGGGGGGGGGGGGGGGGCGGGTGGGGAGACGGGGACGGACGACGGGACACACTACTATGGCAAGGTGGAAACACGAGAGATGAGCAGCAAATAAAAGAGAAGTCGACGTTGGCCGTGGATTGGACGCGAGCTGAATCCCCAGGTTAAGACAGGTAGAGAAGGTAGCCATGACCACAGGCAGATGAGAACTGGGGCCAGAAATGAAAGGGGCAAAGAAGGCACGGCCAAACCTTGACCTTATGACACATGACAGGGGGAACTTGGAATGAGTTTTGTTACAAACCTATGCTCCGTGGGGATCTGAAGGGTATTGACGATATCCCACTATAAAAAGCCATAATATCAATATTTTCCACATATCATGGTCAGGACTGAGCTGTGTATATTCATATTCGCCGGTAAGTGTTCGCGTAGTAGCTAGGAGTCAGTAGGAAAGAACAAGGTTTGCTACATGCATACAAGTTCACTTCAAACCACCGTAAACTTTTACTCTTAAAAAAAAAAAAAAAACCTAGCCTACACACCATAAAGAACGTGTGAATGCTCGTTACATGACTCAGATTATATTAGTCATTATTCAAAGTCTCAATTTATGGCCTTGTCACATCTGATACCACCACTGATAATGAATATATGGTATGCTGATATAGAGAAATGAGAAAATATACTGCTGTCGAAAGCGGGAAGTGAAGTCAAGCATTTTAACCAATCAAAACTGAATATACTATTATCACTAGTACTCATCGATTTTCTCAAGTATTCAAGGCATTCAGCCCTACAACAACAAGTTATCTGCTTGAGCTACGACAAAACACGCTGGTGTATGAGTTAGCCAACCCACGCTGTCATATAATTTCGTGGGTATTAATCATGTAATGCCCAATTAAAAAAAAACAAATATTCCGTACACCTGTCGCTATTCTTTAGTAACCATCCAATGAAACAAAAGCGCAACATTCTTCAATCCGATCAAATCAACGTTATCTCGATCATCGGCAAGCGCCATATTTTGTGGTTCCACATCCACAGTCATTCTTGATTATTGTGATTGGAGGGTATAGCAGACTAAATAATAGGGAATTCTAGTCCCCCTCAGAAGCAATTTAATTATAACAATAAAAAATAAAAACCCGGAGAAGTTCATTATTAGACATGATCAGATTGTGTTTTTTTCTTCTCATCATAAGCTGACAAAAGTTGATGTCTAACACTTTCTGTCTCTTTACCTCGATGAGATGCTCCGACAGACTACCTTTCTTCCATCCCCCCTTTTTTTAGTTTCAGTTATTTTCTTTGTAGCACGCCCTTTCAACCAACCATCTACCATAGACATGGAAATGTTGGTTATATCAGAACGCGTTTCATTTACTGTGATTTTTTTTCCCCACCCCTTGGTGTTTTCAATCATTTATATCGCCTTCAACCTTCCGCCTTTCCTATTTTCAACTAACTATTATATCACTTAGCAGTAAAAATAAAAACATATTTCTCTTAACGTTTTGGGGGCATATCAATTTTATTAATTAAAAGATATACATGTTTACATATTCTGTACAACCACTCGTCATTGTGCACAACGGGCTGATCACCCGTTTGCCAGTCACTTCGATTACGGAAACAACAGCAAATGGGTTGATTTGCCGTTGCCCTAAAGACGCCACTAGGCGTGATGGGAAACAATGGCAAAGAAAACCTATCTGCTGTTGCCCTAAGACGTCACTAGGCGTAATGGCCACTGACTGCTTTGACGGTCGGTGGCTAAGGACGGAAGAAGAAGAAGACTCGTCATTGTGACCTGATTTCTGTATGTGTTTGCAACGTTAGGAATGCACCATACACGTACTAAACAAATTTTCACAGGCTCAACATTTAGCTACGGGCACCTGTGTCGGTTTTAAACCCACTTCTAGCTGATATCAGATCTCAGCATGACGGTTAGATTATATACGCGTTGTATAAACAATTCTTCCCCATCGCTGTCCATGATATCCAGCGTCTAAAAATATCGCGCAAAACATCGAAGAATACGTAAGCTGTTTTTTGCAAACAAAAATATACTATAAAATGTGTGTCCATTTTAAAATTGCATTTTAGTTTCTTCCTGTTACTTTCAAGCGTTGGGGGGAGATTCAGTGGCGTTCTTTAACTATTCAAAAAGCTGACACAGTGTGTGTCCTTTGCCTCTGTGTTTCATCATGGAGCATAAACTGATAATTACATCCTTCCAAACCTTCCTTCGTGACAACCTAGTCTACATCTACATACCTTCTTTGTCCTTCAATGTCGGTCTTTTCTACGTGTTTTATGTCTTCTACTCTGAGAATAGCTCCACATACAACCTCTTGTCTTACCCTTCTGTTTTATCTGTGATTGTCCGGTTCTAGTTTAGCTTCTACAGAATGGGGTGCCGTAATCAGTTTCTTGTCCAACTCTTCTTAGTAACTTTACGATATGCCTGGAAAACCACAACTTCCATATTCTTTGCTTCCATTTCGTACCCCAGAACCAATATGGCGCTTTTGTAATGCTACTATTATATTTAAGCCATCCTGACGTGCCGCTTCCCGTAATTCTCTTCGTTCCAATACATTACTGTCCTGACGCACAAATGATGCAACAACAGATGGCCAGTTTACATTTTAACGGTGTCTGACCCTTTGATCTTCTGTATGCAGTATGGGCATAGCCAGACTTCAGTCTTTTAATTAAAAATAAAAGGTAAAGGTAGTCCCATATCAGATACTGCCGTAGGGGAATGAAGTATTAGAGACTTCATCATACTTGGTCCAGCATCGAGGTGGGGTTGACCAGTTCCCTTCATCGCTGCCTTTTCCTTCCCTAACTCAAAGAGTCAGGTACCCATTTACAGCTGGGTAGACACGAGCGTGTCGGAACCATGATTCGAACCCGGCACCTTTGGCGCAAGAGACCAGATCTCTAACTACTCTGTCAATCGGAGACGTTAATCCTTTCATTAAATAGTGATATTCCTGATCTGTCTCTTCTTATGTAGTAAGTCAAACATCACGTGTCTGCACCTGCATTTTATTTAGTGTCAAAGCTGGCTTTTACAACATATGATTGCTATAAATATAATAATAATAATTTATTATTTCGTTACCACCATCTGTGTCGTTCCCGAGTGTTTCTAAAGAGACAAAGAAAGAATATAGACAACTGCGCGCTCAGGCAATTCGTATCTGGCGACTAACATGAGGTTACGCAACGGGCTGGCAACCTCATGCAAGAAGATTTCGTGACGTCATCTGCAAATAGCGTACAATGATCGCCCATATCTGAATACAAGGACCTGCGGGGTTGTGACGCATCCTTGAAAAATCTGTAATATCCAACAGATAACGTTTGAAATATTGGAGTGGCGGTACATGACCCTAGATCTTTCATTTCTCATTACGATGGTAAAATAACTGAATAGTTTGATGAAAGGTTGTTTGTCCTCTATTGGGAAAGCTAGTAATGAATAATATCACGGCTGTGGAGTCGGCCAAAAAATTTTCCGACTCCGGAAAATTTTACAAGTCCGAATACGACTACAGTTTTTTAAAACTAGTGATATGGCATCCACACCTGCACACAATGGACTGCTTTGCCAAACACCATGAGGCAACATAGTTTCATTTTAACAATGACGGGAAAATTGACAGTGTATATAGTTTATTTTCATTTCCTGTGCGATTTTTCTAAATGTTGCCAACAAATTTCCAATTGTGATAAAATCTTTATTTATGATCAGAAGCAACTGAAATGTTCTTACATTATGTAAAAATGGATGTACTTTAACATGAAAGTGGTTTTTTTTTAGGAGTTCTACACACACGGAAATACAATGGACAGACTAGAATATATACGAGCTTTTAGTCTTCCCGTTCCGAGACGCTATTAGACTAATACATTACCATGAAGCAGAAATGCATTCGTATGCTCAATCCATTAAAAAAAAAAAAAAGTTTGACAATAAAATTAATCGTGTAGATAAGAACATCTTGCCTGTGCGCTTACAAAAGCAGTCATTAACGTAAAGAACAGACAAAGTGTGCCCTAAAAGACTATTTCCAGCAGTCGTACACGGAAAGCTGTAAAATGTTTAGAGACGGCATCTTTCTCATTTTACAAACAACTTCTACTATACTTTCAAAAAATTTGTTTAAAAAAAAAAAAAACCCAGTCTGTATTGTTTTTAAACCCTTAACCCTTGCATAAACTGTGTTTATGGAGTCAGTTTATGATATATTTTGACAGATAAAAGCACGCAATCCCAACATTCAACATATTTACTTTACATCAGAAACAAATGAAATAATCTATATGGATCATATTCTATATCCATTTGTTACTGCTGTAACAGGTGTAAACGTACTGCATGGGACCTTTTTAAAGCAGTATTTTGTAACCGTGTGGGTACTTGTTGAAGCAATTACCAGCATGCCAACCTGGCTGACAAGAAAGTATGCTGCGGTAGTAAACAGTTGGATGACTCCTGCCAATGCAGACAGCAAACTTGTCACTCAAGTATAACAAAGAGTAACCTCATGTTGTAGCGGGAGGTTATTTAAAATTATTTATATGTAAGTCCCCCCCCCCCCCCCCCCCCCCCCCCCCCCAAAATGAACATTCACTGAAACCACAAATGGAAGAAGTGAATAAATCCTCAGGTACAGTTAAAATAGTTTATTAATATTCTATTTCTACTAGTTGGAAAAGAGCATATACATATATATAAAAGTATTCACACAATTACTATTATGGTCTGTTTATACTTCAAGATCTTAAATAAAGTTACTGAAATCACTGTTATTAGTCCTTTGAATTTAAGGATAAGTCACAGTTGACAGTTTTCTGTATGTCTTATTGTTTTCAACTATTGGCTGTTTCACATGATGGTCAGTGTCAAACAGGACACTTATCTTTCCAACTTGATACTGCTGAAACTGTCCTTTGCTGATATCAGACTGGTAGGCCCAACAGTAGGGATGCCAATGACCAGTTGAAGTTCACTCTTTGGGGTCCTGCACTTCTCGGATGAACTAAGGGCTTGATAAACAGTCTGGTTTGATTATTTCATGGAACCTGCAACATATCAGCCTTGGCTAGTATCCTAGACTTGCTGCACAGTTGCGCCAGTCGTCATCAGATGTCAAATACAATCCCATGTAAGGACATCATTTCAGTTAGCATTAATATTAACATTTCAATTAAAGTGTAACTGGCCATAAGTCAGACAAGTCAGTCCTTGTCAAAGTTCCAGTCATAGCAAAACATCAATTCAAAAATTAGAAACATATCAGTAATAAACATCACCACACCTAAATCCCTTTTATGCTATAACTTGATAGAATGTGTGATTCCTAATGGATTATCTTGCAAAACGGTTAATACATAAAATAAATAAAGTGAGTGACCATGTGATCAGGTTGCACTGAAACTGCTGTAGATCCTCCAGTTTACCAGCTGTGAATGGGTAAGGGCTCGAACTAGGAAGGCATCGTGAGGAAGGGGACTAGTCATGGAACTCGTCCGTGTGGATCTTCCAATGAAGATAGTCCTTAACAACCACATTTCCAAACATATGATAAAAACTATAAAGTTGTAAAACCCATGCTCCATCTTCGTAAGCGATAAAGCAATATGATAAATATAACATGAAGTGATAATGAAAACGATCTTGCTGTGTGAACGGTGTTATATTTTTCCATGAAAACATTTGATACACTCGACCCATTTAGATGTTTTATCATTCTCCTCTAGTATGGTGTCGGAAAGTGCTTGTAGACATCGTCCTTATTTTGCAAGTTTCCATAATTCTGTTCCGCCTTTGTCTCCGTTATGGTCGTCAGTTTGTTTTTGACAGAGCCTAGAACCGTTTAAAGACAAAGGGCCCTTTCTGATGATCAGACTACCTTACGTTCTAATGATCTGTTTAGAGTTTCCCATCATTAGCAAAAAACATCACATTATCACTATTTCAGTTTCTTAACCTGTAGGTCATGTGCCCCTTGGGGTATGTGAATGGATTCTATGGAGTCCGTGTAAAAATCTAAAATTTAAGATGTATAGATTTTTAATTATGCGTTATGTACTTTTTTTTTCTGAGAATGGGTCTGTGGGCTTCAAAGAAAGGGGTCCTTGGCATTACAAAGGTTTAGAAACCCTGACTCGCCGACCTACCTCTGAGGCCTTACCGTTACAACGGTATAACATCTGCGCCCCCCCCCCCCCCCCAAGCCAACAGGCCATTTGCAAATCCACCTCTGTACTGACGATACGCTCCGGGGGTGGGGAGGGGGAAGAGAAATACTGAAAAACACTGCTACACAACAAGTGAAACTGGAACAAATAGCACTGCTATACGGGTGAAACTGGAACAAACATGAGAAATAGATTAGCAGTTCATGGACAGGTAAGGAAAGAGGAACTTCAATTTATTATTCGCGACATAACGAAAAGAAACGACAGCGGAGACAGTGATAGAGACAAAATAATCAGAAAGTAACTGAAACTAAGCCTGTGACTCACCCTAGTCAACACACAGGATATATTCAGCTTTTATATTTATGAGTAATCAGATGTTACAGTAAATTGTCTGTTTTCACACAACACGCCTGGTGCAATTATTTAACATCCACTATCCGGATACGTTAAAGGCAGTCCCATAACAGATACTGCCGTAGGAGGAGTGAAGTGTTCTAAACTTCACTATACTAGGCTCGGCTGTATGAGGTAGGAGTGACCAGTTCAATTCCTCGCAGGCTCTGCCGTTCCCTAATTTAAAAAAAACAGATTGGAGCGAGATGCTATCAGGTACTTAACAAAGGAGAAAAGTATGAATAAATATCTGGATCATTTACAGTTAACAGATTTTTTAAAAAATTAAATGGAAAGGTTATATCAATGGATAAGAGGAACGGTACAGAAAGACGGACACAATGTATCAATGAAATCACGTGCAAAAGATCAGTATTACGTATCCAAGACAACAATGAAGGACAACACATACTCGCCGCAATATGCGCATGCGTATAATATTACCTGAGAGTTCATTTTGCTGATTATAAGTCTTGTTTTTTTTTTTTCCTTCACCATTAGTGTAGGACTCTACAAATCATATTCAAACCATGAAACAGAAATTGGTAATAGCGTTGTAAAACGTGTTCCGTAAGTATGAAACATTCACATTCCTTTAACAGATAGTGATGAGAAGAAAATGTAGTCTCCGCGTCGTGCCTTCTTAAAAAAGTTTGCACAGAGAGAATGTAGAGAGAAGATGAACTTGTGGGGGAAAAAAAGCGTCGTCGTTGCAGCAGACAGACAGACGAACGATGAAAAATTAGTAGCATTTCTACTATTTTAAACTGCGAACGATAACCGGCCTTCGACTTTATTCTATACAGTAAAATGTAAGGAACATATATCTTATTGTTGCTGTTTTTAAAAAGTGCATTTCGTAACAATAATAAAAGTGCAACCCTAAAACTTGTTTGTATCTTCAATTGTTTTATGATGACCATAACTGATATTTGTTGTCCGGTTAAATTCATCGTTGGAAAAAAAAATGTACATTGGCTCACTGTGACGTATCATGGAAAGAGAGCCTACAGTAATATGACAGGCTTGTAGCAAAACCACGCATTTTTTCTACCTGTGTTTTACTTACACAAGCGTACTTTTCGTCCCACCTCTTTTTATGTGAACACGAGCCAACGCAATGTTTACAAACTGCATGACCTGTCAGTCATAACAGGTAGCGAAGCAGGTTTGTTTATCTACTTTTCTCACGCGAGCTTATCTGTCAATCATACGATACCTGACAGCCTGCACGTGAAAAAACACAGAGTCTTTGAAGTCCACGAGGGGAGATCCAGGATTTTCCCGAGTGCGCTTTGATGTCGATTCACGGGCAAAAATCTTCGAGAACCCCGTTACACGGATATAAGTCTTTGATGGCGGTCGAACGCCCGAGAAAGGCCGACCGTAAACTTTTATCTGGGGAACTCTGTTCTGATTCTCCGTTACTCTCACAATAGTGCGAAAAGTAACATCATCTATAGATCAGAGAAACATAATGATATATAAACTGTGTTTTCTTAAACCTGCTATCAGTTGTCACTCAGAATTTTTGGATAGTCTAAGCACGTAGTTCTAGAACCATTGTGGAAAATGTGTTAACAGCATTCGTGGGGATTTTCATTCTGATTTTCTGACCTGATCAAGGGCATCCAGCGGTCTTTTTCTTCTTTTTTTTTTACTGATTGGTTAATGTTGTCTTTTCTTGGCTTGTACGTCACCAATTTCATTGGTGAGCAAGTATGTGCCAACGATACATGAGAAACATTTTAACGTGTAAAATTTAACTGGACTTACCAAACCCAGCAATATTTTATCAGCCCACTGGGGTGGTGAAAAAAATAACATTCATTCTCGACTTCTGACAGTCGTATTCAAGCGTAGCATCCAGAATTTACACTGTTTCAGAATCGACACTCTACCATAGAGCCAGCCGATAGGATTATCATCATTTATCAATTGTAACATTTTTAGCAACCAGGTGTTTCCCAATACTGGAAGTATTTTCCTCTTTTAACTAACTGTGAACCCCAAGATCAGTTTCTACAGCAACCATTGGCGGTGACATTTTGTTCATCCAGGAAACACCCACCCCAGATTCGGCGTTCACCTCACTAGTCTTTATCTGACAGAGGATGGACTGGGGCCAATTTGGGAAATACACCTGACATTTTATATAGTCAGGAAACATTGTAATTCCAAGGGATATCACCAAGAGTAGGTAAGAGTGATCGAGTGGCCACTGTATGAAAGAGAGAGTAAATATTTTTCTTTGTTACAGGGACTTTACTAAAACTGGATTTGCTTAAACTTGTTAACTTTACTGGGTAGCATATAGGAGGAACCTGTTTACTTTACTGTCTACTCTGTACCATTGGGCTAACCTTTGACTTATTAACTATTTGGGTTCTTTTTTCTCCATAGGGGGAGGGCACCTTTATTCTGCTATTTCATATGTATGTAAATCAGATTTTATTTGATCTTTTTCTAAGATATTTGATGTTGTCAAGTTTAAATGATAAGAAACAATAACAGAAACTTAACTGTGTGTGTTGGTCAGACCCAAACCCAATTAACCGCAGTTTTTTCACGTTTGTGTCTTGTTGTCACATAGCTGTGTGTGTGTGTAGTTAAACTTATATTTATATGTATGAGGAGGGCAAGGTTGTCTTGTACTAAATTATAGTCATATAGATAGGCTGGAATAGAGAAACTTACTCATTCCATAGACATATTTTGTTCCTTAAACTATCACCCGTGAAATCTATTTCTCACACCTTTTTCTCACATACTTATCAACATCCACTCTACTCAGACGGGACAAAAATAACTCACAACCTATCTGTACGACACCCACACAAAACTGGTCATTAACTAGCGCCGCGCTTAACACACACAAAAATATGAAACACAATCTTTATACTTATATTCACAGTTAATTATTTCCCTTACCTTAATGAAGTAATTTTTAATTATTATTAATCTTTAATAATGAAGTAATTTATCTTAGTTTCCTTTTTAAATTAAAAAATCGGTAGGGTCAATGCCGGCCAAAACTGGAAAGATAAAAATGTACCCACAAAAATGGAGCTGCATGCAAAATTTTAGCCCTCTACGGTGAGTGGAACATTAAGAGATTTTGATCGTCAAAGATTTGAGACATGACAAATATATAAATTGCAAGTGAACTTAAATAAAAGTGGTTAACTTCGAACTGATCTGTCATACAGAAGTGAATCATGCACAAACAATGTAAACATGAAGCCTGGAAGAGGCTATGAAGTAAGAATTCTACTGACAGCTAAAAGGAGATTTTTTTTTTAAAAAGACACCGTGTGAGGCCAATGTACAAACTCATACATCCTTTCAGAAAGTAGCAATTCATGGGAGTGGTTTTTTTTTTTGGGGGGGGGGGGGGGGGGGGGGGGGGGGGGGGGCCGCCGCATATTATCAACAAAAAAGGAAACTTATAATACGCCATTAGAACAGTAAAGATGATGAGGACAAGAAATACAGAAGGACAAAGATAAGATGCTTAACAACTCAATGCAAAGCGTGGGGGGAGGAGAAGAAGAGGGTAAAGTAAACAGCACTGACGACTACTATCAGAAACAGAACAGGACGCTATGGACAAACCAATCACCAGTGATCGCCGGCAAGGCACGGGAAAATGGGGTAGGGGAGGAGGAGGAGACGTAGAACATGATGATAATCAATATGTAGAAAACAAAGATGTATGAGGACAGAAGATGAAAGTCGTGAAGAAAAAAGAAATTTAAGTTAGTAGCAGCAGAAGATGAAAGTCGAAAGGGGGAGGAGAAGAAGAAGGGGTAAAGTAAACCACTGCAAAGGAACAGTATGTACCAGTGATCGCCGGCAAGGCACGGGAAAATGGGGTAGGGGAGGAGGAGGAGACGTAGAACATGATGATAATCAATATGTAGAAAACGAAATAATTTATGCAGGAGTAGCAGCAGAAGATGACGTCGAAGAAACCCTGCAAAGGAACAGTGTAAGAGAGACAGAGAGAGAGAGAGAGGACAATGAGAGGTGAAAAGAGCAGAAGCAATGAAAAAAAGAAGAGAAAAAGCGGGGGTCCAGCAGCTTTAAACTAAGCGCACTGGTGAGTGAGGAAATCATATCAAACATGATAAATCATTACAAAACAAACGTGAACAACACAGAATGTGAAACCCGTAAATATAACAACTGCGTGTAATACAAATATAAAATAACTGGATTATGAACTCACTTAAAAGGTGGGTGAGAGAAGATATTCCGTTCAAAAAAGTCAAGACATGCAATCACTTACGTGCAAAGAATTGACTGGTCCTCACGATCTGAAATGAAGACAAAGAATAACGGTTTATTAAACTGAATGCATTCAACATGGGCGTTAAGTCTACACGAGACAGAATATACACGTTGCCATGCTTTAATACTCCTCAAAACCGGGGTAGGAGGAAGAAAGAGATTAAACAAAAATATAAGAAAGAAAGGGAACCCGTGACTGTCTCCCCCACCACGGTAACAGCCGCTGCACTGATGAAACTAATAGCCTTTTAATAACATTTTTATTATGAGATTAATTTTTTTGTTTGCAAAACCATAAATATGGCACACGTTCACTTTTATCTGGAGTATTAGGAGAGTTGAACTTATTTATCTTAAAAAGTGGTTGTGACGGAGAAAAATAAAAAAGAAAGTTATGTTTGTGTACGCCCATGTGTGTAAATATTTAACTGAGATTGAGAGGTGTGATGGCGGTGAAGAAAGTGAGACAAATGTTATGTTAAGTGATGCTGAACTCTCCAGTGTTTGTTCCTTGGACATAGAAATAAAAAATACATATTTTAATATATTTCTGCTTCTTTTCTGCTACCAGAACTATATTTGACTTTACCTTATTTTCTTAACAACATGTGGCAGAAGACACAAGAAGTATCTATTAAATAGTGGCTATTATTGGCAATGCAATCAGAATGATATACAATCATGGCAGCACAGATATATGGAGTATTGTGTGTAACTAGTAAACCGTTAATGTAACGTAGGAACGGAACCCAGTGGTGCAAAGACGGGCACAAAAGCTGCCGACTAAAGCAGATTAATAGCAACGTAAACCTCAGACAGACGTGTATACACGACTTGTGACTCGTATACAGCTGCTTGGAGACAGGTCTCTCCGATGCCGGACCCATCCAGCCACAACGTTTACACACACGCCGCGGTGTACTGGACATTCCCGCTATATGACTCATACTACAAAGAATGTCAGTCATGGAAACAGACTTGATAACAGCACACACACATTAATGGGACCAGCATAGGCTGAACTAAGGTCACATCAGGTAGCTGTGAACATCAAAGGATAGACAATGGTCCGCAATGTACTGTACTAACTTCTTAACATAACATACAATAATGGTAACGGCAATGGCTCAACAGAGGTCACATAATAGGTAGCGAGAATAACAATTATGTTTTCAAGAAGAAAGTCTTAGGTATTTGTGACACAGAGAAACATCTTTAAATTCCAAGGCAAGAAACAAAGACAAATATTACAATGGAGTAATGATAACGTGTGTCACAGAGGAGGAAATATGCTGACAGTATTACAAGGCGGCCCTTATTCTGGAATCCCCATGGTAAAGAGAGGTAGAAGGAGCCCGAACAACACAAGGAGAAGAGAGCTGGAGACAGAAATGACATCGATGGAAAGACCTTGAGCTGATGACATACGACAGGAGCACTCGACATGACATAGGACAGGAGCACTCGACATGACGTAGGACAGGAGCACTCGACATAAGTTCTACGTCTATGCTCCATGGGGAGCTGTAGAGTAATGATGATTTCTTTATCCGTACATCATAGAAGTTGTAACATGTTACCTTTTTTTTTTAATGTGGCGCGGGGGTGAAAGAGGAGGGGACTACCTTCAGGAAAGAACGATGTAAAAGAGCCTGCCGAGCAACATATTACTCTTACGGTCCTCAAGGACACATGACACGGATACCAGGTGGTATATTGTTGTCACGCGGAGTCTGAGATGTGTGTTATGTTTGCATTTTAAGTTTAATTATATCGCGGCTTGTTTTGTCCAAGTGATAATGGTGTTAGTAGATTCTTAAACCATATTTGGTGTTGCCGCCTATCAGGTGTTCCAGTATTTTTCTGCACTGTAGTTTAAAAAAAAAAAATAAGGTTTAATCTGTTAATGTTTCTCGTAATCATGTAGAAAGTGGTCAGGGTTGTTCCGTTCGTTATATTCTTCGCACTGTGGGTTCCGCTATCCTAAAGTTTCCCTGCCCTAGTCTATGGAGCAGCTATAATGCTCTCTCTCTAAATATATATATATATATGTATATATATATATATATATATATGTATATATATATATATATATATATATATATATATATATATATATATATATATAGGTTTTGCTCCTTGGGAAGCATTGATCCACCACTGTTGCTGGTCCCCTGGC
This sequence comes from Oreohelix idahoensis, assembly GCA_024509875.1. Classification (NCBI taxonomy): domain Eukaryota; kingdom Metazoa; phylum Mollusca; class Gastropoda; order Stylommatophora; family Oreohelicidae; genus Oreohelix; species Oreohelix idahoensis. Next base: position 485,576 of record JAMPIV010001777.1, on the reverse strand, counting down.
AGGAAACCCGCACCAAGAATTCACTTGCAGCTGTGGTTTCTGCTGCATTTTGTTTTATATGATGATTATATTGCCAGCGCCAAGCAGAGCCTCATATTAATAGCTTTGAACGACATGCCTGAGGGTTCAGTAATGCTGGTCTTTCTCGGTCTCTCCGGAGACCCCTGAACTTCCCGAAGTCTTTGCAATTTTGCTCTTGATTAAATGCCCTGACATACTTCTATTCTGTTAGAACTAGTTGTCCTGAGGTGAAGTGCATTAGCTTTACATTTTTTTTTAAACCAGTGAAGCAGCATTCGCCGTCAACATCTAAAAATAAACCTGCCACTCCTAACTAAATAGTAAGCTATTTGTTCATCAAGCCGTGACCTGCGTTAAATCTTATATTTCATGTGTTTTGTCGTAAAGGTAAACTGATTTCAACGCTTCAGTGAGCCTAGATCGTGTCAGCAATCTCAAAGGTCGAAAGAAACGGCACACGGTGCAGACAAAAGGAAATGTGAAGGCTTTAAATCTATCACAACAAAAAATATTTTAAACCATTCTGTTGATTCTATAGAAGTTATGGAGACAAAGAATTGGCCCGCTGCTCCTTTAGGCACATCGTAAAAGAGTAGGCCTATGGGGCATGGGGGTCTGGTAACCTCATGTAAAATAAACACAATCACTGCAAGAGCAGACGGAAGTACTCTGTTGGCGCAGGTCCCCCTGAGGCCGAAAGGTTATTAATTTCTGCACGTAAACCCCTATACAACCCTGGAGGCTAGTGTCCATGTTGAACAGAGGGTGGGTGACTCGCCAAGCGAACGAAGTTAAAAAAAAAACTATTGGGAAAAAAAAAATGCAGGAAAAGGGAGACAACTGCTGTGATTGTCCCGTTCTCCTCACGAAGCAAAAGGGGGAAAATAGTAGTAGTGGTGGGATGATATCTATTCCAATTACAGTGCACGACGTTTGTGTTTAGCCTTCTGTTCAACGTTTTAAAACCCATTTCTAAAATGCATTGTACATGTGGCATCAAATGAAAGCATAGGCCTACCAGTAGTAAATCTTCTTCTTCTTCCATCCTTAGCCATCAACCAGCAAAGCAGTATGTGGCCAGTACGCCTAGTGGCGTCTTAGGGCAACAACAAATTGATCGATCTATCGCTGTTTCCACCACGCCTAGTGGCGTCTTTGTGGAACAAAAACAGACCAAACAATCTATCATTGTTTCCGTAATCAGATTGGTTGGCAAGCAGGTGATCAGCCCACTGCGAAGTTTTTACGGGATGGGGTAAACAGCCCCATGCCCATACCCTCCTTAGTCGCTTTTTACGACATGCGTGGTAGGGTGCAGTGTTACTATTCTTTGCTCCCCTTTCGGGTCCCGGTAACACACGGGTGCAGTAGTAAATAGAACTGCCAAAAATGAATGATGAAGACATTTTACAATTAGTGGACGCTGTAAAATCAGATACAACAGAATTAGTACCACAACAAACGAGTCTCTGCTCAATAAAAAAGTGCACTAAACTTGAACTATGACAAAAAGAATACAAATAACAATCACTGAACTGCTCCGCACAAGGCACCAGGAGAGGGTGGGGGTATCTGGGCCGAAGACAAAATTGAACAACTGTCCCCTCAGTCATGTCACAAGTGGTGACTGATGTGAGACATGAGGTTGGTAACCACATCAATTGACTAAGTTGGTACAGAAACCATCACTAAGTCATTGTAAATATTATTACAAAGCACGACAGAACAAATGCAATGCTAGAACACATAGTGAGAATTGGCTAAGCAAGGGAGAATCAACAATAAACTGCACACGACACGACCATATAACAGACTACATGGCGGAGACAAAGATATCCATTACACCAGTCGGCAATGCACACTCCACGCAAAAGTAAAAAAAAAAACATCGATCAATAAATCACTCGAGTCTTGAGAAAGAAAAATTGAATGGATTGTGCGAAATTTGCCAACTCCGTATTTCTCGACATCAAGTCTTCATCATCATCACCTGTCATCTCCACAACGACGGTCGGCTGTAATGGATCTCCAACGTCTTCTGTCTCTTATCATGATGGTGCACTCTGACAGACTCTTTCCTGTCCATCTCTTGATGTTATATTCCCACTTATAGCGTTGTCTTCCCCTTGCACGCTTGCCTCCAACTCTGATTTCGACATCAAGTAGGAGTGACCAAAATGGAGTGGAGTGTTTTAGGCACCTATTTATTTACTGTATGTCTAGTATTCTAAAACTGCCCAAGAAATAACGCATTCCGTATATAGATAAATGATTCTCCCGCACTATCCAAAACGATTAATAATTACTTAAGTTTGATATTTCCAACCGTTATTGCATACATAAATCATATTCGACGACTGAATTGCTGCATTCAGTGATGCTTTATCATCTTCACGTTTTTCTGCAACATAATATCACTGGTTCTTTGCATGGCACCAGTATCTCTTGCTGCGTTGTTTAAAAAAAAATTTCATTAAAACAAATAAACTACAAGCTCAAAGGGCATAAGAACTGTTTCTGGATCTGTCACTGTGTTCGTGCTTTTTGGGGAAAAAATATTCAGCCGTAATTAATGCCTGTTTCCTAGTTAATATCATAGGTACAATGACCTCTTTCACTACCACCCACTTCTTCCTGTCTTACAAGTGTTTTTCACACACTGGTACCAAGAACAAACACATTTAATTCGTCTTAACAAACATTACATTGTATGCTGACAATACAGCTGGCCCAAAAGTATCTCCCATCAGCCAATAAAACCTAAATTATTTTATTTTAACTATTTGTCGGAAACAATCGTCACGTATGCTAACATTTCACACTGTGTGCCAGATTTGCTTTACTGATAATAAACCAAGATGGGTTCTCGCAAACAGTACATATTTCATTACAAAAGCAATTTCTGGAGTCTGTTACATTAGCATTATTAACTGCACATCTGACCATAAGGTCTTTTTATATCTGAACATGCGCCCTAATATAACCAATGGACCTTGTGTGCCTAAGATGAACGGATCGCGCCTTAACAAAACTCCTGTTTTAAAAAAAAAGTTAGCATTAGCCACAACCGTTAGTGTTAAGTACCGTTTTATGTACAGCAGAGTGCGAGCACCTCATATCTATTATATTTATAATCATCTCGAAAAACAACTAAGTAGTGCGAGATATACTGCAGTACACGGGAAGGACACTTACGACTAAAGAGCGACGTTATCTAAAGCTTACACTCCTTCACAACTGCTTTTCAACGGCCCATCAATACATCCGCCCAACTAGCTTTATACAAAGTAGGCACAAAAACGAGAAATATGAAATAGCGGGGACAGGTTGTTTTTTTTAAACTGAAGAATATGTACGGGAGTGGTATATGTCGCCGATTCAAGGAGTGACATTTAAGAAAGTCACATAACCTCAGATTACAAACGCAGCACATATTCATAATGTATTCAAGCACAGTAGGTCTATGTTAAGCACCACGCAGATCAGGGAATTGGGACTGATAACACCGGTACCCTCCACCAATAGTCAGTACCTAAATACAATTTGCAAGAACCGGTTTCCGAACATTTTTTTTTTTTTTTTAACAAAGTACTGCCGCTTTTATACTGTGACAATACAATATTTCAATGTGGACCTTGGGACTTCCAAACAAAGACCCATAGCTTGCCAGTATGGAAGTAAAGTACTCCAATTTGTTGGAGGTATTCGAATAACCATTTCTAAAACAAGGTGAAACCTAGAAACAAATAATAAAAGTGACGAGATGGAGCACTGATAAATGGGTACAAATCTCCATTTAATCAACATACATAGTTCCATCAGATGTTTGTACTTAAGGAAGTAGCAACTTTCTCGGCTCTAGATATAGCCTTTTCTACAGGGTGCATCTTCCACACAAGTGACTGACAGATACTCGACAAATTATTGACATGTGGTCTCCTAGAAACAAACTACTGCCAAAGCGGAATTACAAGCAAGCAGACTGAAATAGATACGAGGTATGAACAGTTCGATCATTAATGGTTGGAAAAAGAAATAAATAAAACAGCAAATGTAAACAATTGTTGAAAGTTCTAACAAGGCGAAATTGAAAGCAGCTGTAGAGTCTATTTTTCAAAAGGTAAGAAGGGATTACAAACCATACTAGACTAACAGCTAAAGGATGAAGTAACAAAGACAGAACACTAAGCAAGTGCAAGCCACAATGATGTCCCAATACACAGGAAATAAACGCAATCATTAAGAGGCAGCTGAGCATTTTTGTTCAATGAGAATAAATAATGCTAAAAGTTCACCAAATATGCTTGACACGGCACAGATCTGGTTTTTCACATTTAACAAGTAAAACTGAGGATGCATCCTGCAACACAAGAACATGAAATTACTATAATACTAATATAATAGCCATGTGTTGTTCACGGGGGGGGGGGAGAAGGTCTCTTATAAGACAAAAAAAAAATGTCTACGGCTCCCTCAGGTATGCCGTACAAGGCAACTAATATGGGACTGTGCATGTGGGGCTGGCAATGTCATCATGCAAAACAAATTTCTACAGAAACCACCACTGCAAGGGCATGTTTGGGGGGGGGGGGGAGAAATGAAAAGACATAATACTTATATTTTTTGTTTAAATTATACGTATTTATTATGCTATGAACCACTTTGATTGCCTGATGAAGGTTATGAACCTCTTCTTGGGGGAAAAATGTACATAAACGCATAATTTAAAATGGTACATTCTAAATTGTAGGTTATGTACATCCCCCACCCTCCCCCCCCCCCCCCCCCCCCCCCCCCCCCCCGCCCCCCCCCCCCCCCCCCCACCACCCGCCCCCCGCCCCCCCCCCTCCCCCCCCCCCCCCCCCCCCCCCCCCCCCCCCCCCCTTCCCCCCCCCCGGTCAGTGGGCAACAGGTTAAGAAACCCTGATGTAGTTTTTAGTCCCAAAGTTGTGCACATCTTCACACATTTTTCTGCACTCTCAGCAGCATTTACGTAAGCTTTTATGGTCTCATATACTTGAGGGTTGTTATCCCTTTACTAAATTTCTCTCATTAACCTCCTTGATAGAGGACATTCTTCCGTCCTGTTTGGTTGAAACAATTCATTACCCTTTAGCTTCCCAAGGAGCATTAGGTCTTCAACAAATTCACACCAGGTCTTCCTGTCATGTTCCATATTTTCCTCACCATTTTCATTTCTGTCTCCAGTTATTGTCTCCATGTGTAATGCTATCAATATCTGTCCTAACCATCCCGTTTTCTCATCACTTCTTCCATAGGTACTTACCGGTTTCTTATTAGTTCCACACTCGTGACTTTGTACCATTTCAATCCTCCTATTCTAAACAAGCCTCCATTTATGAAAGTCTTAACTTCTTGGTGGTTAGTTTTGTTGTCCTCTAGGTTTCAGAAACAAACAATAGGACCGATCTGTGTGTTGGACTTGACTTCTCTTGATTTACAAATATTTCCAAATTCAATGAAAGCTCCTCCTGCTTCTAATATCATTATGATATTACCGCATGTCCCTCACACTCTGCATATACCCAGATATTACACAAAGAACTAGATAATGTTTGGGAGAGAGAAGAAATATCAGCAGAGTGGAAGGAAGGACATATAATCAAGTTGCATCAGAGCAGAGATTTTTACAAGACACAAATTACAGAGGAACAATGCTACTGTCAGGTGCCAGGGAAAATATTTAACAGGATTGTCCTTTAGAGATTAAAACAGCCCATAGATGACAGATGTACAAGCAAGTTTTCATCAAAACAGAACCTGTACAAACCAGGCAGCCACATAGCAAATACGAGGGACATTTAGAAAGTAATGCATTGTGGTAAAGTGGGATGTTATAAATATTTATAGGGGACTTAGTGTACTGACTGAGATCAGCTGTGAAGGTATCTATATCTAATAAGAGTAGTGTATTATAGATAACCTTACTTGCTGCCACATATGTATACCTCAGTCATAATTATTCTGGAATATTGTGATGACTACGTTATATGTCTAGGGTATGTATATGATGAAGTGTAAGTCACAACAACAACAGACAGATAAACAATTTAATTTATTCCACCACACTTGACAACACTCTGACACTCACATACATATAACACTCTATGAGAATATCTTAAATGAGTCACTGATAACTTTTCAAATATCAATATGTATTCAGTGCTGTCATTAATGTATATGTGTCCTGATTCAAATACAAAGTGAACCAGGAGTCACAATCAATTTTAATTACAAGTTATATGTACAGAATTTATCAATATGAATCTTGTAGTGACATATTTTATTAATATTATCCTATGTGTGTCAGTTGTGTAGTAGTAATATGAGGAATACTGGTTTTGTTTTGTTTTTTCAAGCTCTGTTGGTATTTGTCATCATGACTTTAATAGTTTGTTTCTGTTGGAACTAGTAGTAGAGATGTTCTCAGTTCCTGGCATTAAAACAATTAAATTCCCCTCTTAATTTTATTTTACAATGTCATTTTAAGATGGGGGTACATAATGTTGAGCTCAGCTGGCCACATCAGCTTATCTTTCGTGATGGCGGCAGGAAAAGACTCCTCTGCTCGATTTCTCCCCTGTGCTCTGGAGACACCTCACTGTTAGCTATATGGACCAAGGAGTATGCTGTCCGACTCTGGATTCAGCAAAGCTCTGACCAAGTGCTGCTCAATAACTTTAAGACCACGGTCCCTGAAACAAGAAGGTTGTACCTCCTACTTCAGAACTAATTTATACTCTAGTTCTACACTGAGCACAATACATCACAAACATTGAGTTCAGAGCGTTAGGCCGACTGTCAGCTTCATCTGAAATACTTTATACCAGTATTTCCCTCCCTAATGGTTACTACGCCTCTGCAATTCCAGCATTATTTCTTTCTAGTCAATAATCTAGGTGTCAGTGTACTGCTTGGCAATTCCATGTAGTTTTACTTTCCACCGACACCTTCTGTTCAGGCTGGAGCACTATAGGCTTTACCTCATGTTCGATACTGAACCACACACATATATACAGACATAAGTATCAATTTACATTCAATTTCCATTTAAAAAGATATCAAATATTTCAAACCTACCACAATTCATGGAAATAATACACAGTGACGTTGAATGGCAATGAATATAGCACAACTCCGATCTGCCGATGTCCCAGGCTTTATTTTAGGAAAAAATATACACTGGTGCTCAACGCACTGTTTCTTAGTAGGTTTATTACAAGATGTGGCCCTGAACAGACGCCCTGAATTGAGTATATTCGCAGCTCTAACCAATCAGGCCATGTTTACCCAATCGTTTGAAAAAAAGTACTTCTACTCCGTTTCCCCTGACAACGAAAGATAGTATTTATAGTCCGACTAATCGTGTTTTTAGCCTTACATTTGTTGCGCTCCAATCAAATAGGAGTTAACATGGAGACTCATTTCCCGTACAATGGTGGCCTAAAAATTCTGCCACTGAGCGATTCTGATTTTGGTGTTGTCTGACACCCTCACTATTTTATTTTGGCTATAATTTGGTAATTCCTAGACTATTTTGCGTAACGTTTACATATTCTTGGTTAGCAAGTCCTAAGGAACCCAAATATACAAATTTAAAAGAGCTAAGTGGCTGCGTTCAAAATATGCAATTTCTTCTACCTCCTGTTTCGAAGATGTGCTGTCTGGGTACTGTAATGTTTTCAAACGTAAACCAGTATAATGTCATGTTTCCCAATAAGAATTTTGTAAGTTTTAAAAACCTAAACTCTGGTATGGGTAGTGTTTTTTATATATCACTGTCGATTTGAAAAAAAAACGTTAGTGCTTGTGGCCTTACACGCGTGATGGCAGCAATTGTGTATCGCGCGACTCGTGGTAGTATTGCCGGTGCCTGCTTTCTGCCTCTCCCTTCTTTCTATCTTTAGTCCATCTGTCTTTTGTTTTTGGTAACATAGTGTAGAAAAAGACATGAATGGAATTTTAATTCTAGGTCAACTTGCGTATTTCAAGGTTTTTCTTAGAAATGGAGTACACTTTTTAGTGTGTTTGGGAAACGCGTGTATACTGCAGAAGGCTTTACTATCAACGTGAAACGTTACAATTTGCAGACGCAGGAGAACACAAGGGGATTTCGAGTACAGTCATTGTGACAGCACTGTTCTTTACCATTCTTCTTTCCTTTTATTAAATTTATTTGTTAGACCTTATATTGTCCTTTTAATTTATATATGTGGATGTAGAATTTCACGACATGCATCACATCGTTTTCCTCAGCTAATAATGAAGATAGAAGCATGAAATTTTGCAGACTTCAAATATGGCATGTGCCAATTGTGTGCACCAAATTGCACCGCAACTAGCCAAATAATACGGCTGCCCTAAACCGTTGAAATGGAGCGTGTTAGCAACTTGCGTTATAAACAGCGAATTGTGATAGAATTTCTCGTTGCAGAGAAGGAAACTGTTGTGAATATTCACAAGCGTCTATGTGATGTGTATGGAAGTTTTGTAGTCGACAGGAGTACAGTCAGTTGCTGGGTTCAGAGAATCAAAGAATCAGGAAGTGGAGATACGGAGCTGCTTGATCGGCCACGCTGTGGACGTCCTGCCACAGCCCCCAACGCAGAAATGTTGAAATGCGCTGAGGGCATTATTCTTACTGATAGGCGAATCACTACTCAATAATTGGCCTTACAGCTGTCAGTCAACATTGGTAGTGCAAATGCAGTTATAAAAACTCTTGGATTTTCTAAGGTTTGTGCAAGATGGGTTCCTCGAAGTCTCACAAATGACCACCGATTGCAAAGGAAAGCAATTTCTTCTGAATTGTTGGAGCGTTTCAATGCTGATGGAGAGAACTTTTTGGCTAAGATCGTTACAGGTGACGAAACCTGGGCACATCATTTTGAACCTGAGACAAAAAGACAGTCAATGGAGTGGCATCATCCGCAATCACCATGAAGAAAGAAATTCAAGACAATTCCTTCAGCTGAAAAGGTCATGATCACTGTCTTTTGGGACACTGAAGGTGTGATTCTTGTGGACGTTATGCCAAGAGGAGAGACAATCAATTCGCAAGCTTACATTAAGACATTGAAAAAACTCAATCAACATTTTCGCAGAGTTCGGCCGCACAAGAATCCAGCAGACCTGCTTCTCCTTCACGACAATGCGCGCCCTCACACAAGTCTGGCAACACAGGAAGCAATCACCAAATTGGGTTGGACTGTACTACCCCATCCACCCTATAGTCCCGATTTGGCACCTTCTGATTTTCATCTATTTGGTCCACTTAAAGATGCACTCCGTGGGACAAGGTTTGAAGATGATGAAGGAGTGATTCGTGCAGCGAAGAAATGGCTACATGATCAAGACAAAATCTGGTACGGGCTAGGAATACATGCACTTGTTTCGCGCTGGCATAAAGCCGTACAAATTGATGGGGATTATGTTGAATAATACCGATGTTTACATGACATATCCATATATATTGTGTATAAATTTCATGCTTTTTTAATAAACAGCTCCTGAGAAAAATGATGTGGTGCATTACTTTCTGAACGTCCCTCGTAAGTTGAACAAAGCTTGGAACTCTTTATGCTGGGCTTTGTAGATTATGAAAAAGTATTTGATAGTGTAGACAGAGAATAAAACTGGACACTGATAAGGAATCTGGTGTTCCCCTTGAAGATCATTTCTAATGAAGAAAACTTGAAGCCATGACATGCAGAATTCTTCATGAAGGACAGCTTACAGAGGCGTTTAAGATAAACAAAACGGAATGCAGAAGGGATGCCTCTTATTTTCTTACATAGATTGGGATCTGAAAACATCAGCCATCAGAAAGGTTGGCAGCAATATACATGTCATTGGAGGGACACACAGTGATATCAAAATAAGGATACAGAAGACAAGAGGATCATAAGGATTGAAATTATATGACAAAATCACAAGAAGCAGACAAGTGTCAGTGTAACAAGAAATGAGAAGAGATGCTGGAAATGGAGGAAACCTGTTGGTAACATTACAGGGCAGCCCTTGTTCTGGAATACATGGGGTAAGAGGGAGACAGAAGAACACACGGAAATGAGAAATGGAGACAGAAATGAAAATAATTAAGAAGATGTAGAAAGACCTTGTGCAGATGTTACAGAACAGGAGGACTTGGCATGAAGGCCTATGATCAGTGGGAAGTCAAAGGGCAATGGGTGAATGGAACAAATTACATTATTAATTATGTATTGTCAGCAATTTAATTAAGTACTGATATATGAACATTTTACAAGCAATGATGTGACTGCTGCCCAATGTGGAATGAATTTACAACGAAATGCTCCAAAATGATGTAATCAATCAGTAGATAAGTGCTTAAAATTACGTGATTTATGTAAATGAGCATGATGAATTGTTTCGTCGGTAGAAAGGTAAACAATCAATTAATGTCACGAGAATTTTTTAAAATTAAATTTTCCAAATGTGCAATATTAAGATAGGTGTGTTAACAGATTATAAAATTGCAAAAACTGTGAATTCGCATAAACAGAACATATTCTCACTGTAATCCTATTTACAACTGTGACTAAAAAGAAAGAAAAAAATTCAAATGTTGTCTGTTTACATCTCACAGAAATAAAGTGAGATTTATTTCAGTCTTCCCAGTGAACTATTACTATTTCTTAGGTCCGTGGCCACTGACTTGACGAAGCAATTAGCCACCATCCCACCTGGTGGCAACTTGTAGGGCAGCAACAGTCTTATCTCAACTTCGCTCGGTGGGTGGCCATCCTTCGTGTGGTGCCTGTCGTAATTTTATACAAGATAGGTCTGAGATATTTATGGTCCTGTCCGAGCAGAGGTGATAGTGGTAACTATGTGAGATTAAGGTGTAAGAAATAGTTTTTCTCACGAAGTGATAGTGTAAGACAAAGAGAGTAATTTCTCTAATCCAGCCTATCTTTACGACTATACTTTTTTTTTTTTTTTTTTTTTCTTAACCAGCGGCACTTGGGCTTTCAGCCCTTCGGCCCAATGATATGTCATTGCGAGGCTGGGGAACCTGAGGACTTTCCTTCCAACCCGGTCAGGAGCTTCGCTCCTTCACGACTATACTTAAATCAGATGCATTTTCTCTCATACAAAATACAAGTTACACCGCATGCACTTACACACAATTCTATGACAAATATGCACAAACATGAAAACAAACTATGGATAACATAAATGGGCAGGGGTTGACCAACACGATAACTTAAGGTTTATTAAGTTTATTATCACTAGAAATTCACATCAAGCATATCCATCAATAAAGCATGGTTTACAGACAAATGAAATTAACCCAATAGGTCCTCCCCTCTTGTACAGGAAAAACCAAAAGAAGATCCCAACAGAGGTAATTAACCCAAAAGATCAAAAGTTAATAAGATATGGAATAGTCAGTACGGGGAAAGAACAAGTTCCTAATTAAGCTATCCCGTAAATACTTTGGTTAGCGAGAGAAAAAAAAAAGATTAGTATGCAACAGAATGTACCAAAAGAAAATTATGGTTCTCTCTTTCTAATCATTCACTATCATACTGTGGCCACACTCATATTCGCTTACCTAATAGTTGTCGCAGGTATTCCATGGAAATAAACACTAACAAGTACTATGACTATACAATGTCAGATTATTTGCCAAATCCAGCCCCAGACTATCCTTTGTGCTGACTGCTAATTTCAAGGTAGTCGCTGAAGTTTCCTGGATAAATCATGTATCTCTGCATTTAGTTGGTTGGAATAAGGTTTATACGTGGTGGTCACTGTCATAGGACGAATTATATATATATATATATATATATATATATATATATATATATATATATATATATATATATCTCGATATATTATATATATATATATATATATATATATATATATATATATATATATATATATATATATATATATATATATATATATATGGATATATATATATATATATGTGTATATATATATATATATATATATATATATATATATATATATATATATATATATATATATATATATATATATATATATATAGTTCCGGAGTTGTCTGGCTTCTGGTGGCGGAGACACTCTGGTACGTTATGAAAATGTTAATGTATTCTTTCCATCTGATCTTTCTTCATTTATCATTGAATATTGGGTGTTCGCATTTCTATGATTAATAATTGAAGCAACATACAGTTTTTAATGTGTTAAAAAAAAAATTCCATACTGCTGCTTATCTGAGGACAGGGGACACATGCTCTGACACAACACAAACAATAATTCCTTAGAGGGTGACAACATATAGAAACTGTTTCAGGGCTGCTCTGAAAGAACAAAAATGTAAGCTTTATTGTAAATGAAAACTATGTTATAAGGGATATTAGATAAAGGTCATATCTCACCTTGTAACATGCTCCTGTATGCTGTATCTGCAATGGCAAACACGTGTGGTGGAACTTCATGGCGTTTCTTGCCCTTGTACAGCTCTATAACCTTTTCTGTGTAAATGGGCAACTTCTTGTACGGGTTCACAACCACACAAAATAATCCAGAGTATGTCTGAGGAAAAATGGGCATAATAGAAATATGGAAAACAAAAGAGAAAAAAGTAGATCTACAGCAAGCATCACGTGATATACCCAAAAGATCTTCAACCTGAAAATAGAAGTGCAATTGTCGGACATCTCAAGATGTTAAAAAACAAGTAGACATACAGCAGATATTGCTGTAGGGAAGTGAAGTGTTAAAGACTTCATCATACTAGGTACAGTTTTTAAAATTTCACTGCCTTACCTGATTCAGGTACCCATTTACAGCTGGGAAAACTGGAGCATGATGCTACCAGATTTCAAACATGGCAACTGTACCATGAGAGGAAAGCGCTGTAACCCTACAGCCAATGTAAAATGTGTATTTGTTTTTTACTCATTGCTAATACAATGAAAATAGTAATATTCATGATAAAGAACTTATACCTACTGCTTATGCCATGAAGCTTTGCAGTCGGAGTGAATATTATTTCTGATCCAGTGTATGTAATGTGTAGGGGTGTAGGATAAAGAGGGAGAGATAGTACCTCACGGTGAGAGACAGCCATGTCCTTTTTAGGATAGTCAGGATCCTATTTGGTTCTCCTCTCTTTATCTAACTCATGTATGGCTCCACGAATACCGCTTGTGTACGGCGGTGGCCACATCCCGGGCAACAGCCTTGGCTGACTGGCTAAACTATATGAGTGGAGTAGGAGTAATCTTACTCAAGGGAATGTCCATCCCTAGTACACAAAGACTGAGACGGTGAGTGAGGCGGAGGAATCTAGAACGATCAACGGCTTGCACAGCGGAACAGCAAAATGTGTGGCGCACTAGAGGCATGTCGGACATAGAAAAAGGCAACGGCTAGCCACCGTGGAAGAGATTGGGGCCTTACCACGTACATCCTACAGAATGTAATGAGATCACAACAACAAGATAAGAATCGATATGTAGAGAACTCTCTGTCCCCTGGGGAAGAATCTACTGTACAAATTAACAGGGAAGAGGCAACTCCTCTAATGAGTAAGGAAGTACATAATGACGAGTGTTCCTCAAATTCTGTTGAAAGGGAGCGTTCTGAGAAATACCACCTAAAAACTAGTAGGAGCCTAAATATAGGAACATGGAATGTTAGAACTCTAAACGGAGAAGGAAAGCTTGACAACCTAATATTAGAGATACAGATATGAAACTAGATATACTGGGAGTTGCAGAGGCAAGACTATTGCACATAAAAAGAGACCAATACACGCTTATACACTCAGGAGGAGAAAAACATGAAAGAGGGGTAGGAATGTTGATAAAGAAGGAGTTAGAAAAATACGTATGTGGAAACTGGACACACAACGACAGAATGATGTTACTAAAGATGAGAGCAAAGCCATTCGACATATCAATCTTACAAACTTATGCACCAACTAAAGATCACAGCGAGGAAGAAATAGAAGAATACTATGAAGAGCTACAACACACACTTAAACCAGTAAAATCTACAGATGTGTTGATAGTAATAGGTGATATGAATGCAAAAGTAGGAAAAGGAAAATACAAGAAAATAGTAGGACAGTATGGATTAGGGACAAGAAATTATAGAGGAGACAGACTTATCCAGTTCTGTGAAGAAAACCAGCTGGTCATATGTAACACCTTTTTTGAACACCACCCAAGGAAATTATACACATGGAAAAGCCCAGGAGATGTAACAAGAAATCAAATTGACTATATCATGATAAAACATAGATTTAAGAACAGTGTCACAAGTGCAAAGACACATCCTGGCGCCGACATAAATTCAGATCACAATCCGGTTGTCATCAAAGTAAATATAAAACTGAAAAGAACAGGAAACAGAAGACAGGAGGAACCCCAGATAGAAATATCAGCACTGAAACAACCAGATATAAAACAAAAATATCTAATTGACGTCAAAAATAAATATCAACAGTTACTGACAGAAAGCATGGAGCAGTATAGAAGAGAAAACCCAGAAGAAAAAGTAACCACAAAATGGGAATGCTTAAAAAACAAGCATACAATCAGCAAATGCAAATTTACCTAAAAAGGAGCCTAAGAAAAATCAAATTTGGATGACAGATGACATCTTGAGTAAAATAGCAGAAAGAAAGAAAGCAAAAAACACTCCAGAATATAAAACAATAGACAATGACATACGTACTATGTGTAGACAAACAAAAGAACGGTAGATAGAAACAAAATGCAAGGAAATAGAAGACTTGGAAGCAAAGCACATGACAAGAGATATGCATGAGGAAATAAAGAAATTATCAAATAGGTCGCGGTTTGCACAAGGAGGAAGCTGTATCAAGAACAAAAATGGTGTAATATTACTTGATGAGAAAGACATATCAAACAGATGGACAGAATACGTAAAAGAACTATTCGAGGACAACAGAGGTAAAAAACCATCACCAGATTCTAAAGAAGGCACAAACATTCTCAGATCAGAAGTAGAGAATGCCATACATATGATCATCATCATGTGACGTATTCTTTCCAGAACGTTGTCTCCATTACAGCTGCTCTGAACGCATCACGATTGTGGGCAAGTCGACCTGCATCAGCCAAAGACAAGTTCAGACTCTCTGTGATGTCCTGGGTCCACCGTCGTCTAGGTCGACCCCTTCCCCTTTTTCCAGGGACCATGCCTTCCATCACTGTTTTTTCCAGACTATTATGTCTTTTTATATGACCGAAAAATTTCAGCTTCCTTATTGCGATGGTATTTAGGAGCCAATGTTCCTGTACGTTTAGTGAGTGCAGTACTTCTCTGTTGGTCTTTTTTTTCTGTCCAGGGTATTCTCAACATCCTTCTGTAGCATTTCATTTCGAATGATGTAATCTTTTTTGCAACTGTTTTATTGAGTGTCCAAGTCTCGCAGCCGTATGTTGCTACTGGGAATATACATGCTCTGATCAGTTGTAACTTTGTTTCTTTGCTTGTGCCTTGCCATAGGTTTTTCATCTGTATTAGCTTAGGATAGTCATATGATACAAAAAGGAAAATAAGCAGGCACGGATAACATAAAAATTGAAATGATAGAAGCCCTGGAGAGCTTTGGTATAGATAAAATAACTGATCTATGCAACGATATATACAATACAGGATATATACCACACGACATGAAGAAATCAGTTTTTATAACGTTGCCCAAAAAACCTAATGCAACAGAATGTTCAGACTTCAGAACAATTAGCCTGATGAGTCATGCAATTAAGATACTGCTCAAAATTATACAGGAAAGAATAAAAAGTAAGGTAGGCAGCGAAATCCAAGAAGAAGAGTTTGATTTTAGATGGAACAGTGGAACAAGAGAGGCAATATTTTGCCTAAGAATATTAGCAGAAAAATATACAGAGGTCCAAAAACGTATGTACATGTGCTTCATTGACTATAAGAAGGCTTTTGACAGAGTCCATCATGATGGAAAAGATATAAGAATACTCAGTAACCTTTATTGGGAGCAAACTGCCACAGTAAGATCTGGAAGGAATTATTCACCATACATAGACATAAAAAGAGGTGTCAGACAAGGTTGTGTGCTGTCCCCCTGCCTATTTAATCTATACACCGAAAAAAAACTTTCAAACAGATACAGGAAATACCAGGACTGAACATCAGTGGAAGGTCAATAAACAACCTTAGATATGCTACCCTGTTATTAGCTGAAAGCGAACAGGAGTTACAAGAACTAGTGAAGCAAGTGAACAGTATAAGTCAGGAATATGGACTCGACATTAATATTGAGAAAACAAAAACTATGATAATTAGCAAAACAGATGATAAACCCACATTAAAGATAAACGTAAATGAGAAAATCCTGGAACAAGTCAAGAGCTACGTATATCTTGGTCATATAATAACAGAAGATGGCAGATGTGAAACAGAAATCAAGAAGAGAATAGGAATGGCCAAAGCTACATTCAACAACATGAAACATATACTGACATCTAAACAGTTATTTCACAAATTAAAACTGAGAATCATAAAGTGTTATATATATTCTGCATTTCTATATGGTGCAGAAACATGGACGATGAATAAGCATTTGGAGGAAAGAATTGAGGCTCTTGAGATGTGGATATATAGAAGAATGGGGCGTATCTCATGGAAAGAGAAGAAAACAAATAAGGAGGTTCTACAAGATCTAGGTATGAAAAGAGAACTAATGAGGGAGATCAAAGTTCGGCAGCTAAAATACTTTGGCCACATAAAAAGGCATAACACCTTGCAGAAGACCATAATAGAAGGGAGAGGTGAAGGCAAACGTGCAAGGGGAAGACAGCGCTATAAGTGGGAAGATAACATCAAGAGATGGACAGGAAAGAGTCTATCAGAGTGCACCACCAAGACAAGAGACAAAAGACGTTGGAGATCCATTACAGCCAACCTTCGTTGAGATGTCAGCTGATGATGATGATGTATGTAATGTGGCCTGGTTGCCGTCATTTTGTGTTGCGTTAGGATGTCTGCCACTACCAACTCTTCTCCTATTCCTTTTTTGATGGTATATAAAAGGAAAATGTAAATATATATATATAGTAGTACCCCAATTAGGCCTAGTGCTCACAGTACATTCCTAGAAAATGAGTTCAAAGATGCAGCAATCTTAAACCTAACCCTAACCTTAATCCGGTTGAAATAAAGAACAGTGGAAAGTCGCCAACTTCATTAGGGTTTAGGGAGCAGCGCTAGCGTAGTGGTTAACCACACTGCGCTGGCGACAGGGTGACCCAGGATCAAACCCGGGCGAGGACATTTGAAGATTTTTCGTCGACAAGGGTTTTGGACTGGATTAACTCGAGCCCTGGCGAGTACATTTGAAGGAGTATCATCGACCAGGGACTGGCGGCTCCTGAGCCGACCCAGCTCTAATGGGTACCTCCGAAATCGGTGAGTATCTGCCTGCATGGTGAGGGACACCTGTCTCTGTGCAAGAAAAAAGGGATACTCACGTAAAATCAGTCTCAGGTTAGACATAATAATAACCTGAGATTTCGCCTCGAGTAATAGCGGGCGTACGAAACAAACAAATGTTAGGGTTTAGATTAAGGTTTAGGATTCTTAACACTTAGGCCTACCCATTATAACTGCGTCTCTGAATAAGTTTTGAAGGCTGTACTGAATCACGGTTTATCCTTTCAACTGCTTAATCCTAAAGATGTGGGCGGTTTATTTTGATAGAATCGAAGAACACATCCCATTGTTCACCATCAACCATTTTAAATTTGCATCATTTATTTTTTGAATAAAGAGGATTTAATTTAAAAAAAACTATGATTGTAACGGAAATAAGCTGAATGTCAAAAATGTTCATATTCATTAGTGAAAAACTACAAATAAAATGTGTTAGGCTATAGTCTACTTTGTTTAAAACAAAAATTATTAATTTTGATTCAGGTAGGGGGCCTAATCTTATTAAACTTAGTAATGTTCATCCTGAGCGCCGTCTAAGACTTTCGTTTACATTGTACTTGGCATCGGAGTTTACAAGAAAGTAGGTATGACCATTTGATGCACAAACGACCTCGACAGTCGGCTCGGAATTATGTGCTCGATCAGCTATCCAATAAAGTTAAAATGCGTCGGCACAGAACATTAAACTCCGATACCAAGTACAAAGTAAATGAAAGTTACGATATGATCTGGACAGCGCTCAGGGTGAACATTACCGTAAACTTTTCCC
The DNA here is from genome assembly GCA_024509875.1 of Oreohelix idahoensis. Lineage (NCBI taxonomy): Eukaryota > Metazoa > Mollusca > Gastropoda > Stylommatophora > Oreohelicidae > Oreohelix > Oreohelix idahoensis. The sequence continues at coordinate 467,299 of JAMPIV010001777.1, read as the reverse complement.
CCAGTAGGCCTACAAAAGTCTCCCTATATTCACAGTTTGCAAAGTTTAAAAAAAAGCCACAAACCCGAACCAATGCGCTCTTTTTTTAAAAAGTAGGCCTACTACTTAGCAAGACAGACTTTGATCCACTGTCACTGAACGTCAGCTCTTGGTGAGTTGCAAGACATAAATGAATGAGTGTATTATTCAGAGTAGACTAAGGTAGTATGTTGACTACAGTTAACATTGTTACTTGCACTGTAATACTTACGTAAATCAAACCAGAATAGTATCGGTCCTTCAGATTATGCAGAACAGATGCTTCATTCAAACAGGTCAGTTCTGCCATATCTTCCACTTTGTTAAATTTTGGTGGGTTCATTTTTTGAATATCATCCCTGTGAACCACAATTTTTTTTCCGGTTTCATCCACAACGCATTCGACTTGGTCGCCCTTTTCGGCCTTTATGCTGGCCGCTACAAATCCATGAACCTCGTCTGGAACCCAGACTAACTTTTTCGATGCCCATTCTGCTTGGACGGCTGGATCGTTTATTATAGAACGGTCAACTGTGAGGTAACTGAGCTCCGTAGCACTCAAACCTGAAGCACCCTCAAAATCCGCCATTTTGATTTAATACAGTTTTTCCTGGATCTCCCTGTTTAAGCTGGCTACACAAATAAGACAAAAAAAAGTAATCAAACTTATCACAAAGCGAAACGTTGCAGAAGATATATAAATATGTACTAATCAGAACACCATGTCAGTGTCTAAAGCAAAACACGACTGACGATCCTGTATGCTGTAGGTTGTGTGAAGTCCAGTTACGGAAGCACTGACAGACAGCGGTTACTGGCTGCTGTGAGTCACGTGAACAATCGGACACTTGGCACGCCCTTTTCATTTGACAGTCGATCTAAAATTGTAGCGCGGGAGTTTCACTTTACTTCTTTCGACTAAGCAATAAATCCAAATGCGAGAATGAAACTAAATAACGAATAATATTAAAGAGTTATATATATACGTTCATTAAATGTTTTAACGGCTTAAAATAATGTTTTGAACAAAATATACATGCATTACAAATCACATATCGAGGTCTCCTTTTATTTTATTGAGTCATTCTTCTGAGGGAATTCCTGTTTCCGGTAGCACAAGCAATAGCCTTATATGGAGAGTCTGACCTAAATGACACAGTGTTTTGATCATCGAGGTGCGGGTTTTATTTTCAGCGTGTAACTCAGCATCATATTTAGAACGTACTAGTATTATCAGATACATATTTTAGCATTCCAGGCGACATTTTTCTCATCCGATTATGGCAATGAGTCTTCCATTTTGAAAATAAAAGACAAATATGTATGCATTTGTTTACTACGTCACTTCTGGTTTTCGATCTGACGTCATTAGCCTGTGAGGTGTTCGTCAATTGCCAGAAGGCCTATTCCTTATATTGTATGAATTTGTACTTGCATGTAATGACAATCATTTTGTTCCCTTTGCTTAAGTGGCAGTCTATGAACCAGAAAAGTTGATATATAGAAGAGTGGCACACTTAAATGATGATAACATTGGTGATATGATGGTAGGTCAAAAATTAGAGTGATAAGACATTCTCTTATTAGATAGGCATAGTAGGTGCATTGGGTACGTACAATGGAGAGATACGGGGAGGACAATTAATGATCTTCTATTAGAGAATGACATTTATTTCCTAACAATGCAGGAAGTATGACCAACAGAGAATGCCAATATTAGATTACTTATAGGCATGCAATTCACCTATAACTGTAGAACTAGTGTTGAGAATCGACAGAGAATTATCACAAGAACAAAAATTAATATATTAGGATTAGCGCTGGTGTGACGTGAAAGTGAGGGTCTGGTCATGTTCTGCAAACGCATATTGATAATGACAGGTGATTAGTGAATTAGGTGTCATCTCAGACACTCCAGACTGCCCCACCCTCCTCTCCCTTGTTAACAACATGGTAGATGTTACAAACTACTTTTTTCGGACAGGGCACACACAGCACATTCACATAATTTTACACTTTTGATTTACTCTATTTGGAGTGATGCCATATTTAGCTATAGGAAATCAAAATTATTATCTTGAATTCGATACACTTTATATCCTAATTATAACCCATCAGAGGTTGAACGTGATTTTTTTTTTTTTAAACATCGGCCAACTTTTTTTAAGTGCTGGTGTTCAATTATCCTGATGAATGTAAAATGGGACTTGTATGTAACATTGTCCCCTTTTTAACAATTAATTTAATTTTTGTTTTAAAACTTATTAAGAATACATTTATTTCTACCTCCAGTTGTGACATACAACATGAATACATCAGACTGAAGAGTTACATCTTGTCTACCTTTTGCGAAGAAAACCTGTACGCTGGATCAATAAAACCCTTTTAAAAAGATCTTAACCTTCTTCCTCGACTTCCACATTAATGACTATAATAAAGGCAGTAGTCAACTCAAGGTTCCTGATATCTAAATAGTTTTTCGTTGACAGAAGTGGGTTGTTGCCATATGCTACTCTGTTCATTGCTGTAGGTTGGGCAGGACTGCAGCAGGAGTTCGGCTGTCATCGAGCTAGTGCCGCAGAGAGGTGTTGCACCAATTCTGCACTTATGTTATAGACGGCATCTCAATCTGTTGTGTTCATTGCGATAAATACCCAAAACAAAAGAATTGGAGAAATAGCAGTCGGATTTAACAAAGCAATTCTGAAAGCTGCCCTGGAATCAATACCATGAGGGGCAAGAAAAGATTATAAGCTGTACTGGACACTTTACCTTTTTTTTTTACTGAACACAAGAAGTAGAAGAACTGGTAACAGAAGCCAGAAATGTAGCAGAAAAGGACAAAACAGTTGAGGCAACCATTGCCTACAAAGCTATCTCTGCAAAGCACAGGAAAAATTAAACTGTTCAGCCAAACATAGCTGGAAGCTGGATCACAACAGAAAGCCTTAACCTGGACAAAGATGGCAGAAAATTATGGAAGCTCACCAAAGCCTTAAATAATGAGGTGTGCAAAAATAAGATAATAGCCCTACAGCAAAATGAGAAAATACTCACAAAGAAAGAAGCAGCAAATGTCTTTGCCTAAAAATTCTCACCGGAGAGCAAGATAGATGTTCCACTTGACAGAAAACAAGAAATTATCAACCTAAATAGCTTTATTAGCAGTTTAATGACCATCTCAAAGAAATAATTCATAAATCAGAATTAAAATACATGTTGCAATAATTTAGTAGATGTAAGTACTTGAGAACATGAATACATCAGATTGTAAGTTAGACAAGATATATAGTTTAAAAATGGTGTGCATTGATTACATTTTTGACATCTGTAAAATTTCATTTTATTCTTTTCATTTAGTTTTCTGTATTACCTGCAACGTGCACAACTTTCAACCTTTTCACATTGGAATTTGTGGGCTTAAAGCTTCTACAGTTGATGTCAGTGTTTATTTTGCACTGCAAATAATAAAAAGTCAGTGCATCTTCATTTATGGACCACCTGCAGTTGATTGTGTGGATTGCCTTCATTTTCAGAGCATTGCTGTGAGATAAGGTCAGAAGTCGCTGAATAATCACCGGATGCCACTAATACTTGTTCTCTAGTTAATAATTTCCAGCCAGTAGCTACTAAAGCTCTTTTTTTTTCTGGCCTTTTCCCATCAAGTCAAGCACACATATGTTGGGCAGCAAACATTAATTAAATTCATCCTTCAGAGGAGCTTCCTGACTGAAATGCAGAGCAAAACATCTGCATATTTGTGAATATTGCAGATTATCTTTAATGTTTGATTCTTATACTTTGAAGTCCTTTAGAACCTAATAGTTAAAACAGAGTCTGTTGGATGCAGAAGTCGGTTTGGTCTAGTACTTCGAGGTTCAGTGTTGTAGCCACTAACAGTAATTTTAACCAAAATCATGTTTCAAGCTCTTCCGAAAATAGTATGGGCAGAAAAGTATCATTAACACAAGAAAGGTGAAGCAGACATACAAGGGGATTGACATAAGTCTTGGGCCTGACCATGAAGGAGTCACAGGAGGAAGATGAAACTTGGCACATTTAAAGTTCATCATATTTGCACTGAATGTGTAAAGTACGTGTTTGTTTCTTCAATTGGTTTTCCCGCTACGGTGCATGGCGCAATGTACCATATTGACCGGATCTGCTGCTCCAAAGATTTGACAAAACAATGGAAAAGAAGGAGGCCAGAGCTGTGATAAAATTTCTGATGTTTCAGGGAAAAACACCTACAGAAATACACAGGGAGATGGAACCAGTGTTTCGTGATTCTTGTTCTTCATATACTTCGGTAAAAAACTGGTGTCAACAGTTTAAGTGCGGCCGCTCAAATGTTGCTGATCTGCCAAGATCTGGTAGACCAGCCTCAGAGTGCAACGATGAAAATGCAACAAGAGTGAAGAAAATCATTGACCAGGATCGAAAAATGACAATTGTGGAGATAGCTAGTAGAGTAAAACTAAATGAAAGAACAGTTTATAGAATTTTACACAACAGACTGAACATGAGAAAAGTGTGTGCACGCTGGGTTCCGCGACTGTTGACACGTGAACAGAAGCAAACGAGGGTAAATTGCTGTCAACAATTGCTCAAAAAGTGTCAGTCAAAAAATTTTTTGGTGACCATGGTGACAGTAGATGAGACTTGGGTACACCATTATGACCCCAAATCCAAAATTGCCCGCATGCAATCGAAAACCCCGGGCTCCCCAACACCTGTCAAGCCGAGGGCACAGAAATCTGCAGGAAAAGTGATGCTGACTGTTTTTTGGGACAGCAAAGGTGTCCTTTTGAAAGATTATCTGCCTCGTGGCAACACAGATAATGGACAGTACTGTGCAGATCTTCTCACAAAACTAAGAAAGGTTTTGACCAAGAAACGAGGGATAACGCGCACTCAAAATCTTCCTTTGCTTCAAGACAATGCGCCCTCTCACAAAGCACGGCTTGTGCAGCTAGCAGCCAATGATTTGAATATTGAAATTCTTCCACACCCACCATATTCTCCAGATTTGGCTCCATCAGACTTTTTTCTATTCCCAAATCTTAAAAAACAGCTAAAAGGAAATCATTTTGACAGCGATGAAGAGGTTATACTGGCATGTGATGACTGGTTTAGTTTGAAAAATAGGGTGTTCTACTCCCAAGGTCTTTTCAAGGTCAAGCAGAGATGGCAGAAGTGTGTCAATTCAGACGGTGGCTATATTGAAAAGGAATAAACACTATACAAAATTTCAGCTCTCTGTGACATGTCCTTCATGGTCAGGCCCAAGACTTATGTCAATCCCCTTGTACAAGCGCAGACCAACTTCAGCAACATATCAATATTCGTTCAATCGGCATGCGTACACAGATTGTATTTCAATAGCACTTGACTGTGAAAAGAAAACAGGAATCGAATGGACTTGATCATGATCAAAAACAAGATTTTAACATAGCCGTACGGATGCAAAGACATCCTGGAACTTGATATAAATTCATTTACAAATCTGCTGGTGATTGAAGTAATTATGATGCTGAAAAAAACATAAAGCAAGAAAGCATAAAGAAACTCAAACAGAAATATCAGCACTGAAGCAGCCAGACGAAAACATCTATCTTATTAGTCAAAAATAAATATAAAAACTTGCTGACAACAGCATGAAACAATGCCAAAGAGAAAGTAAGCACAAACTGGGACTTTATTCTGGGAAGAATAAGCAGTTAGAAAATAATATGAAACTAAGTCCCTATTTCTGGAATCTCCAGGGTAAGACAAATAGGAGACCAAATAAGCATGTGTAAAAGAGAACTGGAGACAGGCATAAATGGGGTAAAGAAACAAGGAAAGGCTTTGAATAGATGGCACAGGACAGGGCAGAGTGTATTTGGTGAAGGCCCGTGCTCTACAGTGAGCTGCTGAAAGGCAATAATGATGATGCTGTACAATGAATAGTTTAGCAGTAGCCCCCTCTTCAATCATAATTGACTATGGCACTGCACCCTTGAGGTGATAATCCTCAGCTACTTTGTTTCCTGGTGTACCTTTCAGCATGTTTTTTCTCTTCTGCTTGTTGTGAGAGCTTCTTTTCGTCCCACCTGAGGTGGCACCTTAGGGATCATCACCACTTGATGTGATCGGCAGCTTCATCCTCCCAGGTTGCTGGATTTATATCCAGTTCCTTCATATGAAATAAATAGTTTATTGCCATAATAAAAAATATACTAAATGTCAGTAGCTTTAAGTGAAGAAATTCAAGCAGACTGCAAGAAAAAACTCAAGTGAGTGAAGTCAGTTCAGAGCAACAGCAAAGTTATGCATAAAATAATTTGAGATCTCACAAGTAAAATAACTTGTAAATCAACCAGTTGCTCTACATCACAGAGGGTAACATTATCATGGACAAGGAGAAAGTATTGAAAAATGTAGATTTAGAATTAAAAAAGGAAGTGCAAGTACAGACTTACCAGGAGTGAAAGAAATGAATATTTTACAGTTAGAAACAATGAATGAAGTCTCCTTCGTTTGCTCTCTTATAACCATGTATATTTCTTTCATGGAATCACCAACTGCAACTCTCCCCTCTTCAGGAAACCCACTCCAAACCATCCATGTGTTGTTGCAGCAGTGGTTTCTGTAACAGTTCATTTTACACAATGAGGCCAGCCCCATGGGGAGCAAAAATGGAATAATGATATTTCTCTCATAAAGCTGGCATTCTCAGTCTTTCTTCCTTTTGATGGCAGGATCCTCAGACATAAAGCCACATGTATGTGGAATCGTTTGGAGCATAATGAAAACTTTCTGTAGTTTTCTGCTGGGCTGTAATATCTGCACCTTTCAGTCCGACAATCCAACTTCAGCGGGCATCTTTATTTGGGTTTGCTGTCTTCAGCAAGGCAGCAGGTGGTTTGAAATCAGACTTTTCCTTCTCCTATATGGATTGCCATCCAAGGCGTATGAGCCTCATTTACATGAAGCATTGCGATTTTTGGGCACCAGAGACTTCTCCTCACCTCTTCTTCTGTTAGTTAAACAGCAGTCTGGCCACAAGAAGGCCAGGAGCTGGGCTGCTGTTGTCAGAGGCTATCTGAGTTGAACACCTTGGGAGCATTTAAGCAAAGTTGAGAGCTAATTCTCAGCTGCCATATGAATGGCTTTTGGTATCTTTAAAATAAGTTATCAGTGCATTCAGAACCTGGCCTTTCAGAACATTCTGCGCCTAGGATGAGTGGTTTGACATACCCCTCGAAAGTTAATTAAACTCTACTGGGAAATTAAGTAACATTTGTAAATAAAATTGGAGGCCAGTTGTAAATAGTTATTACTTACAAAACACAAAAATCTATAAAACACAATGCTAAAAATATGTCACACTTCAGCAGATATAAACTCTATTGTAGAAGTGTGACAGAAAGTAATTTTTTTTTCAGAATGTACTAATATATGCGAGTATGTGTTTACATCTTTAGTATTGATGATATATGCAAAATTGCACACATTAATTGCTTACGGGTTGATCACATGATTGAGTACCAGGTAACAGGATGAAAGTTAAGACAATGGGCAGGACATCACATAGGTCTGTATACCCAATTCTCAAGCCGTTGAAAATAAAGCTTGTTCAAATTCACCACATTGCCTAAAAGGCCTAGAGCCATTCTATGTAAATAACATAGAACATTTAGCTTCATGAACCACATTATGAAGATATTGTTAAAGATTATCATGTTAAGGGTGTGAAACAGAATCAGGAGAGAAATTTCAAAGGAAAAGCAGGATGTGTTGAAAGAAAGGTAACTCAAAATGCTATTTTCATATTGAGAACACAACTTGATGCTCACTAGAAATGGATAAAGATATATATGGGACTTGTGCCTCATCTGCTAATGATGGAATTTGATAGGTGCCTCATCTGCTAATGATGGCATGTGATAGGTGCCACATCTGCTAATGATGGCATGCATTTGATAGGTGCCTCATCTGCTAATGATGGCATTTGATAGGTGCCTCATCTGCTAATGATGGCATGTGATAGGTGCCTCATCTGCTAATGATGGCATTTGATAGGTGCCACATCTGCTAATGATGGCATTTGATAGGTGCCTCATCTGCTAATGATGGCATTTGATAGGTGCCTCATCTGCTAATGATGGCATTTGATAGGTGCCTCATCTGCCAATGATGGCATTTGATAGGTCATCATCTGCTAATGATGGCATTTGATAGGTGCCTCATCTGCTAATGATGGCATTTGATAGGTGCCTCATCTGCTAATGATGGCATTTGATAGGTGCCTCATCTGCTAATAATGGTATTTGATAGAATAAAGGTAAATATAGTCCCATAGCAGATACTGCCATAGGGGAGTGAAGTGTGCAAGACTAATAGATCAAGCTTTATAAAGTTTGATGATCAGTTCCCTTCCATGCTGCCTTTGCCTTCCCTAATTCACGAGCAGAGCCAGGTATCCATTTATAACTGGGTGTAGCAGAGCGTGATACTACCAGGTTTTGATTCTGGAACACAGAACTGTGCTGCGAGAGGAAAGCGATCTAACTAGCCAATCAGATGCTCATTTGATATAATAAGTCATGGTAAAAATGTTTCCAAACCTCAAGATGGAAAATATTTGACAGCATTCAGGGACACAGCAACATTGGAACTAGAGGAAACAGGAGCATAAGTCAGGGATGTGTGTTACCACCCGACCCTTTTTCTTTACACAATGAAAAATGTGAAGCACTGATGATATGAGAAGAGTTGTTGTTTAACTAGGGCTGTTGACTTTTTTGCTCTTTTGCAGCCAATACCAAGTCTAAGAGTACTTGGTATTATCTGCACTGTAGATGTAGGCTTTACCTTTGGCTTTTCTGCCATTTTGAAACGTGTTGACTTGAAGTCATTAAGCTCAGTCTCTCCAACTTGGCTTGCATTTAAAGGATAATCACATCTAGTCCCAAGCTAGGAGGAAGACGCATGTGGCATATTGTGCATTCTGTGCAATCCAAGGGGGCTCTCCAAATATGCAGAGCTGATATACTGTGCTCTGGTTTTGGGCTTTCCCAGAGAATTGTCAAGTCCTACACAGAGCCACTTCTCAGCTCCCTCTGCCTGTCATAGAGTCCATAGTGAGATCCTCCTGCATGCAGGTAATAGCCAGAGTTATGTCTGGGGCTCAAGTGACTCCTCCAAGTGTAGTGTGCAGTGCTGGGTTCTCAGCAAGTATCACCACTGGGGGAATCCCTGGAAGTGTGTGGATGGTTTCAAGAATCAATGAAGGTGTAATTAGCCTCAGAGAGGTTCACATCCAAATCTACTTACTGTAGCATTGTGCATAGATGGTGGTCATATAAGGATGACTCCAGATATGCCTCCATGCATATGAGAAGAGTAATAGTTGTAGGACATAACGTCAGATGGAGACGACATGGTTTTAACCAAAGAAAATGAGTGGGATGTTCAGCTTTTGCTAGACAGTTATCACCAATAGCTTACAAAGATTTAAAATTCTATCAAGAATAGAAATAATCCTAGAGTGTAAGATATTTTTAGAAGGGAAAGCATTAAAGTCAAGAAACAGTTGAATTGATCATGAACTGAAAAGGCAAAATCAGCTTTCCACAGCATGAAAATCACTAATACACAATTTCAACAACAAAATAACTCATTAACTGTGAGGATGAGAGTATTATGATGCCACATACATCCTATATTAATTTATGCACATAAGGCCCGGACAATAAACATACAGAACGAAAATTGAGGCAGCAAAGATGTTTTTTTTCTCATGCAAGAATACAACAGATGCAATGGACAGCGAGAAAATTAGTTGAGGAAGTCCTCAGACAACATTATAGGGTGCAGAGATTCCCTAACTCATCATGAGGATAACAAAAATAGAACTTGGTAACTTGTAAATTCAACTCAAAGAGAAGAGGAGAGAGAAATCACTTGACAAACTGACCACATTGTAGGGAATAAGAAGATACCACATTGTAGGAAAGGAAGAGACAGGATCACTAATGCCTGTCTGCATGGCACAAGTGGGCATGATAAAGACTAATTGTTATTTATGAAGACATCAGTTTCACCAATGGTGTTATTATGGTCAGCGACAGCTGGTGATTATTTATGAAGATATGAATTCCACCATTATTATCACTATGCTGACCAATTTCGACTCTAGTCGAATTTCCGTTATAATGAAAACATCAATTTCACCATTGGTGTTATGGTCAGCAATAGCTGGTGATACTTCAGTGGGTACCATCTCATTGTGGTGTACCCGGAAATGAAAAGGCAGATAAACTTGCAAAAAAGGGAGGAGAATGTGAACAAGAAAATAATGAAATCACATACTTTGAGAAAAAGAGAGCTATCCAGACTATCAGAAGAGAACAGAATCAACCCAACGACGACTACCACACTCTTGACCGGCAGGGACAGATCACCATTTTTTGCCTCAGGACAAGGCATAACAAACTGAATAAACACATGCACAAGCTACGATTGTCTGCTTCACCACTGTACACATGTGGATTAAACGAACAAACTGCTGAGCATGTTCTACAGGATTGTCCTCTGTACGACCAGTTAAGAAAGATATACTGGCCCAATGACTCAACACTAAACTCAAAGCTATATGGAGCTAAAGAGGAACTTCAGACAACAGTCGAATTCATCATGAGAACTCATCTGACGGTGTAAACATCAAAGATGCGATTGCAAGAAGAAGAATAATAATTAATGAAGACATCAGTTTCGCCACCGATGTAGTTACGGTCAGCGGCAGTTAATGGTGATTAATGAAGACATAAGTTTCATCATTGATGATTATTAATGAAGGTATGAATTTCATCATTGATAATTATTAATGAAGGTATGCTTTCATTATTGATGATTAATGAAAACATGAATTTCTTCACTGATGATGATTAATGAAGACATGAATTTCATTGTTGATGTTGCTGTAGTCAGTGGTGGTTGATGATTATTAATGAAGATATGAATTTCATTATTGATGTTATGGTAATTGTCAGTTGATTATATTAATGAAGATATGAACTTCATCGTTGGTATTGTTATAGTCAGTGGCAGTTTAGGATTATTAATGATGATATGAATTTCATCATTGATGATTATTAATGAAGATACAAATTTCATCATTGATGATTATTAATGAAGATATGAATTTAATCATTGATGTTGTTATGATCAGCAGTAGTTGATGATTATTAATGAAGATATGAATTCAATTTTAATTAAGGTTTCTTACTTTGACACCGATCACTTTTAACCAGTTATATTTTTTTTTGTCTTCGACTTTGTTTTTTTCCCTGGACACATGTTTTGGATCCTTTTATGGATTATATTTTAAACACTCTTAAATAGCTGACAGATAAGGGGGACAAATTGCAAGAAAGCAAAAGGACAAATATAGGTTGTGCAATAAACAAAGGTAGGGTGTGTGTGTACAAAAAGGCAGAGGGAAAAATAAGAGGTTGCGGAATAAACAAAGAGACTCAAATCAAATGTTAAGCATCAAAAGAAGTTTAATCGTGGTTCAACACAAGTCACGTAGGATCTACAAATAGCATATGAGGGTTACAGCAGACGTTTCCTGTCACTAACAAGCAATAAATTATATGGTCAATCAAAATTTAAAACACTGAACTCAGTAGAGTAATCCTAATGTACAGCTATATTTTTTTAAAAGGAAAACAAAGTTTCATGTTTTAAAACAGCTGTGAAGGTATGTACAAATGAAAACGGATCAACTACACAGACATATGGTCATGGTTAAATAAGAATGAGTACACATCCCGTTATGGGGTGATAATTCAACTCACAAACCTTAGCTCACGTCTTCAAATTATCCACACAGTGTAAAGAAAGTGCCACAGCCCCTTTCTTCTTATAGTTTACCCAGAAAATAGTCAAATTTAATTTCAGTGAGACAAAAAAATGACAGCATTAACAAAACTGCATTTGCCTCTGCAACAACAAAAAAACACACTGTTAATCACAAAAGTAACAAAAGACAATATTATTACCTTACAGAATTTACAACAACCAGGGAAAAAGGTAGAAACTTTACATATCCTTAGTCCCTGACTGAAAAAGCCGTCAATGGCCAGTTACACCTGGTGGCGTCTTGTAACAAACTGTCCCCATTTTGCTCGGTCAATGGCTATCCTTCATGACGTGCCCCAACTCTGGTTCATGCTTTGCATCTCAGCCTCCACTGTTCTCCACCAGGTTGTCTTTGGTCTGCCTCTCTTTCACAGTCCTTCTGGGGTCCACAGCATAGCAGTTCTGGTGATGGTGTCAGGGTCCCTTCTGAGGACACATGACCAACCCAGTTCCAGCGTCTGCCCGCAATGATGGTGTGCATGGCGTATGTGAAAATACTGCCCACTATAAGTCTCTGTCCCCTCAGCTTTACTTCTTCTCAGGTCCCAGGTTTTCACACTGCGCAAAGGCCAACAAATTATACATCTATCATTTTTATGACAGACCAGATTATGCATGAGGTGCATTAGCCCAAGACAGTTTCCACATCAATATTTGACAATTCTGATGGAATATATGATGACAAAAAGTACACTGGACATGACAAGAAACATTAAAAAAAAACAGCCCTATTTTAAAGACTGTCTACACATTCTTCTTGTAACATAGTGGATTACCTGCCAAAGGAGAATAAACTAATGTATCTAGATCTTCTTTAGTGTTTCAAGCCCTTAACATTTCTTGCTGCTTGCAGATTTTCCATGCCAATCTTGTCTATTCTCTTTCGTACAAGCTCCTAGTTTGGTCTAACAGTGTCAGTCCCTCTGTTTCAGTCTTTCCTTGGTTAGGCTCCATCTATCTGTTTTGTATGTACCTTTTGTATAAAACTGGAAAAGGCTGAATATAATACCATTTTCACATATACAATTTGTGACAATCTGCAGCTGACAGATATGTCCGATTTAGAGGAAGAACTCTTTTAATTTGATTAAGTATCAATTCTGTGATGAAACTTCAGTTTTGCTGCTATAAAAGGGTATAGGTTACATGCAAGAATCTTTAACAAAAAATTTTCTCCAATGTATGGTTCCGAAAAAATGCACAACAAGATTACTAAAGTAAAACTGAAGGTAAGAAAGAAGACGCTGATGTTGGATACACACACATTAATAAACTCAACTGATAGCATTACACGGCAGTTCCTGCTCTGGAATCCTCAGGATAAGAGAGAGAGACACACACACATGAAAGGGATAAAGAAGAATGGAAAAACTTGAACAGATGGCACAGGACAGAAGGGCGTAGCATGTATTTTTTGAGGACCTGTAATCTGGTTACATACATTTTTTGTGATACCAAATCACGGCACCTCAAAGTGTTGGCAAGTTACTGAATCGTTTGTGTCACCATGCATGGCTTATCACAAATTTGGGTCAGCTTAAGCATCCTAATGAAGTCCCTTTTTTTAAAAACTAGTTTAGTGGACGCTAATATGTCGTTCTTGACCAACGTTAAAGATTCCGCCCACAATTATTTTGAAAGGTCTTGACAAAGTATTCCATGATTTATCCTTATAACACAACATGATCTTTATTGTGGAAAATTGGGGGGGGGGGGGGGGGGAAGAAGAAAGGAAGTACTAAACCTGGAGGTTGTCATCACAGTGAAAATTAGATCTGAACAGATGTGCCTATGATGTGGTGCAGAGCTACATTTTACAACTATGCACCTAGTGGGGTTAAAAGGCAGATGGCAGAATGAGCCTCCATGTTTATTTGCTTGCACTATAAGAATGGGGGAGCCGCGGTAGCGCAGAGGTTAGTGCACTGGCTTCCTAGCTCGGTGGTCCATGGTTTGAACCCCAGTTGAGGCGGGATTTTTTTAGACCGCAAACGGCTCTGGGGTCGACTCAGCCTCATGAATTGGGAACCAGAGCAACTCTGGGAAGGTTAAGGTGGCCGGCGTGATGCTGACCACATCACTCCTAGGTGCCGATGGTCAAGAAAATATGGGCCTAACACCATATTCCCAAAATGCCTAAATGGGCATGTAACTGGATCCTTTACCTACCTTACCTATTATAAGAATGGGGGATTGGAGTGGCTAAGACGTGCGATGTCTGCCTCGAATTCTAGAGGTACCAGGTTCGATTCCCAGTTGAGGGAATAATTTATAGAAATTTTTTTCAGAACCAGTGGTCCTAATGATGTCATACTCCCCCCTGATCTCCTGGGTAGTGAGATTGGATGCCTAGCCTTCTTTGATAAAGGCAAAAAAATAGGAGGTCCCATGTGCAAGTTGTGCTTGCTAAAAATCCAACAGCAGTTGGAAATTGTAAAGAGTAGGCCTAGTATTAGGCCGCTGCCCTGGCAAAATTTAAAAATTAGAAACCTACCCACTATAAAAAATATTTATAGAATGTGTGATTCTCGCCGGCGCTACAGAGTTTGTGCACTGTGCTGAGATCCTCCTTGTGTGATCTAGGGAGGAGATCAGAGCACTGATGGAGTTGTCTATGTGCTATGAAGATAGTCCTTTAAACCAAACCAATTATAAGAAAAGGAGGGCAAAAAATAAAGTATATCTGTGCATAACAAAACAACTAGCAAATGACATTAGGTGATTAGATATGCTGCACATTCTAATAAATACTGTAACAAAAGCATAACCATTGACCTGCAGTAAGATGTTTATTAAACGTGTTTCAAAGTCTGTACTAAAAATACATATTAACAAAACTGCCATCAAGAAACAATATTTTTTTCTGATTAAACTCTCAAAAAAGCAACAGCATAATTATAACCGCAACTTAATATTTCTGAGAGGTCATGGTCAAATGGTCATCAATTAGCACATACTGCAGTTTTAATGCAATGACATCAGTATATGAACAAGTATAGTACAGGACAACCCTAGCACTTATTTGTCCTACCTCCAAAAAATGATTTTTCGAGAAAAATGACATTTAGTGGTTATGATTATTATAATAATTATAGGAGATGGAATAAAATGTAATTCTCATGCGCCTGAACAGGGGGTATTAATCATCATAAATGATGTAATATGGTAGATTTGTTATTCCCCTTCCCATTTGTAGTAATAACTTCAAAAATTGTAGGGTTAGAACAAACAAGTACTGACCACACTATATACTCAAGAAACAGCAATAACACGTTTATTAAAAAGAAAAATACACTTCAAAGGAATATGTCTGCTATTTTTTTTTTTTTATTCATTTAGGTAAAAGCATTTTCTCACTGAAGAAGCATAGTGTAGTTATGCAGGACATTTCATTTGATTATAATTGGACATACACCCTAATATAACCAACTAGGCTAAATGGGATGCACCTCACCAAAAACAAGGCAGCAAAAATTTTGTTTTCATAATATTCTGACATGTCTTGCTTAGGATCAAGGTAAACCTCTCTTAAAAAAAAATAATACACATTTAAACAACAGTGTGGCTGGTTTTATTTCTGCGTCACTTAACATCCTAGTTATCCATAGATGAAAATGTTCAAAGCCATGTGTGCGGATATTACTGATTCGAAAAGTACAGCAAAGCACCGATTATCAAGAACGTAAGTTACACAAATTATGCTCTTAACTTATAAGCAACAAGTTTTATATGATTGCCTGTACATAAGTAAAGGACCATGACTGGAAAGAAGCAATGAAAAATACTGATGTGCCAAAAATTATACTGTCATTAAACATAAACAATTCCCCTCCCCCCAATTTATGATGTATACTTATCATTTCATTTGTAAGAGCGAGTGAGTGCCTAGCAAATAAAAACATTCAAACTTGTCTCAGTCCCCAGTTAATTTCATTACCGAATCAAAGCTGTGTTTAAAAACAGTGGTCTTCCATTCTTCATTACTCTTATAGAAAAGGAACAAATGCATTTAAGCAGTATAAATTTTTTTCTTAGTTTAAAGTAGACTGGTGATTATGGAAGCTGCAAGTATTACTTCCCCAGATGCAGCAGGAGCAAATACTCATGGCCCCACTTCTGCAATGAAAACACATCATTCTTGATAAAATTCTACCTCCAAAATATATCTCCACACACAATCACTTTATGTACCGGTAGTCAATCAGTTAATGCCCTTAGTTCCAGTGGAGGCACCTGCCAATAACAATAAAATGTTATTAATCTTATCTCTCCGCCACATTACGTAGCAATCTTTTCAAGTATGATCACTTCAGTTCTGTCATAATTTCTCTTCTTCACGTCTGGCTGGTGAACAACTCCTGATGTATGTACTTCTAAGTCCTACACAAGAACAACCTGAGTTTATCAGAATAAAATGAAAAGCTGGCCAAAAGTCCAACACTGTCAGTCAGTGACAGAGGGCAACATATACTGGACAAAAGTTAAGGGCCGCCATCCAGTTTAGACAAGATTTATATAATTCTTCCTGAGCAGGGTCGATTTTCCAAACGTCCGGTAGCTTGAAATCTCTCAAGAAGTCTCTGAATGGTAGAGTGGGACACTGCTAAACGTCTTGCAACATGACGAACAGATTGACCATCCTGAATCCATGCCATGGCTCGACCACGGTCTACAGTGCTGAGACTTCTCCTTGGTGGCATGGCTAATGCAGTGATCATTTCGACCACTTGTCATACTGATTTATTGCATACCAACGGTGAACACTCTTTACCGATGATCATTTTCCACGTGCATTCAAATTCAACTCACTTTTTCACCTTTTGAACTAGTGGGGCGTGTTGCAAAAACCACAAGTTTTTGCAGCAACAATGGCAATTTTCACGTGCGGGTTAAAGTGACCCAGTTTTTGGACATTTAAAAAAAATTAACCTAGTGCACACAGAAATGTATACACATTTCTCTGAGCTCAGTTTTAATGACATTTTCACTTGTCTTTACAGTTTGCCAATCAATTATATAAACCTTGTCTAAACTGAATGGCGGCCCTTAACTTTTGTCCAGTAGTATATTATTTAAGCTGCACTGACACACCAGAAACTTGACATATTTTCTCTCCAAAAAATGTTAACCAAAATATCCTACTGTCATTTTGTTCCTCCAATTTAAGTGTATCAGAATGACGTGATAAGGTAAAGGATCCCGTTACACGCCCATTGAGAATATGGTGTTAGGCCCATCTTTTCTTGACCGTTGGCACACTATAGGGGTGATGTGGTCAGCATCACGCCGGCCGCCTTAACCTTCCCAGAGTTGCGTGATAACTATTTCTCAATTTAAAAAAAAAACATAAATCTAACACTGTGAGAATTGTATCTCATAAATTTCAGCTCGTGGCAAAGTCTACTCAGCTGTAAATATGAGTACCTGACTCTACTCGTTAGGGAAGGAAAAGGCAGTGAGGACGGGAACTGGTCACCTCACCACTCGATGCTGAATTTAGTGTAGACCCTAACACTTCACTCACCAACGGCAGTATCTGCTATCCGACTACCATTACACTTTTTTTATGCTTTCACAATGTAAGTATGTATGTATGTATGCCCTGGTATTTCATATTATCCAAAAACTCATCTTATCCCTTCCTTGAAAGTTTTATAACTGCTTTCATGCTGTAAAATATGCTGTTTGCATTTCTGTACTATTTTCAATCTAAACAATATAAAAGCCTCTCCCCAAATATTAATTTTTCCAGTAATTTGTGCCATATCACACCAACACAAATGAAAACCATTAAAGCATCAAAGACAGAGACATGAAAACTACATCTGTGTAGTAGATGACACCACATAATGAATGGTAAGAGTTACAACCTGATAGTCCACAATCTCATCTGATATAAGTTTCTGTAGCGGTGATCCTACAATGAACACCACTGAACAACATTATCTGAACATCACAAAATATCACTACTCTTTGGGAAGTCCTACACATCACAAAACTGACATAAAAATAAAGCAAGGATCAACATGCATGTATGCATATACTTGCACACAAAAACATGCACACACGCACATATATTTATACATTATAGTAACACTGAAATTATGGACAATGTCAAGCGATTAGAGATTCATTTCATTTATCTCAAGCATGTTGGAAGTTATACAGTCAGCAAAATAACATCTCCACTCCAGCTATACGTCAAGTCCAGCTACCTTGTCAGTATTCTTGCACATAACATGACATCAACAACAAATGCTGTAAGGGTTAGGGTCAGGATCTTGTAGATTCAGCAGTACTTTTCAATCTCTTGCTCTGTAAAAAGAACAGATAGTAATGCATTTTCTATGATGTAATAAAATGATTGTACATAACTAAACTCGTGTTGTTTTGCTGCCCACTCTATTCTTTAAATTATCACTTTGCTGACCAAATTTGACGATTGTTGAATTTCCACTATATACCCTAGCTGACCAAATTCGACGGGAGTCGAATTAGTAACACTACGAAAGCAACAGACAGCTGTATCGATAGTTTTATGAAACAAGTCTCATCTGGGTATTTGTAGCATTCCAAAATGGCTGCGCCCATGAGTGATATCGTGTAACGCGGTTTTTAGTGGAGATTTGATTAAAATTTCAGTATTTTTAGTACAAAGAGCCCGTTCATTGTTTTCATCATGTGTGATGACGAAAACCAGACTTATAACTGAGATGATTCTGACTTTGGCAGCAAATCTGGGGCCGAAAGTGATATCTCATGGCTAAGTAGAGATGGATCACTGAAAAATAACACAAGTGACAGTAGTGACAATGAAATTGGAGGTGGTGTAGGTACATCTGAAGCAGGAGATGGGCGTGGCACAAGAGACCACAGCAGGACTGCACATCAAAATAATCCGTGGAGATGGAGAAAGCCTGCTCAAAACGAACTTGTTGAGCTTGACATTCTTCCACCATATGAAGAACAAGGTGTCATGGCAGGCACAACTGAATATATGTCCATTGATTTTTTCAAACTTTTTTTTTCCTGACACTGCCATAGATCTGATCACTGACGAAGTAAATAGGTACGGAGAAAATCACCTCTCTCAGTACACAGGAAATGCTAAATACAAGAAGCGAACTTGGGATAAAACTGATGCAGTTGAAATTTCTGCATTCATAGGCCTTCAGATTGGTATGGGAATGTACTGCCCAGATTGCACTGTACCTCTATGCCTGATACCTTGCTTCAAGTTATACCACACAGTCGAGGATTATCAACGTTTCCGACAAAGACTCTTGCAAAGGCCTACAGCTACAACTTCAACCCCAGTTAATGAAGGAAGCAGCTCAGACTCCAACTATAGGTACTTAACTACTCAAACATTCACAAACACTCATTGTCAGGTGCCACAGATACAGAATCCACTAAAAAAAGACAAATACAAAAATTAATTATTTTTTTTTGCATTTTATTCAAAATTTTTGTTAGCCTTTTATGTTGAAATATGTGGTCAGTCGTTAAATCAATACGTCAATCAAGCTTATTTTATTCATTGCCATCCATGTCCCTAACATTTTATTGCACTGACATTGAACAAATTCGCTAAAAACTGGGAAAAGATCATGGTTTTAAAACATCTCCTGAAATTTCTATAAATAGCCACACAAATTCAAGATGGCCACCATGATCATGTGACCAATTTGCATAAAATGATTTTTTGGATGTAGCAACCAAATTCATAATGGTGCTCTGAAAATTTCAAAGGCCTATGTCTGTTTTTCAATTTTTTATGAATTTTCCTCCCCAAAAAAACCTGTTATTTTTAAAGAAATCTGCAAACACCTTGGTAATGGGAGACAGTAATGCTCTGGATTGCTGGTCAGCAAAGTGTTAAAATCTATTCCTAGGACTAACACACAACACTATCTGCTGAAAGTCCGACCTGTACGCTACTTTTTACCACTGATACTACAAACAGGCACAATTTGCAAATCTATCTTTCACAATTCCAA
Source organism: Oreohelix idahoensis (assembly GCA_024509875.1). Lineage (NCBI taxonomy): Eukaryota > Metazoa > Mollusca > Gastropoda > Stylommatophora > Oreohelicidae > Oreohelix > Oreohelix idahoensis. The sequence continues at coordinate 447,368 of JAMPIV010001777.1, read as the reverse complement.
ATGTACTCATTACACACCCTAGTATTTCCTGTTCAAGATTTTCTAAGAAATGTGTACTTTATACATTATAAGAATATGCATGGAGGCATATCTGGAGTTATCCTTATATGACCATCAGCTATGCACAGCCTATAATATACAGATGTGGAAGGGAACCTCTGTCTGTGAGGCTAATTACACCCTCATTGACTCTTGAAATCATCCACACACGTCCCGGGATTCCCCCTGTGGTGAAACATGTTGAGAACACAGCATTGCACACTAAGCTTGCACAGTCACTTGAGCCCTGGTTGGCTGCATGCAGGAAGATCTCACTATGGGCCTATGATAGGCAGGGGAAGCTGAGAAGTGGCTTTGTGTAGGACGTGACAGTTCCTTGGGAAGAGCCCAGAATCAGAGTACAGTATTTTATCTCTGCATAAATGGATGACGGGGAATGCACAGTATGCCACACACTTCTTGCTCCTAGCTTGGGACCAGATGTGATGATCCTTTAAATGCAAGCCAAGCTGGAGAAATGGAGCTCATGACTTCATCTAAACACATTTCAGAATGGCAGAAAAGCCAATGGAAAAATCGTAGATCTACAGTGTAGATAAAACTAAGGAGTCTTCAACTTGGTATTAGCTGCAAAAGAGCAAGAAGCTCAGCAGTCCTAATTTAAACAACAACATACAATGTAAGAAAACATGCATAAATTAAAACCATCACTTTACTGCAAGACAGGGACATGTTAGGGATTTTGGCCAAGTGAACACCTCAAAACAGGTGTTTTAATAGGTCCCACCCTATAACATGTTCAAACTTGCAACCAATACAGACCTAGTGCTATCCATAAATTTGTATAGACACTACTATCTCCCAAGTTGCTCACTTTCAAACATAGACCAGATAATATATACACATACAGGGCCTTAATACTCATTAGCAAACAACAAAAGAATATGAATTGATAATTCTAGTGATGAACACAGGAGAAATCTGGATACCCGTAACTTGTAAATCTTTGATACATACCAAAAGTATAAGAAAATGATAAGTAATCTAAATACATATCACATCATCATCATCATCAGTTGCCATCTCCACAACGAAGGTTGGCTGTAATGGATCTCCAATGTCTTCTGTCTCTTGTCTTGGTGGTGCACTCTGATAGACTCTTTCCTGTCCATCTTTTGATGTTATCTTCCCACTTATAGCGCTGTCTTCCCCTTGCACGTTTGCCTTCAACTCTCCCTTCTGTTATGGTCTTCTGCAAGGTGTTATGCCTTTTTATGTGGCCAAAGTATTTTAGCTGCCGACCTTTGCCCTCTCTCATTAGTTCTCTTTTCATACCTAGATTTTCTAGGACCTCCTTATTTGTTTTCATCTCTTTCCATGAGATACGCCCCATTCTTCTATATATCCACATTTCAAGAGCCTCAATTCTTTCTTCCAAATGCTTATTCATCGTCCATGTATCACATCAGACAAAAGAAAAAAAAAGAAGTTACTGGCACACAAGACAGTTAAATATAACCAGTCACGATGATGTTACTGCATGATTGCAAGAAAGTGATGCATCAGGGAATCAGACCAACTGAAAACTCTAAAAAAATATTTTTCACTTGCTTGCCCCTCAACAGGCTTGACCCAACATTGTAACCTGCACAGTAATAGTTCTCCGTTTCTCTTTGGCCTCTCCAATCTTGTCCACTACAGGTTCCATTCCAGGGCATATCTAGTTATACTAGTTGTTTCCTGAATGTGTGTCATATCCGAATAAATTTTCTCTCTCCAAATTCCCACCGCGCTGACTGTATCTGCTGCTCTTCAATAAGTCTGATTCAAGATGTCCCATTTTAGCAGGATTATTCAATTTTTCATTGCCATGTCCCACTGTCCCAAAAATTATAAACTGGGACAATATGCTGTCCCATTTTTACCATAAATCTTTACATCATCTTCAGCTTGAAAAATTACAAAGTAAAAATAAAGGTCTTGGCCAAAACAGCACGAAGAAAGAAGTAATAGCAACCTCAAAGAAACAATTCTTGATCTAGAATACAGCATTAAAATCAGATGTAAGATGCAGCTTCAAAAAAGAAAGAAAATAAAAACATAAGAGAAGAGAGCATTCCAGAAGATGCAAACAACTCTCTGACAATGGAACAAAGAAAGCAAGTTGCTCAATGCTACAGAGAGCCAATCCTGTCATATCATGGATATATCAGGGAACAAATAAGATCACTGGAGGAGACAGTGGTGCAGTTTTACTGAAGAATTTAAAGAATCCTTAACAGCTCAGTAAAAGACTAACGACAGTGCACCAAAAAAAGACCAACAGGCAAAGAAAGCTTATTCCACACTTAAAAGAGAGGCATGTTATAAAAAGATGACAGAGCAAACTGTAATAAAAGGCAAAACTGATAGAGAAAAGAGGTAGGAGCTGACAAAAAGAAAGATGACAGGACAGTTTATCAACATGGGATGAAAGAAGTGACAAACACAGCTAAGGACTGGGGAAAGATGATTGTCTACACCAGTCACCAGGGTACATGAAGGTGAAGAAAGTAATAAACATGCTGCATCTGTTTCACTGTGATGAGTTGTAAATTTTCCAAATATGATCACCCCCTTTTTTTCCTTGTTTCTGAACAATAGACAATAGAGCAAGACATATTTGACATGTGTATTTAACAGACTAAGTTATTTTCCTGGGAAACTGTTGTAGAGTTCTATATTGGTCAGAAAGAGAAATGAAAGCAAATCTGGCTTTGTTTACCCTGGCTTGTTCCTCCTCCTTTGCTGATGTTACTTTCAAAAAAGGTAAATCATCATCATCATTTTAAATTTTTACTCCATTTAGAGCAAGGTGCCACCACTGTAGCTGGTCCCTTGCAGGAAGCCTGCACCAAGCATTCACATGCTCTTGTAGTGGTGGTTTCTCCATGTACAACCTCACATCACCCACCTCGTACGACATGCCTGAGGGTGGAGTAGTCCTATTCTTTCTGTGTGTCTTCAGAAACCCCCGGGAACTACACAAGGTGATATATATGTAAAACAATGAACTTATTCAACCATATGAACAATGTTGCTCACAGGATCTTGTCTATCGTAAAGACACAGCACAATGATAAAATTATAAACACTCTTAAGACATAATATACCAGACAGAAGGTAATAGTAGGCAATGAAGAGGTCTGAACTCAGTCCATCTAGGGGACACCATGGCCCCACAGCAAGAAACAGGTTATTTAGGAAAATCTGCCGATTGTGCAACCAAAAAAAGATGTCTTCTTTGGCCTACCAAATAACATGCTCAAACCCAAAACTATAGCAGGCAGAACCTGTTCTTATCAATTCATTGTGTCTATAATTCACAAGCCTTAGGTTTTGCACTCGCCTTTACTAAAAGAAAAAAGACCCATCACATGATGTTAATAATTTAAAATAACAACAAAACTGTCAAATAATGTTAATAACTATCAGATTCATGATATGTTAACAGTGTAAAAATAAAGAGCATACCTTATGCTTTGGACACAGCAGTGAAAGCTTTTCTTCTTCCATATAACAATCTAGAATTACAGAAAAACAGTAAAGAGAATTCTTAAAATAATATTTAAAAATAAAAACATACCGGTATATAATATTTTCAAAAATTATAACAAACAACTACCATAAGCATCCTGCCATCAATGCTGCCTATACCTTGTAGCGGTATGGTGGCCCGTGTACCCTGACAACCCCCAGAGCTATGCCAGCGGGAGTTTTACTCCAGGCAGGTTCTACCAAGCTGGACAGGTCTGAGTAGGTAGGGGTCAGACGAAAGCTGGTCCTCCAGGTTGGGGGTTTTAGCACAGGGCAGACACCCCTGTCTATTAAAAAATCACAATCATTACGGAAACAGTGACAAATGAACAAGCTTCAGGATGGACATCCGGAATCTGAGGCTCGTATGACTGCCTGTGGTGAAAGCCGAAAAGAAGCCACTGGCATGAAAACGGACATCCTGACCACCAATCAAGAAACCAGAATTGAAAAGCCGACTGTATTATTACCCGCGTTCTTCAATGAAACGTGTGCTGTATTTCTTGCAAAAACATTGAGATACCAAGCTGAACAATGACCTAATTTTAATATTTCATTCATTCCATTTTATACACGGCGTAACTAAAGACAGATGGACTAAAGGATAGAGAGAAGGGAGAGGCATAAAGCCGAACACGTGCAACACAAAACACGCGTCGCGCGATACACAATTACTACTATCACGCGTGTAAGGCCACATGCACTAACTTTTTCGGACGGACAGTGATAAAAACACTAACCTTCCCAGAGTTAGGTTTTTAAATCCTGAAAAACTCTTATTAGAAAGATGACAATAGATGGGTTTACGTTTGAAAACATTACAGTACCCAGACAGCACATCTTCGAAACAGGAGGTAGAAGGAATTGCATATTTTGAACGCAGCATTTTAGCTCTATTAAATATATATATTTGGGTTCCTTAGGGTTTGCTGACAAAGAATATGTACAACGTTATGCAAATAGTCTAGGAATTAACAAGTTATAGCCAAAATAAAATGATGGTGCTGTCAGACAACACCCAAAATCAGAATCGCTCAGTGGTAGATTTTTTTACACCACCATTGTACGGGAAATGGGCCACAAGTTACATTTGAACTGATTGGCTGGAATGATATGTAAGGCTAAACACGATTAGTCGGGCTATAAATGCTATCCTTGGTTGTTAGGGGAGACGTAGGAAGTTAAAATTTTTTCAAACACTTGTCGAAACGTGGCTCCATTGGCCAGACTCGCTGATATACTCACTTAGGAGCGTTAGTTCGAGACCACTAGTTCAAATAAGCTTGATAAAGCAACAGTGCGTTGAAGCCAGCTCATATTTTTGCTAAATAAAAGCCTGGAACATAAGCAGATGGGAATTTGTGCCAGTATTTGTGCCAGAATTCATTGCTAATCAACGTATCTGTGTTTGTTTCCATGAATTGTGGTAAGCTTGAAACATTCAGTATCTTTTAATGAAAATTGAATGTGAATTGTTAATTTATGCCTGTATATATGTGTAGTTCAGTAGCAAACATGATGTAAAGCCTATAATGCTCCAGCCTGAACAGAAGGTGTCGGAGGAAAGTAAAACGGCATGGAATGGCCAAACAGTACACTGACACCTAGATGATTGACTAGAAAGAAATAATGCTGGAAGTGCAGAGGCGTAGTAACCATTAAGGAGGTTAATACTGGTATAAAGTATTTCAGATGAAGCTGACAGTTGGCCTAACGCTCTGAACTCAATGTTTGTGATGTATTGTGCTCAGTGTAAAAAGAGAGTATAAATTAGTTATGAAGTAGAAGGTACATCCTTCTTGTTTTCAGGGACCGTGGTCTTGATGGTATAGCAGCACCTGGTCAGAGCTTTGCTGAATCCAGAGTCGGACAGCATACTCCTTGGTCCATTTAGCTATCAGTGAGGTGTCTCCAGAGCACAGGGGAGAAATCGAGCAGAGGAGTCCTTTCCTGCCGCCATCACGCAAGATAAGCTGATGTGGCCAGCTGAGCTCAAAATTATGTACCCCCATCTTAAAATAACATTGTAACATAAACTTAAGAGGGGAAGTAAATTGTTTTAATATCAGGAACTGAGAACATCTCCAATACTAGTTCCAATAAAGACAAACTATTGAAGTCATGATGACAAATACCAACAGAGCTTGAACAAAACAAAACCAGTATTACCTCATATTACTACTACACAACTGACACACATAGGATACTTTTAATAATATATGTCACTACAATATTCATATTGATAAATTCTGTACATATAACTTGTAATTAAAATTGATTGTGATTCCTGGTTCCCTTTGTATTTGAATCAGGACACATATTCATTCATGACAGAAATGAATACATATTGTTATTTGAAAAGTTATCAGTGACTCCTTTAAGATATCCTTGTAGAGTGTTTTATGTATGTGAGTGTCACAGTGTTGTCAAGTGTGGTGGAATAAATTAAATTGTTTATCTGTCTGTTGTTGTTATGACTTACACTTCATCATACACATACCCTAGACATACAACGTAGTCATCACACTATTCCAGAATAATTCTGACTGAGATATATATATATGTGGCAGCAAGTAAGGTTATCTATAATACACTACTCTTATTAGATATAGATACCTTCACAGCTGATCTCAGTCAGTACACTAAGTCCCCTATAAATATTTATAACATCCCACTTTACCACAACCACCAATCAAGAAACCAGAATTGGATTTTGGAATGTAAGAACAATGAACGAGACAGGGAAACTGAAACAAATCGTAATAGAAATGAAAAACTACAGACTTCACATACTGGGAAAAAGTGAGAATAGATAGACTGGGGCAGGAAGAGTAAAAACAGCAACAGGGGAAACAGTACTTTACTCAGGATGAGAGGATGGCCAACACAGTGAAGGCATAGCCATTATTCTGAAGAAGGGCATAGAAAGATCATTAATGGAATGGAAACCAATCAACAATAGATTGATAAGAGTGAGACTGAGAAGGAGATTCATTAACATCACCATAATAAAATCATCCGTGTGTTACCGGGGCTCGAAAGGGGAGCAAAGAATAGTAACACTGTTCCCTGCCAAGCATGTCGTAGAAAGCGACTAAGGAGGGTTGGTCATGGGGCTGGTTACCCCATCCTGTAAAAAATTTAAACCACAAAAAACTTCAACAAACATGGACAAGTCAATTAAAGAAAATAAAACACAGCCATCCAAGACAGGGGAAGGTCCTCTCGCAGGGAGGTGTATAATGCAACACAGAGAAAGCCGAAAGGAGTCTGTGTTACTGACTAACCTTCTTTCTTCTAGGAGAACTTCCAGATTTGGCACCTGGAATGTTCGGACATTAAACGAACAAGGGAAAGTGGCACAAGTAGCAGCAGAGATGAGGGAATATAAAATCGAGGTTCTGGGACTGTGTGAAACAAAGTGGAAGGGGGTAGACAGGAAGAAACTCATCACAGGTGAACTGGTGCTGTCCTCAGGACATGAAGACGAAAGTTCACACCACAGTGAAGGGGTAGCTCTTATGTTATCTAAAGAAGCACAGAAAGCACTCATTGAATGGGAAGCCTTGGATCCAGAATAATAACAGCTACTTTTAAAACAGCTAAAAAGAAAATAAATGTAAATGTCATCCAATGTTATGCACCAACTAATGACAATGAAGAGTCTGTGAAAGACGCATTTTATACTAGACTACAGGAAATTATGGATAAAGTAAAAAGAAGAGACATCACAATTTTGATGGGTGACATGAATGCAAAGATAGGTACAGTCAACACCGGCTTTGAAGAAGTCATGGGAAAACAGGGGCTAGGAATAATGAATGAAAATGGGGAACTATTTTCAAACTTCTGTGCTTCAAATCAAATGGCTATAGGAGGAAGCATGTTTCCACATAAGAGAATACACAAGGCAACATGGATATCACCAGACCATAGAACAGAAAATCAGATTGATCATATATGCATTAACAAGAAGTTTAGATCATCATTGCAGGATGTAAAGGTATATAGAGGAGCAGATGTGGCATCAGATCACCACCTTCTGATAGCCAAAGTAAAAATGAAACTCAAGAGATATGCAACAATGCAAAATTATAGACAACAATTTAATGTAGGACATCTAAGAAATCAAGAAACAAGAGACAAATTTGCGGTCACAATATCCAACAAATTCCAAGTGCTCCAACAGCTGGAAGATGTAGAGAATACAGAAGACTATTGGCAGCAAATCAAAACGGTATGGAATGAGACGTGAAGAAATACTGGGGAAAAGGCTCTCCACATGTAAGCCTACCTTGCCGTGGTTGGAGAGCTTGAGCGCCTCAATGATCCCGGGAGCTATGCCGGCGGGAGTTTTACTCCTGGCAGGGTCACCCAAGCCGGACAGGTCCTGGGTGAGGGGCCAGACTAAATGGGCTGAGGAGTGGGTGGAACCCTATAGGTGTAGATGCAGAACCCACCGGCGAGTGGTACATGCTCTGGTCTGCACCAATCCACCCCCACTTCATGGGTTAAATGCTTTCTTGCCTCATTCTTCACTGTTTGTCGTCTATCACGCCCATGGCGACCGTTGCCTCAATTGGCTGTGTGTGGTGTACCCGGAAACGGGGCCTCCCAGTACTGAGGCAAAGTTAAGTCCCCGATGTCACTTATCGGTGCAGAATTGAGAGAGATGGCTGAGCATCACAATCCCTCCTGTGTTGCAGCATGATGAGAACCCAGCATTGCACACTGAGCTTGGGGGGATCACTTGGGCACCAGACTTAATACTGGCTCTTGACTGGATGGCCGCATGCAGGAGATTTCTACAATGGAGGGTTGGCAGGTGGTGGGTATCGGGAAGTGGCTCTGTGCAGGACGTGAGGATTCCTTGGGAGAGCCCCGAACCAGAGCACAGCATTGTGCAAGCTCTGCATAGTTGGAGAGCCCCCTGGATGACGGGGAATGCACAGTGTGCTACCCCACCTATCCCCAATTGCTAACTTAGAACCAGAAGTGGGGTCCTCTGTATGCGTGCCAGGCCAGGATAAAATGCCTGGGAAAGAGACTGGAGCTCAGAACTCCCTAACTCAAAGTTGCAGGATGGCAGAAAAGCCACGGGAAAGACAGGGCTATTTTGAAGATAACGCAACCATATTTTCACCATACGAGCTCGGACGCCGCCTCGGTAAACAAGGTCCGCGCAGAGCAGTGACACCCCCAGGCTGCTTGCGAATAGTCTACTACTGGGAACATAAACAGATTAGGGATGAGCCCACTCTCCCGTTGAACAGGTGCTAAAGTCGTAGATACTGGGCCAGAAGGCGCACCGGAAACCACAGTATCATGCAACTCGCTTTTTTTTTTCTATGGAGAGTACACCGTCACTGGGGAAAAGGGAACGACAACAAAAAGCATGGATAACAACAGAAACCATCAATAAGATAAAAGACAGGAAAAACAAGAAAGCAGATTTAAACACAAGCAAAACCAGAAGTTCCAAAGCCAAGGCTCAAGAAGTGTACACAGAAGCAAACAAAGAAGTAAAAAGAAGTATCAAAAGAGACAAGAGGAAGTATATTGAGGAGTTGGCAAGAGAGGCAGAAGATGCTGCAGCCAAAGGAAATATGAGAGAACTGTATAGCAGCACAAAGAAGCTGACAGGGAAATACAAGCAAACAAGTTGCCTCATAAAAGACAAGAATGGAAAACTGCTCAGCAATATACAAGAGCAAATGAAGAGGTGGACAGAATATTTTGAGGACCTTCTCAATAGCCCAGGTCCACAAAACCCTCCGGACATCCAGCCAGCAGAAGAAGAGCTACAAATTAACGGTAAAAGACCAACGAAGGAAGAAATAAATAAAGAAAGCCATAAAGCTTCTAAGAGATGGAAAAGCGTCTGGACCTGATGGCAAATCAAAGGCCATCAAAGCAGATATCGACACGACTACAGAGATGTTATATAAATTACTTGGTAAAGTCTGGGAAAAGGAAGAGATACCAGCAGAATGGAAGGAAGGATATCTGGTTATAGAAGGAAGGATATCTGGTTAAGTTGCCCAAGAAAGGAAATTTACAAGAGTGCACAAATTATAGAGGAATAATGTTACTATCAGTGCCAGGAAAAGTATTAAATAGGATTATTCTTGAGAGATTAAAAGAGTCCATAGACAAGAAACTGAGAGATGAACAAGCAGGTTTTCGACAAAACAGACCCTGTACAGGCCAGATAGCCACTTTGAGAATAATAGTTGAACAAAGTCTGGAATGGAATTCACCATTATACATCGGATTTGTGGACTAAGAAAAGGCATTTGACAGTGTAGACAGAGAATCACTTTGGAAATTGATGAGGCATTATGGAGTTCCCCTGAAGATCATTAATTTAATAAAGAAAACATATGAAGACATGACATGCAGAGTTCTTCATGAAGGACAGCTTACAGAACCATTTGGGATAAGAACAAGAGTGCGACAGGGATGCCTCTTGTCTCCATTTCTTTTCTTATTAGCAATAGACTGGGTTATGAGGACATCAACAACACACAACAGAAATGGAATCCAGTGGACTCTGACTAAGCAGTTGGATGATCTGGATTTTGCTGATGACTTGGCTCTTCTGTCCCATAACCGTAATCAGATGCAGGACAAATTGAAAACACTTGATGAGACGTCACAGCAATTGGGTCTGAAAATACACAGGGAAAAGACAAAGATAATGAGAATAAATGCAGGTAATGAAAACAGGGTTGAACTCGAAGAAGCACCAATACAAGATGTAGAATCGTACACATATCTTGGCAGCAATATAGACAAAGTTGGAGGGACAGACAGTGATATCAAAATAAGAATACAAAAAGCAAGAGGAGCTTTCATTGCATTGGGAAATATATGAAGATCAAGAGAAATCGGATCCAACATGAAAATAAGAATCTTCAACTCAAATGTGAAGTCAGTCCTATTGTATGGCTCTGAGACATGGAGAACAACAAAGACAACAACCAAAAAGCTACAGACTTTCATAAATGGGTGCTTGCGTAGAAAAAAGGGATTAAAAATGACAGTGACAAAGAGGACAAGGATGCGCTTTACCAACAATTACAAAAAGAAATGGAATGTACAAAGTATGATCTTATAACAGTAATTAGAGATCTCAATGCTAAGGTTGGAACACAATATACATACAATGAAAGAGTAATGGGAAGACACGGCAGCAGAATTGCAAATGAAATTGGTGATAAATTAATAGGCTTTTGTGGCATTAACAACCTTGTCATTGGTGGAACACTTTTTCCACACAAAGAAATCCACAAATTAACACGAAAGTCACCAAAATGGCCGTGAGAGAAACCAGATAGACCACAGGTCAATGAAGGCATTCCTTGCGAGATTTGAAAGTAAGAAGAGGTGCAGTTGTGGAAAGTGATGACCACCAAGTGCTAGCAAGAATAACAATGAAAATCAGTACTTGGCCAAAAATAACAAAACAGAAAAGATTTGAAATCAGTAAATTGAAGGACCCCTAATGAGAGAAACATTTGTATCTGATTATAAAGAAATGTTATCAAAGTGCCAAGAGCCAGGATGAGACAGCATTTCAGGATAATGACCAGAAATTCAATACAATTTCAACAGTATAAAGAGAATGCAGCAAAACTTGCGTGGGATTCCAGGAAAGGAAGATACAAGATTGGACAACACCAGAAACGTTGAAAACCATTAGGATAAGAAAAGAAATCAAAAGAAAGAAAATAGAAGCAAAGTCCACTAGGCTGAAGGAAATATTTCGTGAACATTACAGTGAGTCAGCTGAGCAAGGAGATAAAACGTCAAACCCGAGCTGACAAAAGGAAATTCACTGATAACCTTGCAAGTCAGGCAAAAGAAGCAGCACAGAGGAATGAACAAAGCATAGTGTACAAAAACGAGGCGCAAAAAACATTACATTAATTAGAGACAAGAATGGAAATCTCATCACCACAGAACAGGGGCAAGAAGCAAGAAAGGCAGAACACTTCAGAGAAACACTAAATAAAGCACCTCCAGAGTCACAATTGAACATTCCAGAGGCTGAAAATGGTCTAGATAAACATACAGATATTTCATATAGGGAAGAAATCATCACAGCTATCAAAGGGTTGAAGAACGGAAAAGCTCCAGGCCATGACAGCCTAAATGCAGAGCTATTTAAAACAGATCCTGTATTGGCAGCAGAGCTATTAGAATCACTATTTGCGCAAATCTGGCAAACAGACAACACCAGTAGAGTGGAACAAAGGAATAATTGTTAAACTGCCAAAGAAAGGTGACCTCACTGACTGCAACAACTGGAAAGGAATTACTCTATCAGTTCCCAGCAAAATATTAGGCAGAATAATTATTCAAAGAATTTCAAGAGCACTAGACCATAAAATGAGGAAGGAACAAGCAGGATTCAGAAGAAACAGACAATGTGCAGATTATACTCGTATATTCACCCTCAGGAACATAATAAAACAGTGTTCAGAATGGCAGAGGCAGCTGTATATAAATTTTCTGGACTTTGAAAAGGCATTTGACAGTATACACAGTGACAGCCTATGGAAAATACTGAGGGCTTATGGACTACTTAAGTGCATGGTCCTCATCATTAAAAGCCTGTATGCTAATTTCACATGCAGTGTTGGGCAGAGGAGGAACCTAACTTTTGAGGTGAAAATAGGAGCGACAGGGATGCCCCTTATCCAACCACTGTTTTTAATTTTCAAAGACTGGATGATGTGCCAGACAACGACGGATGTCCCTAGAGGAATAAGATTGACAGTTTTCTCTACACTGGAGGATCTAGAATATGCATATGACATTGCACTATTCGCACACTCACATCAACACATCCAAGAAAAAAAGAAAGACCGAATAAACATAGTGAACATTAATTTCAAGAAGACAGAAGTCATTACACTAAATGTTGAAACTGCACCCATAAAAATAAGAGACCAAGAGTTGGAAAACACAAACACATTTACATAGGAAGCGTAGTAAAAGATCTTTGAAATGTTGGTGTACAAAAACAAAATAAGATTTCTCTTTTTTTTTTGTGTTAAATCTCAAATGTAACTCAAAAATGTCCATAGCTTGTCTACTATCAATTGATTTTAAAAATCCACAAAGTATTTTCCTTTAGTTTTCCATGGCTATTTACAGCATCCGATTGGCAGTGTGATCTGAGTGCCCACTTCTCAAGGCAAAGGGACTGGATTAAAAACCAAGTTACATCATGCTCCAGTCTACCCAGTTGTACAAAAGGGTACCTGTCTCTTTTGGCAGCGAGGAAGAGAAATGATCACACCACCTCATAGAACTGAGACCTAGTACAGGCGAAGTCTCTAACACATCACTCCCCTTCGACAATAGGACTATACTGGCCGTTTACAATTTTCTTTGGTGTGACTATTTAATTATCAGCATCATCTCCTGTTTCACTAAAGGAGCCACCCACCATTGCAGATAGCTCCCTTTAAGAAGCCTATGCCAAAGCACAAACACATGCAGTGCTGGCTTTGTGTAACAGTCTGTTTTACATGATGAGGTTGTCTCCCCCCCCCCACCCCCCCTCCCCACCCCCCCTCCCCATGCACAACCTCACGTTAGTCAACTTTCATGACATGCCTGAGGGAGCTGCAGACCTATTTTTTTCTTTGTCTATTCAGACTCACAGGAACTATGCAGGACAACTTCGGTGATCGGACAAATGTGGCATGGCTGTAGACCTATTTAACCATACCAGTTAATAAGTTTGTGAGTTTCAAATAAAAATTATCAGAACAAACTCAGGAGATTCTTATCTGAATTTATGGTTCTCAGTGAGATGGGAGTGAATGTGTCTATAAGAAGAAATCTAAGATTGTACAGACAGCACCTTTCTGCAACAATTTAACCTGGCATATGACACTGATATTCAATGTTTATTTCCTGTGCTAAATGAAGGCAAGTCTTTTGTTAAATGTTCCAGGCAAGATGGCTCTCATGCATTAACCACATACACACACAAAAACATTTTTGGGTAGCTATAACTATGTTGACTAGCGTTATAAAAGTGGTCCTACCTTTTTCAATAGCACAGATGAAATGGTATTTCATGGAGCAGCCTTTGTGGAGGCATCCTATCATAGCACCTTTTGATTTACATGCAGAACACACCTGAACAAGTAAAGAGATGAGATATCACTGGCACAGCATATCAAGATCAGTAGACAGGTAACTTATTAGTGAAGGAAGATATGTTATTACTGTACACTGCATAAAGCATAATTCATTCATTACCCAACAACTTCTGGTTTGCCTACCGCAGTGCTGTAGCCACTAGCTAACATCTTGGGGGTAATTTTGATGTTTCTATAAGAAGTAACAAGAAAACAATGAAGACATTGGGGCAACCTGCAGACAGCATTTCCAGGCAGTCCTTGTTCTGAAACTCCCAACTTCCCATGGGTAAGAGAAGTTGGAAGACAGAAAAACACATGGAGAAGAGAACTGGAGACAGAAATGAATGGGTGTAGAAGACATGGATAATCGTGAGCTGATGGCAAGGGTCAGAATGACGGCATAAGTTCTATGCTCCTTAGGAAGCTGATGGGCAATGATGATAAGATTGCTGAGCTATACAGTTTTGTTTCTCAAAGTGTCATAACATAATTAATTTAACTAATAAGTTTTCATGCAAAACACATTACTACACAGCAAACAACTTACTGTTTCTGCTGCATCTTGGACAGCTTCATCCAATCCATACACTTTGTTGCCAATCAAGTAGACACCTGGAGACCACATGGCACACGCTTCATGGACCCACACTTCTTCTGGAGGTGGAGGGGGGCTGGGTTCACTAGCCTTAGTCTGCAATGGTGACTTTCCTTTACGACTGCTTTTCCTTTCTAGCTGAAATGGTTCCTTCGATCTTCTAGTCGAAGAAGAATCTGATGGTCTTTGATCTTTAACAGGTTCACCTTTCCTGCTATCCTCTGCAGCTATGCTTTCAACTCTTAGAATCTCACTTTCTTTGAAGTATGGCCCGTATAGATCACCCAGAAACCTGTAGCTGCTGTGATGGGCACAGAAGGCACACACCCATGGATTTTGACTAATAGTGCGAGAAGATGAAACCATGGCTACTTTGTCAGTCGGTAAATGGGTCACCATGTGGATGGTTGTTGCAGTGGATTGTGGGTGTGCATGTTTGTTTTTGGAGTGTTTATGTTTTCCACTACTCATGCCAACAGAAGATTCGTGAACAGGAAGTGTGAACACTGTAACACAGTCTGGTGCTGTCTGCTTCCCTACAACTCTAATAAAAGGACCAACTGAGGCTTGTTCGCGCCTACGACGAGATTTCATTAAATCGAGAGTTCTGCTAAATTTCATTGATCTGAATGAGTCTCGAACTTCAGAATCTCTACTGACCTTTTCTGGTGCTTTGGCTTTGCTTTTACATTTGACAGTTTTCCTTCTTGATGGCTTCTTCTTCCGTGATTTTCTTTCAGGGCTAAGAGTTTCAGCAGACACAACGGACTTAACATCCTTAATGTTATCTCCTTCTGTTTTAACGAGGCTGTCATTAACAGTACTGTCAAATGTGACAGCTAAGTCAATATTTTCTAGTTTGAACGGTGGCTCACAATTATCTGCACTATCGATACTCAAGTCCTTCACGCTTACTGCAGCAGTTGAATAGATGATTCTGTCCCTCTGCGGGCTGGAATTTTCTACTAGATTACTCCGTTCAACTGTCTCTTGTTTTATAACTGGTGATGGGGCGGCGGATGCAGGTGACTTTTCCAGAACTACAACTGGGTACTTCCCATCAGGTTTATGCCTTAAAATTAATGGCCTGAACTTATTAGGCCTCTTGTTGTGGTCTCTGAAAGTTCTAATATTTGACATAACAGGCTCATTGTTATTTTGGAAAGATGCTGTGCTAACTTGCTGTATGCTTTCATTTGTGAGATCAATTACTGTTTCTGCTGTTTCATTTGTACCACTAATAAAAGATTTTCTTGAAACTGAAAATGCTTTCAATTTTTCCTGGGCTTTCTGACCTGATGATCTTCGTAACCGTTTAGAAGGTGGGGAAGGAGATACTGTAATGCTTACAGGCTCCTTTTCATCAAAACTCAGGGATGGTGATTCTGTGTCTTTCTTTTCACTTTTCTCATCTTGCTCATCATTCTGTATGTTGCTGGAGCCAGAGGGTATCATAGGTGAATCTTGCTTTTCATCTGCTGTGTCTGCTGCCACTTTAACTGAGTTATTTTGTTTGATTTCACCATTTGAGGTGACTGACTCGTCACTGCTACAGTTATTAATAAAAATATCTGAACTGTCTACTCCTTCATAATAGCTTGTATCATCATCACTGACAATTTCACCCCCATATGACACACATCCATTGTCACCAGATGCTACTGGTTCAGCAGGTTTGGAATCACTGTCAGCAACTTCATTAGATGCCGAAATAGAATTGAGAAAAGGTTTCTTGCGATCACTGTGCTTTGCTGCACTTGACGGTCTTTTCCTGTTTCCATCCTTTGGACTCTCAGATAGCCCAAAACTATTCTCAGACAAGTTTTCGAAACTTTCATCAGAATCACCATTGCCTGTGCTGTCATTCCGGTTTCTTCCATTACAAATTATTCTTGATGTTCTGCAGAACCCATTACGCCTAAAAGTAAATCTCTCACATGCAGCTCTTTCATCAGCTCCAACGGTGATACTGCAAGGTGTAACACAAGCAAACTGAGAAACCTTTTTCACATGAGCAAATTTTGCTTTCACTAAGGAATTAAGAGCATTCTGAATCCTAGTATGCACTCCATTTCCACAATCTTGCTCAAGATCATCATCATTACCACAGGGTGTGCTCGACAAGCCATTACTCATGACGGGCACCTCTGTAAGCACACCCGGTGAACGGCACTGAACAAAACATTTTGTGTCGTCTTTAACTCTGCCATTTTTTCTTTCCAAAGAGTCCAATGCGCTTTGATTATCTACCTCTGGTGTCTTTTCAATTCTTTCTCCAATCAATGCTTTTATATCAGTGGATCCATCTCCAGCTACAGACATTGGACTTGATGTTAAGGATGTGACAATAGTTGTGCCTGTTTCAAGTAATTCAAATTTACTGTCTTTCAAACAAGTTGTGAAGTTAGCATTTGCACTACTATCTGAAGTACTAATATTGTGACTAGGCTTTGGGTTTACAAACTTCTGCTCTAAAGGTTCTGGATTTGTTATGGGTTCAACATTTTCAGTATGTCTGTTAGTAGCTAAATGTTGCACAGGTTTATCAGAAACACTTTGATTATCAAACTCATGATGTGAAATTTCACCAATATCACCATTCAGATGCACTTTTCTTGAACTTTCGTCGACAAAGCTACTATTAATGTCCATACTGAGAGGTGAATGTTTCTCCTCTAAACTACCTGAATGGGAAGTATACAAAGTGCCGCTTGAAAACGCTATGTCAGCAGCAGCCACGTCAGTGTTCTGTGATTGAAGTGCATGAGTGGTGCTTTGCGGATGGCTTCTTAGAGAGCTAGATTGACTCTGACACCCGACAGAATGGCTTGAGCTCTCTACAAGCCATTCTGCTGGGCCATTAACGTTTTTTGGACTCTCGTCTTGTTGGGAAGCGAGACAAGTGTCATTTACAACACTTTTAGGGTCAATAACCTGAGTTTCTGGTAGCATTACAAGTTTCTGAAGGGACATCAGTGGATTACTGGCCATATGAAATGCTGAAACAGACGGGTGAGAATTAGTGGACTGTCCCATTATGAGTTTTGATGTGTTTGTGTAGGATGAAAGATTGCTTGAACAAGGACTAGATAAAGCTGGACTTTGGTAACTGTGCTGATGAAGCTCTGAATTTGATATGCTGCATGGCTCACAAGATGGTGAGTACAATGAAGAGTTCCTCTGCGCCGCCATGGAAACATTGAATGGTGACCATGTAGTTCCTGTGGGCCTCTGTTGAGACAAAGGAAGAATAGACCTACTGCTCACGCAGGTGTGTTGTATAAGGCGACTAAAACAAAGTGCCACAGGGGCCACAACTTCAAGAGCACATGCATGCTTGTTGCAGCTTTCCTGCAGTGGTGACTCCAAGCTTCATAAGGAGCGAAAAGGAAATTGATGATGATCCTGTCTATACCAATAAACTAAAGCTAAAAAGCTGCTTGTATGGCCAGGTCATTCTAAAGGACCAAGTAGGCACTGGCGAGCATACATATATTTTACTCTTCACATTAACTACCGCAAGCCGCTCACCACATCTATGAATCTAACTGATGTGGCCGCCGGCCAATGGGAGCGCCAATCCCTATTTAGTAATAAAATGAATGAAAAATGTACCGAAACACTTTCCGATCTGGTTTAAGATTTTAATTTACCACCGAAAAACAAATTTCCAAAGCACAGTTGTTGTCAAATCCTGGAAAATTGATATTATAATCATAATTTTCAATATTTCAGGTTAGTTACCAAATCGTGTAAAACTATTTACCATAGCAACTAGTGATAGGGCACAAAATACATCCGTAAACCTCGTCTAACTGCTGAACAGACTAGAAACTTGTTTCAACAATTGACTGATAGATCTAGTGACAAGGACGACAGTGAAAACAATGTGGACATTGATTCAAATCAGGGAAGAGCTGGAGAAAAGAGGGATGGTCATCAGCAGCTCCAAGGTGAAAACCATGGTGATCCCAAGAGAGAAGAAAAAACATAAGATCATGCCCCATCGAGGAGAGCTCCTTAACATGGAGATAACGCTCAAGTATAGCCATCAGCGGCCAAAAAACCAAGACTGGCCAGGCCCTCCTACACTCGAGCAAGACATCAGCAGCTCCAAGGTGAAAACCATGGTGATCCCAAGAGAGAAGAAAAAACATAAGATAACGCTCAAGTATAGCCATCAGCGGCCAAAAAACCAAGACTGGCCAGGCCCTCCTACACTCGAGCAAGACCACAGTCTGCCCTAGCAAGTCAAGGTGCTGAAGACAGAGGCAACCAGCCAAGAGGCGCACCACAGCAATCAGGATGCCACGCACACACGCAATGGAAATATGTCTATATCTACAAAACGTTATGGCACTCGCCCTGTGACGGACACACAGGCAGACGCAGTGCCGGGCCCTCTGCCTCAAAAGGGCCCAACCCCTACTACTGGGGGTCCTTCTCAATTGCCCTGTGGAGCCAGGAGGCATGAGAATAGAGCTACTGGCCAAGCAAAGCAAGGACCACTTAAAATAATGCACTAGAATGCTGAAGTAGTCAACAGTAAAAAAGATGGCTGCAGCAAAAAACTAGAGCTCGAAAATATCTTGAATGAAGAGCAAGTACATGTATGCCGCTTGCAAGAAACCCACCTCAACAAAGACATAGCCTTCAAAATCAGAGGCTACCAGTGCTACCGATCTGACCGAATAGGCAGGCGAAAGGGTGGAATACTGATACTCGTGAGGAATAACATCAGTGCATGTCAGCTTGAAACATATATGGAGGGGGCGGAATACCAGATGCTTCATCTCAGGACAGAAAGTACAGAATTCCACCTGCTCAACTACTACTGTCCGAGTGACCGCCCACTGGCACTAGACACAATCCCAGCAAAAGAAAGACTGATTGTGTGCGGAGACTTCAACAGCCACTCACAGAGCTGGGGCTATGATCACATGGACAGGAGAGGTGATGAGCTTGAAAACTGGCAGGATGACAATGGGCTTATACTGATTAACCAGCCAATCGACCCACCAACCTTCTACTCGAGATCATGGCACACCACCTCTACACCAGACCTGGCATTCCACTCACCAGGCCTGGAGTGGAACACCACACGTGTTGTAGGGAAACAACTTGGAGGCAGCGACCACCGGCCAGTCTTCCTAATTGTGGAAAATGAACTTGTCAAGGAGAGCAGCACTCTCTCTAGGTGGAACTACAAGAAGGCAGACTGGACAATGTACCAGCATCGTACCAGTATACTGGCTAGAGATCTGTCTGTAGACAAAGACATCAATAAGTTAGTCGATGAATTCAGCAGATGCATATTACAAGCTGCTCGTGAAACAATACCTAGAGGGGCTCGTAAGCACTACAAACCATATTGGAATAGTGAACTAGAGCAACTGCACAACGACGTGGAAACATCTCGAAAGCAGGCAGAGACCAGTCCATGCCAAGAACACCACAATAACTACCAGCAAGCTAAGGCCAAATTCCAAAGGGCCTAGTTGCAGGCCAGGCGGAGAAGCTGGAAGGAGAAAACAGAGTCCCTGAACTTCGAAAGAGATACAAGGAAACTGTGGAAGCTGGTAAAACAACTTAATGATGAGGGTACAGGGAGAAACTCAAAGATTGCATTGTACAAAGATGGAAACATCCTTATGGGAAAACAGGCAGCTGATCACTTTGCAGACTCCTTTACTAAAGACAACAACATCGAAGTAAGCACAGAGAAGCAACAGGAGACTCGTGAGAAACAACAATATGCAGGACGAGATGGAACCATACCTGAAGTTATGGAGGCACCAATCACATTCAGAGAACTGGAGCTTGCAATATCCAAATTGAAAATGAGAAAGTCGCCAGGAGTTGATGGAGTGTCCAATGAAATGATTAAGAACTTGGGAACCGCAGCAAAAACAAAGCTGCTGCAGATCTTCAATATCTGTTGGAACTCAGGCAGAGTTCCACAGACCTGGAGGGAAGCAATCATGATACCACTCCTAAAACCAGGAAAAGACAGTTCCACTGCCTCCAGCTACAGACCAATCAGCCTTACAAGCTGTCTCTGCAAAACTATGGAACGTATCATCAACCTCAGGCTACAGTGGTACCTTGAAAGTGAAAACCTTCTTGTACCACAGCAGGCGGGCTTTAGGCAGTGTTACTCTACCGAAGATCAGGCAACTTACCTTTCCCAAGAGATTGAGGATGCGTTCCAAGATAAGAAATTGGTACTAGCAGCATGGATAGATCTAAGGAAAGCATTTGACAAGGTTTGGAAAGAAGGGCTTCTGAAGAAACTGAGAAACTGTAGAGTGAATGGTAGGATGTACAAATGGGTGAAAGCATACTTGCATAACAGAAGAGCCCGAGTACAACTAGATGGCCTCAAGAGTAAGAAAATTCTACTGCGTCATGGCGTCCCTCAGGGAGGGGTTCTGTCCCCCACACTTTTCCTAGTCTACATCAACGACCTGGTTGCTGAACTACCACATGGAATGAAAGTGGCAATGTACGCTGATGACCTGGTAATATGGTGCACAGATGAGCATGCAACAGTGGCCACCAAACTGCTACAAAGAGCTATAGATGCCTTAACCTCGTGGGCAAATAGATGGTGTGTCAGCATCAACACAGACAAGTGCAGCACTACGCTCTTCACCCTCTCTCCCAAACAAAAAGCTGGTGTCATCAAGATAAATGAAGAGCTCCTGAGAGAAGATAAACAACCCACCTATCTCGGAGTTACATTCGATGATAGGCTGACATGGAAGCAGCACATCAACAAGGCAGCAACAAAGGCCAGGAGGAAGTTAGCCATCCTGAGAAAACTAAGTGGAACCACATGGGGAGCCAGCGGGAAAATACTTAGTAAAGTTTACCAGCAGGGCATACGACCACACCTGGAATATGGGTCAGCTGCGTGGTGTCCAGCATCAAACACCACATTACAAGAGCTAGATAAGGTGCAAAACCAGGCGCTTAGGGTCATCACGGGGGCAGTGAAATCAACGTCTATAGTGGAGATGGAGAAAATGGGGACACTGCGAGAACGCAGAGACACGAAAGTGCTAACACAGGCAGAAAAGTTCCTCTGTATGCCAAGCCATCCAATGAAGGACAGATTCCAAAACCTAGCAATGGGGCGATTGAAAAGAAGCAGCTTCATCCACCAGGCCAAACGATTTCGTAGACAAACCTCAGACCTGCCTGAAGTTGACAGCCCCCTAAAGTCTGTGCCAGAACAAACCCCTTGGAGAGAAGAGCCTGGACTACCAATACACATCCAGACAAAAGTGAAAGGAATATTCGACAGGGATGAACAGAACAGCGTGCAACGTAGGACAGTCACTCTCAGTTTCCTGGATGATGAATACCCACAGGACCTCTGGGTCCGAGCATACACGGATGGGTCAGCACAGAATGCAGTCAAGAATGGAGGAACAGGAGTGTACATAGAATACCCAAACAACACTAGGGATACGGTCAGAGTACCAATGGGGAAATTCTGTAACAGCTATGATGCAGAAATCCAGGCAATCAAGGTGGCAACTGAGAAACTGTTGAACACCAATCTCGGTCCACAGCCTGTGTATTCCTGACAGATGCAAGATCAGCACTCCAAGCACTTCAGTCCAGAAAATTGCCAGGTATACAAGCCCTACTTTCTGAACTGTGCAACCAGTGCAGGGTCGCCATGCAATGGATACCGTCTCATTGTGGAATACCAGGAAACGAGAGAGCAGACCGACTGGCTAAAGAAGGTGCTGCAGACGAGCAACCGGATGTACCAGTTACGTACCATCAGAAGAAAAAGATGATCAAATCAATCAGAAAGCCACCAACACCAACGCAGGATGACTACCAAGCTATGAACAGATCAGAACAAATTGTCATTCTGCGCCTCAGAACAGGACACAACCGACTCCGCAGCCACATGTATACAAAATTCAAGATTGGCAATTCAGCCATGTGTACATGTGGACAGGCACCCCAGACTGCGGAGCACGTATTTCAAGATTGCCCCGAATATGATATTTTGAGGCAAACCCACTGGCCCAGAGAAACAACACTGGAAGCAAAACTATACTGACCTCTGTATGAGCTACAAAAGACAGTGAAGTTTATACAAGAAACAACATTGCAGATATAGACAATATATTTCAAGCGAACGAAAGAAGAAGAAGAAGAAGAATAAGATCATGCTGGGAGAAAAGACTTTGGAGCAGGTCAACCAGTTTAAATACCTTGGTGCTGTAACAGATCGGAAGGAAGGCATCAAAGAAGAGTTGGCTACCCAAAGAGCAGCAGCTGGTAGACTTTTCCATGCCTTAAACTGAGGATTCCTCAGCAAAAGAGAAATTGGCAAAAAGACTAAGATGGCTGTTTACCGCTCCATCTATGTTCGAGTCTTGACCTTTGTATACGAGTCATGGGCAATGACTATAACCCACAAGAGCCAGCTTTAAACCTCAGAAATTATGTATTTAAGTAAGATGGTCCAAGTAACAAGAAGGGACATGGTCCGCAACCTGATGATATGTCATAACCTCGAAACCTAGACCCGAGTGAAGCAGTCCCAGCTACAATAGTTTGGCCATGTCTGCAGAATGACAGAAGACCAGCTATCATGACAAACAAGGGAAACCAAGAGCCAAGGGTCCAGACCTCCAAGGCAACCCAGTGTTCGCTGCGAGGGCAACATCAATCGTTGAAAGGCCAAGGAATGGGCTTGAATTAGGCTAAAAGGAAGACAGCCAATAGGATAGCATGGCACTCTCTCTGGCAAACCTCTGTACCAAAAGGTAGAAGAGGAACGACTAAATAAATAAAAATAATGTTGTCTAAATGCAAAAAAAAAAAACACACACACACACAATTTGACTGAAAAACACTCAACAAAATTATTGGCTTTCATCATCCCGTGTCACCTTCCTATCTTATGACCAGTCATTTTTTGTTGGTATCATACAGCACTGTAAGTTACTTTCTCTATGAGGCCATTTTGTCACATTTCATTATGTTTGCTCTTTGTAGTTTTTATTGTGTTCTTAATATTTTAATGTTTATTAATTAGTATTTTTCCCCAGTGTTTGCTGTATTCTTTGTAATTTTCTCAAAGTTTCTGTACTTCTCATCTTTCTTTCCTATTTGCCACTGTGGGTAAAAGTGATGAAGTGTAACCCTCTAAAATGTTCAGTGTTTCTAGTATACTGTTCATTTGTAAAATTGACTCCAATACAATTTTTCATTTTCTTTCTTAATCTTTTTAAGTACTTTTATCATCATTATCACTGCTCATCAATATCAGACCAGTGAAAACACTGGAACTAAACTGTTTAAATCTTCAGTAGTACTTTAATCACCACATCACCACCGCTCTCACTAACACAATACTTTCTTTCTACAGCCCTGCTTTTGTTTTATTCTGCTTCTTCACTAAGTTTTAGTTGTTCGCTTGTGTAGTTATGCCAAAAACCTGCACTACACTTAACACCTGATAATGACGGCCTCTGACACTGGAAATGGAGGCATTCACTCCTTTCTACACGTAAGCCATGTGTTACAATTTTTGGACTGCCGTTTTCCTATTTTTTAAATATGTACACTATACATAAGAAATATGGTAATAAGGAATATGATTTAAAAGAGTAAAAATATTGTTTGTCAAAATGAGGAAGAATACAAATATAATCAAAATAATACAGAAAAATGACAGCAAAATGAAGAAAAACCAAAATGATGAACAAGCGTTGCAGTAGTTTCGCTACATCTCAATAATTAAGTAACCTAAAAATTAGCAGTTAAAAAAAATGGTATCCAGCCTAAGACACATAACTGTTATTTTAAATATTTCAAAACTTCTAACACTCACAGAGACTTCATTTACCGTTTGGTTTGACGGGTATGATGATGCCATCTGCAAAATATTATCTGCCACTTCCTGGGGATTTTGCTGTGTTGTTTGATGTCTCATTGGATGCTGAGGTACATGATGAGCCTGAGGCATCATGTGTGGTGAACTCTGGCCCCCATATCCACCACTACTGTGGAGTGTGCTGGCCTGTGACATGCTGTGGCCAGTACTGTGGGGAAGTTGTCCACCCTGACCATGAATGGACTGACCAGTCATTGAAGGCTGGCCAGTCATTGAAGGCTGCCCAGGCATGCTGTGATGGCCTTGACTTGAAACCATACCTATGTGCGGCTGCTGCATATGTGGGTTGGCTTGACTGTGACTGTACTTAGAAGGCTGGTTGCCCATTCCTGCATGGTGAGGAGAAGTATGAGCATCTGATGGCATACCAGGACTATAGTAGGGATTTACAATATTACTCCCACTCATTCTGGTCACGTCACTTTGCCTGCTGCCGATCATTACTGACTGGTTCATTCCAGGCATTCCATAACTGCCATAGCCTCCCATACTGTAGGGGTTTCCACCTTGCTGGCCAATGAATCCCCCTTGACTATACATTCCACCTTGCTGCTGCATCATTTGGTAATGTGACATCTGATAACCCTCTCTTGAATGGACCATTCTAGCCTATTGAAGAAATTAGGAAAAGATTTTGTGTCAGATTAATTTATATGTGTTTCAATGATTCTGAGTAATGTCTTCCCTTAGCCTCCAAACACAGAAGAATTAAAAATTGTTATTTTAATCCTTTAAAAGGATTTTGGTGTGTTAGCAAATAGGAACTGGCTAAATCAACAGCCATTTTATACTTCAAAAGCTAATGTTTCACAGCCATGCAAGTCAACCAATCACCATCACAAGCAATTCAACATCAGACAAGGGGTCAATAAATTATGGGTACCATGTTGCCCAGGCAATGAATTCTTTATAGTGTTACCTAGAATTGTTTACATTAACTCAAATGTCAAGTCAGTTCTATTGTGTGGCTGTGAAACATGGAGAACAAGAAAAACAACAACCAAGAAGTTACAGACTGTCATAAATGGGTGCTTGAGCAGAATAGATTAGAAGCATTGAAGTGGTATGACAAGGTCAACAGTGTGGAACTGATGACAAGAACCAGACAAATGTCGGAAGAACATGAGGTGAGAAAAAGATGCTGGTGATGGATAGGATACACTGAGGATGGAAAGGACACACTGAGCAACCTGCTGACAGCACTACCAGGAAGTCCTTGGTCTGGAGATCCTGGGGTAAGAGAAGCAGAAATAGACTGATAAACACATGCAGCAGACAACTGGAGGAGACATAAAAATGAAGAGGAAGACACGGAAAGGCCTTGAGCTGATGATGGAATGTGACAGGAGGACTTGGCATGCGTTTGGTGAAGGCCTATGCTCCATGAGGATCTGAAGGATAATGAATAATGAAAACATGATAATTCTCTCATGTTTTTCCTGGTCAAATATCTTAGTGTAATCTATATCAACTACACTTTGATCTTTGACGCTCAATGTGAGCAACCCTGAGCCCATATCAGTAAGGAATCGGCAACTGGAACAGACAGACACCTTCACATACCTAGGATGATTAGTAACACCAGACGGCGGAGCAAAGATCAATGGAAGTAATAGAGAGAGTTCTTCAGTGTTATATAGAACCAATCTTGACATATGGGAGTGAGCCATGGACAGTTACTAAACAAGTAGGGAAAGCACTAGAGGCCACAGAGATGTGGTTTTACAGAAAAATGTTAAAAATACCATGGACAGCCAAAAAGAGTAATCAGGATGTCCGGAAAGAGGCCAATGCACAAAGGAAACTTATTTCACAAGTTAGAAAGAAGCAATCCACTTTTTTGAGCATGACATGAGGAGAGGAAAGCTGGAATATATCGTAACAACAGGTAAGATTGAAGGAAAAAGAGATATAGGAAGACAAAGAGAGCAAATACTGAACAGTTTGACACTGTGGCATGGAAGGTCAACAACAGAACTGATAAACTGTACTGGAGACAGGAAGTTGTGGAGAGGCATGAACTCCTATGCCACTAAGCATGGTACTTGAAGAAGATAATAGCTCTTACTATTACTATTGGCCATCAAAACAGATATTGATTCCTCTACAGAGATATTATACAAACTACTTGGCAAAGTCTGGGAGAGAGAGGAAATACCAGCAGAATGGAAGGAAGGTTATCTGGTCAAGTTGCCTAAGAAGGGAAATTTGCAAGAGTGCACAAATTATAGAGGAATAATGTTACTATCAGTGCCAGGAAAAGTATTAAACATAATCATCCTTGAGAGATTAAGACTCCATAGACAAGCAACTGAGAGATGAACAAGCAGGTTTTCGACAAAACAGATCCTGTACAGACCAGATAGCCACATTGAGAATAATAGTTGAACAAAGTCTGGAATGGAATTCACCGCTATACATCGGATTCGTGGACTATGAAAAGGCATTTGACAGTGTAGACAGAGAATCACTTTGGAAATTGATGAGGCATTATGGAGTTCCCATGAAGATCACTAACTTAATAAGAAAGACCTATGAAGACATGACATGCAGAGTTCTTCATGAAGGACAACTTACAGAACCGTTTAAGATTAGAATGGGAGTGAGACAGGGATGCCTCTTGTCTCCATTTCTTTTCTTACTAGCAATAGATTGGGTTATTCAACAGTTTTGTTTTCAATTCTACTACACACTCTCATACAGACTCAATTTCTTCTACTGTTAAAGATAACATGTGCCTTGCTTTTCCTCAAGTGGAGCATGCCATTCTCAACTTTTTCCACAAACATTGGTGGTCCTTCACTGTTGTCTTGAATATTTAATTACGATCGTTTGTCATCACAGAGCTCTTTTACTATTCTTTTCTTTCTTCTACGTTCTCTTGACCAATTATTATTTTTTTTAAATATCAGACAGACAGTGGCTGCTTTGTGACTTTCTCCTGTTAATTCATTTATTTGCTTGTACACAGATTTTGTGTCACTTCTGTGTTGCCTTTGAGCCCCTAGTTGAGATATGTGTATTTTGCTCTTATAACATTTGTTTACTATTACTTTATGTAGTCTTTAATATTCTTCTTTGTCTTGCTTATTCCTGGATGATTTCTTTTGACGTTTGATATATTAATATACTGATTCCTTTAAAATCCCTCATTGTTCACATATGCCCCGTGTGGATAAAGAAAGATCATAACTACTGCTCCCTCAGGTGCTGCCAAGAGCATGTGAATGTTTGGTGCAGGCTTGTGCAAAGGGACCAGCTACAGTGGTGGCTCCATGCTCCACAAGGAGCAAACAGGAAAATTATGAGTGTTCGCCTATACTCAACAGTTAATCCATTGCACAGCACTGTATCTTTCATATATTGTGAAGTTACATCTCTCAATTATTTCTTTATCTAATTTCAATAAGGCTAAATCTAGCTGTACATTTCTTTAAAACCCTCTTTCCTTGAGTTTTATTCTAAGTTTCCTAATGACTGGTGCATGGACTGCTAAAAAGCACAACAAAGTAAACAATAAGGTTCTCCAAGTAATA
The DNA here is from genome assembly GCA_024509875.1 of Oreohelix idahoensis. NCBI lineage: Eukaryota > Metazoa > Mollusca > Gastropoda > Stylommatophora > Oreohelicidae > Oreohelix > Oreohelix idahoensis. The sequence goes on along the minus strand of JAMPIV010001777.1, from coordinate 419,564 downwards.
TCATAGCAGATAAACTATAAAGCTATGTTACAGGCATATACCAACAGCCACATGGAACACAATGGACAGACTGCAGCAGCAACTTAAATCACATTCAGTAATGAAATGACTGAATGATGCAGTGCAATAAACGATCATCAGTATGGTAATTCAATTCTGTAAATTGAAGCTTATGAACATATGACCTCTGAAAATATGTACAGTGAAACATTTAAAAGCTGAATGCTCATAAAATGTATTTATTTTTCACTTTTAACAACTCCTGATAATGCACTTTCAAGGGAAATGGCCACATTACAGTAATTTGAACTAAGTAGGTCATGTTACTGAATTAAACGAATACACAAATATGTGACTGCAGATAATAGTAACACTATTTTAAGTGAGTGGAGGCTGCTCCATGCTATTCAGTATAGCGGCATCCAGAGTATAAAGTTTTGGGGCTGTCTTAAATGCCTATCTTTCTTTCATAAGTTAAAGTGGTTAAAAACCATATAGAGGTCATTTGAATCTGCCAATGTTGATAAAGATGCCTAGTATTATACAAGTTGGAAAAAACCCTTTTTAAGCCAGTCAATATATGCGTTACTTTCAAATCAGGTGACAAAATGCAAATCAATGTTGCCAGTTTCCAAACAAATGATCACACAAAAACAGCCAAAAAAGTAAACCAGATCACTTCTTTCTTTTCCTAAAGTATCAAGCCTGCTGGTAAAAGTAATCATGCCCCATCACATTTTTTTGTCTCCAGTCTTCTTCTTTATCCCTTTCGATCTTTATTGAAAACATGGAGCCTCCATACACTACAGCTGGTCCATGTTCCTGCATCAAAACATTCATGTGCTCTTGCAATGATGGTTACAGCAGCAATTTGTTATAAATGATGGGATTATCAGCCCCACGTCAGTCACCTTTTACAACTTGCCTGAGGGAGCAATAGTATTTTTCTTCCTTGTCCTCTCAGAGACTCTGAGGACTAAACAATAGTTTCCAGCGCTGTTTATCAATTGTGTTTTTTTACTTCTTTCTGTGCCTCATGTTAAACTTCCCATTATCTTCTCTCTCTGTACTCACTGTCTCTTATTTTATTTGTTCCTTTAATCTTTCTTATTCTTATGATGTGTCCAATAAAAGTGAATTGCTTCCTTATAACATGAATAATAGCTCCTTTGTGTACAGTTCTCTTTCAGGACATCCTTCATCATTTTTTTTTTTTTTTTAGCTGTCCATTGTATTCTTAATATTCTTCTGTAAAAACCACATCTCTGGTGCTGAAGAACTCTTACTTCCAATGAAAAATATTTGTTGCGTAAAACACTTTTCATTTTATGGATGCCGCTTTTGCTTAGGCTATTGAACTCTTCACTGCTGCAATGCATTTTCATTCATTTTTATTAACATGCCTAGGTATCTGAACCTATTGACTGACTCAAAAAAAAGTCCCCATTTATTTTTATTGAGGCATTCTGCAAATACCTTTTTTCTTCTGAAACCATCATTACACCCATCTTTTTGCTATTTAAAGCCTTTATTTTTACTTTCTGTCACTACTGTATCCATTAGTTTCTGTACTGGTATTCAGATTATAACATGCATGTTTATATTATATTCACCACATTGTTTTCCTGGCACATAATCGATGGATCTCATTAAATTTTCTCTGTTCAAACCAGATTAGGTGACAGCAAACATCCTTGAATAATAAAGTGTTTCATCTGCTGAGACTTTCCTATCTAGTTGCAAATACTCACAGCCAATGTTTGCTGCTAACACACATGCTTTAATATTCTCTTTGCCATCAATATTTATACTTCTAACATTCTGATAATTCTCTCATCAGTCACCATCAAATGTTTTATTGTGGTAAATACAGCAAAAGCATAGATCTGTTTTTACTTTTATAGCTCTTTCTATTAACGATCTTGTAACATATATGGCACTATTTTTGTCCTTTCTACAAATCCACACAGTTCATTACCAATTCCTAGTTTTACTTTCCTTCTCACTCTCATAATTCTTAATAGAGCTTTGGCCACATGGCTGACAAAATAATTGTGCAGTGGTCTTCACATAAGATGGCTCCAAGTTTCCTTGGCAATGCTTACTTACTTAGTCGTTCCCCTTCTACCGTGAGGTGTAGAGGTTTGGAAGAGAGAGCGCCAGACCATTCTATCAGATGTCTTCTTCCTGGCCTGGTTCCATTCTAGTCCTCGGTCCTTCAAAGATTGTCTAATGTTGTCCTCCCAGCGGACTCTGGGTCGTCCTGGAGGTCTGGATCCCTGGCTCTTTGTTTCCCATGCTTGTCGTGGTAGCCGATCTTCTCCCATTCTGCAGACATGGCCAAACCATCTTAGTTGGGACTGTTCTATTTGGGTCTGCAGCGGATGGGATTTTAGGCCTTGACGGATCGTCTGGTTGCGGACCATGTCTCTTCTTGTTACTTCAACCACTTTCCTCAGATACCTCATTTCTGAGGTTTGGATCTGGCTTTTGTGGGTTGTAGTCATTGCCCACGACTCGCATCCATATGTCAAGACTGGGACATAGGTGGAGCGGTATACAGCCATCTTCGTTTTCTTACCAACCTCTTTCTTGCTGAGGAATCCACGATTTATGGCCTGAAAAAGTCTCCCAGCCGCTGCTTTTCGAGTGGCCAACTCTTCTTTGATGCCTCCCTTTCGGTTTATAATAGCTCCGAGATATTTAAAGTGGTCGACCTGCTCCAGGACCTGTTCTCCCAACTTAATCTGATGTTTTCTTTCTTCTCGTGATATCACCATGGATTTTGTTTTAGAGCTGCTTATGACCATCCCTCTCTTCTCCAGCTCTTCCTTCCAGACTTGCAGGTTGGATTGGAGATGTGCCTCTGATTTAGCAATCAGGGCAACATCATCAGCAAATGCCAGCTCCGAAATATAGACCTGTCTCATCTTCCAGTACCCCACTGAATACTTTCTTGTTCTCTCCTTACATGCCTTGATGACATCGTCCATAAGGAGTATGAAGAGGTAAGGTGATAGGATATCACCTTGTCTTACACCAGTGGTGGTTCTGAACTCTTCTGACTTATGGTTTGCTGTCCTCACATAATTTCTGCAAGACTTGTAGAAGCTCTGTATAGCATGAATCAGAGGTGCTGGAATATTCTTCCTTGCCAAACAGTCCCAAAGTTTGCTCCAGGGGACCCTGTCAAACGCCTTTTCCAGATCTATGAAACAAAGATGGATCTCACTCTTATACTCAAGGGCCTTTTCACTCAGCTGTCTGAGTGTGAAGATTAGGTCTTGAGTACTTCGGTTTGCTCGGAATCCGCACTGGACCTCATCCAATTGTGGCTCAGCTAGGCGTCGGAGTCTCTGCTCTAGGATTCTAGAGTAGATTTTTTACCAGGGACACTGAGAAGGGATATGCCTCTATGGTTTCCACATTGTCGATTGTCACCCTTTTTGAAAATTGGTGTTATGATGGCAATCTCCCAATCCTTTGGTATGGTCTTGTTGCACCATGCTGCCTGTAGGACCTTTAAGAGTAATAGGTCGCCTGATGCTCCCATGTACTTAACCATTTCTGGTGTTATACCATCATGCCCTGCTGCTTTGCCCATCTTGATTTTCTCTAGTGCTGCCCTCAGTTCTTCCATCTTTATGTCATCTTCACCATCATTGGTTTTCTCTTCTGTGCTAGTGGTTATCATTTCTGATGCTTCATCATGCTCACCATCCAGGAGTTCTGAGAAATATTCTTTCCATCTTTCCATTACTTCCTTCGGGGCAGTAAGCAATTTGCCTTGCTTGTCCTTTATAAATTTGAGAGGGCATTGTTTTTCTTTCCTCATGTTCTTTAGGGTCTTATAGAACAATTTCTGGTTTTCTTGTGCATCTTTTTCTAGCTGTTCTCCAAATTCTTCCCAGGACTTCTGTTTTGCTGCTAGCACTTTGTTCGCTGTCCTTGGCAATGCAATGAATATAAATTTCAGCATATCATCAGGAATGTATTCATTGATGTAGATATCATTAAACAGTTTTGTCATCACTTCTATTTCAAGCTCTCATGCAGTCTCAATTTCCTTAACTGTTCATGTTTACCTGGCCCAGATGCCTTGTCTTTCTTCAAATGACACATGGATTCTCAACATGTCACTAGCAGTGGTGGTCCTTAACACCTAGTTAGAATATTTAATTCTGGTCTTTCATCACTGAGATCCACTAAATATTCTTTCTTTGATCATGAACACTGTTTCCTGGGCTTTCCCACGCTCAAAGGTGCTTAGGATGTTGTCTAAATCAGGTGTTTCCTACTTTCATATGTGTTCTTGCCCACTATTAGTTTGTTACCTCTCACTTCTTCCTCATAACAACTAATTACGTCTTCCACTTTTTTCATTACCTAATTTGCACTGAAGCCTCCAAGTGCCATAATTACCTCAAGGAAATTTGCACTAAGCCATAGCCATGTCAAATTCACAGTAGAATGTTTCGATTTCTTCTTTTGCATTATATGAATAGTATTAATACCTCGGGGTCTCCCGTTCAATTTAACTAACTGGGCTCGATATGATATGTCCCAAATTCCTTTATTTCCTTGCTCTTCCTGTATCTAAAATTATGGCTTTCCTCTTGCATGTTTACTTCCTATGGAATAAATTACTTTATAGTTGTCAGAATATCTTTTGCCAGATCTGAGACATCACATTTCACAAAATACTAATAAATTTACATTCATTCTTTCCATTTCCCTGCACAAGTGTTCTGGCATTCTAAGTTTCTGTGGTCAAAGTGTCTTAAATTTTAATTTTTCTAACAGAAGCCTGATGACAGTCATATATCACCTGCACATGATGCTCTTGACAGGACGAAGTGGTTCTTTCTTCATTAACGTAATTGCGTCGCTGGATTCTATTTTTTTTTGAGGTTGTATCAAACAAATGGCCCACTGTCCTTCACTCCATCCCAAGTGACCTTACTAAGGACATGAAAGGAAATTAGTGTAGTGACAAAAGAGCCAATGAAGAGATGGCATTGGATAGGACACAATAAGAAAACCAGCTGATGACTTTACAATGCCGTCTGTTTTCATGAATTTCCAGGATAAGAGAAACAGAGGGAACTCAAAGTTCAGGAAGGCTTGGAGAATACTTACTGCAGACCTATGCTCCATGGGCAGCTGAATGATAATGAACAAACAGTTATTGAACTATTCTCTGACCAGTGAGATCTGAATTTGCTACCTGCACCATAATATACTGTATGATCTTGTATGATTAATCCATGCTCAGCATGGAGTTTCAAACTTCAAAGTGTGTACTTATATCAGCAGACAAACAGAACAATACCAACCACTCACATGAACTGCCAAAGCATTTCTAGCAGGTAGTCCTATTTAAAAGTCAACTAAAAACCTGCAACCTGTGACAGATGTAAATTTTCCACATCTCTATTGAAAAATTGCCTGACCTGGTGATGAAACTATGCAAATGGCCATATTGTCACTAGGCCTAATGAATACAGAAACATGAAAGGACATTTTAATTACTAATTTGAGCTGTACCTTACCTTCCCAGACTAGACTTCGGTTGTCTGCCATGTCTCTACTCTTAATTTGTGAAGGACTTTAATATATAACATGCTTTTCTGTGTTTATAAATTAATCTAACAAGTATTAACCTGGAGGACTGTTTCTCCTCCTCCCCCCCCAACTTAGTGTAATGTAACACTGACCTCCCATTTAAATTTAATTAGCCTATTCAATAATTTAATTTTGTTACAACATTTGCTGCCTCACCTACACAACAGGGTTAAACGATAATACTATAAATATAGGCTTCAATCATTACATATTGTATCTAAAGACTAAATCATTTGTTGATTACAACTACAATATAGCAAATTGCATTGCCCCTAACAGTCGTAATTTGTCTTGCTTGTCTAATTCATTTATTGCGCTAACCAAACAACGCAGCGGCCATATTGGATTTCTTATGCGTATACTCACTTATATATTTCCCAAGCAGGCTTAAACTGACATCTTGATTGAATTGGGAAGCACTCTGTAATGAAAAAGACTTACTTTAGTTTCATATATTAAAATTATTTACATTCAGTTATCTGTGGCCCAGACCAAAACAGCAACGGTGTTGATCTCTATAATCATAATGGCTGATATGTCACGTGACTTCATGTCGAGGTTGCGAGGTCCGAGTTCACCGAAAAAACAAGCGGATCGCACATCTGCGACTATAACCATTCCCGGGACTGTTTCACTTCCATGCCAAAAATATTTTACATCGCATTTGATCGATCCCTTCGACGACAATGTTCACACTCTTACTTGTGAACTGGGGTATTGATCTTTCCTTATCGTAAGCGGCAATATAAGGTGCTGGTTAACAGAACAGAACACACTCCTGGACACATGCTGCTTAACACGGAACTGTCAGTGGTTACCGTGTGAGGGCGATCTATATTGGCAAGGTTACTGCTTATTTTTATTTCCTGGATATTTTTTGTGTGTTATTTATGAAGAAACATATCCCGTTCATTCTATGAATGGGTTATTATTAGGTTATCTTCTTCTTCTTCGTACACTCTCAGACGTCCACTTGAAAGTTCTCAAAGAAAGCAGTTGTCAGTTTGAGGCTATTTGAATCCCCGTAAAGCTTTTCCACGAAAGGAGCTGGCGTCGGCCATATGCACTTTCTCTGTACCACATATAAGGGGCAACTTTGAAGCAGATGTTCAGCAGTCATTTTATCAGTTACACTGATCGGTAGTTCCTATCAGTGACCATGGTTTTTTCTCACGGATTTATTTTCGCTCGGATTATTGAGTTTGTGCTGTAGCAGCGGTTTTCCCCTTGTGCGGGAACTTTTGTGTGCGGTGTTTTTTTTTTGTTTTTTGTTTTTTTTGCTTTAAAAATGGAAATTCCAGAAATCTCTTTTGATATAAATGAAGCACTAGAGGGTGGCCAGTTACACAAACCTGGAACTCTTGTGATCACAACATTGGGGCCTCAAGAGTATCATACTCTTTAATTACCAGCATCCTTGCAGGTCCCGCCGGAGTCAGGGTAAACGGGATATCATCCCTATACAGGTTCGCCAACCCAAATAAATGGTATGTGACCCTTACAAATTCGGCACACATCAGCCATTATAAAAACCTACATGGTCAAAAATTTGAATGGGCCAACCCCAAATTCACAATCATAATCGAACATGTGGACAAAGAAAGATCGAAAGGGCTACTACACTGGTTGCCAGCCACGATCAAGAAAGAAACTGTCAAGAAAATTGCTGACTTTATCACAGGTGACGTAAACACGGAAGTATATCAAATGCAAAAGACAAATGGACCTTCCTATATCAACCCAAACAGATGGTTCCACACCACGTAAACGTAAAACTGCAAGGACAGGAAAACAAAACAATGAAAATCTTCATAGCTCTTCCGGGAAGGCGTACCCCCTGCACAATCTGCGGTCTAGACTCACACTGGACAAATCAATGTCCCAAGAAAAGACCAACTTATTCGGAGAATAGTCAACTACATCTACAGAACACTCAGAAAACACCTTCACCACAAGCAGAAGCAGAACTTATACCCTTTCCATCGTCCCCCACCTCGGGCCCTCTGAATAACAATAACAGAAATTTGTCAGACTCAGACACGATGTCTACAGACACAGAAGGCTTCGATACAGTAGAAGGGAAGCGGAAAAGAAAGAGAAGAGAAAAGCTCCGAAAGATCAAGACCAAGGAAACACCTAAAGAAACCACCAAGACTACACACCGGGGAAAAAGCAGCAACACAACACGAAACAAGGGAAAATTTAGATGACAAACACCCGAATCTACAGGATGATGGAAGCACCTCTCTCTTATGGGCAGTGGCCACAAGTGAAGATGATAATCTCGAAATGAACTTTATGGACCAATTTTTAGGTACACAGGAAACAGAAATGTCTCAGCATCGAGTCCCCCTCTCGGAAAGAGAATGAACACAAAACCTCTACCGATGGAAGTGTGCAAGACTTTTATAAATATATTAAGTTACATATCCGTTATTATAGAAATGTATAGGAACATGGAATGTAGAATGTACACATATATATATATATGCATATGTTCATATGTTTTATAAAGACACATATAGGTATATATATACTTATAATCCTTTTTTTCATCTCACCAACCAACCCCTTCCCCCATTTGCCAGTTTTATGGTCTCAACCTTTCAATCTCCTCTGCCCACTGGTTTTCTTTTCCCTACTTCAAGCTATATATATGCATCTCTTCTCTCAGCATGCCGGTCGGGTCCCTACTTTCTGAACCTCTCCCTTTCAGGACCTGTACATACTTTTTCTTTCTTCTTTGGCAACACATCTATCGCCCTTTTTCATCACTCATTACCTCTACTGCTCGGCATCTTTCTCTCTCCCATATTCCAACTGCCACTTTTCTACAGGATAGTTAAAAGTTGTATGCATGGTTATAGTACCACACGTGGATTGCGTAATCATGCATGTATTTTTCTTGTATGTCATGGATTATGCCTGCACAACCACTAATACACAAACACACTCCCCTAGATGCAAGCTCCCTACCACAACCCATGCAAGATGAAAAATAGTATAAGCATTATAACCCTAAACGAAAGAGGTTTGAGAACTAAATTAAACCAGATTATAGCTTTAACGCGCACATATAAACCTGATTTCATCTTTCTTCAAGAAACAAAAATTACAAACGAGACAAAGGGAAAATACATCATACAACAGCTAGGTCTACGATACGGATATTTCGGATTAGGGTCATCTCACACAGGGGTAGCTATTTTACAAATTTCGGACAAGTGGGAAATAACACATCAAAACAAAGACAGAGAGGGCAGATATGTAATAGTACAAGTAAGAAATCAAGACGACCACTCGGACAACCACACTTTAGTTAATGTATATGCCCCAGCAATAAAGACACAGCAATTAACCTTCTATAAAAAACTATCAAACATTTTGACACAATACAAGGGAAAACAAATTTTATTAGGGGGGGATTTCAACTGTGTTCTACATAAACTAGATGCGCAAAGAACAAACAACCGAGGAAGACAGGAACGCGCACAAATGGAGATACTACAAAACATCCTAGACGAACACAATTTGGTAGACGGATACAGGAAAAAACATCTGGAGGGAAAGGAAACAACGTTTACAGACAAATCACACATTTCAGGTAGTTCTGCAAGACTAGACAAATTTTATGTACACAACAACCACATAATCCAAAAAGTCAAACATATAAATGACACTACAAATTTTACGGAACACAAAGCAGTTCTACTGGAAATAAACGGAACATCAACTGGGAACGAGACCAAAAGATCCCCCCTTTGGAAATTTAATAATGCTTTACTGCAAAATGAATTTTATACGACAACAATAACAAAACTAATAAAAGACTACTGCAACAATACACCTACATCAAATTTAATACAACATTGGGAACTCCTAAAAAGAACAATAAAGGAAGTAACACAGATGCTTGCAACACAGATACACAAACAAATAAGGAGACAACGACAAATCTTGGAAACAGCTCTAAATTTAACACAACAATTGGACAAACACGCCCCACATATTTACACATTGCAGGAGGAGTTAGAAAAACACGACCAGTACATTTTTTAAAGGGGCTCTACTGAGAACAAAATTACACACGTCAACTCAAGAAACACCGTGCAGACAATTTCTGGCCACTGAACAAAACATTCAAAGGAGCAGACAGATACATCGAATTATAGACGAAATGGGTACGGAACTAACAAGCACTTCCGAAATAGGTCAAGTGTTTCACGCTTACTACGCACACCTGTATAAACAAGAACAAACGCACGCTTTAGACGAAGCTTGTTTCTTAACTCAGTCTGCCAGTTTAACTGAGCAGGAAAAAAACACACTGGACAAATCTCTAACTATAGAAGATTTGCACCTCTCTCTAAGCACACTACAAAAAAATAAATCTCCAGGTCCAGACGGCCTTACAACTGAGCTTTATTCCAAATTTTTCCATATACTTGCCCCACTATTGTTGAAAACACTAAATGAAGCCTTTGGAAAAGAAGAGCTACCCCCCCCCCCCAGTCTAAATGAAGCTATCATAACTCTTATCCATAAAAGAAATACGAATAAAAAATACATGCAGAATTATAGACCTATCTCTCTTCTAAACACCGACTATAAAATATTAACTAAAGCTCTTACAAACAAACTGAAACCTTTCATGCACACTTTGATTAACGAGGATCAACAATACAGCGTAAAAAAAACAGAACCATAAATAAACATACACACTTCATTTGGGATGTCATCCAGCATACACATGAAAAAAAAAACACCAGCAGCAGTATTATCCATTGATCAAGAAAAAGCCTTTGATAGAGTCGATCACGGATTTCTACATAAAGTTCTACAAGAAAATAATCTCGGCCAATACTTTAGGACATGGATAAAAATTATATATAGAAAGCCGGAAAGTAAACTTTTAATAAATCACACTTTGTCTGAACCAATCAACTTAACAAGGTCAGTAAGACAGAAAAATCGGTAGTTCCTATCTTTAGCTTGTTGGATGGTATCTCAATCTATTGTGGCCAGTGCGGAGTCTGAAGATTACCACTTGTTCTCTTCTGTGGAGCTGGTAGTAAGCATCATTTTGTGTGTGCCCTGGATGTTCAACATTCCATTTGTTTCTGAATCTGATAAAACTCTTTGCCTCCTCAAAAGGTATGCTTGCATCAGGCTGAGGTAGATGTGAACCTTCTTTTGCCATTCTGTCAGCCTCTTCATTGCCGGTGATGTTACAGTGAGATGAGATCCATTGGATCACAACACTTTTGAATCGTTGACAAAGTTTGTGGAGCACTATTCTGAGATCATCCAGGTCTGTATTATTTTGGCTTTTCAACGTTGCAATTACTGACTGTGCATCAGTAAAGAAAGCAACTTGTCTCTCTGCGCTTTCTTCTGTCAATATAACTTCTGCTGCAGTTTTCAAGGCCTCTGCTCTGAAGTTGCTGGAGAATCGTCCTGTTGCCACTGATAGCCTTTTTTCTGCACCAGCGCTTAAGGTCAGAAAGACACCCCGACCTCCATTATCTGTTACATTTGTTGCTGATCCATCTGTGTATATGCATGGGTCCAGGTGTTGCGTGGGTAATGTTTCTCTATGTATTTTGTTATGAAATTATTAGGTTATAATATATCTGTAATTCCAGATATTGTGTTTAATTTGCTGATACCTGATCGTGGCATCTCTGTTCTTGTCCAATTTTAGTTTTAATAGCTTGGTTACCTTCACGCGAAGGGCATAAAAGGAAATCAAAATGCAGATAAAGAAACCAGAAAGATAGATGTACTAAAAACCGAATTAAATATTGAACTGAATAGATCAGAGATCAAAGGCTTAGTAGAATAATAACAGATGCATGCTCTTATTAGATTATTTATGGGCTTGCAAATTATCTGTAACTATAGCACAGATGTTGACAATAGCCGGACCTAGAGAACTGCACAGTATAGTCAAACAGTATTTAACGAGAACAAAATAAATATATAATGATTTGTTGGGGTGCTCCGTATAGCTCACAGAGTCCTTTTTTTTTCTTCTGAAACCATCCTTACAAAGAAGAAATAGAACCAATGTCTCCTTCATACAAAGTGGCGAATATGAGATCATGCATGGGACTAGCAAAACATCATGCATTGTGGGAGCCGCGCTAGCGTAGTGGTTACAACACCGCTCTGGCGACCGGGTGATACAGGATCAAACCCGGGCGACGGCATTTGAGGATTTTTCGTCGACCGGGATTTGGACTGGATTAACTCGAGACCTGGCGAGGACATTTGAAGGAGTGTCGTCGACCAGGGACTGGCGGCTCCTGAGCCGACCCAGCTGCAATGGGTACCTCCGAAATCGGAGAGTATTTGCCTGAATGGCGAGGGACACTTGTCTCTGTACAAGAAATAAAGGGATACTCACGTAAAATCAATGTCAGGTTAGACATAAATAATAACCTGAGATTTCGCCTCGAGTATTAGCGGGCGTACGAAAAAAAAAAAAAAAAAAAAAAAAAAAAATCATGCATTGTTACAGAAACCACAGCTGCATGAGCATGTGGTTGATTGTGAATGCTTGATGCAGTCTTCTTCCAAGGGGATATCTGCAGAGGCGACTCCATGTATAGCACATTATTTGCTAAACATTCCAGAAATATGAACAGCAATGAAAACCACTGTACGATTACTTGAAAGCACAAAACTTACCATCACTAGAAACTGTACTAAAAGTACCCAGGGAACTACACAACATAATAAAATTTTATATTATCAAAACAAAAATGAACATATAGTCTAACCACTAGAGCAAAGGAGAATAATTAAAGATAAACAAAAATACATAAAATATTCACCACAAATGTGCAGTACAAAATGGAAGATAAATTATCTAACTTTATATGGCAGCGCATCCCCAATAAAAATGCATGAGATAATCTCAAGTCAATAAATAAGAAGGTAACATACAATAAATCAAAGTGCAAACATCTCAAGATATACTCAAGAACGGGAAAGAAATACACCACCAACAGATGTTAGGAAATGCCAGAGAATTTGCAGTCTGGAAAAAAAAGATGTCATGTACTATATAGAAAAAGGAACACTATATACCCAAATTATTTAATTTGTGTTATTGTTATATACTATTTTACTATACTGTCTTGTTCTCTAGGTCTAGAGAAATATATATATATACAGGGTGTCCATAAAAGATTGTACCCTTTTCAAAAAATTTATTCTTGACCCCATAATGGGGTACGAGGATGATTTCTATCACAAAAGTAAGATAATCTCTTCAAGTTTTTAAGCATACCTTACAAAGACTCAAAAAAAATGTACCTATTTCTTTTTTTTTTTCACCTACTTGACCAGTGTGTTGAGAGACATGTAACAATTACCGGTTGCAACTCAAATGCGAGTTTCACTTGAAATACCCACTGCACGCATGCACACTTTTTTTTAGTCTTTGTAAGGTGTGCTTAAAAACTTGCAGAGATTATCTTACTTTTGTGATAGAAAGAATCCTCGTACCACGTCATGGAGCCGAGAATAAATTTTTTGAAAAGGGTACAATCTTTTATGGACAGCCTGTATATATATATATATATAACCATAAATATATATATATATATATATATATATATATATATATATATATATATATATATATATATATATATATATATATATATGGTTATATGAAACAAAGAAGAAAAAGTGTTTGTATCTCCTGGTGTTTTACTTGTTAGTAACTGTTTTTCTTATATCAATCTGCTGCATGCCTTGCTGTAGACAGCCAGTCTTAATGTCTTAATTAAGGGGCTATCCATAAAAGACGTCCACAGGAGAGGGGGGAGGGAGGGGTATGTAAAAAGTGGACATGGGAGGGAGGGAGTATTTAAATTGAAAGTGGATGTCCGATTCACAAACCACATAGCAACTCTCACTCACATACAAATCTATCAAGAGTAACAAACACTCATCTTCGAAAGCTTCTTACTGTCCAGTTAAACCCAAATAAACGTTTTTCGGATTTTGTCCCTCTTGCCAGGCCTTCCAATCCTTCTAGACTCAAAATCTCTAATACGAAGAGGTTTTACCTTCTATGCTCCTGTTCTCTGGAACAAACACCCTTAGTATATTAACTCTGGGAACCGACATCACAATTATTGTGATTTCATAATTAGATTCTTTTCTATGTGAATTTATGAACAGTAGAGCAGAGGAATTTTTTTTTATTAACCTCCAATAGCCATTTTCCAAAGTGGTGGATTGTTTTTACTAACAGTTTGCCGTACATTTATTTTTTATTATTTTTTTTCTGAGTCATGGAATTTTGTTTCAGAAGCTAAAATGACCAAAAACAGGCTTTCAACCTTCAAGGTGCTTGATTATTTTATACCACTAAGGTCGCGACAATAATCATTTTACATTTCAGTATAAATTTAGTTTATTTTTACAACCATTGATAAATTATATTCTGAGTTTAAAGAATCTCGATGCACTGTTTGTTGCCTGCAATGTGCCAGGCCATAGTGCATACAATACTGTTGATATGCATATGGCACCATTATCTCATGACCTATCGGGCCATATTTTGCCACATGATCACTATGGATCACGCCTTGACTCAAATAGCAAAATTGTAGGCCAATTTCAAGAAAGTTGGAGAGACACTTGCTGAAGTTTGGAATCAGTCATTGATGGCTACTGTGTGCATGCCATGTATGTGGAACCTGAAGTTAATAGCAATGCAGCTAACCTTCCCGTTCCAAGCCAGCAATTGTGCTGCGACCATGTTCAGCAGTCACAATACTGCCTACAAATTGTAAAGTGCAATGCTCTCACATGCTGTGGACAGAGACGCACTAACTACAGTGAGGTATTTCGTAAACGATTCATTCCATCGACAATGCCAGTTTACAGAACAAGTTCAGGCGTCAGCAGTTCATCATGTGCAGATAGCAGTGGCACATATGGGTCACTTTTTCACAGAATTGCGTTAGATGGTCTTGAACCACATCATGGATTTAAAGTAATGCCATTTAACTTTTACTGCCCCTCAGTGACTGGATAAATTCACAAGCGTGTATGCAAGTCGTGCGGAAAATACTTTCCATCTTATGCAGCTGTCAAAGGGCACAAATCTGTGCATCAGACAGTTACAATTGATCCAGATGACGATGATGGTGATGCAGACATTGCACCAAAGCAACCATAACAACAATTCAGAATATTGCTACAGTACACTGTGTTTCAAAAGTTTAAGACATCTTGAAACAGTAAGATAATAAGTTTTAATAAACAATTAGTTTAAGATTATAATTTATAAAATTATGCTTTCATGATCAAATTTCTTAATTTATTTATAACTAGCAATAACCCGTCAAACTTGACGGGTTTTTAATTAAAGTGTGCTGTTTCCGTTCCCAGATGAGCAGATAGAAGTACATTCTTAGAGTGTTTTTTTGTTTCTTTTCATTATACACTGTCATTCGAACGCTTTTCTTTGTTGATTGTAACTATTTTCGGGAGAGTATATTGGGCAGCCATCTTATCATCTTGATCATTATGTGTCAAACCGTTCAAATACAATTCACTTTGGTATGTTATTGGCTCATGCACACCAATTTTTATGCACTTTTTCTTTGTCGAGCGCTACTAATTTCGTGAAAGAATAAAAAAAAAATAAAACCAAAGTATTTGTTTTATACACACCGGGCGTTGCACACTTTTTTTTCTGGCGCGAGTTACTATTTTGAGTGAGACCGACCGACGTAACATACATCGGTAATTATGTTAGTTGGGATGTTTTGTCACATAATTGTTTGCCTCATTAATTGTCAAGACTTTCATTTTTGGTTGACTGTTTTAATACTGAAAATAATTATTGTGACGATTTAGGAGGTGTCTTGAACTCGGGAATCCCACTGTATTTTGATGTGCATAGTTTTTGCATATTTAAATTTTTACAAAGCTTTAGTGTTTTTTTTTTTCACTTACTGTAAGATATTAAGTTAAAACTTTCAGTTGTACAGAACACCGAGATGAGACTTGTATGCTACTATGTAATGTGCAATATTTAGTAACTCGTGTTTCACATAATTAAATTGAGTTATCTGTATACAAATGATGTATTATATAGAACTAAACTAAGTTTTAAGTATAGGTAGGTGATTAAAAATGTAAGCTTATGTGTTCAATCAAGACCATGTGGAGTGGACATCCACAAGGGGGAGGGGGTAGGGGTCAATCAAAAGTGGACATGGGGGAGGGGAGGGTAAAAAAATGCCAGAATTTTGTGGATGTCTTTTATGGATAGCCCCTAAGAAGATTTGTGTCTCTGTAGTTCTGCACAGTTAGTAAAATATAAACTGATCCCATGGCTTATTTTGATTATGGTATCAGTCATTTGTATCTACGCCAATATTATTAATATAGATGGTGAACAGTAGCCATGATACTACATATTCTTGTCTTACTGCAGATGTTATGGCATAACACTTTGAAAAATTGGCCTTTGTTCCTGCAGCACATTTACATTCTTTATAGTGGACGCATAGTGACTGATCAGCAGAGTGGTTAGAGTGCTGGCCTCTTGTGGCAAAGGTGCTGGGTTCGAAACATGGTGGTGACATGCTCTAGTCTACCCAGCTGTAAATGGGTACCTGACTCTGCTCATGAGTTAGGCAAGGAAAATGCAGCTAGGAAGAGAACTGGTCACTCCACCTCTCAATGCTGGATCTAGTATAGTGAAGTCTCTAACACTTCACTCCATTACAGCAGTATGTGCTATGGGACTGCCTTCACCTTTTTTTTAAATAGTACTAGTAGATGCAAAGAAATTAACGTTGCACTTGCATGAATTCCAGGGTTAGACCCCTAACCAAGACTTTGAAGCACCTCAACATGGTGCACCCTGGAAACCTTCAAGTTGCCTGGCCAGTGCTTCCAGTAGCCACACCAGAGTGTCCCAGCATCACGATTCCCCTGTGGTGAAACAAGTTATGAGCCCAGCATTTTACACTAATTTTGGGGGAAATCACTTGAGCCCCAGACTTACTTCTGGTTTTTATCTGCGTGGCTGCATGCAGGAGGATCTCAAAATGAATACATAAGAGACAAGTGGAGCTGGGAAGTGGTTAAGTGCAGGATGTGACTATTCTTTGAGAGAGCAGAGTATTTTAGCCTTACAGATTTAGATGAAGGAGACTAAACAGTATGCCACCCTCTTCTCTCCCCTTTTCTAGCTTGAAACTAGATGTAAGGATCCATTAAATCAGAGGTTCACTACACTAAGTGTATCCCCAGATAGTATAGGGAATATTAGGTAAATAACTGTATTATTATCTTAGAAATATTACAAAAGTAGTAGTGAAAAAAAAAGGTGTGCATTGGAGTGAGAACGGCAAGCTAACAGGGGCAGGGTTGGAAAGGAAGGAATCTCAGTGGTTGTATTATTGGGACTTAAGCAGGGCAGTTATTTATATTTGCCATTCTGAGCTCAGGTAGCCATCTCTGATCATACATTCTAACTGTAATTGTCTGCAAAGATTAGAGCGTGAGAGGGATAATTATCCCCTAAAATTGTTATGTACCAAGTGGTGTTCTTTATGGAAAATTAATTAATTTGTTTATTTATTTTCATTTGTGAATATGCATGGTAAACTCCAGAATTTATTTCCTTTCATATTGAATATGGGGGAGGTTTCTTAAAAGCTTAGGGGGTACGGGGACCAAAACAAGATCAGCAATCACTGCTTTAAATGCATGCCAAGCCAATGTAAAATACCTGGGAAAGAAACTCTCAACAAGTTTTGGAATAGCAGAAAAAGCCTAAATCTACAGTGAAGATAATGCAAAAAAATTTTCAGTTTGGCATTGGTGTGGTAAAGTGGGATGTTATAAATATTTATAGGGGACTTAGTGTACTGACTGAGATCAGCTGTGAAGGTATCTGTATCTAATAAGTGTGGTGTATTACAGATGACCTTACTTGCTACCACATTATAGGCTCAGTCAGAATTATTCTGGAATATTGTGATGACTACGTTAAATGTCTAGGGTTATGAAAATGATGAAGTGTAAGTCACAACGACAACAGACAGATAAACAATTTAATTTATTCTACAACACTTTACAACACTGTGACACTCACACACATATAACACTCTATAAGACTATCTTAAATGAGTCAAGTGTTTTAGTTTAAAAATATATGTATTAATTCTTGTCAATAATGGATATCCTGATTCAACTACACAGTGAACCAGGAATCACAATCAAATGTAATTACAAGTATTATTTACACCGTTTATATATATGAACTTTGTATTGACATAGTTTATTATTATTATTCTATGTGTGTAATTTGTGCAGTAGTAATATGAGGTAATACTGGTTTTGTTCAAGCTTGGTTTTTGTTTTTCATCATGACTTCAAGTGTTTGATTATCGGGGAAATAGTATTGGGAAACTTTCACAGTTCCTGTCATTTGAACCAATTAATTTTCCCTCTGTGGTTAACAAAATGTCAATTTTTGAGGGGGCACATAATGTTGAGCTACTCTGGCCACAGAAGCTTAACTTTCATGATGGCGGCAGGAAAAGACTCCTCTGCTCGATTGCTTCACTGTGTTCTGGAGACACTTCACTGGTCGCTATCTGGACCCAGGAGTATGCTGTCAGCCTCTGGATTCAGCAAAACCCAGATCAGGTGCTGCTTCAATAACTAGGACCACAGTCCCTGAAACAAGAAGGTTGTACCTCCTACTTCATAACTAATTTATAATCTATTTCTACACTGAACACAATACAGAACAAACACTGAGTTCAGAGCGGTAGGCCAA
Source organism: Oreohelix idahoensis (assembly GCA_024509875.1). Lineage (NCBI taxonomy): Eukaryota > Metazoa > Mollusca > Gastropoda > Stylommatophora > Oreohelicidae > Oreohelix > Oreohelix idahoensis. The sequence continues at coordinate 401,107 of JAMPIV010001777.1, read as the reverse complement.
CTGCTATCTTCATCTGAAACAATTTACACCAGTATTCTCCTCCTAAATGGTTACTTCTTCTTCTTCTTCTTCCGTCCTTAGCCACCGACCGTCAAAGCAGTCAGTGGCCATTACGCCTAGTGGCGTCTTAGGGCAACAGCAGATAGGTTTTCTTTGCCATTGTTTCCCATCACGCCTAGTGGCGTTAAATGGTTACTACGCCTCTGCAATTCCAGCCTTAGTTCCTTCTAGTCAATAAGATAGGTGTCAGTGTACTGTTTGGTAATTCCATGCAGTTTTACTTTTCTCCGACACCTCCTGTTCAGGTTGGAGCAATATTTAGGCTTTGCCTCATGTTGGCTACTGAACCACACACATATACAGACATAAATTATCAATTTACATTCAATTTTCATTAAAAAGATATCGAATATATCAAGCTTACCACAATTCATGGAAATAATACACAGATACGTTGACTGGCGATGAATAATGGCACAAATTCTGATCTGCCTCTGTCCCAGACTTTTATTTAGAAAAATATGATCTGGCTCTCAACGCACTGTTTCTTAGTAAGTTTATTTTAAAGTGTGGCACTGACCTGACGCTCCTAATTGACTATATTGGCGGGTCTAACCAATCGAGCCATGTTTACCCAAGCGTTTGAAAAAAAGTACCCTTCCTTCCGTCTCCCCTAACAACAAAAAATAGTATTTGCCGACCGACTAATCATGTTTAGCCTTACATATACTTCCCGCCAATCAGATAGGAGGTAACATGTTGGCCCATTTCCCGTACAATGGTGGTTTCAAAACCTGCCACTGCGCAATTCTGATTTCAGTGTTGTCTGACAGCACCACCATTTTATTTTGGCTATAATTTGTTAATTCCCAGACTATTTGCGTAACGTTTAACATATTCTTTGTCAGCAAGTCCTAAGGAACCCAATTATATAAATTTAAGGGAGCTAGGTGGCTGCGTTCAAAATGTGCATTTTCTTCTACCTCCTGTTCACTTCGATACGATGGGTGTCTGGGTACTGTCAGGCTTTCAAACGTAAACCAGTATAATGTCATGTTTCCCAATAAGCATTTTTCAGGTTTTTTAAACCTAACTCTCGTATGGGTAGTGTTTTTTATCACTGTCTATCTGAAAAAAAAAAAGTATTGCTTCTGGCCGTTCGCTTGGGGAGGGTGGCATTAATTGTATATCACGAGATGCGTGTTAGGGTTGCATGCGTTCCTGCTTTCAGCCCTCCCTTCTCTCTATCCTAAGTTCATCTGTCTTTTCATCACGCCGTGTATAAAATAAAATTAATGGAAGTATTAATTTAGGTCATTACGCGGTGTGCCTAGCTCAAGGTTTTCTTAGAAATGCAGTACACGTTTTATTGAAGAAAGCGTGTAGTGATGCAGTAGGCTTTACTATCAACGTGAAAGCGTAAAAATATGCAGACGAAGCATAAAACAAGGGGGATTTTTGTACGCCATTGTGACAGCACTGTACTTTTACCATTTCTCTTTCCTTTTATTGAATTTATGTGTTAGGCTTTACATTTACCTTTTAATTTATATATGTGGATTTAGAATGTTTCACGACAATTGGGTGCAAAAGAGCAGCAAGCTCAGTGGCCTTAGTTAAAAGACAACAACAATATCCCAACTAACATAATTACCTGTCGGTCGGTCTCACCCAAAATAGTAACTCGCGCCAGAAAAAAAAGTGCGCAGCATGGGTGTTATATAAAACAAATACTTTTGTTTTTTTTATTCTTTCACGAAATTAGAAGCGCTCGACAAAGAAAAAGTGCGTAAAAATTGGTGTGCATGAGCCCTCAACCGATGTACAAATCATGAAAACTTGAAAGTTTTTGTTACAACCAATTATTATCAGGGAACATTCTTTGAAAACAATCCACGCACTTTCACACGAAATGTTGTCATCAAAGAACTTTTAAATTGAATCTAAAATAACATAATTCTCACTGTGTGTACGTTGGTTACAGCTGAGGAATGCAATCGTGTTTAAAAATTGTATTGTTTCCATCATATATACTCTCCTGAAAATAGTTACAATCAACAAAGAAAAGCGTTCAAATAACGGTGTTCATGAACAGTTTGATTACACTGTATAATGGAAAGAAACCAAAAACACTCTAAGAATGTACTTCTATCTGCTCATCTGGGAACAGAAATAGCAAGTTTGACGGGTTATTGCTAGTTCTTTATATATTTTACAATCCAGGTGTCCTGCGATTGCACACTCTTTTAGCATCTTTCACAGCATGTCTTTGCTTACTTGGTCAAAATATTTCTTTTGGTCGAAAGGGTGATAAGCTGCAATAAGTACTAATGTTTTTTCAAACAGCTGCCTTAGTTCCCTTTCTAAACTCAAGCTATGCTTGACTAAGTACTGGTTATATACCTCGTACATGTTGTTCTTGAATTTTCACAAACAATTTCCCAACAGGACTGAGAAAGGAAATACCTGTACAAGTGTTAAATTCCAATCTGTTTCCTTTCTTCTTCCATGAGCACAACAATAGCTCTCTGCCATTCTTTGGTACTGTTCTTTCATGCCACATGTTAAATATTTGTGATAACCACTACACTATGATGTCATCATATGCTTTTACTACTTCAGCAGTTAGTATCATCAAAGACTGAAATATGAAACCACATACACTGCAAGAAATGATTATAACCTGAGCCTGACGTTTATTGCCTGCCACCTGCATTTTTATACTGTAACATCTTCACTGCAGCAGCAGTTTCTGGTGATATCTCCTGAGAAGTTACCTTATAACAGATACAGTTGCTCAGAAACCATATATCAGAAGGCAGAACATGTGCAGTTATGTTGTGCTATATTAAAATTGGCTTTAGTAGATTTTACACATGGTGTTTCAATATATGGGAAAACCCCGTATCTTACCTATCAATCACACCACATCTGTTATTTACAAGTGTGTGTGCGCACATACACACACATACGGGGGGATAAACATCACTGAAGTTTCAACCAGACTTTTACAAGTTTTATGAGAAGATTTCAGCGGTTACCCTCAGAGTTAACATCATAAAGAGACTTCTTGTATGATTTGCACAGAGCACACGTAGGAATAGGATGATGCAGTCACAGAGTCAGTGCTGGAACTAACTCTTAATGATGTATTTTCATAATAAACATTTACACTGTTCTTCTAGTTGTATGACTAGACTATAAGAATGACTCTTGAACATTGCACTGACGTATACATTTTTATAAAATAAACATAAAGGTGACATGTTTTATAAACAAAACATTCAATTTCTGTTAATTTTCTCATTCCTTAAGAAGCAAAGGGCCATCACCACAGTTGGCCTTCTTTCATGAGCTCTTACAGTGGTGATTTCCATAGTAATTTGTTTTGTATAATGATGTTGCTAGCCCAATGCACAACCCTCCTTAGTCTCCTTTTGCATCATGCTTGGTAGGGCACAGTGGTTCTATTCTTTGTTTCTCAACATTGGGTAACACTTATACATTGCTCTGATATTTTTTTTATTAAAATAATCTTCAAATGTCTCATGTTTTGTTACTTGCAAACGGGGGATTTAATAGATGTAAATGAACACTTTATCATTTTCGCACATTGATGCTAACTTGAGGTTCGAATTAGAAGACATGAAACACTGCTTTATTATCTTATCTTCAAACATTTATTTGCAAACACCTATTTTAGGCATCATCTCTGAACAAGAAGGTAATGAAGTCACATACTTTGAGAAAAAGAGAGCTATCCAGACTATCAGAAGAGAACAGAACCAACCCAAAGACGACTATCACACTCTCGACCGGCAGGGACAGATAACTATTTTTCGCCTCAGGGCAGGGCATAACAAACTGAATAAACACATGCACAAGCTACGATTGTCTGCTTCACCACTGTGCACATGTGGATTAAACGAACAAACTGCTGAGCATGTTCTACAGTATTGTCCTCTGTATGACCAGTTAAGATATACTGGCCCAATGACTCAACACTAAACTCAAAGCTATATGGAGCTAAAGAGGAACTTCAAACAACAGTCGAATTCATCATGAGAACTCGTCTGACGGTGTAAACATCAAAGATCCGATCGCAAGAAGAAGAAGGCATCATCTCATCCGCTCATAACAGCTAGTTAATTTGGGTGACATATTTTCAACTGTCTTGTACAAATTTCTTTGCTCTCCACTGTTTTTGTTAAGTATGTGTATGTTTTAAATGCATATGCGATGATTGATTTAGGTATGTGATTCAATATATGTGTGAGAATTCAGTTTCACTGCTATGGCTACCGTATTCAAAGTAGCTTGAGTGTTCTAGCACAGAAAGTCACCGATGGAGGCTGATCAATCTGCAGTTGGATCAAGCATCTGAACCATTTTGTTCTCTGTACTATGCAGGACAGAAGCATGAATAGTTGGTTGACCTAGTAGTGTGATTAAAACAACTTGATGTGGCACACAATGGACCAGACATGCAAAAACCTGTCAAAACTACAAGGCTATAAACCATAAGTTTTAAAATTTTTGTTTACCTTCATTTCTCTGTAATTTGGTACATATTTATTGCCCTTTTTGTGAAGTCCTTCAAAGATTCCAAGGAATTGTTGTTTACTTGTTACTTCTTTCCAGCAGCACCATGGTTATTTTTCTTAAATCTTTCAAAACTATGTGACCATATTTGATGGGTTTAGTGAAGTGAAACACTGATTCATTTCCTGGGGGGTCTCTGAAGAGACTAAGAAAGAACAGAACTTCTGCTCCATCAAGGATGTCACAAGAGGTCATTAATGTACACCCTGCATAGGACTATGACCTCATCATTTAAAATAATTTGTTACAGCAACTGCCACTGCAAAAGCACATACAGTGCACCTTGAGGTCTGGTTTTTGTGTGGGATGAATTAGCTTAGGTCACTTTCATATAACCATATCTGTTTCTCTCATATACGTTGGGTAAGCTGTATCTGGCTTCTCTCCCTGTCAGTTTCTCCCTCAAACGGGTCAGTCTGCCCCGTGTGGTTCCCAGGGTGTCTCTGGGAAGACAAAATAAAAGACCAGGACTGCCGCTATCTCAGGCATGTCGTAAGAAGTGACTAATATGAAGTTGTGCATGGGGTCGGCAACATCATCATGTAAAACAAACTTCTGGAGAACTACTGCTGCAAGTAAACATGAATACGGCAACATCATGTAAAACAAATTTCTGGAGAACCACTGCTGCAAGAAAACATGAATGTTTTGACTCAGGTGTCCTGCAAGGAGGTCTACTGTAGTGGCTCCTTAGGGAGTTAAAAGGAAAAATGATGCTGTCACCCTGCTCCTCTCATGGAGGGCACATTCTACTGTCAGTCTATCTTTTATCACATGGACACATGTCTATCTGCCCAATTTCTTAAATTTACTGACCACTGGAAATTCTGACTGCAGAGGTCAGTTCTCATTCTGAAAATTATCACTTGATCTCTTCTTAAACAAGTAAAGAGGGGAAACCCAAGGCCTGTAAACAGTAAATAAACAATACACAAAGGTGTGTTTCAGGCACTTGTGAGAAACAAAGAAGTAGAAAACTAGACAACAGAAGTGATAGGCTTACCGGGGACTCGAACCCAGGACCTTATGAACGGCACCACTGCCTAGCTACTAAACCAAGTAAACACTAATGTGCCCCATCTAATTCTCAGCGGTCTTTGGGAAGACAAAGAAGGAATAGGACTGCTTCTCCTTCAGGCATGTTGCAAGGTGACTAACATGAGGTTGTGTACGGGGACAGGCAACCTCATCAAGTAAAACAAACTGCTATGTAAATCACCTCTGCAAGATCACATCTTCTTAGTACGGTGTATTCAGGATTCATAGCAAATTTCTTCAAGCATTTTCCAGGTCCAGCACGTGATTTTCAAGGATGAGAAACTCTAATATTTTCCTCATCTAATTTTCTCAGATATAATTATCACTTTGCTGATCAGCAATCCGGAGCATTACCGTCTCCCATTACCAAGGGTGTTTGCAGATTTCTTTAAAAAGAACTTTTTTTTTTTTTAAATTCATAAAAGATTGAAAAACAGACATCTTTTCCAAGTTTTTAGTGAATTTGTTCAACATCAGCGCAATAAAATGTTAGTGACATGGATGGTAATGAATAAAATAAGCTTGACTGACGTATTGATTTAACGATTAACCACGTATATCAACATAAAAGGCTAATAAAATTGGAATAAAATGTTTAAAAAAAAACTGTATTTTTCGTGTTTGTCTTTTTTTAATGTATTCTGCGTCTGTGGCATCTGACAATGAGCGTTTGTAAATGTTTGAGTAGTTAAGTACCTCTAGTTGGAGTCTGAGCTGCTTTTTTCATTAACTGGGGTTGAAGTTGTAGCTGTAGGCCTCTGCAAGAGTCTTTGTCAACGATCCACGTTGATAATCCTTGACTGTGTGGTATAACTTGAAGCAGGGTATCAGGCATAGAGGTACATTGCAATCTGGGCAGTACATGCAAGTCTGGCTTCTGTTCCCTGCAGCCTTACACACTTTACAGTCTGGTTTGTACATTGCCTTTTCATATTTATCAATGAAGTAGTGCTCAGTAAGTCATGTTGTTGTGACCTGTGGTTTTCAAGGTGTCACATTGTGTCGAAGAATAGCAGGTTCAATAAGAGTCATACTGACATCCTGATCTTCGCTTTGATCTTTTTTTGTAGAGTTGGCAGTGTTGTAGGTTATGTGCCCATTGACCAGGGCAGTTTCAACTAAGAAATAATACAAAAATAGGATCTGTGTGGGTAGGGGTAGCTTGCACCTAGTTGGCTGAAGTTTCCACACCTCCCATACTTTTGCTGTATTTTTCTGCAAGCACTGGTTTCTGAATTGTTCTGCGCTAAAGAATTTGTCTTTCTAACTGTCTTGTTTATATTATCATTGGAGTGAACAGTGGATATAAGGTTAAATCTTTTCGTATCATGCCAGGTGACTGTCGGCATGCCTTATCTTCTGTCGCACAAAACACAGGATGATTTGTCTTTTTCAATTTGAGTTGTTTTTTTTCTTCAGTGCTACAGGAAAATGCTTCCTATTTTCCGCTACTGTTCCAAATGCACCAATCTGAATTTCAGGTCTTGAAATAAATCTGAAGGCTGAATCAAAACTACCACAGAAGAGAATATGTCCCTTGTTGCGTATGAAATTTGAATTAACACTATGGTGACTTTTCACTGAAAAAAAAAAAAAGAGTTCAAATAATCTCAGCTCTCAAGAGTTTTTTCCTTGGTCACAAATGATGTCACATGTGTAGGTCTCCTAGTAGTGTAAGTTTAAAAAAAAAAAAAGGGAACACAAATAACTTATGAGTAGGCCTAAGCTATGTATATTTACCAATTCAAAATTCTAAACGCATACATAATACTTCTTCTTCTTCGATCCTTAACCACCGACCGTCAAAGCAGTCAGTGGCCATCACGCCTAGTGGCGTCTTGTAGGGCAACAACAAATTGATTCCACTTTGCACGGTCGGTGGCCATCCTTCGTACAGTGCCCCATAATACAGTCAACCAATATTTAACTAGAACAAAAGGTAATATATATAGTAATTGGGAGAGTAATACTTATGATAAGTGAAAATCTATTAAATATCTAATTGGAGACCTTTACACCCCCCCCCCCCCCCCCCCCCCCCCCCCCCCCCCCCCCCCCCTCCCCCCCCCCCCCCCCCCCCCCCCCCCCCCCCCCCCCCCCATCCCCCTCTTTACTATTTTTGTTGGGTTTTGTTTAGTTTTTTTGTTTAGGTTTTTTTTAAAAATTTAATTTAATTTTTTTTTTTAATAACATAGGCCTATCCACAAAATTGCTGATTTTCATTTATCCTAATTACAGTGATTTGACAGATGTGATACCACTTTCGTGTATCGGCGGTTATTCGTGTTATCTGGAATTGAAAACATGTAGGCCTAGGCCTATCCTAATTAGCCTATAACCCTTCAGAGGTAGAACGGGATAAGTCTTTTCATCATAAATATAATAAAAAAGCATTCAAAATATATTTATTTCCAAAAACTGTGGTGAAATGAACAGTGGGACATGGGTCTGATAACAGGGTAGGCTATAGGATATGGAATCGTCATCAATTTCTATTCCTGACCATCTTAAACTGTGTCAAATATATTCCCGTATGCAGAGGTAAACCAAGAAATTTCGTTCAAACGCTTGCTTATAGGCTAAGTTTGGCCATGGTTAAAAATTAAACTGTAAATAGGCCTACATTGTAAATACAGACGCAAGTACAGTAGGTCTATCTATAAACTGGACTTATTTAAATAGGTTTTATAAATGAGATAAATGAATTTATTACTTACGACGAGTGCTAAATATAAATCTGCGTTTACGTCGTTAACGCAAAGCGCCGAAAACTTCTGGAAATGGATTTAATGCGCAAAGGGAAGTAAACATTGTACGGGTACTTTGCGCAAAGGGAAGTAAAAATTGTACGGTAACTTTACAATTTTTACTTCCCTTTGCGCACTTCCATTTCCAGAAGTTTTCGGCGGTTTCGTTTTCGGCACTTTGCGTTAATGGCGTAAACGCAGATTTATATTTAGACTCGTCGCATCTGTTGTTGCGAATAATACCACCAATAACCAAAAAATGGACACAAAGTAACGAACTTTCGATTTCGTATTACTTTTCAAGGTCCGATGCGAAAAATTCAAGGCTTTTAGCTATTTTTCCAGGCTTTTCAAGGCCTGGAATTTTTTTTTTCGTTTTCCAGGTTTTTCCAGGTCGCTACGAACCCTGTGTATTATCAATCTGTTATATCTGACTTGATGGCACGTGACAGGAGGACTTGGCATGTGTTTGTTGAAGGCCTATGCTCCTTTGAGAGTGGAGGGTTATGATGATGATGATCTCTGACTCTGAGTGTTCTCAATGCTATTTTTCTTTGAAGTTACTTATCATTATTACTGTCAATTCATTTATTTCTCAGCATTCAGAGCTTGCAGCAAGACTCTGTGTTCAATATACTGATGTACCCTGCATACAAGGATAAAAACTGGAACTCTGAAAAATAATATACTGCCATGGAGGAAACAGTTTGGTCAATACAAATATTGCAGTTTTTGTACTGGGAACAATAAGTTAAATTCTTATTCTAATGATTTCTTATCCTCTGTCCTTTTTCATCATGTAAAATTCATTTGTACTTCATTTTTCACGATCAGTTCTTGAGTTTCTTCATTTTAATGTGTTATCAACATCTTTAACACACTGACAGGTTGGTACCATATAAGGAAATGCCATATTTAAAAAGACAAAACAATTACAAGAAATGTATTTATTTTACACTGAATATGTTCCAGAAAAAAAAAACAAGCATAAAAAGAAAAACTGACTCACTACAAGTACTTGACAATGTATTTATTAAGAAATACCTTGACAAATGGCTTCCGTCAAAATATTGTAACACTGGAAATGCAAGTGTCAGTCATGAAAGTTTAGCTTAATTAGCTACATTCTCCTTCACTTTTAGTTTACCTATCCTACAGGATTTCTGTACATGTCTATTACAGATCCTCTGAATGTAAAGCTCAGCTTGTTACTGACCTACAACCTCACTAGAAACTGATCAAGTTTACTAGGCTGGCATAGAGAATAAATTGGTCCATTATTCATCTCTGATAAATGTTCCGTACAGAGCTGGCATATATATAGCGGTACAAGGAAAGAACATACGCAAACACATGGTACAGAAAGAAATCGGCCAACAACTTCAACCAGCACTTCTGAATATATTAACTATACACATCTGTGAATTATTCCATTTCAGCTTGCTTACAAATCTGAAAAACAGAAATCCTTCCAGAAACATTACAAAATTGTCACTGTTAATAAGTGTTAATAAAATCACAAAGATTCACCTATCACAAAGTGTCAAACTATGATGTCGTTAAAAACATCCAAACATGTCAAGCGTTATCTGTGAAACTGCCAACAAATAAAGGCTTAATTATTTTTTCACAATCTGTATGACATCCTCATCTGCCATTGAATGACTCAGGCCCACTCTCTGAGGGTTGTACTTGGTGCTCTGGCCCTGAAGTTAACATAAAAGCAAGAGAAAATTAAAATTAATCTACAAGGATGGATGAAATGTAAGCTAGCTAATCAATCCTGTGCAAACACTCTATGAATTCTGTATATTTCAACATTAATGGAAAGTAAACACTATTACGTCCCATGTGATTCTCAACGGTCTTTGGGGAGACAAAGAATAGAACTACTTCTCCTTCAGGCATGTTGTACAAGGTGACTAATATGAGGTTGTGTATGGGGGGGCAGGCAACCTCATCATGTAAACCAAACTGCTACGTAAATGCATTAGTGCAGCCTTCCTGCAAGGGGGCCAGCTACAGCAATGGCGCTATGCTTCATATACAGTGAAAAGGGAAATGAATGAAACAATGCCAAAGGTCACACTATGACATAGTCTATGTTACTGCAACCCATTTCACCCAGAGGATTTTCTGAAAATTTTTGCTAGTTATAATATCTACATTAGCTGCCCTACACGTTTATTTCAAAATTATTTTTCATGTCATCATCATCAAGTACAATGCCTAGTGGCATACGAGATCATGTCTCTTCACAACTTCCTGTCTCCAGTACAATTTATCAGTTTTTGTTGTTGACTTCTTTCCATGTCACTATGTCGCCCTCACCCTTTTTTCCCTTCAATCTTGCCAGTTGTTACGATATATTCCAGCTTTCCTCATCTCATAACATGCCCAAAAAAAGTGGATTGCTTCTTTCTAACTTGTAAAATAAGTTTCCTTTGTGCAGTGGCCTCTTTCAGGGCATCCTCATTACTCTTCTTGGCTGTTCATGGTATTTTTAACATTCTTCTGTAAAACCACATCTCTGTGGCCGCTAGTGCTCTCCCTACTTGTTTACTCATTGTCCATGACTCACTCCCATATGTCAGGATAGGTTCTATATAACACTGAAGAACAATCTTCCTTACTTCCACTGACAAAGATTTTTAATATACTGAAATGAAAAATATCCCTATCTGTGGATGAGAATGAAGACATTTGATTAAGAATGCATAGAGAACATATATAGACATCTTGATGCAAACGATCAGCTCCATGAGGAACAATTGGGAAAAGAAGAAGACTAGTGTTTTTATATGAAATAGCCTTACTTACTTAGTCGTTCCCCTTCTACCGTGAGGTGTAGAGGTATATGAAATAGTCACGGAGGTTAAATATACACGCACACATATATATACACATATTTTTTTTAAAAAGAACTGTCATTTGCCTTTTTGCTGGACAGAACTAAATCGATCTCACACTTACCCACACTAAGGCATATTTGAAGGTCTGAGCTATAGATCTGTGGATCACATGGCACTGTATGGAGAAAACAGATACAAATTTTTAACATTCCCAGTACTCACTTTTTTTTTTTTTTTTAAGCAAAGTAACAGTTTAGTATATTGGAAATTTTGTCAGTGTAAAATACAGGTAGGTATTGTTCTTATCACAATACAGCTCTCTCACAGATCAGATCATACACAGTAATAATTAAGAGTAATAGGGGAAAAAAATACTAAAAAAAAATTTTTTTTTTCTCTAACCAGCGGCACTCGAGCTTTCTAGCTATTTTGGCCCAATGACATGTCATTGCGAGGCTGGGGGGGGGGGGGGGGGGGGGGGGGGGGTGGGGGGGGGGGGGGGGGGGGGGGGGGGGGGGGGGGGGGGGGGGGGGGGGGGGGGGGGGGGGGGGGGGGGGGGGGGGGGCGTGTCAGTGGACTTTCCTTCCAACCCGGTCAGGAGCTTCGCTCCTTCCCATCCACACGGGATTTATGTGCAGGAGCCGTTCAGGTTATTCAGTCAAATTTCCGGTCTTAAACATTCCTTCAAACGCTGACGCCCGGGTTTGAACCATGAAAACCTGGTCGCCAGTACAATGCCGTAGCCATTACACCAGCGTGGCTCCCAAATACTACTTAATATTATATGACAAACTGTAATGTGTCAATCAAAAAGCTGCCATACTGTCGGACAGTACTAAAAGTTCAAACTTTCACATCTTTGATGTCATATTATTGGTGGCTCTCATCTTAAAATAAATCTTATTGGTTAATACTGTATTCCACTCTGTTTTTCTTGTTTGTTTTTAAGATATTAATAAATCCACTGCCAGTTTGTTGACCCCCTGCAGCTTCACCACAGCCCCTATAGCCAGTACTTTTCTAAAGTGTAATCTCCAGGGTAAAAGAGGCAGAAGTCGACAACAAAAAACACAGAAAAGATAACTGGAGTAGGGTTACCATATCGTTTAATGCAAAAAGGAGGACGATATTTTTTCGAACATGAATAAGAGGACACTATAATTAAACAGTAGGACATATTTATTTCAGTAAATAAATAACAGTGAAACTTATTTTTTTGAATATCAGACAATACAGTTTATCAAATGACCAGGATTTTTTTTGGGGGATATATTTCTGATGATAAAAATCTTCTTTAACAAAGTTAGATTTCTTTTTAAATACACAATAGAAACACATTGTTACTCTCTGCCTTATGCCCAGTTCTACATAACATTTGGTACAATTACCCCAAGTAAATGTAACACATTCTGTGAGGAAGTTTATACACGTGTTTCAGTCAGATATTTTGAAACTGTTTCTGCCGCCTTATTTAGTGTATTCTGCACCTTAATTAATTTATATGGTAAACCACCAACTTTCAGGTCAAAATAATGAATAATTATTTAAAATATTTAGCCCTAGCTTTGTTTGTACACATCGGTTTTCTTCCAATCTTTCAAAAAGTGTATCAATGGAGTTGTTGAAGTCATATCAATGGGTGCTGGAGCATGCAAATTTGTTGGCAAATTTCTAAATCATGTAAAGCATTTGAAAGACAATCCACTGATTTGAAAGTACTGTGATGTTCAGAGTATGAAAAGCAAAAGGTCTTCTGTACCAGCAACTTTATCCTGTTGTGTATCTGCACACATGACATTCTGTTTCTCAATCTTGCCAACCATGGCAAAACAGAAAAATGTTCTTTTTCAATTCATCTGCACACACTTTAATTTTGGTGCTTAGCGTAGGTTTTTGTAATAAATATATAATGTCATTAATGTTTAATTAATATTTAACTAGATATGAAGATTATTTGGAACTTGTAATAGACAACGAGGTTTTAATCTACTTAACCTAGTAAAACGTCATGCTTAGTAATTTCGAGGCCCAAATTTGGCAATTCTGGTGGGGCCCCCTGGACTTCAGATTAGTTTCTTTGTAACACATTTTATGTCAACATATGGAGAAAGACATAGTTTTATTTTTGAGACAATGTTGTTGCTTGTATTTCTGATTCCTAATTTGAAATAATCTTTGTTCTTTAACATTTTGTTTTAAGCTGGAGGTGAGAATCTGAGTGCAGAGCCCCTGTGAGCACGAGGCCGATGGGTCAAATCAGCCTAAGGCCAGCCATGACCCTGTTATTATTCAAAGTGGGTCTTTTTTTCTAACAGATGACAAGAAACATACAGAGCAATAATTACAAAACCTAAGTTAAAATATGATGATAATCTATATAACTGATCCAACAACATGAAATCTTCCGGGATTATTGATAACTATTTGCCACATTCACCAATGTCTTTCACGTAATTTAGTCTATCACATAAAAGCCGGATTTTTTGCCATTTTAAAAAATCTGGCCGGACGCACAGTTCAGGCATGAAAAGCATGACAAATCTGAATGTCTGGTAAACCTTAAACTGGAGACTGAAATGACAATGATGAGGAAGACATGGACAGAACTTGGCATACGTTTGCTGAAGGCATTTGCTCCTTGGGGATCTAAAAGGTGTTGACTGATTTCTAAAGTGTCCCAAATCAGTCTTGATGGTTACTGACTGCATCAGTCTTGTGATACAACTCCCACCATTCATCACATGGTTCAGCACTCTCCTTGATCAGTTTGCACAAACTATTTCTCATATTATGAGCCTGTGGCTAGTACTGAGTCTTGTGACACCGTTTTTAACACTGGTAAGAGGGGCACTGGCCATAATAACCTTTTTATATAAACTACACCAACATGATCATATTAGTTAAGTTCAAGTCAATATTAGTTCAGTTCAAATCAATATCAATTAGTTTTATGCAATATCAACAAGATCAAGTACAGTATACACAAATGGGAAAGGAATTAAATATGCATTCCTGGACATTATAATTGATAACTGTATGTCTAGCAGAGATGGATGTATGAGAGGATGCATCCGTCGTGTATAAAACCAGCGAGCTACAGGAACAGTTAGCATTAACACTCTTCGACATACACTGAGGGAGACTCAGCACCTATAGGTTTACCGGAGTACAATGATGTCGATTCTGTTCAACAATAACAATAAATAACTACTAAGTACTCATCAATATACTCCTGTGCAGTTCCCGGTGGTCTTTGATGAGACAAAGAAAGAATAGGAATATCGTAAGAGAGTGTACACGAGACTGGCAACCCCATCATGTACAACAAATTGCTAAAGAAATAACCACTGCTAGAGTATGTGAATGCTTGGTACAGAATTCCTATAAAGGGAGTAACTACGGTGGTGGCTCCATGCTCCGTAAGAAACAAAAGGGAAAATGATTATGAATGATGACTCATACAGTCTAACCAGAAACAAATCACTCGCCTCGTGTGGGTATAGAAATTGTTTCAATTATTTATAGCATGCCACTCTGACAATTATTTTGTCTATTCTTCTTACACAAAGTTCATAACATTACAATAATTTGTCTGGTGTATTTAAAAAAAAAACCTGACACCTATGAAAAATCGGGTCATCACCAGCTTAATTACACAAATCAACAGATTTGTCGATTTACACTCTCTCCCCCCAATCTCTTGATGTTATCTTACCACATATAGTGCTGCCTTCCTCATACATGGTTGCCTTCAATTTTTCCTTCCATTATGGTCTTAGCAAGTTTGTCTTTTTATGTGGCCAAAATATTTTAGCTAACTAAGGATTTCCTTCATTAATTCTCTTTTCATTTCTAGCTCTTCTGACCCCTTTGCTTTCCAAGAGATTCACTATATTCGTCTATGTATCACTTATGTACCCCAGATGTAATTCTCTGGCTCTGACCTAGCTGACTGCATGCAGGAGGATCTCAGTATGGACTCGGTGATAGACAGGAGCTCAGAAGTGGCTCTGTGCATAGTTGGAGAGCCCCTTTGGACGGCAAGGAATGCACAGTATGCCGCATCCTTATTTCTTCTAGCTTAGGATCACATGTACCGATCCTTTAAATGCAAGCCAAGCTGGATAAACTGGAGCTCATAACTTCAACTCAGCACATTTTGGAAAGGCAGAAGAGCCTAGACCTGCATTGTAGATAATACCAAGGGTCTTCAACTTGGTATTGGCTGCAAAAGAGCGAGGAAGCTCAGCAGCTCTAGTTAAACAACATATCCACATTTCAAAGACCTCAATTCTTTCCAACTGCTTGTTCCTTATTTATGTTTGTACAGCTTAGAGTATTGAAGAGTATACGTGACTTCTGATGACTCTCAGTTTTAATTTGTGAGTTATTTGTTTGAATGTTATAATGTGTCTTATGCTGTTGAATGTAGCTTTGGCCATTCCTTTTCTCTTCTTGATTTCTGTTTCACATCTGCCATCTTCTGTAATCTATAATGAACTACAAACAGTTTACTAAAAAACTTCACACAATTTTTCTTCTTGTCCCTCTCTCTTTCGTTTCACCTAGTGCCCTAGATTTCTATAGAGTTACGCCAACTAAAATTTGGCCGCCATTTTCGGCTGTACCCGTATTGCAGGAAAATCGACCCAATCGCGAGTTTCAGGACCAATTTGCATTTTCGTTTAGGTTAACTAATAATTTGAAATAAAATTTGATGCAAATACAGTAGCACATATTTGTACTATTCTTTGTACGTCAACTAACAAAACAAAAAGAAGAAAACTAGTTTACTTACCGGTCTGTTGAATAGAATAAGTAGCGTGAATTTTATATTCCGTCAGAATTCCACTATTTGTCAACAAATATTCCGTTAGAATTGCAACACTTAGCAAAACATACTCCCTTCGAATTGAACTATTTACCTAGTTTGAAATGTGGAAACTGGTGAATGACTGTTGTAGACACTGACAGTTTTACTGGATCCAGACGATAACATCAGTTTTTGTTTTCATTAAAAATGCGACAATGTACAGATAGTTTTAACAAAATCTAATTACATATTTCGGACCGGAGATTTTATTATAATTTTATTATATAACTATATTATATAATTTTTTATTATTATATAATTATATAATTTATATTATATAATTTAAAATTATATTATATATATATATATATATATATATATATATATATATATATATATATATATATATATATATAATAAAATATATATATATATATATATATATATATATATAATCTTATAAATATAGAAGAGGTGTTAAGAATAGACAGACCTAGGGAACTGCAAAATATAGTCAAACAATATTTAACACGAACAAATGTTAATATTAGTGGCTGGGAATGTGAAGGTCTGATGCTGTTCTTACAATGCATATGACTTTTAACAGATGAAAGTCAATTAAATATCTGTTAAAGTCAGTTATATAACTGGAAACACCAGGCCTTTACACCCATCCATTTTAATATTATTTTTGTTCAGAGTTTCTTCTTGATTTTTTTTTTTTTTTTTTTTGTTTTGTTTTTTGTTTATTTATTTAACGTATTAGCGTGATTGTCCCTATTTACAATGATTTGACAAATGTGATGCTACTTTCTCATATCGGCAGTTGTTCATATTATTTGGAATTGAAAACAATATATATCCTAATTATAACCCATCAGAGGTTGAACGGGATATTTTTCTTCATTAATTAAAAAAAAAAAAAAATCTTACTCGATGCTTATTCTCGCTACTAACCCTGGTATTGTCCAGCTGAAAATGGTGTCTACGTCATTCAGCCTCGTTTTCGATTCTGACATAGTTGACGTAACTCTCTATAGAAATCTAGGGCACAAGTTTCACCTATCATTTTCCTACTGACCTCCAGGAGCCTTTAGCAGTCATCTGATAAAGTTAATTTCATGTGACCTTTACCTTGCAAGCTTTTGCTGAGCTTGGCTAGACTTACTAGCAAACCAGCTGTTTCTACTTTACCAATTATACAGCTCAACTCTGGTTTACCTGTTATCGACAAGTCCTTCCTAAAACTCAATGACTATGCCAGCCAATCCACATCTTAGGTATTTATCTTTTCAAAGTGATAAACTAAGGAGTGGGGTTTGGACAGTATTCTACTAATGAGTAAGGAGAAAAGGAGTAACTGGAAAAAACTCTAACCATGGACAACAAAAATTAAGCAAAGAAATTTCAATGCATAAAAAAAATATATATTTATATATATATAACTATGAATTTATCTTAGCTGCAGATAATCACTTTTCTGAAGCAAAAGTTATGAAACACCACTCCATCAAATCACATAACTGTGCTGAAGAAAGGCAATACATTTAATTTTCATGTAGTTTTAAATCTTTTTTTCAGCTGTTTTCTTGTGTGTGTGTTTTTTTTTTTTTTTTTTAAGAAGGCTGTTTTGCAGACAAATAAATAGGTAGTTGTTCTATTCTTGCTGTTTGATAAAATTACTTCTTACACTTTAACATAGCATTTTACTGCTGTTACAGAATTTTACTGCAGTCACTCTTCAATCTAACAATATCGCCAATAACAATGTCTCTATGTTAACAATAGTAAAAATAAAGTTGACAACTGCTTATCTTAAATTTAAGTGAGTTTCTTACCACATGCTCCACTGTGGCACCCTGGCGAAGAATCAGTCCACCTTCAAAGTCTGGTCGCTCTGTTAATATCATATGAAACAAGTAAAACTTGTTCACTAACTGTTGGTTTTTTTTTTCTTTCTTTTTTTAAAAATCACAGCTCTAAGATACCCACTATATCATAAAGAAAATGATTAACTGGTGTGTATAAGACTGACTAGATGTTTCAATTCATCTCGCGTTTGTCCAAGAAGGTAAAAAGGTAAAGTTAGTCATCCCATAGCAGATACTGCCACAGGGGTAGTGACGTGTTACAGACTTCACTATTCTAGGTCTCAGCTTAGTGAAGTGAGGGTGGCCAACCAATTCCCTTCCTCGCTGCCTTTGCCTTCCTTAACTCAAAAGAGACATAATCAATGTTACATACAGACATACAACCTATCCTGTCATATTGAAATAAGTCACTGACAATTAGTAAACAAGCAAGAAAATCCCTGGAGGCCACAGAGATGTGGTTTTACAGAAGAATGTTAAAATGCCATGGGCAGCTTAAAAGAGTAATGAGGATTTTCCTGAAAGAGGCCAGTGTGCAAGGGAAGCTTGTATCAGGAGGAAGCAGTCCACTTTCAATGGGCACATTATGAGAAGAGGAAGGCTGGAATGTATTCTGACAAGAGGAAAGATTGATAGACAAAAGGCACAGGGGACCTCAAGATGCAGCAATAGTGAATGCAGTCAGCGACCCATAGCTTGACTGCTTGCATCAGGATCAGCGAACCAGAGCTGGTCAAGACCGTACTCCACCTCCATGTGGTGGTCCTGGAAACAGTCTGCAGCAGTGCAGTCTGGCTGAGCGAGTACGGATCGAAATGGGAAGGCAAACCCGGTCCCTAAAAAATGCCGTGCAGAAGTCGGATGTGTCGACCGAAAGGTGCAGATATCACAGCTTTGGCGCAAACAGACACAATGCAACCACCGTCCTTTTCAGGGCGAACGAGGAAGAAGGAAGAAGAAGAAAAGACACAGGACAACCCTGGGGGGAAGAGAGAGAGGTGAGAAGAGGTGTGTGTGGAAGAAGACATGAAGTTTTGGAAAGAAATTATGTCATTGCCACCCAGCATGGAACCTAATGATGATATGATGTTCAGAATTCTATTTTTACATATTATATTAGAGCTAAAAGTTTAAGCATTTTATTATTTTCTGGGTGTTTTTTTAAAAAGCACATTAGTTTTTAAAATACAAAACATATGATAATTACTACTTTTGGCCAAAGATAAAAAATGTATGAAAACAATAATATTATTAAACCACACAAACAGTGTTTACCTCCTCGTTTTTTTGTGTAGACTCTTAGCAAGGCTAAGTGCTCCCACACCTGATCTAGCAAGTAGTCCAGATTCATCTTCATGTTACAACTAGAGAGATATATATATATACAGGAATGATGATACATTGAGAAATAATGATGTGGAAACATGAGGATACATTAAGAAACTATGAAATACACACGTGATAAACTAAGACATGAGACAAACATGTAACTAGAAATAAGGATATACAGATACCGTAATGAAATGGATGATAAATGGAGGACACAATGAATACACAATACCTCTGCTATTTAATTCCAATGATCTAACAACCAATACAAGATATTTCACTCATCTCATTTCTCTTTCGCTCCTTACAGAGCATGCAGCCACCCTACAACTGGCCCCCTTGTGGGAAACCTGTGGCAAAGTCACGGTGCTATTGTAGAGATGGTATATGTATCATTTTGTTTTACACGATAAGGTTGCCAGCGCCATGCACAACCGCATATCGGTTGCCTCTTATGACATGTTTTAGAGAGCAGTAGGCACGTTCTTTCTTTGCTCTCTCAGAGACCCGGAAACCACATGGGGCCATACGAGATGTTTAACCAACCTAAAAGGCTAAAACTGGATAATCAAGCAGTTCTCACCTCACTACAACTGTATGTGGTTGCCTGGCCAGTCTATCAACTTCTTCAATCGAAATCTGATCAATTTTATTGTACACCTGAAGGGGAGGAAAAAAGTTAAAAAATAGAATGCCCTGCAATCATCTTTCACTCGGTATTTATTTACAATCAAGCTGCCGGCTAAAAAAAAATGATGGGAATAAATTACAGCCCGAAGCATCATATTCATTTGTCAGAACAGGTCAGCACTTTAAAATGCATTACATATACATTTACTGATCATTTTTGACACATGACTCACACCTTTTGAAGGCAAATAAAGGTGAAAATTCATTTAATTTTATTGTACTTTTAAAATCTACATTTTCAATCAAATTAAAGGTTTTACACACTGTTGTCTACAGCATATATTAAGACCAACTACATATTTTATAGCATCAAGTAAGTTTGATCATGTATTCTGACCACCAAACATTGAGAAAACTTGCTAGGTGCATTGCAAAACAGTCCTTGTTCTGCAATCCCCAGTGTAAGAGAGGCAGTGGGAAACAGAATAACACAGAAGAAGAGAACTGGAGGAAGAGAACTGGAGGCAGGAATAAAATGGATGAAAAGGGATGGGGCAGAAGGACCTGACAAAGGTTTGTTGAAGGCCTGTGCTCCTTGACAACATGAAGGGCAATGAATGAAGAATGATTATGACCACCACCTTATGTTGCGATGCTATGCACATTCTACTGTTACATGAAACAACATGAACATTTGATTGCTTACATAAAGGCAAGGCATGTAGACTCTGGTGCCAAGAATGACATCCACAAACTCATCTGTTGTACAGTCCTCTCTAAAGAGCACTTCGGCATTGAATATTTCTGTGTATAAGTTAAGGAATCTTACTTTCATGAGATCTGATGTTTACACTTCTTAGTTTTTGTATACATTACTTGGTATTCTGCTGAATGTCTGTAATAATTTTATTCAATACAAAAATATCTGGAGCAAAATACATTGTCCTAGTGTACTGATTTTTTAATGGTAGTTAATATTATAGTATTTTACAACAATTCCAGTAACAATATAAGCTAACAGTTCATATAACAGTTATAAGTTGACAGCTTGTGAGCTCATGTTAAAGTTCAGGTTAAAAAAATTATATACCGGTACGATAATCATTAACACAGTTGCATACTTATACCAAAGGTAACAGCAAAGATAATACCTATGGAAAATAACTACAAGCTAACCCAAAAAAAAAAAACTGGAGATTTAAAGAGAGAACGTGGAGAAAACAACTTACTAGAATGACTAACATGCCGTAACTGGAAGCTACAGGGAAGGAGAAGAATGGTCAGCCTAGAGAAAACCTGAAGAAGGACAGAAGACAAAGATGCCAAAGCAACCGGAGCTCACAGGCAGAAATGATAATAGCAAAATACAGAAACTGATGATGAGCAACTGTTAGAACATGTCTATGTTTTTTTTCTCTAACCAGCGGCACTCGAGCTTTCCAGCTCTTTTGGCCCAATGACATGTCATTGCGAGGCTGGGGGGGTCAGTGGACTTTCCTTCCAACCCGGTCAGGAGCTTCGCTCCTTCCCATCCACACGGGATTTATGTGCAGGAGCCGTTCAGGTTATTCAGTCAAATTTCCGGTCGTAAACATTCCTTCAAACGCTGACGCCCGGGTTAGAACCATGAAAACCTGGTCGCCAGTACAACGCTGTAGCCATTACACCAGCGCGGCTCCCCATGTCTATGTTTACCGTATATATTATTCATTATGTATGGTGAGAAACATGGACAATAAACAAGCAATTAGAAGAAAGAATTGAGGGCTTTGAAATGTGGATATACAGCAGAATGGGGCATGTCTCATGATGTTTTGAAAATGAAAAAAAAGAGGTCCTAGAAAACCTAGGAATGAAAAGAGAATTAATGAAGAAGATCAACATTAGACACCTAAAATATTTTGGCTATGTAAAAAAGACATAACACTTTACTCAAGGCCATTACTTAAAGAAGAGTTGAAGAAACCATGCAGGAGGAAGACAGTGCTATAAGTGGGAAGATAACATCAAGAGATGGACAGGAAAGAGTCTGTTAAAGTGTACCATCAAGACAAGAGCCAGAAGACGTTGGAGGTCCATTGCAGCCGACCTTCGATGTGGAGATGGCAACTGATGATAGCTAGCAATATCTGCCTGTCAGTTAATATAATAGTACCATCTATAGTAACTGTAATAATATAAATAATCAAAGGATACTGTACTCATGTAAAATCAACTGCACCATTTTTTCACTGGTTTTTGTTAGAGGTAGTGTGGCATTGAAGGAGATGCCACCTCCTTTCTTTTGCTGTTGAAAGAATATAAAAAGTATGAGCTGGTGTCAAAAATTAAATATAATTATGTTAACACATTTCCCTGTTAAGTCAGTGAAGTAGTGGAGCAAGTTAAAATAACCACTAGGCTGCAGCTGATGAAGTGTGGTTCTTCTTCTTTTCCCTTATCTTTTCCTAAGGAGCATTGGGGGGGGGGGGGGGGGGGGGGGGGGGGGGGGGGGGGTGCGGAGGAGGAGCAGCACCAGTGCAGTTGACCTCCAAGCTGGAAGCCTGTGTCAAAGAACTTCTTGCGCTACTGCAGCGGTGGTTTCTTATTTGTTTACATGATGAGGCTGCTAGCCTGGTCACAATCCATCTTAGTCACCTTTTACAACATGATTAATAGATGAGAGTGGTCTTATTCTTTGCTCCCTAATGCTAGGGCCACACATGGGTGGAAACATGACAGATATAAATTAATAACAGTTAGCTAACATTTCTGTCTCCTACTGCCAGATCCTAGAGCTAATTCCCGACATACCAGCCTCTTTAAACCATCATAACCGTATGCCCGATGTCATTAACCCAGGAGCTTTCAGGATCTACTTCAGTAATTCCGAGCCCTGTAAAGATCTACCACATGTGTGTAATTGTTGGGGGGGAGGAGACAGAGAACCTGCGGGATGATGAACCTTACAATGAAATGATCAAGTTCCTATCTTTTGTAGTTCACGAATATATTTTAGTAGCCAGCTCGAGTTTTCATTGGGAATGCGGAAAATGTTCCTTTGATACTGGGGACACCATGATTTTAAATGCAGACAAGAGAGATCTAGCCCAAAATTTCCCGAGTCTTCCAATTGTCAGAAATTTCCCTAGTTTAAAAAATCTTTCAATTTTTCGCAGTTGCCTAAAGCTCTACCAAATGATCCACTGGGATCTACCCGCAGATCTGGATCGACTGGTTGCCGGTGCTGTCGTAAGCCTATTTAGTGCACAGCTGTGCAAACCCACATCTTAGAAGTATAACTCTATATCAAACATTATACAGCCCCCGTGTACTTCCCAGAGATCTCTGAAGAGATAGAGAAAGAACAGGACTACTGCACTCTCAAGCATGTCCTACAAGGCAACTAATATGAGGTGAGCATGCGGCTAGCATGCCTCAGCATGTAAAACAGATTGCCACAGAAACTACTTCTGCTTGTTTGCAGCTTCCATGGTCCATAAGGAATGCAAAGGCAAATGATGATGATACATTATACAGAAAACAGTTTACACAAACAATAGATTCATCAAACATAAAATAAACAATAAGTATTATAAAAATAAAATCACAAGGATTTCCAACTTCAAAAATACCAAACACACCACAAGTCATTTCCTTGCAACTGTCTCTCAAAATGGCAGGAGAAATAACCACCATATGTATTTTCCAGAATGTTTATCTTAGACGTACCTTAAAATATATGTTTGGTTTCCTTGTGTTCAGTCTTATTCCAACCTCCTCCAACTCCTTTTCTAACAGCTCCCTGTGATAAAAATAACCACAAGTGATAGGATGAGCTTTAGAAGGTAGATTTAAATGAATATTAAACTCATAAAAATATGGAGATATCTTATGTTAAATTTAATAACATCAACACCACAGTCAAACTGAAAGCTACATGTAACTGTCTTTTTCTCTTGTTGAGGTGATCACTGGCCCAAGACAGTATACATGTTGTTAGGTGTGTAGTGCGAGCGTATGATGAACTGAGTGTGGGTGCGAATGAAGGCGCGAATGTGTTTAGGCTCGTATATATGTAGACACAGCATCAAAGGCACGTTTCAAAACATTTATTGACGATAACACACATAGTAGCATCAACAGGAACAGTCATTGTAAACAAGGTCATGCTGACCGGAAAT
This sequence comes from Oreohelix idahoensis, assembly GCA_024509875.1. Classification (NCBI taxonomy): domain Eukaryota; kingdom Metazoa; phylum Mollusca; class Gastropoda; order Stylommatophora; family Oreohelicidae; genus Oreohelix; species Oreohelix idahoensis. The sequence continues at coordinate 377,062 of JAMPIV010001777.1, read as the reverse complement.
CGATAATAATACATCAGGCGTTCAAAAGGGCTGGTAAACATTCCAATATTCGTGCATGGTCAATAATAATGTTATTCAATGACAGTTCAAAATGCCGCCTGATCTCTCTGACTAAACGCGTCAGATACCTTAATCACCTTGACACATAGGTACAACTTGGCATTCCCCGCCAATTGCACATTATCAGGCTGTAGTATAATAGCCGAAAAAACAGGCCTCGTTCTGACGTCGGCCGTGTACTGCTGATAAGCAGGTTACCATCAACCCTGCAGTAATGCGTATGTGGACATAAATATGTCGCCAATCTGCGGCTCCCACAATATATCTTCGTCACTGGATTTCTGGATGGTAAGAAGACTAATAGTCTTGGATGGCTACCTTGAGCACAACATACATGTTCTGTAATGGAGGACCGGTGAGTTGCAGTTCACAGACTAGGTAATCTTCTAACATGTTCTGCCACCGAAAGCGTAATAATGGAAAAAGTCGGTATTACCTGTAACCGAGTCCACAGAACCTAACAAGGAACTCTGCTGTCATTCCAATGCACAGAGATTCACTGGGGAAAACTGCCATCGCAGTCACTTCGAAGATTCTCCCCGAAAAACACAATGGACTCTTGTCCCTTCAGAAACCAGGACACTTCACGGCTTGCCGGAAGTCTAACTCCACTCCCGCTTAAAAAACCCTGCCTATGGGCATACGCCAGAACTATCTACCTTTGACCCTAAAGGTCAAACACAATGAATGAATAAACAAGGGAAGACAACCCCTAATCAACCTGACATCGCAGGTAAAGACACAATTATTCTTATGATAAAACATAAGCAAATAACTTGACAAATGACTCAGTCAAAAATGACAGCAACATATTACTACAACCCCCCTGTAAAAAAAAAATGAAATTTTTTTTTTAATATGTCCATGAGCAAGATTGCACAAGTATCACTTATGTGCTCATGAAAAAAATGAACCTAATATCAGGTACAATAGACGCATAAACAAAGCGTCTGAAGAGGATACAAATCATCTCCCAACATAGGAGAAAATATCTCCTTTAAGCCAAACAAACTAAGGGGGTACCATTAAAGAAACCTAAGTTGCTGGCAATACCAATCATATATCAAACATTACTAAATACTATAATTATAGCAATATACAAATGTCATGAATTACAATGCTATATTAGCAACATATCACTGATGGATGGACAAAATGAAATTTGTTAAATTATCTAAACATCATCCAAATACATTTGTATTACAACATATTAGGATATTAAGGACAGACCTAAGTCTGAAAGTGTATCAGGAAAAACTAGGACACAAGATTTAACTGGAATCATGTGGGCATCTGGACAATATGTCCGCCATCACATTATCCGAACCACGGATAGCTCGCACCGTGAAATGGAAAGGCTGAAGAGCAATAGCATAACGAGTAGATCTCGAGCTCTTCAAATCCTTACTTTGCATAGCCGTAAGAGCTTTTTGGTCGGTTTCCATAAAGAAATGCGCGCCCAGAAGGAACCTTTGTAGCTTAAGAATGTGTGGCCGGGGGAGTGGACGGGAACGGCACCGAATCAAGTTAGATGTGACCGGGCTTGGTCACGGTGACAAATCAAGTCTAGTGCGACAGGGTGAGAATGGGGTGGAATCTTTTATCAATGTTCATCTGTTGTTTTACTGGCGACTGCCAGAGATGGTGATTACAGAATAGGAACATAACCCAGGTGGTTCTTTTGGAGACTCGTAACTGTGTTTATGTTTTAGGCTGCATGATCGTCGAAAATATGGTAACATTCTTTTCTCTATTACCTGATGTAAACAAACGACACTTCCTACTGACGTTCAGGAAATAAGTTCAAGCTGGACTAAATATGAATGAACACCTTTATTAAGTGTCTGCACACTCTGACAACTTCATAATAGTTCATAAATACATGTGCTTCTGCGTATACAAACCAGTCATCTCATGAAATAACACACAGCCATCGAACTTACAAGATGGTCCAAACCCCAAAATCACTGCCTCGCACGTCTCGTGCCTAAAACCAACTCACTTAACCCCCTTCTCTCAAACCATCACTTCCGTCCTAGCTCTAAGCAATTCTACCCCAAGTTCGATGACGTCATTCCTGAACACTTTAATTAAATCACTCATAGGATTTGTGACTAGTGTTATTACACTAACTAGACACGCTCAAATACTTAGTGTTTAATCTTGCTAAGTATTCTTACCCTAACTATAATTAAGTGGCAGCACCTTAGTGTTAATCCGACGTAACAGTCCGTACTGTCACAAATGGACCAAACCATAGCCAACAATTCACGGTCTAAAACCGAGTAATTCCTTTCTGCCGCATTTAGCTTCCTAGAAATATACATTACAGGATGCAGAGTTCCTGAATATTCCTGCATTAGTGCCGCTCCAATCCCAGTGGAAGAGGCATCACTACGAAGAACAAAAGTCTTATCAATCGTTGGTAGTCTTAAGATAGGATGAGATGAGAACAAATTCTTAACCTGATCCAATGAAGATTGGCATCCCTGGGACCAACGCACCATATTAGGAGAACCTTTTTTCAATAACGATGAAAGTGGTGCCATAATGGAGGACAGATTCTCAATGAATCTTCCATAGAATTGTATCAATCCCAAGAGACTACGCACTTGCTTTTTTGTCTTCGGAACCGAGATATTTAATATCTTCGAAATGTTTTGGTCCTCTGTCTTCAACAGGCCATGACCAACTCGATGACCTAGGAAGGAAATTTCACTAAACCCAACAAAAGCTTTAGAGGGTTTTGCAGTCAAACTATGCTCACGTAGAGTAGATAGCAATTCCTTTAGACCCAAATAGTGTTCTTCCCAAGTATCGCTGAAAAGACAGATGTCGTCTAAATATGCGATGACATCTGCACGATCTGATAGAATTCGTCGCATCATGCGCACGAAAGTTGCTGGGGCGTTCATAAGCCCGAAAGGCATAAAATTCCATTGAAACAGACCCCTAGGTGTCGAAAAAGCAGTGAGAGGTTTGGCGTGTTCCGTCAGTGGGACTTGCCAATAACCTTTCGACAAGTCTAGTTTAGTAAAGAATTTAGCTTTAGAAAGTCTAATAAGTAGATCATCTAATAATGGCATAGGTTCAGCATCGAACTTCGTAACTTGATTTAATTTGCGATAGTCAACGCAAAGACGTATGTTATTGTCTTTCTTTCGAACAATAACTATCGACGAAGAATAAGCTGAAGTGGATGGTTCAATTATTTGCAGTTGAATCATTTCATCCAATTCTTTCTCGACTTGTGCTTGAAAATGAATAGGTATTGGGTATGGTCTTACTCTGATCGGATTACGATCAGTAAGTATGATGTCATGTTCTATGACATCTGTGTGTCCAGGAATGTCGGTAAGGACATCCTGATATGATTGTAGCGTAGAGGATACTTGACGTTGCTCCTCAAAAGACAAGTTCGAAGAGATTGTAACGTCCCTCCACGATTCCGTTGAATTCAGTGGAATCGCAGGAAGAGGTAAGTTAACGTCAGAAAAAATAGTTTCCTCATCCTGTATAACGGACAGGGATGAGATGTGACCATGTTGGACTGGAGAGTCGTCCATCGCCTGGAAAATAGGCTGCAAATAGTCTGGACGTTCAATAAACTCTGTTAGCATATTTATATGGAAGGTTTTATGCCTTCCATCCACATCGACAATATAGTCGACATCGGAAATTTTGGTTAGTGTCCTGTTAAGACGTTCTACCAATCCATTGGACATTGGATGATAAATACTACTGAGAGACCTTTTAATGTCTAGCGTAGCCATTACCTGAGACATAACGTCCGAAATTAACTGAGTGCCGTGGTCCGACAGTATTTCTCCGGGGAATCCCAGACGAGAAAATATGAGCCAAAGAGCATCAGCGATATCGACAGTTGATATGCTCTTCAGAGGAATAGCCTCTGGCCAACGCGTGCACATGTCCACGCAAGTGAGGATAAATTGGTGTCCTCTGGCTGACTTAATCTTGAACGGACCAATGATGTCTATAGCCATTTTCTGAAACGGCCGAATCGGAATATCTGCAGCCTGAATAGGAGCAGCATGTCTTGGACCTCTAGACTTGACCTCTTGACAAATTTTGCAAGATCGGCAATAAATTCGGATGTCTTTATTCACGAATGGCCAAAAGAAGGACGCAAGGACTCTAGTTTTAGTTCTGGAAAACCCCATGTGTCCAGCACACTGAGAATCGTGTGCATGCTGAAGAATTAAGGCTCTCATACACTTAGGCACAAGAATTTGCGAGTGCATAGACTTGTCCGAGTGTTGTACCATCCGTACCAATATACCATTCTTCATAGTAATATACGATTTGTGATTAGTATTTTGATTGGGATCCCCTTTCTTTGCAAGAAGGAAGAATTTCTTCAAAGAAGGATCCTCTTCTTGACGTTTAACAAACGAGTCATGGGAAATCACCAAGTGCTCGTCTTGGCTATCAACTTCATTACTATTATCCGATGAAGTTGGGGGATTAAGAGCTTGAGCTCTTGTCACCACTGCATTGACCGTTTGAATGTTTTTTTCCTCCCAACTAGAAATTTGTTGCGGGGTGCATTCCTTAACCCCATGAATACGACCGATTATAAGATCCGCAATAGGATTAGGAAGAAGACATGCATGGACATCTCCTGTGAAGAAGGGAGTGTCAATCCTAATAATAGCAGTAGGATAACTTTCCATAGTACCACCAAATGTAACACATTTGATTGTTTTTCCAGTGGCACAGCAAGGATCTATCAGAGACTCCCTAACCCCGACGGTAGTACATCCCGAATCGAAAAGTACTGAGACTAGCCTATCATTTATTAGACCTTTATGTAAGATGAGAGATCCTCTCCCATCATGCGCAACTGTAGCAGGTAGAGCAGGAAGAGGGTGACCACAACTTAGAGTAGATACAGTCGATGAGTCGAACAATGTTAAGCATTGGGGGCATTCAGTTGCTCTCCCAAAATCGAAAGCACAACCAGTGATAGCCCTAGAGTTACCACTATCATTTACTGTATTACAGGATCCATCAAACTCTTGTTGTGCAGAGTTTGCCTGTTGGAAAGGTCTTTTTTTGTTAAATCTAGGTCTGCCTCGATTATCATTTCCCCTGTAATTATTTCGACTATCATTTCCCCTGTAATTGTTATCATATTGCCTATTGTAATCATCATTCCGGTTTGAATCCCGGTTTCTAAATTCACCATCGTCATAATCTTGACGTCGAGAATGATTACCTCGAAAGTTCGAATAGTTATTATTTGGATAGCCTTTGCGAAAGTGTCTCAAATTATTACCACTAAAATTACGAGAACTACCATCTTGTCTCCAATTCATAGACGAAGAACCATCATGTGTTGGATTACTCCGCTTCTGAGTGTAATTCTGATTACTTCCCCTATTCCAGTTTTGTTGAGCACCCTGAAATTTTTTTTTGAAATTAGGGCCATATGGTGTTGCCGAAGCAGCTGGCAACCCTTCTTTCACTTTAGAATTGCTAACTGTAGCATGGGGATGCGCGGTGGCATACTGACAACAGTATTCCTCCATATCTTTTAAGTTTTTAGGCTTACGCTCAAGAAGGAATGCAAGAAAAGAATCATTAACAGATGACAAAACCTTATCTCGCAATAATAAGTCCATTAGACCTTCATATGTTTTCTCAGTCTGAGACAACTCAACCCATCGTGTAAATGTACGACGTATTTTTGTAACAAAATCAGAGAAATCTACTCCATTTTCTGGCAACATTGTCCTAAAACGAAGATGATAGTCTTCTTCTTTTAGTTGGTATTTTTTTAGCAATGCTGCTCTGACAACATCATAATTAGTCCTGTCATGTTTGTCTATTGTCATAAGAGTAGTCACTGTGTCACCTGTAAAAAATTCCATCAGTTGTTCAACATATTTTTCCTTTTTTATGTTATGCGTATCGCATAAAAATTGGAATCTATCTAGATAATCTGCTACGTCATCCTTTAAAGGATTGAAATGAGGCAATTTAATCCTATTAACAAACTCCTTTGTCGTACTCGAAGTTGTTTGCTGAGCACCCGTACTCGCCAATTTCAGTTTCTCTAACTCCAAAGTTGCGAGTCTTTCATCAAGTTCCATCTTCTGTTTTCTTTCCTCATGTTCCATTTTCCTAATTTCAGCCTCAGCAGCAGCTTGAAGTTTTCTCTCCTCTGCAGCAGCTTGAGCTTGAATTTTTTTCTCCTCTGCAGCAGCTTGAGCTTGAATTTTTTTCTCCTCTGCAGCAGCTTGAAGTTTTTTGTCTTCCATTTCCATCTGGAATTTTCTTTCATCAGCAGCAGCTTTTCTCTCCTCAGCAGCAGCTTGAGCTTTTCTCTCCTCAGCAGCAGCTTGAGCTTTTCTCTCCTCAGCAGCAGCTTCTCTTTAATACCTTTTCTCTTCAAGTTCTAATCTTCTATTCTCAGCATCTAGCTTCTTTAGTTCAGCTTCTGCTCTCCTTTGTTCAGCTTCTGCTTTCAATTTAATTTCCTCTTTTTGTTTCTTTTCTTCTGACTTTAATGCAATGGCGAATAGAGCAGATGAATATTCTTCCAATTCTTTACCAGACTTACCAAGGGTTAACCCTTGCTGGATGAAGAAATCCAATGTAGACATTCTGTCTAATGAGATCAGTAACCTGAAAAATTCAACAATTACCTTATCCCACTTCAATGGGAGACAAGTCTGAAATGCTAGACTTGTATACTCACTTCACTTTATTTCACTCTCTTAGTCTTAGACAAAGACCTTGTATGGTCCTCTTGTTTATAATGTAACAAAAAATCACTTGAGTACCTGTGGAAAATAATTCCTTTATATCCCACTCACTATGGGCACAAGTCTTTTTTATAAAGAACTTGAATATGTATTTCACCTTGTCTCAATCTTTGTGGATAACAAGTCTTTTATCAAAGAACTTGTATAAATATTTTATATAATAATATTTTATTAACAATCTCTATATGAAGAGTGTACCTTATCAATAATAATAATACATGACCAAGTGTATGTATGTAGACTGTGTATGACAATAATGTAGAACAATCATAAATACAAAGACAAAAATACAGAACAATGACCGAAAACGTTCGCGGAAGTCAAATAAACAATACAGCAAAAAGTAAAGAAAATGTTACACAAATGTGTAATGATGACCGCGAAAAATAAACAAGACAAATGGCAACACTGTTATAAACGAAAAGGTGTAAAGAAATAAACAAAAGAAAGGAAAGACCTACAGATACAAACAAATGAAATCAAAACTGAAAAACAGAAAAAATATTACAAAAACAACGATAAGTACAGTTTCAGCACAGCTAAACGTAAATAGCAACGATTGTCGCTAGCAAATTCCAATTAAGGAAATTTGCAGTCCCTAACGACACGCTCTCAATAGATAACCTCTATTACGTGGCATTTATCTAAAGGAGTCACCTTTACCCAACCAGCCCGCAAAAGAACACAAGAAAAATACACAACAATAGTACAATTAACATAAATAGCAATCAATTCAATGTGTTGCAAAATAAAGCTTAGTCACACATGATATTACAGTAACTAACTTGCTCCTTGCGAACACAGAAACAAAATGTCAAGCGCGCACTGAATGTCAAATCCACTGTAGCATAAAGTGGTATTCACGAACATAAAGTTACTATGACCTTCTCGTATCTTGAGTCTTGCACCTCGAATGTTTACCATTTCATGTACTGTTTACAAACAGGAACTTGACCTCGAACAATGTAGCTTGAATGCTCGGGCGTAGAAAAGTCTGTTGTTGACTGAAACGTGTAAACGACCAGCGGTACCGTTTACAAAAAGGGACTCGACTTGCAGTTGTGGTCCACGTAGCAAATGCCTAGATGTTAACTTCAGTACTTGTCCTGTTGTGGTTTATGTAGCATTATAACATAAATGCTCGCACTGTTTATCTGGGTCAACACTTGATGACCTATTTCTGTCCTGTGTAGACAAAACTTTTTACCAACGGGCTGATCACCCGTTTGCCAGTCACTTCGATTACGGAAACAACAGCAAATGGATTGATTTGCCATTGCCCTAAAGACGCCAATAGGCGTGATGGGAAACAATGGCAAAGAAAACCTATCTGCTGTTGCCCTAAGACGCCACTAGGCGTAATGGCCACTGACTGCTTTGACGGTCGGTGGCTAAGGACGGAAGAAGAAGAAGAAGAAGAAGTAGACAAAACTTGAAAGCATAGAGTATGTGTGTTATTCTCAGTTGTCCACTTTGTTCCTCATGACATGTAGCACATGTAGAAATGTAAATTTCTGGACAACACTGGAGGCATAATAAATGTAGCATAAGTCCACGGAAATGTTAATTTCTCGCTCTGTCCAGCTTAAACCCACAAATGTAAGGTGTACTTGTCCTTCTCACGAAAATAGCCCCATCATCCAGAAGTGTAAGTAGCCTGGTGGGGTGTCTGTTTAAGGCTGGCGTACCAGAAATGTATCAGAAGAGCCCACGTAACTGGCCCACCAGAAATGTAACTGTCTTTTTCTCTTGTTGAGGTGATCACTGGCCCAAGACAGTATACATGTTGTTAGGTGTGTAGTGCGAGCGTATGATGAACTGAGTGTGGGTGCGAATGAAGGCGCGAATGTGTTTAGGCTCGTATATATGTAAACACTGCAACCCCTACACTCACATGCAGTAGTCAAGGATGCTTGAACACTGCAGGCACGTTTCAAAACATTTATTGACGATAACACACATAGTAGCATCAACAGGAACAGTCATTGTAAACAAGGTCATGCTGACCGGAAATCGATAATAATACATCAGGCGTTCAAAAGGGCTGGTAAACATTCCAATATTCGTGCATGGTCAATAATAATGTTATTCAATGACAGTTCAAAATGCCGCCTGATCTCTCTGACTAAACGCGTCAGATACCTTAATCACCTTGACACATAGGTACAACTTGGCATTCCCCGCCAATTGCACATTATCAGGCTGTAGTATAATAGCCGAAAAAACAGGCCTCGTTCTGACGTCGGCCGTGTACTGCTGATAAGCAGGTTACCATCAACCCTGCAGTAATGCGTATGTGGACATAAATATGCCGCCAATCTGCGGCTCCCACAATATATCTTCGTCACTGGATTTCTGGATGGTAAGAAGACTAATAGTCTTGGATGGCTACCTTGAGCACAACATACATGTTCTGTAATGGAGGACCGGTGAGTTGCAGTTCACAGACTAGGTAATCTTCTAACATGTTCTGCCACCGAAAGCGTAATAATGGAAAAAGTCGGTACTACCTGTAACCGAGTCCACAGAACCTAACAAGGAACTCTGCTGTCATTCCAATGCACAGAGATTCACTGGGGAAAACTGCCATCGCAGTCACTTCGAAGATTCTCCCCGAAAAACACAATGGACTCTCGTCCCTTCAGAAACCAGGACACTTCACGGCTTGCCGGAAGTCTAACTCCACTCCCGCTTAAAAAACCCTGCCTATGGGCATACGCCAGAACTGTCTACCTTTGACCCTAAAGGTCAAACACAATGAATGAATAAACAAGGGAAGACAACCCCTAATCAACCTGACATCGCAGGTAAAGACACAATTATTCTTATGATAAAACATAAGCAAATAACTTGACAGATGACTCAGTCAAAAATGACAGCAACACTACATTAAAAATTTAAATGAGAACTATTCTGAAACCTGAAATGCGATCACAGAAAACAAATACAGTGACAAACATTTGCCGAGACAGGCAATGATTGGAAGAAATTTTGCCAATAAGAGAAACACAAATAAACATTTTGCATTTTTGTTCCTAGTCACATGTTGAGTGCTTAGAATCTACTTGTCTTAGCTACAACCTGTACTTATTTTTGTTCTCTTTAGTTATAACTATTGTATTAATAATTTACAATTGGGCAGGAAGGGACAGTCAAGAACAAGGGCACTTTAAAAAAACTTGGCGAAAAAAGCCTAAATGGCATTGTGATAGGTACGGAACAAAAAGGAACAAGCTATGGAATTCAGGACAGTGATTTATTTATTTGCAACAAAACTGTTAATTTCAAAACTGCCTCAGGTTGGCAGAATGGATAAAACCAGAATTGAATTTGAAAGTTGCAACCAAGATGGAGTGGGTTCAATTCCCAGTGCAGGTGGAAAAGACAAGAGAACACCTATTAGAGTATAAAAGTACAGAAGATAAAAGTGCAGAAATACTTGTATGAAGAGGGGGACGCCTATCATTCATTAATCTAACACAAGTGGTAATCTTAACTACATGAGATTGTCTATCATTTACTAATTTAACATCTCATCTCATCTCATAATCAGAACCTCTTCTACCCCATAAAACGAAGTGTAGAGGTATTACTAATTTAACACAAGTGGTAAACCTGACTGCTAACTTACCTTTGTATTTCTCCTTTCATTGCATCAAGCATAATAATAATCAAGTCAGCAGTTCTAGCAACGGCAATCACTTGACGACCTCGACCTTTACCTAGAAACGGGTTTTAATACAAAATTAAAAGTACCAGATATATGATTATTACACCTGTCATATAAAAAAGTGCTGGATAAAACATCCATTGCAATTTGCTCGATCTTGAAGGGGTTGGAATTGCCTTCAGGCCCTGTGGACAACATGAGCTTAGCTGTCTAGAGTATGAATGTGGTATTATTGTGGGCATGTTTCTGAGCCATAAAGCAGGATAGATTTTACACCTGTGTTGAACAACCTAACTGTGTTTTACTGGGCAAGAGCTGCAGAGTTCCTTACTAGCTTGAGGAAAATCTGGCTCTCTTTATACTGACATTGGCATCTTTGTGGTTCTTTCACCTTTATCGATGTTATTTCCCAAGCAGGTATTGCTACGCACTTCTTCAGCTGCCTGATCATTGATCATTAACGGATCTGTTCATCTATTATTTAATATTTACACTGTTGTTAGAAAATCTTGAATTTTGCAGACGATCTATATCTTCTACCACATAAAAAACAAGGCATGCAAGTAAAGACAAACAGATTAACTGTAGAAGTAGCAAAAACTGGTCTACATATTGGTGTAAATAAAACACAAAAGGTCATGAGAACAAATAAATAAAACAAATGAAATGAGAAAAATAAATAAAACAAAGGAAATGAAAACAAATGAATACAAATAAGGAAATGAGAAAAAATATAACTGACAAACTAATCCAATAAAGATTAGTTATCTGGAGACTGAAGAAGTGGCGAGCTTTAGCTACCAGGCAAGCACCAATGATAAAGGAGCAAACCAGGATACCAATGTGAGGATAAATAAAGCCAGATTTGCCATCAACTTCTTCAAACCAGACTAGAACTTTCTATGGGAAGACAAATGGAGAAGCTGGAACAGAATGTGGAAGAGGAAGACAAGGTAGCAGGGATCGCATGGGCAGAGATAACAAAATAATAGACCACCAAAAACAGATATTTGTGATAAGCAACGGCTGTAGCCCCATGGTCCCTATGGAACAAAACAGGAACAATGATGATGATGGTGACAGGTAAAACATAATCATATCAAATTATGAACCAGTTGGAAAGACGCAACAAAAGTGAGGATGCAGTAAGCGACCCATAGCTTCACTGCCTGCATCAGGGTCAGCAAACCTGAGCTGATAGCTGATCAAGACCCTACTCCACCTCCAAGTGGTGGTCCTGGAAACAGGCTGCATCACTGCAGTCTGGCTGACGAAGTAGGGATTGAAGAGGGAAGGCAAGCCCGGTCCCAAAAAATGCAGCGCTGAAGTTGGATGTGTCGGCCGAAAGGCGCAAATATCGCAGTTTCGATGTACACGGACACAACGCAACCAACGTCCTTTTCAGGGCGAACGAGGAAGGAGAAGAAGAACCAGTTGTGGTCATAAATGTACACTCAAAATAAAATGGAAGAAAGTCAAAAGTGGATAACATTTTAAAATAATATATTATCTGCTGACTGATGAGTTTGTTCACACTATAAAATATAGTTTGTCCAGCAAAAGAATGCTGACAGTGATGCCCACAGATGACATTATAGGCGAGGCATTTCAAATGTCCACCCTTGTATTAATAGAGTCTAAACGGGGAGCAGAGAATAATAATGCTGCAACCTACCACGCTTGTTGTAAGAGACGCCTAAGAAGGACTCGGCATGGAGCTGGCTATCCCATCCTGTACAAATTTTTAGCCACAAAATACCTCAGCAAAAACATATGGACAAGTCAACTAATGAAATTAATTCAATTCAACAATCCAAGATAGAAGAAAGTCCTCTGGTAAGGAGGTTCATGATGCGTTCCAGACAAAGCTGAAAGGAATCTGGGTTCCCGACTCGTCATCTAGGAAAATCTCCAGAATTGGCACCATGGAGAAGAGAACTGAAGACAGGCATGGAAGGGATGAAGAAGACATGGAAAGTATTAAAGATTAAATTTTTTTTTTCAGTTCAATGGAAGGCCTATGCTTCTTGGGGAGATGAAGGGTGATGATGATTTCATCTGTCATGTTACATATACTTATTTCATCTGTCATGTTACATATACTTATTTCATCTGTCATGTTACATATACTTATTTCATCTGTCATGTTACATATACTTATTTCATCTGTCATGTTACATATACTTATTTCATCTGTCATGTTACATATACTCAACAACTTTATGCTCAGCCTCTTTCGAATGACACAAAACGAAAAAGCTTATTAAAGAATAGAGGGACAGATTGACGTGACTTATAACAGTAAAATCTCCAAGTAAAACAAGTTAAAACGTCTTACCCTGGGCTGCGCCTTCTATAATCCCTGGCAAGTCAAGTAATTGAATATTTGCTCCATTGTACTGAAAAAAGAAAATGTAATCAAAATAAAGCGAGTATCACTGGAAGTAAAATCCCGAACGTCACCTCACACTGCTCTTTTTTTAACTTTCTTTACAGCAGGAAATTGTTGGCTAAAAGCTTTGTGACACGTAACATTGGCATTTAAGATTACTGATCTTGAACTATGACAATGCTGACACACTTGCTAACCACTTCTCTCGACAAAAACAAACATGTCTTCCTGCTGTCTTTAAACCTCTGCTCTCACCTTCATATTTCACCTAGAAACATGGTACTATTTAAGGAATAATGTTCACATATGTCAACTCACACACCATATCAGACTTAAAAGCCGCACGTGGGCATGGCTTACGAAGGAAACTTCGGTCACCATTGCCAACTTGCACAAAAAATATGAAATTTGAATGTTATACTGTTGTCCAATTGTGCCCCTCACACCCATCTGCTGTTTGCAAAACTCTATGGATGGATGTCTCTTTCCAATACTGCCTCCACTATCATGGCTCCAAAAGGGTGTTCAGTTCCCCATCCCTGCTACAGTTCATAAAGAGACAGATTTCAAAGCAAATAATTAAAATACCAAGGAACTCCTCCTCAGAACTCAGCAGTAGTTACCTCTATGACCCCTGGTATGCAAGTCAAGGTTGTGAATTCATAGGAAGCAGATTCACTGTGTGTTGATGTCAGTGTGTTCAATAGTGTGGACTGTAGAAGACAGTTAAATTCATTTATTACATGGCAACAGATGTCATTATGTTTAAGGATGTAAGAGAAGACTATCAGCTATAAAACTCTTATGAAGCAGAAAACAAAAAGCCCTAGAATTTCAGAGCTGCACTGTCAGTGACAAAACCGTATTATAAAAATGACACATATGTATTGAAAGTTCTGCCATAGTGATATAAATCTGCTGAAGTAAAAAAAAATATATATATACTTACAGACATGACAAAGATAGTGACAAAAAAACTGCTTGGAAAATAATGACAATTACAGGTTTAATTTTTGAAAGTGATTTAAAAATAATTTCACATATACTGGCAATTACAGAAATAATAAATAAAGTGAAAAAATACTCCAAGAAAGGTATATTGTCAGTACTTGGCACAGTAAGAAAGACAGAAAACAGCAAGAAATTGTAACAATGCTCTACGGAAAGGAACAATCAAGAACATCAACTGCTCCACCATAGAAGGGAAAATGCACTAAATCAATTGACTAACTACGACAATCCTTTGTTTTCACTAATACATTTTTTTTTAAAAAGAAAGAAAAATAGGACTTCCATATAAATAAGAAAATTAAGTATAAATTAAGTATCAGCAAAAAGTTATGAAACATTTAATTTTCACAGAATCATCTGCTTATTTCTTCATGTACTATGCCAGCTGGCATAAGCGATGATGTATCTCCACAACTTCCAGTTACTTATTTACTTAGTCGTTCCTCTTCTACCTTGAGGTGTAGAAATTTTTCAGAGAAAGTGCCATACTATTCTATCAGCTGTCTCCCTTTTGGCTTGGTTCCAGTCTAGTGTTCAGTCCTTCCACAACTTCGTGTTACCAGTACTATTTATCAACTCTGTTGTAGCCTTTTTTGTCCATGCCATAATGTCAAACTGTTCAGCATTTTCTTTCACTGTCTTCCTCTGTCTCCTTTTTCCTTCAATTTTTCATGTTCTCACAGGATTTCCAGCTTTCCTCATCTCATAACACAACCAAAGAAAGTGGATTGCTTCCTTCTAATATAAGTTATACTTTTAACTCCTTTTAAGGTATCATTCATCTCCTGTAACTCTTTTTCACTTTTTTGCTACGTGTGACTGTAGTATCATGGTTATCAGATTGTTTACATAATGTCCCCTAACTGAAATTCTTGACATAACCTTCACAGATCTCATTATATTTTCACTGTACAGTGAGAATAGATCAGGTGATAGCTCACATCCATACTGAATACTATGTCTTATCAATCAAAACTCTCCTATTTGGTCGCCAGTTCTAATAGCTGCTGTTTGTTGCCAACACATTTTCTTTATTATTCTCAAGGTCTTTGTCACAGATGTTTATACTTCCTAACATTGTGATAATATCCTCATTATTTGCCTTGTCAAAAGCCTTACTGTAGTCTATGAAGCACAAGTATAGACTTTTTCTTCAACAGCTCTTTCTGTCCATGTTCATACGTATGGCGCTGCTAGTGGTATTACCTTCTACAATATCCTCATTGTCCATCACAAATTTCTGATTACATCTGACTTCTCACTTTCCTCATGATAATTCATAATATGATTCGTAACTGGTTATATGAACGTAACTGGGCGGTAATATTTTAGTAAATCATTAGGTATAAAAGGAGGGTAAAGGATCCCGTTACATTCCCATTGAGGCATATTGGGAAAATGGTGTTAGGCCCATATTTTCTTGATCATCGGCACACTAGGGGTGATGTTGTCTCATGCTGGCCGCCTTAACCTTCCCAGAGTTGTTCTGGTACCCAATTCATGAGGCTGGGTCGACCCCGGAGCCATTTGCGGTCTAAAAAAATCCCACCTCAACTGGGGATCAAACCATGGACCACTGAGCTAGGAAGCCAGTGCACTAACCACTACGCTACCGCGACTCCATTAGGTATAATGTAAAACAAATTGATACAGAAACCACTGCTGCAAGAGTACATGAATACTTTGGTGCAGACTTCCTGCAAGAGGGGGTAGCTGCAGCAGTGGCTCCAAGCTCCACTGGGAGTGAAAATAAAAATGATGATGATAAAAGGTTTTGTGCCTTTTCTGTGTTGACTTCAAGCTCACTACACCCTTGGATTAGCAATACTTCTTATTGCAGTATTCAATTAGTTTACTATATCTTTAATTAATATTATTTTTTGTCTTGCTAATTCTTCATTCTTGTGTCCATAAATTGTAAAATTTCATCTATTATTAATTTCTTCCTTTGCAGTCCTTTCCATTCCCGGCTTGATTTTGTTCTTGATGTCTGATGTATTTACTACTTTAGCACTTCTCATCGTCAATTTGTACATATATATTCTATATTTTTTTCTGTGTTACTGTATCAATTCTATATTGTAATCTGACTTATTTCTTTACCCAATTTAAGTTAGACTCAATCTAGCTTCATACTTTTTTTTTTAAAAACCCTCTTAACTTTCTTCAGTTTTATTCTAAATGTTCCTATTGCTTGTACATGGGAAAAAAAAGCTGCTGCAGTCTGCTCCTAGTCCAATTTTCACAGAAATCAATCTGTTTCTAAACCTCCTGCCATATCAGCATATAGTAAATCTGCTTATGAACATTGTTACCTGGGTGTTTCCATATTCAAAGGAATCGAGAGCTTTGTAAACCAGGTATTTGAATGTTCAAGATACATTCAAGATGTCCTTTAATTTTGCTTATTGTAGCTTGATAATGTTGGGTATCATCTGCAGCCCATGATACTCCTCACCTGAGCAAGGTGGCTCCTCTAAAACCCTCATTAACATTGTCTTTTTGCTGCGGAAGTTGTTTTGATTCAAGACTGAAGAAGGGACAATATGATGGTTACTTCTTCTTGCCTTCCATCAGCTTGTGTATAGGAGACTCAACAAGACAACAAACTAGGTCTTACAATGAATTTACAATACCATGGATCAGATAACTAACGAATCCTGTGATGACATAAGCAGTTGAAAAAGATAAAGGTTTGTCATTTAATGGAAATAACTTTTAATTACCTTGCCCACTGAAGGAAAACCAATGAGTGCAACCCTAGCATCACCAGATTTCATCACATCAAATCCTTCACCCTGTTCAGTAAAGAGTTAAATAATTAGCTTCATTTATAGATGTCTAAAAAGGATATAACACTTGCCTTTTTATAAAGAAAACTAACTGAATTCTTCAGCTCAGCTTAAAATCAGGTATATGCAATATCAAGGAGCCATATTTCTGGTCACTAGGTCATCATTAGGGACCAGCAGTATTTTTTGCTCCAAGAAATGTTGCATATTGAGATGCATTATACTTGCTCGCTTAAATTTTCTCAAATTTATATCAAATCCAACTTTGATTTTTCAGATATGAAAGGCTTCATGCTATGTGTAAATGCAAACTCTACTTTCTAGATTTCACTTAAAATTTTTTTTCTTTGATCTGTGACCAGGTTATTTAAAAACAAAAAAAAGTTCTGGTATAACCACTGCTGCTAAAGATAAACAAATGAGTAAATAAATAAATAAGTACAAAGTATGATCAGAACTAGATGTGCACAGTAAGTCAATATTTCCTAAACTTCAGTCATCTGTGTACTACCTTCACAATTTTAGCTGCCATCTACTACCTGTACCACTACGTAGTGTATATTTTTCGTAAAAATAATCTGTAAAAATATGCATCAGTGTATCATTCAAAATAACATCAGTGCCATCAGTCACACGTTGGGAAACACAGTATTAAGTTATACCACTTTGACAAGGTAATTGACTATATAGTATATGATTTATTAAATCTACTTTTGTGCGCATATGTGAACTTATACTAGGGAGCATAAATTTAATAAGCAAGCAAAAAATACAGCTGAGAAAATTAAAAGCTTGACTCATGGAATCTTAATCTTAGCATCTTAAGAAATATATATATATACAGTAGAACTCCATTTATCCGAACCCCATGGGACCGAGCATCGTTCGGATAATCAAATGTTCGGATAATTGGATTACATAATGTATCGAGTACATGTACACATATTTCTAAAAATAATTAACCATCACAAGGAAAATACACTATAAAACATATTTACTTGTACTGTAATAATAATACCCACACTGTATTAGATCACTGTATCACCAAAATCTTTTATTACACTGCAGTGCATGTACTTCTTGTATTAATTATTTTTGTTAAGAAAGAGAAATGTTTTCAAAATAACATTACAAACGATTCAAAACCAGGCGCAACTTACGTATATATGTACTTGCACAGATGTAGCCCACTATTTAAAATAATGAGGAATCCTCTTTTGCACCAAACTGGATAGTCTCCTTTTGGCTGCTAAGTCCCGCATTCTCTTCAACAGCAGAAGCTGTGTAGGACAGCTGTCATCTTCTTGCTCGTACCAAGCCATCGCAGTTTCTAGTGCTATAAAGGCCTCTTCAGGACTTGGTCGACGTTTTGGTTTTTCTTCATAATCTACAAGTACATCATGTACTTCTGAGGTGTCTTCATCATCGGTCACTACATGTATTTGGTTTTCTTCTTGCACAAAAGACAAAATTTCTTCGTCATTCAAAAACTGAAAACCAGAATCATTATCATCTTCTAGCCACATGTGTGCATCATCTTTGTCACAGTCCGAAAATCCGGGCATTGCTTGAAACAGTTCCACAACTTCATTTATACAATCATCATTTGTGTCCACTGCAGTAGTTTCATTTCCTCCTTTTTTCCCAAGCAATCTACTCCAAGCCTTGTTGAGATTATCTTGTGACAGGGTGGTCCAAGCATCAGCTAACATATAGCAGCAGTCTTTGAGATTAAGCTTTTTGGAAAACGCCACCACACTTTCTTCATCTTCAGCCAACAATAAACGACGCAGGACTTCCTTCTTGTACATCTTTTTAAGCTTTGCTATAACACCCTGATCCATTGGTTGAATCAGTGCTGTTACATTGGGAGGCAGAAAAATTACTTTAAAATTTGCATCAACTGCATTCAATGTATCCGTCTCTGGATGAGATGGTGCATTGTCCAGTAGAAGAATTACTTTTCCAGTTTTCTTTTCTTGTTCTCCCAACCTCTTCACATTTGGGATGAACTGATTTGTATACCAATCAAGAAATATTTCACTATTCATCCAAGCACTCTTCTGTGCTTTGTAACACAATGGGAGACATGTCACATTCTTTAAACAACGTGGTTTTTTGGCTTTGCCGATCATTAGCACCGGTAAACGATGACTTCCACTGGCATTCGCGGCTACCAAAATTGTTACTCTCTCTTTGCACTTTTTAAACCCAGGGGCAGCTGCTTCGCGCTGAGATGCAAGTGATTTTTGAGGCAATGATGTCCAGTATAAGCCAGTCTCATCGGCATTATACACATCCTCGAGTGAATAACCTTCTTCTTCCAAAAAAGCCAAGAATGTTTCTATAAAATTTTTAGCGGCAGTTGCATCGCTAGATAAAGATTCCCCTTGAATCTCCAATTCTCGTATGCCATGACGAGATTTAAAGTTTCTTAACCATTCCTGGCTAGCCTTAAAGTCAGGAGGACCGTCAAGTTGATTGTTGAACTGAAGTGCCTTTTCACACAACAGAGAACCAGAGATAGGTTCCCCTTTGCTTCTTCTTTGCACAAACCATATATACAAAGCCTCTTCCAATTTCACATCTTTCGCATTTCTCATGGTTTTACGTTTCTTCGACCCATTTTCACTATCAAATTTCGATGCAAAACTCATAATTTTATCCTTGTTACTTTTAATGTCAGAGACGGTAGCTTTCCCAACATTGAAAATCCTCGCAAGTGAAGACACAGTTTCACCTTGTCCTAGTCTCTTGATAAATTCTGTTTTCGTTTCAATTGACAAAACATTGCGGTTCCTTTTATATGCTTTAGGCCTACTGGAAGATGCCATATCGCACAGAGAAATACTTGTACGCCAAAATTATTCTGCTGTAGTAGCAGACACAATTATTTTAAGTTGAACTGTCTGTTTAGCCAGTGTTCTACCTAGAACGCACACGTACACTGTATTTTTAAACCAGATATTAACTGACTTTATGATCTAACTGACTTCCTGTACGTAAGCGATCCGACCATTAGCCATCCCATTCTCTACAAATTGTTCGCACACATTTGAAGTTTGCAGCATCAAAAGATTCAGAATTTTTTAGTCTAACGTGACTGTGGCATCTGAATTTTTTTTTTTTCTGGAAAAAAGTGTTTCGGATAAGTTGGATGTATAGACACACACACAACAAATATCAAAGGACAGCATTACTGTATAGACACACACACAACAAATATCAAAGGACAGCATTACTGTATAGACACACACACAACAAATATCAAAGGACAGCATTACTGTATAGACACACACACAACAAATATCAAAGGACAGCATTACTGTATAGACACACACACAACAAATATCAAAGGACAGCATTACTGTATAGACACACACACACAACAAATATCAAAGGACAGCATTACTGTATAGACACACACACACAACAAATATCAAAGGACAGCATTACTGTATAGACACACACACACAACCAAAGGTCAGCTATTACAAACCACACATCAAAGGACAGCATTACTGTATAGACACACACACACAACAAATATCAAAGGACAGCATTACTGTATAGACACACACACAACAAATATCAAAGGACAGCATTACTGTATAGACACACACACAACAAATATCAAAGGACAGCATTACTGTATAGACACACACACACACAACAAATATCAAAGGACAGCATTACTGTATAGACACACACACACACAACAAATATCAAAGGACAGCATTACTGTATAGACACACACACACAACAAATATCAAAGGACAGCATTACTGTATAGACACACACACACAACAAATATCAAAGGACAGCATTACTGTATAGACACACACACAACAAATATCAAAGTTCTTCAGCATTACTGTATAGACACACACTCACAACAAATATCCAAAGGACAGCAAAGACACACACACACAACAAATATCAAAGGACAGCATTACTGTTATAGAAACACACAACACACAACAAATATCAAAGGACAAGCATTCTGTATAGACACACACACACACAACAAATATCAAAGGACAGCATTACTGTATAGACACACACACACAACACACTCAGCATACAAACAAAAATATCAAAGGACAGCATTACGTACACACGCACACAACAAACAAAGGACAGCATTACTGTATAGACACACACACAACAAATATCAAAGGACAGCATTACTGTATAGACACACACACACAACAAATATCAAAGGACAGCATTACTGTATAGACACACACACACAACAAATATCAAAGGACAGCATTACTGTATAGACACACACACAACAAATATCAAAGGACAGCATTACTGTATAGACAGTTGGATCGAAGGAAGAGGATGACAAATTGGGGAGATAGGAGTATATATTCCAATATGGAAAATGACAAAAGAGTATAGTATCCCGGAATATACATCCATTTTCACTGCAGAGATGGTGGCAATATTAAAAGCACTATAAATATTCTCTAATAACCGTCCCAAGAAACTAACAATTTTAACTGACTCTCTTTCAACAATTCAAGTACTAAGAAGCTTATGAGAATACAGTAGACCTGATATAGCAGAGGCGATATTTCTGGCTACTACAATACTTAATATTCCAGAGAATGTTGAGTCTTAATAGCTTGGATACCTTCACAATGCTGGCATAGAGGGAAGTGAAATAAGGCAAGATAAAGAAGCAAAGAAAGGTCCTCTTCTTCTTCGATCCATTAACCACCGACCGTCAAAGCAGTCAGTGGCCATCACGCCTAGTGGCGTCTTGTAGGGCAACAACAAATTGATTCCACTTTGCACGGTCGGTGGCCATCCTTCGTACAGTGCCCCCAACTCTGGTTCATTCTTTGCATCTCAGCCTCCACAGTCCTCCGCCAAGTTGTTTTTGGTCGGCCTCTCTTTCGCTTTCCTTCAGGGGTCCAAAACATAGCAGCAAAGTTTTTGTTCAACTTTGATGTTGTTTCCGTAACTTCATTATTTTTTTTACATAGACAGGGGTGTCACCCCTATGCTAAAACCCCCCAACCTGGAGGACCAGGGTACCAGCTTTTGTCTGACCCCTACCCACGCAGACCAGTCCAGCTTGGTTGAACCTACCAGGAGTAAAACTCCCACTGGTATAGCTCTGGGGATTGTCAGGGTAAAAAGCTGCCATACCGCTACAAGGTATAGGTACCATTGATGGGCAGAAAGAAGAGGTAGATCTGATAAAAATCTAATAAATGTAGGGATGGAAGTAAAATCAGAGATTAAGAGCTTAATTAAAGATTAGGAAAGCAGAGTGGGATAAAAATCTGAAAAGGAAGACATGCATTATAAGATGTTCAAGGCTCCAACAAGACAAAAACATGTGTCAGATATCTCTTGTTGGAATTGAAAATTCCCAGTAATAAGAAACGATCTCAGGCTACAGATGGGAAAAGGCTATTTCAGAATAGAACCTTACTGTGCAGGATGTCTTCAAGACAATAATATAGAACATTTCTTGTTAAAATGTAAGAGTTATGAACAAATGAGAATCTCAATATTAGATTATTTTCAATCATCAAATTTTGTGATTATTGTTACTGTGGTTCAGAATCGACATCATTGCACCCTGGGCAAACCCATAAGTGCTTAGTCTCCCTCAACAAATGTCGAAGGGTATGAATGCTAATTGTTCCTGTTGCGCGCTGGTTGTGTATACATCCTCTTTTTCGTTCATCCCTGCTGATCTTACGCCAAATGCCAAACTCCAGCAACCTTAGCCTTGATGATTCATCGATTCCAGTGTCATTCTCTAATAGGCGATCATTAATTGTCCTCAGTATCTCTCCCTTGTCCATATCCACCGCACCTTCTATAGGCGCTCTTGAAGTTAGTCTATCAGCTCCTTCATTGCCGCATAGTCCTGCATGACCAGGACAGTAGATCCACACCAGTTCTTGAAGATTCGAGGCTTCTATTGAGGTTTTCCATTCATGCCGTAGTGATCCACTTTTTATCCTCCGAAGCATGGACTGCGAGTCTGACACAATAACTGCCCTTGTTAATAAAGTTTAAGACAATCACCTTAAAGCCACAGTAGCTGCCCCTACCTCCATTCTCATGCTGGAGGTTGTTGTCATGAAAGCCCCGCTATGTTCAGCGAGGATCCTGCCCTTAACTCTAGCCGAGAAGCCTCATCCTGATTTCTCACCACGGATCACAGACCCATCAGTGTATACAATGGCATCACCCTGCCCGACATTATCATTAATCAGTTGATCAATTTCCAGCTCTGCTTTCCCATTGCTCCAAGTTCTGCATTCTCTGCCAAGTCTGATGATGACCTGTTGGTAGGTCGTCAAGTTCTCACTTGACTTACTCCACTCTTCCCCCTTGAATATGTTTTCAACTGTATGTCACCTGTCGAATAGTTCAAATTTGCCTAGGCCTTTAAACATAGAATATGTGTTAAGAATAGACAGACCTAGGGAACTGCATAATATAATCAAACAGTATTTAACAAGAACAAAAGTTAATATATAGTAATTGGGAAGGTGAAGATCTGATGATGTTCTTACAATACATATGACTTACAGCAAGTGCAAGTCAATTAAATATCTAATTGGAAACACCACATTTTGTTTGATCTCGTTTGTGTTTGCTTGGTTTTTTTTTAACATACACACAAAATTGGTAATTTTGATTTGCCCTATTTACAATGATTTGACAGGTGTGATGCCACTTTCCCGTATCAGCAGTTATTCATATTATTTGGAACTGAAAACACTATGTATCCTAATTATAACCCATCAGAGGTTGAATAGGATATTTTTCATCATTAAATTTTCTTTAAATGTGGGAAAGTTGTCTTTGTTCTAGGTGAACATTTTTCAGGAAGAAAGGCTGCCAAATGTAAAGAACTATGATGAAGGAACACAAGATAAAAATATGGCCATGTTCTGGTTATTGTTAATCTGGTTGCTGGCATTGACAGATACCCAAGAAAAGTGACATGAAGAAAAAGGCAAGAAGAAGCTCAAGTGCAGGTCCAATATCAAGTCCGTTGTCATGGGATACAACTATAATCACCTGATGCCCACAAGATATTCTGTGGATATAAACTTTGAAAAGAATATCGCCAACAAAGGCAATTTCAGAGACCCAGCACTCAAGAGGAAAGCAAGAATTGAAGTAAATGTACAATTTGAGGAGAGGTACAAGACAGATCTATCACAGATGATCTCCAAGAAGTTTCTTTCTCGTATTTGTTTATTATAAGCTATATGTTTTGACCCTACTATAAATACAATGAAAATTTTTTTAAATTATTTAATCCCATTAAAAAGCACACACACAGATATAATTCAATTAAGCCTGGTATGGACATATTTTTGTTAATGTCTTTCCTTTGTAAAAACTGTCACCCGTCATTTCTGCATCCCATCTGGCCAGGTACTTGTCCACCAGATATGTAATGTCCTGATGAAATCACTCCTCTTGCTCATCACTAACTGCTCCCACATTCTCGAGCAAATAAGTCCAATCCTGGGTGTTGGATGTGACTTTATCATTTAAAAATAAAATTTCTAGCAAGCATTGGCAAGTTTATGTCCTTCTTGTTTCCAAGAAAATCCTTGACAACAGACGTGAATATCATCCTTGGGATTAGCTCAATGTCACTCAATTATAACTTTTTATTACAGATATGAATGGGCTGATCATCTGTTTGCCAGTCACTTCGATTACAGAAACAACAGCAAATGGGTTGATTTGCCGTTGCCCTAAAGACGCCACCAGGCGTGATGGGAAACAATGGCAAAGAAAACCTATCTGCTGTTGCCCTAAGACGCCACTAGGCGTAATGGCCACTGACTGCTTTGACGGTCGGTGGCTAAGGATGGAAGAAGAAGAAGAAGATTACAGATATGATTACAAAATCACGTTCTTATCTATGGGCCGACACAAATAATTTCACTGACTTCACTATCACCTAAGCTGTTTGAATTTCTCCACACATACACAAATCCATCACTTATTTTGTCCACAGCCTTATCAGCATGTTTCATTAGTCCTAGTTTGATGTGTAAAACAGACACAGGAACATTGTTAGGGTCTACCTAGAAAGTACATTTTACATAGATTTTTCTTGCAACAAACTCGTCTCTATCGCAAGTTGTTTTTTATATAATGTTTTAATTACGTTGAGGTTAAAGACATGATTTCCTACCACTTGTTGTCCAGTGTTGCCAATCCTTGTATATTAAATATCCCTACTAAACTAATCTTGCATTTTTACAATAAATATACAAAACTATAATATAGTGGATTCCTGACCACCGCAAGACACGAATAAAAAGATAAAAAGACGGCACACAGACTTGCCAAAGGAGGAGGACGGAGCCAAATTCAAAATGAGGACAGGTCAACATATGATGATTATAAAAAAAGAAATAATAAAAAATAGCTTCACAAAAAAAATTACAAAGAGAACACCTAGAGTCACAATTAAAATTATCGCAAGAAGAGATCAAGTGATTATTTTCAGACTGACAACCGGCTACTGCAGATACAAGTACTATCTCTTGAACAAATTAAAATCACAGGCATGTGTTCATGTGGAGAAAAGAAGCAAACAGTAGGACATATTCTAGAATGACAGTATGGTCTTCACCAACATCTCTTTATTAAAATTCTTCTTCTTTCAACTCTCCAAGAAGAATAGGCCTTCAACAGACTTCTGCCAAGTCTTCATGTCACGTGCCATCAGCTCGAAGTCTGTCCATGTCTTCTTCATGCCTGTCTCCAGTTCTCTTCTCCATGTGTTCTTTGGTCTTCCTGTACCTCTCTTACCCTGGGGATCTCACAACAAGGACTGCCTTGTAATGCTATCATCAGGTTTTCTCAATGTGTGTCCTATGTATCTCCAACGTCTTCTTCTCATATGTTTATTACAATTATATGCTGCACATTTGATCCGTGTTATTAATAGCGTCCTTCATTTATTCTTGACTATGGGAGATTTGAGATGATAGCCCACAGCCTAATTTTTGTTAGCACCCAGTCAATCCCTGGATACAATGATATTCCTCATGCCTATTAGGGTTCTTAGGATGGTGTTAATTATGACAGGTCACTATGTACATATATCTAATTTTCCAAATGTATGGGACATCGTTTTCCTTCATTCATTGAGACCTAAGTTGAAAGTGTCACAACTGTCCAAGTCATCACATGCTTCATTTTTGTCCAGCCTGGAATGTATACAGTTCCCGAAGTGCTCTAAATGTGAGATAATGTTTTGACAACTTTCTAAATGGATCTTTACAGTGGTCAGAAAGAGAAGAGATACTCAAAGGTATCAGTAATTACAAATTCAACAGATGTTCCAGAAAAAAAAAACTTTTTTAAAAAATGTATTAAATAAAATATCTTGTGACTGCAACAGTCAGTTACAGGAAAAAAAAATAATTAAGAACTTTGGAGGGTTACTGGAAATCATTCCACAAAGATAAAACTTATGCCACACTAACAATTTTTTTTCCATTCTGGTTTCTTCTTCGGGGGGGGGGGGGGGGGGGAGGGGGGGGGGGGGTGGAGGGGGGGGGAGGGGGGGGGGGTGGGGGGGGGGGGGGGGGGGGGGGGGGGGGGGGGGGACCTAAAAAAAACAAAACAATACAATTAATGTACTTTTATTTTCACCTCATGAAGTTCTGTCTCATTTGGCCACAACTGTTGTGACAACATGTTTTTCAACTGAGTCATCACTAGAAATCTGAACAGATAGAAAATGGGGACAGCTTAATGTTTTATGACAACTGACAGTGCTAGAATACAGAACATGGGGACAGCTTAATGTTTTATGACAACTGACAGTGCTAGAATACAGAACATGGGGACAGCTTAATGTTTTATGACAACTGACAGTGCTAGAATACAGAACCTCCCCTTAAGGGCAACATTTTCATGAATTGCACCCCCTTATTAAAACAAAGAGCCTCTCATGGCAAAGTTACCGGATTCCAGACCTGGTATCGTCACTCAATTCTTCTTCTTCTTCTTCCGTCCTTAGCCAACGACCGGCAAAGCAGTCAGTGGCCATTACGCCTAGTGGCGTCTTAAGGGCAACAGCGAATAGATTTTCTTTGCCGTTGTTCCCATCACGCCTAATGGCGTCTTTAGGGCAACGACAAATCAATCCGTTCGTTGTTGTTTCCGTAATCAAAGTGACTGGCAAACGGGCAGCTGTAAATGGGTCCCTGACTCTGCTCTTGAGTTAGGAACTGCAAAGTCAGTGAAGAAAGGAACTGGTCAACCAACGTCATGACACTAGTATAGTGAAGTCTCTAACACTTCACTCCCCTAGAAAAGTATCTGCTATGAAACTACCTTTAACATTTTCTTATTTTTGTGAACAAACAACAAACATGATAACTTCAGTTCTTGCTTACAAACATCAAGAACACACACTAAAAAACAAGATAAAACAACAAAAAATGAAGATTTATTAAATTGTTTACTTGCAATTATTATAAAGAATGCATTGTAGTTGATATAAAAATAGGAACAAAGAGCTGTAACTACAAACTGGTAGCTTTAGGCATTTTTCCGGCACCAGTTCTGCCTGCAAATAATCATAATTAATTCCAGTCCCAGGTTATATGATGAAGAAAATTCCTGATATCACTACCTAAATACAACAGGTCCATTGCTGTGACTGGCATCAGCTGAACTAATCAATGCAGCAACTACATCACAAAATACAGCTGACGTTTTATTTTCTGGTGTGACAGCAACTAAATGAGCAAATAAAGCTGATGTATTATATTCTGGTGTGGGACCACAACAGCAGCTGTTTTTTGTTTTAATCAATGTATACACCTACACAAAACCAAGTCAGAAAATTATAGCTTGCAGTCAGAAGCTAAATAGATGAGAAATTGACATAGAAAAACAAAACCCATTCATTCACATTTTGATTATACTGTCTGAGCAGTGTCTTCCACAAATACAACAGTTGTGTTAATTCTGCACACTTTCAGACATGAAACCCTCAATATCTTCTTCCATGGCAAAATTAAACTGCGAAAATACTAACCTTTGAACATCTGCAGATTTTGAAATAAAAAAGCCATGTGTGACAATCACTGTTTATGTTTACTGTACATGACAGTTGTAGCACACAAACAAATACAGGTGTGATATGCATGGACAAATCAACACAAAGTATCAACAAGCTGCAGCTGCTCAAACTGCCATTTTCCTTCTGTGTGGTTACTAACATAACTGCACAGACCAAAATAAACATTAATTATTCTCCCAGATTATAATGGTCACATTAATTCACATTAAAACTGAAAATAAAGACCACACTGATTTAATTTTTAGTATACAATCTCTTCTAAAAGCCACACGGCTCATCAGTAACTCTCTGGCTGCGTAGAATATAGATGCTTTGGACTTGAGAAGCCAAAGATTCTCAGAATTTAACATTAGCTCCATTGAATAAAAACT
Organism: Oreohelix idahoensis; assembly: GCA_024509875.1. Classification (NCBI taxonomy): domain Eukaryota; kingdom Metazoa; phylum Mollusca; class Gastropoda; order Stylommatophora; family Oreohelicidae; genus Oreohelix; species Oreohelix idahoensis. Next base: position 348,859 of record JAMPIV010001777.1, on the reverse strand, counting down.
GTTCTTAGGACCAACATTTCATCAATGAGTAAAACTGTTCCCTAGGACCAGTGTTGCTTCTGTAACTTTTGTATAACACATTTTTTAATTTGGAGGAAAGAAACTTCACTCACACAAACAACACTTGCCCTTGCCTGATTAGTCACACAACCAAAAGCAACAAAATTTCACATGTGGTTTTGGAAATTCTCTACCTCACGGATGAATTTTCAGATGGAATGTTTGCTGAGATATTTAACCTTGTTACCATCAAACTAATTCCACTACCATTTATTAAACCATAGTAATTTTGTTACACTGTGATTGTGCATATCTTCTTGTTAACAAAACTAACTGTCATTATCAATTCTTTGCTATCTTATATAAACATACATTGCCAAAATGTAAACTTCAAATGGGGTTCACAGGAAGCAAAAATATGTTACATACATTGGAATAAAAAAAAAACTGACCAGTATTTACTAATGAAACAAAAATAGAAACATGTGACAGTTAATGACTCCATTGTCACCATACACTGAATATTACAATGCGTTGTTGTAGTGCCTTCATCTCTGAGATATTCTCCAAGTCAGACCTCTAGGCAGAAATTGACAACTTTTTAAACTTGCAAGCTATTTTCACATTTTTTTTTCAATGATCACAGAAAAAGCTTTGACTTACCTCGTTAGCACAGCAGTTCTGTGACAATCACTGTATTTAAAAGTTTTGCATTGTTTAATGTCACCACAACTGCCCTTACCTTTTCTGATATGAACTTCAGAGTTCTACTGTCTAAGCTGTTAGAGCATTGTCCTCTCACTGTACAGTTGCTGGGTTATGGGCTCAAAACCTAGCAGCATCATGTTTCAGTCTTTCCAGCTGAAAATGGGTACTAAACATGAGTTAGGGAGGGCAAAGGCAGTCAAGAAGAGATCTGGTCACCCCATCTCATTAAGCTAGTGAGTCTGGTGAAGTCTATCACTTGACTCCCCTGTGGCAGTATTTACTAACTTTACCTTTTAAATGAACTTTACCAACCACCAAGGAGTACTCAACTACAGACAATTGCATAATTTCTCATTTTAACCAAGAACAAAAAGAACATAAAGCAAAAGATAATTATGCAGTTAACAACAAGGCTCAGAGAACAGCCCAAACAAAATGACAAGACGAAATCATGTCAGATAAAAATTGATGATAATATTAGAGGATAACAGCAACTTTCCTCAAATGCCACAGGAGGTAAATGACAGCATCTTCATCCCTACAACATGTTATATCCGTGCAGGTATCACTTATTGTCATGTGCTTAAATCTGTGCTTTACTCATCATTAAGATGAAATTCCTTTCATTTTAACCCTTCACAGTCTTGCTTCATGCCCTGGAAGTTATTGTAAACATAGAACAGTTAATTTAATCTCCTCAAAAGAGAACTTTTCAAAAGACTGGCTGCTAATAGCTCAGAAAGTGAAGCCCCACTCGTAAAAAAATTGAAATGCACAAGTTACCAACACACTGACTACTGCATACAGACAAGAATATATTAACTCAATGAAATACATAATGTTAAGCTCAATATAGTATCATAAGCCATTGCATACATTTGCCACCAAGGGGAAACTGACAATTAAAAAAAAAAACACTAAACAAATAAAAAAAAGACATTGGTTTCTAGGACAACACAAAAGAGGCACCACTAATGAAAAACTTCATACATTCTTTGTTCTTACTCAACAGGTGACACAAACAATTTCTCTTGTATAATACGGAAGTGAAATGAAGAACTAAAATATACTAGTATTATATCAACACTGCTGTCTGGACAATCTCACACTGATCACACACACACACAGTGTAGCACATGTTACAAAAACAAGAAGTGAACTTGTGTGCAACATGGCTGATGTCTGCAACTTTATCCCTGAATTTATGAAGTGACTTCAACGCTCCCCTTAAAATGAATTGAATCTCTGAAAACAATAGTTCAAAAGTGTAACATTTTTGAAACATCTATAAAGGACTTGCATGAAAATAAATCAGAGAAAGAAAACAGACAAGTAATTGTAGTTTGGAAACCAAGTAGATGAATAAAAAGTGTAAAATGGCCAACCCATAATATAGAGGTTAAACATAGCCAGCATGTTCCTGGTCATTTCAAGACTGACAGAATGTAAACAAAACTACTGGCCATTTACAGTAATAAATGAAACTATTGTTTTTGGGATAAAACCTGGCACAAGTGAATGTAAACTGGGACTATCTTTAGTGAAGTACCACTACAGCACAGTAATACCAAACAGCATGGCACTTACAGCAACTGAATGCAGATCCCATGAGATGTACTACTTATTCATGCTGAATAGTGAACTTCACAAAACAGTCACGTCTGACAAAATGTTTTTTGTGTGTGTGCAGATTTTATCATCTTCAAGTGACCTTATGGCTGATGACTGGAAGGAGAAGGGGTGAGGAAAAACGAGGGGGGGCAAGGCAGCTGAAGTCTCAAAGCCTGAAACTTTGTGAGCAAAGGGACCAGACCAAGCAAAATAATAATTACATTACTGAAGTTTGTTAAAGAGGAGATAAGACTTATCCCCAGATGCACATTCTACCTCTTGGATGTTGCAAGCCTTACATTAATTGATCACCTAGTTTTACTTATGGCTACAATAAATTCTCATGTTAGGAATGACTTACTTGTTTTAGCAGCATTAAGTAAATTTCCCACATAAACATATTTTTTAAAGAATTAACAATAGCGACTTTGCTAGACGTAACATCTGAATAAAAAGTAAATAGAATATTAATTCATAACTACACAATCAACAAAGGAAAATAAGAAAATGTCCAGGCTTTGTTCTGTGCTCAAATATTTTATTATTTCTGACATTGTGTATGCGTTTGACTTGATAAATAAATATGTAATCTTTCACCTTTTTCTAACAATTTTTTTGGATACAACAAATTTCCAGGCATCTGGTACATCACCTAAAATATCTGCTAGGAAACTTAATTTAATAAAGTGTAGATGATCTAGATCCAACTTGTAGATGATGATTTCTGTGATCTGAATTATACTACAAGAGTTTATGTTAAAGGCATCTTGCTAGCAAAAATGCAGGGCAAACAGCACCCAAAAAAAAGTGAAGTATATTCAAGTTTGGACAACAACAAATTTAAAATGTAGTTTTATCATATAGTCTTTCCCTACACACATGTAAATCTGAACGCAGTCAGTGACATATTTTTAAACATACTCCATTTACATGTTAAATAAGCCAATATGTCTACCTCCACTGGTGGAGTCTATCTGCTATAACATAATATATACAGGATATATACAGTTAACAACAGAGAGAGACACAGACTTTCAGACGGTTCCGATATTAAGTAGACCTGAAACAAAGAACATAACACACAACTGTCACTTGGCTATCACTCACTACCACTCCACTATTATTGTACACAACAACTGTCACAAACTGACTTGTCTGACTGGGGACATTTTCTGATGATCAGATACCCATTGTTGTATTGGATTGTATCAAGTTTCCTATAACTATCTTATGCAAAAACCACTTGGTTGATTAAAACCAGCAACAGCAATACATTACAAATTTAAAATGTATCCATGTCATAAAATTATTACCATTGAAAGTTTCTCAAGATCTAGGTCAGAGGTCCCCAAAGTTGGCAATATTGACCCCAGGGGTCTATATTGACATCCACAGGGTCAGTAAACCCCAGAGGGCTGATTAACTTTTGAGATATACATAAATGACTTTGAAGTTAAGGGAAGATTTTCAAGTACCTTTAAGGGACCTGGAGAAAATGCATGTACCTGACTGGATTGTTATGTCATTTAATGTAGAAATAGAAAATGCAATATTGAATCTCACCTACAAGAGGAACACACTGATATGTGTGTGGATCTTGAAGCTAAATCACTATTCAAAACTAAAAGCCTCAGTGACTACTGGAGCAGTTTAAATACTGCTGCAAAATACTTCAAGCACTGTGCAGCTCTTGAGAAGTTTCTACTTATATTCCCAAGTTTGTAGAGAGTTGAAGCTGATTTTAGCAACTCAACAGTACTTTTATGAAAAATCAGGAAAAGACTGAACCTGGAAGAGCTTGGTGACTTAACCACTCAAACTCACCAATCTCCTACCAAATATCAATACCCTGGTTAAAACTCACCAGTCACATCCTTCCCATCAAAGAACTGAACCAGCTCAATAAAAAGGTCATATTAATTTAATGAGTCTCTATAATCACTTTCTTATTTTCTTTATTTTTGTGCAGGGATCAATTGAGGATCAAGTTTACCTTGGAGGAGTTGGGACTTAAAAAAGTTTGGGGACCCCTGATATGGCTGGACATTTAGAATAAATGTATAGCAGCCTACATTTAATTTACAGCTGGAAAACTTTCTTTCTTTCTTTCTTTCACTCATTCTTTCTTTCTTTATTTTGTAAGCTGTTATTGTGGTTTAGAAAATACAGAAGTTGTCACACAGAAACTCTGTTTCATGTGATGCAGACATTTTGTTCTGTGATGAAGAGAAAAAAGAATATACTAGGAAGAAAGTATGTTCACATAAAACACACATTACTGACAAAATGTCAGCTGCTGCCTGCTTATGTAAAACTTGACTCTACCACAATGTGAACCTTTATTGTGAAAACTTGACTCTACCACAATGTGAGCAATTTATTGTGAAAACTTGACTCTACCACAATGTGAAAACAATCTCTGACGAACAGGTTGTATAGACATGTACAGTTGAGAAGCCCATGGTGAAAATTTCAAACAGTAAGTGAGACTGGCTTTTTTTCCCCTGTGTGTTCTTTGTGGCTAAGGTCAAATGAGACAAAAGTTTTTGATGAATTAAAGGTCATTTATCTCATTTGTCATTATGGAAATAAATGAAAGAACAAATATGGAATATTAAAAACTACATTTTCTGGCTTCTCTTTCTTCAGTGAAATATTAAGCCTAAGTATACGAATTCTAAACATTCACAAAAGTCACACACACATTCATATACAAAAAAGGAAAGTTAAAAAATATTAAACTAGAACGCAATATAGACGCTGCTCTTCCATCCTAAGACTGGCTTTCATCATCTCCATCTTTAGCCAAGTTTGGGTTACTGCTCCACCGTTTCTTATGCTGCACACGCCCAAATCCTTCATCATAGTTCCCCTTGGTAGCAAACAGCTGCTTGTAGTGAGTTGTGCAGAAAATAATGTCGTTATTAATAGCGAACGTCTTTGGCCTGTGGTGGGAAAAACAAACAATAACATTTATTGCAAAAATTAAGAATATATTTATTTTCGTTCGTTCATTCAATATGCCACAACTTGCTGCAACATGGACCATCCACAAATTCATACCAAGCCATTCTGTTCTATGCCATATTCAAAATATCTGAGCAATGAAGATAGCTGGTGTGATGCTGTATGAGTTTTATCAAGGGAAACCATAAGCAAGTGAAATGAATCAGTCAAAATAAATATTGCACAGATGATTTCCTGCATCAAACAGCAGATGTGGTAAGGTGACCAGTTGTTAAAAATTTAAGATGAAACTTTACCATCATGGATAAAAATGTTTTCATAATTGTTATTACACGTTTATAAAAAATGATATTTAAAAGTGACAGAACATCAAAGTAATCAAGAGACAGCCAGTTTATCCTCTTCTACAAATGTCATTGGCAAATGATGCTATCTCTCCACAACTTCCACTTCCTAGAGCTGTTTATGAATTCTGCTGCCGTCTTCTTGTACCTGTGTGACATCCAGCTATCTTGCTTACTTGTTCACCTATTTTCAATGATTCATTTCCATCTGACCAAACTGGTATTATGAAACACTGAAGAAATGTTTCATACTTCACTTCACAAAAAAAACTGGGTTGCAGAGAATGAATTTTATTTTCTCGAATGCCGGTTTTACCTTCTTCTTTTTTATGGTCCTATGCCGTTGACTGACAGAAATGATCACTGACTGTCATGCCTGGCTGTGTGTTTTAGGACAGCAACAAACTGTCTCCACTTTGTTCGGTCAGCAGCCATCCTTCGTTTGTTACCCAAGCTCTGGTTCATGTTTTGTATCTCTGCCTCTACAATTCTCTACCAGGTAGCTAATGGCCAGCCTCACTTTTGCTTTCCTTCAACAGTCTATAGCATGGCAGTTCTAATGATGGTGACAGGGTCTTGTTTGAGGATGTGGCCAAACCAATTTTATCCATTATTTCTTATTTGTCTCTTCCATCTGTTATTTACTGAGCCCTGTTAATAAAATACCTGGTCATGTTTGAAAAAGTGAATAATTCTATTTCTTGAGATGACCGTTACCTGATCCTACAGCTATTGTTGTCAAAGTTCTTTATCTTTACTTTAGTTTTACTCTTATTAGCAACAACAAGGCTGCTTCATATTGCAAAACAAAACAAAAAACAAAGGGACGATATATATCTTGCTTTATAGTGAAAAAAAACTGGACGATCCTATTTAAAATATGGATTTCTGCTTGCCCTGTGATATTGTCAAATGTGAATGTTTATTATGGTCAGATTCAATTACAAGTTATTCTTTGTAGAAAAGCTTTTCTACCTGAAGAGGTGATGCAAACACCACAAATTCTCTATTTGTCTTTCATTTCTCGCAAAACTTTCTGGGAATGTTAATCTAAAACTGGCTTAATAAAAGTGAACAAACAAGAGTTTTAGGCAAATGTAGACAAAAACGTGAAGGCCATGGTGGGGAAGAAACTTAACATTCTCAGCAAAATCTGACTCCTATAATATATTGTTTACTCATTCCTGCAATATGATTCTATTCTTCTATAAAACAAATATGTGCCGTTAGGACAGTGTAAGGAATTTACTTCGTTAGCTGGAAATCTTGTTAAAGCTTCAAATGATTTTTGTTAAAAAATGTTTTTTTTTTTCAAAAGCCAGAGAAGTTATAATCGTCTGCATAGATAGCAGACAAAATTATTGATAGTGGATGCTCTGAAGTTTGCAAGAAAGCAAAGCATTCTGAGAGATTTTTAAATGCCAGACATCTGTCACTGGATACTTTATCAGCAGACGTGAGATTGTAGTTACTTCCCTTTGTAGATTGTTGAGAACACTAGAATAATTTGTAATGTTGTAAACTGGTAATGCCAGAGAATGTATGAACGTAAGCAATTTTTTGTGGGACAAAGGAAAGAGGCTACAGTGAAATGGGTACATAAAAAAATATGGCAAATACTAGAGATACAGTTTTAATATTCAGCAGTAAGTCTTTGTGTATTTTTTCTGCTTGCCTGTTTCCATCTCAAAGATGAAGATTTAATGATAAATTTTATAAAATGGTGGACATATAACTACAGGCCTTTTTAAATATACAGACAATTCAATGGAGGCATGGTTTAAACACAAACCACTGATGCTGACACATCTTGTTTGGACTCAAAGCACACCTGTTATCTTGTTTGGACTCAAAAGCACTGAAGCCAAAACCATAATGCCAGTTGTAACCTTTCAACTGTCCTTTAGCTGTGTCACAAAGGTACTAAATGTCATCACACATTTATCCTCAGCCCACAAAACCTAGGTTAGCATTCTCTAGCACATTCTTTGTTAGATTTTCTTTTTTCTTAATAATAACTACATCAGGCACACAATCAAGACTGAGAACAAATGATATTCTAATCATAATGGTTGTCGCCTGTCTAATGGGGATTTCAAACATTATGAGCTAAAACACAATGTAGAAAGTATTTCACAAAACATCAGCTGTACAAGTTGAGAGACATCTCTGTGTGGAGACTATAAAAAAAACTGCATGCAAAGATGCTGGACATGCCTTCATTGGTTACATACCTACAATAGCCATACTACAAAATATATTGGTTAGTTACATGCACTACTATCTAACAATACTGCACCGGGTTAATTTTAGAACAAGTCTAAGTCAACAAGAAACTGTTCTGCAGTAAGTAGTTATAAGAACAAATATAAAGAAGAAATGACTCTTATGTATACAGTCACTAACTATTCAGGGTGTAACGGTGAAAGCGTGGTGAAAGATTGCCAAATCTTCTTAATTTATGTAAACAAAGCTGTGATGGTTTTGTGAATAGTTAAATTACTATGGGCATGCAAGCACTGATAAATATATAAAATATAAATTATTATTTATAAAAAAGATTTTCAGAATATAAAAAATACTTCCATCATTGGCACATTAAATTTACACACAAAATATGTTGAAAAATTAGTTGGACTGGTGTCCCTGAGTTGAAAGGTCGAGCCCGCTTCACGCTGTACATTTCATCAATGCCAGTAGTCAGTCTATATGTTCACAGTCTATAAACTTATATATTACCATGTCTCACTTTTACTAAATCGAGTGATCTGGACTTAACCTTACACAATTAAATTATTCTTGGCAAAATGAACTAAGTTTTAATATGAATTGATGGTTTGGACAAGCAGAAATAGGGCAGTTGGTACAGTACTCAGTGAGTGTGTGTGTGTGTGTGTCTTTCATTATATGAGGGAATGATGAGTAAATGGGGAAAGCTTGACTAAAACACAAGAAAAATACATTTAAAGTGACGAGCACATGGTCTTTGCCAGGGGCAGGAAGCATGAAAACAGTACACAATGGAAAATGGTAAACTAATCTGAGTGTATAAACTAAGAAAAATGAACGAAAAAAAGAAGTATAAAGTGACAGTCACTAATGTAATCCAAAATAAAATCCTGCTATTTTTTTTGTATGGTGGTTTCATTTTGGGCAAATCTTTCTTATTTTTTTGTCTTCGTGAATGTACCTCTAAAGCTACATGATGTGGCACCTGGCAAGATGTAGCAGCTGGCAAGATGTGGCAGCTGGCAAGATGTGGCAGCTGGCAAGATGAAGGCACCTCAGCCTCTCCCTATTCCACTGTCTTGAGGGTTAGACATTTAGTTAAACATCAGCAGAGATTCCCATAAACAAATCAAAAAGAGATATGAAGAGACCATTTTTTTTACAGTCCCTTGTATGCATGGAGGCATATCTGGAGTCATCTTTATATGACCACCAGCTATGCACGATGCTACAATATACATATGTGGAAATGAACTTCTGTCTGTGAGGATAATTACACCCTCATTGACTCTTTAAATCATCCACACACTTCCAGAGAGTCCCCCTGTGGTGAAACTTGTTGAGAATCCAGCACTGCACACTAAGCTTGGAGAAGTCACTTGAGACCCAGACGTGATTCTTAGGCTTTGACCTGGTTGACTGCATGCAGAAGGATCTCAATATGGACCCAGTGATAGGTAGGGGGAGCTGAGAAGTGGCTCTGTGCAGGACATGAGAATTCCTTGGGAGAGCCCAGAACCATAGCACAGTATTTTAGCTCTGCAGGGAATGCACAACTTCTTACTTCTAGTTTGGGACCAAATGTGATGATCCTTTAAATGCAATCCAAGCTGGAGAAACTGGAGCTCATGACTTCAACTCAACATGTTTCGGAATGGCAGAAAAGCCACAGGAAAAGCCTAGATCTACTGTGTAGATAATACCAAGGAGTCTTCAACTTGGTATTAGCTGCAAATAAGCAAGAAGTTCAGCAGCCCTAGTTAAACAACAACAACAGTCCCTTGTACAGCCACCAATTGAAACCGATAATAACATCAGAAGGATGATGCATATCAGAGGTGAAGAGCAGAACAGCCCAATCAAAAGCAGTGTTCCATATCAGTATTTTACACAAACATATCTTTGTCAATGGAAGAAAGAAAAAAATCTTCAGTGTTACATAGAAGCAATCCTGTCATGTGAAAGCAGATGACAGATGATCAGTAAACAGGCAAGAAAGTCTCTATGGTAAACAAGAGAGATGTGGGTTTTACAGTAGAATGTTAAGAATACCATGGACAGCTAAAATGAGTTAATCAGGATGTCCTGAATGAGGCCATGGTGCAAAGGGAGATTATTACTCATAATAGAAGGAAGCAATCCACATGTTATGAGAAAAGCAAAGCTGGAATATATTGTGGCAACAGGAAGACTGAAGGAAAACAAGATGGACGACAATAAAGAGAGGATACTAGGCAGTTTGACATTGTGGCATGGAAAGAAATCAACAAGAGAACTGATAAACTGCACTGAAGATATGAAATTTTGGATGAGATGAGGTCACCTAAGACAGCAACATGAGGAAGTGTATGTCCTAGGACAGATTCACTATTTCATGTCTGTATAGTTTTCATGCTTCACATCTCAGACAAAGAGTTTTTTAGTAGCAACATGGGCTGTGTTTTCCTGACTTAAGATTTGCTCATTACCTATTGTTTGTTCACATAATCATTGCATACAGTTTTACTGTAGTTCCTCTGCTATTCTTTTTACTGATACAGTTTTACTATTCCACAAGTAAAATGTGAAGTGATCTGTCTTACAACAGTGATTACAGTAAATGTGAAAAATGAGCATCTGAGGCATTCTTGTATGTATGAAGCACTACAAAATGTGGGTGGGCAAACAACTTCTAGGATGATAAAACACTCATTTGTGGTAAGCATTAGTGAAGTGTGTTCTCTCACAGACCAACAGGTGTTATCTGAGGCATGACACAACCACACTTGGGGCATGAGGCAACCACACTTGGGGTATGAGACAACCACACTTGAGACATGAGACAATCACACAGTCACACTTCAGACATGAGAAAGCCTTTGCTTGAGGCATGAAAATATCATGCTTGAGGCAAGAGACTGCCTGCCACGTTTAAGGTATGAGACAGGCATACTTGAGGTACATAATAGCCACACTTGAAGCAAAAGACAAGTCATAATGCTACACTTGAGGTATGAAGCATCCATACATGAGGCATAAGATAGCCACAGCTGAGGCATAAAACAGTTACATGTGAGACACAAAACAGCCTATGATATGACTATTTGGAGCATATCCCATGTCTGACAGACTGCACAGCAGCACATGTATTATGCTACACTGCTACTATTGTTAAGGGAACTAACATTCTCACAGCTGTAAAGAAAAATTAAGGGACACTATTAACAGCCAGCAAGGATGTTCTGCGCTGGTAACAATCACAGCTGATTGTGTAAATTCACTGATTCTATTTGAACAAAACTCAAGACTACACAGTGGGACATGTGATGCATGAGATAATTTCCTTACAGGATATCCTGTGTTACATCTAAGCTCTGGGAGGTTTCATTTCTTGCTTTAGTCTGGGATAGGAAATTATGCAGTGATAAATGGGAGACTAGAGATATGATTACCCCTGCTCATTCAGGGAAGGGTAGGGCTGGGCAGAAAAGAATTGCTATTATTAAAAATAATTAGTATATGTTGTTATTATAAAAGAGTGGATATGAAAACTAAATGACTAATGGATACTTGTAGGCTAAACCTCTACACCTGACGGTAGAAGGGGAACGACTAAGTAAGTAAGTAGTACTTGTAGGCTAATAATGAAACATGACATAGGATGAATAGGACCACTACTCCAGCAGGCATGTTGTAATGAGGTTGCACTTGAGGCTCACAACCTCATCAAATATAACAAACTGCTACAGAAACCACCTCTACAACATGTGAATGTGTGGTATGGAAAGGGGGGGGGGGGGGGAACCAGCTTCAGTGGTGGCTGCATGCTCCATAAGGAGCAAAAAAGGAAAATAATGATGATAATGATGGTGATAATGATGATGATAATGATGATGATAATGATGATAATAATGATGAATCATGAAATGTGGATCATTAATACTGATATGGTAGGTAGTAAAGGATGGCATATGCTGACTGACTTTGATGTTATGTTAAATTTATCTGATTTTTATCCCTGCTATAAAGCAGTAAGTAGGGAGTGTGACTGTCTCATGGGACTCAAACATTTTTTCACTCTTCTTCTGCTTCAGGACCATCGCTCGACCTGTTTTAAGACACATCAGTTATTGCAGTGATTGGCACGTGGTTGCGGTACAGGTGGTAGGTTTGGGAAGGGAAAGTGTCCTTACGTCAAAACAGCTTTGCACTGAGTACACCTAAAACAGGCTTTGTGGTACACTCGTTTGTTCATCTCAAGCCGTTCCATTGCGTACACCGTTTTCTCGCATGCCCCGCATTTCTCCATCTGAATGGCTGCTCTCATACTCTTGCTGCGACCCACCTAGCGGGATGATATTAGTAAAAGAAACAAACATGGCATGAACCATACAAGCAAACAAACAATTAAACAAACCCACAAGACAGATGGGTCAGTCAGAAACGGTTAGAGAGGAAGAGAGCTGGACATTGTGGTGACCAGCGTCTAGGGCTAGCAAAAAGAGACAGATCAGTTAAAAAGAAGTCACTGCACACAAATTATTACAAAATCATATTCCAAATACTGTTTCAAGTTTGTTAGGTGCCATGAAATTATACAATCAGTCCAGTCTTCAGTCATGTTAGGTTCATTGTCATGAAAACATACAATCAGTCCAGTCTTCAGTTCATCATCATGTGACATATTATTTCCAGAACGTTGTCTCCATTACAGCTGCTCTGAACGCATCACGATTCTGGGCAAGTCAACATGCATCAGCCAAAGACAAGTTCAGACTCTCTGTGATGTCCTGGGTCCACCGTCATCTAGGTCAGCCCCTTCCCCTTTTCCCAGGGACCATGCCTTCCATCACTATTTTTTCCAGACTATTATGTCTTTTTATATGACCGAAAAATTTCAGCTTCCTTATTGTGATGGTATTTAGGAGTCAATGTTCCTGTACGTTTAGTGAGTGCAGTACTTCTCTGTTGGTCTTTTTTTCTGTCCAGGGTATTCTCAACTCCTTCTGTAGCATTTCATTTCGAATGATGTAACCTTTTTTGCAACTGTTTTATTGAGTGTCCAAGTCTCGCAGCCGTATGTTGCTACTGGAATATACATGCTCTGATCAGTTGTAACTTTGTTTCTTTGCTTGTGCCTTGCCATAGGTTTTTCATCTGTATTAGTTTATGTGAAGCAATTGCAAGTCTTCTTTTAATTTCTACTGCACAGTCGCCAGAGCAGTTGATGATTGATCCTAAGTATTCGAATTCACTAACACTTTCCAGTTCTTCATTATAAATTTCAATTTCTGGTTTGGTCTTTACTTTGTCTATTGTCAATACTTTGGTCTTCTTGGCGTTTAGGTATAGATTCTGGGCCACGCTGTGTTTTTTGTGGACATAATCAATTGTTTGTCCTTCTGGATTGGTCGATAGGAGGACTGTGTCGTCAGCATATCTGATTTCCGGGATCTGGTACCCGCCGATGTTAAATGAGTCAAACTCTGTGTGTTCTTGGTCATCTCTCACATTTCTCAAGATATTCTCTACATAAATGTTAAACAGGTAAGGGGAAAGTCTTCAGTTATGTTAGGTTTATTGTCATGAAAACATACAATCAGTCCAGTCTTCAGCTATGTTAGGTTTATTGTCATGAAAACAAACAATCAGTCCAGTCTTCAGTTATGTTAGGTTTATTGTCATGAAAACATACAGTGCAGTCTTCAGTTATGTTAGGTTTACTGTCATGAAAACAAACAATCATTTCAGTCTTCAGTTATGTTAGGTTTATTGTCATGAAAACATACAATCAGGACAGTTTTCAGTTATGTTAGGTTTATTGTCATGAAAACATACAATCAGGACAGTTTTCAGTTATGTTAGGTTTATTGTCATGAAAACATACAATCAGTCCAGTCTTCAGTTATGTTAGGTTTCTTGTCATGAAAACATACAATCAGTCCAGTCTTTGGTTATGTTAGGTTTATTGTCATGAAAACATACAATCAGTTTTGTTAGCATCACTGTGATAACATAATAAAATCAGAGTTATGAAGTTTACTACCAACATTATAAATGTTTATTTGTGTACAATGATAATATTAACAATAACTTCTGGCTCCTTAAAATTATCAACACATTAGAAAAGTAATACTTTGAATATTCATTATCATTTCTATGGAAAACTGTTTATTGACAAAACTTGACAATATCACAAAATTATGTTTGTTTTAAACGATACAAAAATGTAATTATCTTGTCATACAGCTAACTCACTGTTTTAGATAGATTGAACATTTTAAGCCTCTTATGAATACCACAATTAAGAAAGAATTAATTCAATGTTACTGCACCTGTAAAAGGCATTTCTATAAAGGTCAAATAAAAACTACTTACTGCTATCAACTTTGAAACAATAAATCTTCACCATGGCATTACTGTTTGTTATAAGCCTGCATACAAATTAGCACAGCACCAATGTGTGTACTGACAGCAAAACCAATGAAGAAAACAGGAGCAGTATCAATTAAATATCTACAAAGCTTGTCAGTAAGCTACATATTTCTATGACACAGGTTCAGTTATATCATGCTCTGGCTGAGAAAAGCAGACAAAAATGTCTCCTACTCTGTTACAAACAATGGGACAATGACAAACAGTTATGCTATTCTGATATTTGTTTATGTCACTGTCATTAACATACATATTAAAACTTTGTGCCCATGTACTTTGAATACCTACAATAATAACTCGTATCTACCTGTTTCTTTCTTACAATTAATTGCCACACATAAATTTAAATAACTAAAAAAGGATAGTTAATCATCATCATCTTTTTCTCGCCTTGTAGAGCAAGGGGCCATCACAGCTGATGGCCCCCTTGAGGAAGCCTATACCAAAGCACAAACTCTAGCACCTCTGGTTTATGTAAACATTTGTTTGATATGATGATGTTACCAGCCCCATATACAACCTCATATTAGACATCTTTTACCACATGCTGTAGTCCAATTCTTTCTTTGTTTCCTCAGAGAACCCCCAAGAACAAATGTTCTGTGTACAAACTAAAACCAGCAAAATCTAATCACTCTGGACTTTTCCATAACCAGCTCTTGATATAATTTGTGATGTTTGTTATGTTTTCATTAGTACTAAAACTATCTTCAAATTTTCATGTTGTCATAAAATATTCAGCTTTCTCTTCTGTTAACATGTCCAAATAAATTATACTGCTTCCTTCTAAGTATAATAAGCTTTGTTTTTGCACTGGCTTCTCCCAGGACATTTTCACTACTCTTTTCAGCTATGGTATTCCTAAAATTCTTCTACTACTATTGTTAACTGCCTGTCAGCAGTACACTATTGTTAACTGCCTGCCAGCAGTACACCATTGTTAACTGCCTGCCTAGTGAGGGCTGATAGAATTTTGTTTAGAATGAAATACGTTCAGCTCAACAGGTAAATGTTTCTTGCTGTAATGAAAACATCAAAACAAAGTGGAATAAAAGTAAGAAAAATAAAAAAAATTAATAAAACTCATGTACCCAAAAAAATTTAGTGATACGGTAGATAAGAACATTAGAAAGTTCAAAATGTGGGCAGCCACTGTTGTTATATACTACCCCATGTAAAACAAATGGCTACAAAAATCACCACCACACTAGCACATAAAGTGCTCTCACACAGGCTTCCTGCAAGCAGGCCAACAGTAGTGGTTACTCCATGATTCTTCAGGGGCAAGAATTTAGAAAATGAAATGCTGACATATACTCATCAAGAGACCTCTATATCTACAACTGGGTCACATAATATTATGCCAGTATCTACCACAAGAAATCAGCATTTACAAAATGTCACACAAACCAGACACGTGAATATAAAACAAAGGATTTCAGTCTGTAATTCCCAAAGATAACACCGCACATTAGGTTTAGCTCAGTGTGTAGTTCAGATAATCTGCAGATGCTATTTGCTCCTGGCAACATTTAATACAAACTTCAAACATCTGAAAGCAGGGGATCAAGATGAAAAAAACTGAACTGTCTTTCACCGATATTACAGCATTGACATACAACTTCTGACAGCAGCCAGAAGTGTGTGTATGTGCACGTTTGTGGCATGTAAATTTTTCTATGTCCACAGTGTGTGCATATCTCATGTTTTTAAGTGGGAAGTACTGGGGTTTTTTTTAATTGGGGGGGAGGGGCTTACTTCAAAAATAAAGTTGGATTGCCTTTAAAAACAGGCTACACTTTCCTTTACAATTGGGTTAGCCTTACCTTTGAAAACAGGCTAGCATTTCCTTTAACAAAAGGTTAGCATTTCCTTTAAAACAGGCTATTCTTTCTTTTAAGAACAAGCTAGCATTTCCTTTAAGAACAAGCTACTATTTTCTTAAAAAACGGTACCATTTCCTTTAAGAACAAGCTACCATTTCCTTAAAAAAAACAGGGTACCATTTCCTTTAAGAACAAGCTAGCATTTCCTTAAAAAACAGGGTACCATTTCCTTTAAGAACAAGCTAGCATTTCCTTTAAAAAACAGGCTAACACTTCCTTTAAAAAGAAATCATCAGACTGAAATCATTTAACACATGCATAAAACAAAGTTTGACCATGCCTGACAAATATCAGAGTTTGCATCAAGAAATGTAGAAAAAAAAAAAATTGTTGACAATGATAACATCTGTAGAAAGACAGATGACACAAAATACAGAAAACAAAAAATAGATAAAAGCATACATGTGATGCAACTTCACAAAATATGTAATATGTCAGCATGTCAGACCTACAGAAAAGCAAGAAAACCATTGAATATGGATCAAAATTATTCTGAAATTTTGAAAAATTTATTTTTTAATCCTTTTATTTCCAAGAAATACATCAGTTACAAAGCAACAACAACAACAACAACAACAAAACTTGCCAGAAAATGATGAGCATTCATCCTTCATTAATACAAAATGGGAAAGTCAGTTTTTCTGTGACACACCAAGCTGATCCTCTCAGGAGAAAGTCAGTCACGAGCAATCAATAAACACAGAAACATATACATCCCAAGAAGCCATAGACACATGGTTTTACAGAAAAATATTAAAAATACAATATACATTTAAGAAGAGTAATATGAAGGTGTCATGATAGAGGCTAAGTTGATATCTGGAGAAGAGAAAATATCAAATACATTGTGACTAAATATGTACTCGGACAGTTTAACATCATGGCATGGACAAAGTTAACACAATAGATAAACAGAACTAGAGACAACAAGTTGTGGACAGACAAGATCATCTAATGAGTCAGCTAAGAATCTTAAGAAAAAGATGTTTAATCAAACATCAGCTTTTCTGCTATCAAATGGTATACATGAAACAAAAATATCTTAAACACGTTTAAAATGCACTCGAAAGAAGTGATATATTCTCAGACATTAATATGACACTGCATATTAAACTTGATTATTTCACAAAGTTTTATATTTCATGCATCTTGTCTTCAAGAGTACATAATTTTTTTGTCAAACATTTCAATATTTTAATGACATTTTCCACCACTGCTAGACTTTTTAAAAGAGTTTTCTGTTTTATACTGATATCTCTAAATGCTGACATATTACTTGTGATGATACATCACAAATTTTGCATAGACAAAAAATGATTGCAGCCAAGTGAAGCAAAACACACAAAAAAAACCCAAATTACCGTGCACCAATCACAGAAGCTTGTCAAAGCATTTACAAAAATATTACCGCCCAATTAATAAAAGCCACAAGTAACAGCCCTAAAAGCCAGAAGCATCTACACAATATCAAATCATGCCAAGGCATCATTGCGGATTCAATTAATTTTGGACAAACAGTTTATGGGAAAAGAAACAGGTTTGTTTTAAATAAATAATTATAAATGAAAATACAAATACATGACTTTATGATCACACAAAAAATGTGTGTCTGATAACATTCCACACATCAGGTGCAGATGAAGATGGTAATTAAACTCTAGACACTGGAGAGCTGTGGTCTAGTATATGGCTTCTAAGATAGTGCTATTCATATAAGCAACCAATGCAGATTAGTCTGGAAAATCGGAGAGATTAATTTGTCCTTTTCAAAACAACAATTAAAGAAATAAAAATATTGACGGATTCATAAAGGAGTGAGTGCTTGCGAGATGAAAAGATTTAGTATATTTCACAGGCAAGAGGCAGGTTATCTTGCAAGCTACCTGGCATACCAATTTCTGAACCCCCAAATCAAAGTCTATATGGCAAAATGTAAAACAATCCCTTTAATTAATGGTTCCCAAATGCAGGCATACTTTCCAAAGGGTGTTTATGTGGGAGTCTCAAGGACAGATATAAGGCTAGAAGGATGAAATGTTATCACTCAATAAGTAAATTCTGAAAACTCCTGACGTGAGCTCAGAACATATATTTTTCAGGATATGTATTCCATTAAAAAAAAAATGTTTATCCTGTAGTGTGGTATTGGCAAACACATAGCTACACCATGATTTTCTAACCATAAACAGATGGTGCTAAGCCACAAGTATAAAACCATACGCTTATTTTCTTCGATGTATCTATGGGAAATAAGTTTGTGAATTTTCATGATAATAAAAATAAAACCTGTACAAGAACTGACTGGGTCTCAGAAATGATGTGGACTGTGCACTTTTATCTTTTCACAGGTAAGGTTTCTCAACTTGTGGAAAATAAACAACATTACTCTTCATATTAACAAACTGGGCGTGCTCATTTAAATAATAATGAAACCAAAAAAAAAAAAAACTTTTGAGTTTTTTTTATGTCGCCTTGTAAACAAAAACTATCCGTTTTTTGTTTTTTTACAATTTAGGTTGCAATTACATAGGTAAACAGAATTAATAAACATACTGATAAACTGTACAAATGTCTGTAATTTAAAAAAAACAAAACATGGAAAGGTGGGGGAAATAAAAGTTGTTTGGTTGTTTATGAATTGAATAAAGCCTCCTAGAAATATGAAAGGGGAGAGTGTGGGTAGTTATAGAAATGTTGAACCACTGCTTGAGATCATTATATTACTATAGAAAATATATCCAAATACTCATTTAAAATGGTACGGTGGGGGGGGGGGGGGGGGGAGGGTAACAGCGGGGGGGGGGGCCCGGACCGGCGGGGGGGGGGGGGGGGGGGGGGGGGGGAGGGGGGGGGGGGGGGGGGGGGACAGTATCAGATCATACTTAAAAGTGTCAATGTACTAGCCCTCTTAATTCAGATCCCCAGGTGGATCTAAGTTTGGGTATGCCAGATAGCCCTTAAATACAACTCTTCTTGCCAAAATGGCTGTGCAGAGCAAACCTAAAAAAGTTGTTCAGTGCAAGAAGAAAAGTTTATAAATAAGAAAGTGTTAGACTAGCAGGTTATTGTGGATAGAGTAACTGAACGATGTCCCGTACATGAGCTACAAAATGGCAGCAACCTGACAAACCTTGTTCTCATCTTCAAAATTTTGTTTTTCATTTTCCATCGTGTCAATGTTTTCTGTTTCACTACACTCAGAATCCTATGAAGGGGAACAACATAATGCAGTCACAAAACACACAATCTTTCAAAAGCTAAAGACCCATTAAATTATAATACACAATATGCACACACACACAAAATGGAATACAGCTGCTGAAAACTCTGGCCACACAAGATGCAATATTTACTCAAACATTTAATCACAAGAAGAATGCTTTCACTGACTGTGATTAATATAAAATACTGACTACCAGCTATGAAACATAAAACTGGATGACGTTAATCTTAACATACTGATCTTAACATACTGCCGGCTGCTTGCTTGTTAACTTGTTATTTTTGTTTTCAACCTGCTTTTGGACCTTGCCTACTTGCAACTGGAACAAGAAATCTACAGTCAGCTTACAGGAATTCTTTTTCTCAAATAACAGTGCTACACAGTGCAGTGGCTAATGAGCTAGCTAGAATCATGCGTGATGAGTACTAAATGAAACAAACGGATCATATTAACGATTAGGTTGTTTAAGCATTGTTACCTGCATCTACCTGATCTGCTCTATTTTTTTCTCCTTTAATTTTACATATGGTCTTAAGTCAACCTTTTTTTTTTATTCAATGGAATATGTCTAACACAAAACTGCTCCAAATATATCTCGTTTAGTAGGTTATTACATCTTTACATTTTTGCTTGAAGACTGCTGCCAATAAATCCTAGCAGTCAGTCATACAGTGTTGGAAATGTGCTGGATCTTCTTTGATTTCTTCCAACTTTGACAAGCAGGAACTGTTCACATCTAGCTTACCCATCACCACTGATAACATTCATTTTCCTTGTTTGCTTCCTACGGAGCATTGAGCCACCACTAAATCTTGTCCTCTTGGTGGAAGCCTGTATCAAACATTTCATATGTTCTTCCAGCAATGGTGTCTGCAGCTATATGTTTGACATGATGAGGTTGCCAGCCTTACGTACAATCTCATATTAGTTGCCTTGTACAACATGCCTCAGTCAGCAGTAATCCTGTTCTATCTAGCCTCATCACAGACACTCAGCAACTACATGGGGCCAGAAAATATTACACATCACAACATCTGCAACAGATAAACATGGATTCTACTACGGTTTTGTTTTCAGTATTAATATTACAGTTTAACATTCCAGGTGAAAAATGAACTGAATCTAACAACTCCATGACATACAAATCTAGATTTTCATGTCTACTAATAATTGGGAAAATAATCACATGTAATATAAAGAGAAAAAGGCGTGACATAAACTTGAAAATCTAAATAAAGCTTCTGAGAAATACTACTAAAATATAGGCTTGAAATGACATAATCAACAATTTAAAAAAGAACATTCTCCAACAATGGGCGGACAAAAATGATTCAATAGATTAAAAGGAATGGTGGGGGTTGGAACTAATAATACAACTGATGGGGACTGTAATAACGAGTTTGCCTGCAGCATAATGAAAACTGAGTGATGTACACAGTAGGGAGTAGTACAGGGAACTAAACTGTCAGGCCACGTTTGGGTTTGGAGTGAGGAATTTAAAAGCCTGTCTGAGACAGAGGTGATCATTTATATTTATAGGCAAGGATCCCTTCCAAATACTGCTTTTTTGGTCCACCCGGGCGGTATTTACGCCCCTGATAACTACAAGGACTAAACAGATTTAGGGTGCACAATAACTAAAGGGACCGAACGGGATGTATATACACACCTACTGGAACTAACACCTCAAACAATGGCTGGAGGCTACAGAAATGTCAAACCTGTCATATTCGGCCTGTCGTACAATCAGGGCAAGTCCAGATTAAATAAAAAAGAAAGTAAATTCCGTGATCACATACAGCACTTTGTAACGACACTTAAACTGGGCGTTCCACCACCGATAGAAAGAAGCATCCATTGTTTGAAATATAGGTCAATCGTGTATTATAAGGCCAGGGGAAAAACTGCCTCTCTAGCGAGTTAAATTTGAATGAGCCCGGGAGGGGGGAGGGGGGGTCGGAAAGAGACGTTTATTAACCAAAAGCGCAGGCTGGAGAGAGAAATAGGGCGGCAAAAGACGAGTAGACAAACTTTCTACACAGACATAGTGGCCCGTAAAAATACATTTGGAATCAAATGGCGAAGAATACATTACAAACGAAACTATGTTTTCTGGCTTGTCCTTCCATTATACAACGATCACTAACTAATAGTTTAATGAATGCTATTGAACCTTATTAAAAACTGCACAAAAGCACATCTAAATGTGTCCACACAATGATTGTAGGCACAGGCACACACATACACCACTCTCCATACACATTAAACGAGCGCGTGTGTAGCAAGCTGTGAGTACAACTGCGACTTTCACAAGGACGAGGTACTAGACCGTGGGCCGCTGTAATAACCAAAGTTCCATGTTCAAATCTGCTTTGTCAATTACACGGGCATAGAAGGGTTCTATCGCCCGATCTCCAGCTTCAACTGACATCCATAATAAAGACACGATTGAGTCGCGGAATACTGGAAACCAAAGATGTCCAGGACAAACTGTACTCTCACGTTAAAAGAAATGTGCAGGGATAACGAAGAAAGAAACAAAGATTATGAAACTGCCCACGAAATAAAATTAGGATAGAGATTTTGTTGTCTACTGTAACTCTAAGCCAGGATACACAAACTACCAGACTTGTTACTGTCTATACGTATATCGTAGCATGTTTTTACATTACACCAAAGAAGACTCACGGCAACTGTAACAATAATAGTAGAAGATTAAGTACAGATAGAGTACAGCAGGGGTCGGCAAACTACGGCACGCGTGCCAAGCGTGGCACGTGGAATGATTTTCAATGGCACGCTGAGTGAATCAAAATACTGTACAGTATATGATCTCATTTTTTAAAATTTGAATTTTTAATTAAATAGAAGCATATAATTCTTTTAAAGCTATACCTGTTTTTACAACCTTCAAAACGAAAGTTTTTAGACATCGGAGGTAAGAATGTGCTATCTGATGCAAACTAAAGGCCTGATCATACTATACTGCAAGTAAGTCTTCGTTTTTACGGACCGTTTCCGAGAACAAACATTCTTCAACGAATTTCAAGGGGAGTGGTTATACTTTGCGGCACCCGCTTGTCAGGCGTCTACCTGCTACCGTAGTTTGCAGGATGAGATTCTTGAAAAGAATCCCAAGCGAATTTTGACGGGCAAGCGGAGACGTAATATCATAATTACGCAATAGTGTCTGGCTAGCGCCTGGACGAGCGTATTTATTTCGTTTTCGCTCGCAGTTTTTGACTCCCAGTGTGAGTTTGGAGCAACAATGACTGACCTCGACGAAGTTATATTTCCGTCCTATCCTTCCCCTCTCTCCCGACTATCACCACCTCTACAGTTTTCTCGGCTGTCGCATACTCATGCCCGTACAGTCCGTTGACCGCAGCACAAAAGTTGGTGTTGTTATTAAGTAATACGGTGCCGTTAAAATGACTCAAAAAAGACAAAAAAACTTGATGTACGCTCGTTTCAAGACTTTTGGCCAAACGAATATGGATTCATACAACAAAAGGATCGTGCTGTTTGTGCTTTATGTTATGAAAGTGTCGTGTGCCGTACGTCAAGTGTACAAAGACACTATCAAATCAAACATCAGTCCATGTTTAAAAACTGAGGAGAAAAGAGAATCCATAAAAATGGCTGTTTCTGGCTACCAAAAAAAAAAACAAAGTAGTATTTTTAGTCAAGTAATTGGAACCAAAATAAAGCTACCGAATGTAGTTACAAAATTGCACAGTGTGTGGCTTCGAAGGGCAAACCTTTCACAGATGGAGAATACATCAAGGAAACTTTTTTGAGCAGTGCTGAAATTTTGTTTAGTGATTTACCAAATAAAGAAACAATAATGTCTCGGATTCAAGAAATACCGGCTTCTGCGAGATCAATCGAGAGGCGCATAACTGATATGGCTGAAAATGTAACGATAAAACAAACAACAGGGTTACAACAAACTGTTGTATTTAGTGTCGCTCTTGACGAAAGTGTCGATGTGAATGACTATAGTTGCGCGATATTGTGACAACGACCATATTTATGAAGAACTGTGCTGCTTGATACCTTTTGATGGTACAGCCAAGGGAGAGGACATTATAACTGCATTTGTAAGCTATTTCGAAAATCAGAACATTAACATGAATAAAATACTCTGTGTTACTACTGATGCCGCCCCTGCATTTGTTGGAAAGAACAAAGGATTTGTTAAACTTCTTGAGGATCGTATTGGACGTCAAGTATTGAGCTTCCATTGCAATATACACCAGGAGAGTATGTGTGCGAAGATTTCGTCACTATCTTTGAACTCTGTAATGGAAACTGTTGTCAAGATAGTTAACTTCATAGTTTCTCGCTCTTCATTGACCCACAGGCAATTCAAGTCTCTTCTACAAGAAATGGAGAGCGCATGTGCGGACCTCCCGCTGTACAGCAATGTTCGTTGGCTTAGTCGAGGTAATGTTTTAAACAGATTTGTATCATGTCTAGAAGCAATCAAGGGGTTTCTTTATGAAAAAGAACAACATTTCCCGGAACTGAATGACGAGGACTGGCTGTGCAAGCTGATGTTTCTGGCTGACATAACTACAAATCTGAATGAATTAAACTTGCGTTTATAAGGGCAGGGTCAAACAGTACTTGATCTTTTTGAGCACTGGAAAGGATTTGCGTCAAAATTAGACATATTTTGCAGAGATATTACCACTAACACATACAAGTACTTTCCAAACGTAAAGGCTCATTCAAATCGATTTACTGTCAACAGAGATGAGCTTCAGAAGTACGTTGAAGCGCTCAAAGGAGAGTTTGCTAAACGAGGTCAAGACAAAATTCACGGGCCCATGTTTTCTTATCTCATCAAGCCCGACTTAATTGATTATACTAACATCCCATTTGACCTATCTCTTTTTGAGTGGATGGATGTTGACAATTCTGAAATGCAACACTTCGAATTCAAGGCATCAGAGTTATGGACGATAACATTTGTAGAATTGCGAAAAACTCTGGAAGGAAGCTGCTTGGAAAAGTCAGCTGCCATCCTCAACTGCTGGACATCCCTGCCTCAAGCGTTCACCTGTTTGAAGAAAGTTGCATTTGCTCTACTTTCGGCTTTTGGGTCAACTTATACATGTGAACAAATTTTCTCACACATGAAAGCTGTTTTAAGTCCACAGAGAAGTCGCCTAACACCTGTGCATTTAGAAGCCTGTGTGAAGCTGAAATTGACAAAATACACACCTGATATTGAACAATTAACCAAGGAGAAGCAAGGACACGGGTCCCATTAATTGATTAATGACTCAGATCAATAATAATCAATGATTTCTCATATTAAAATTTTAATAACGTGTTTTATGTTTAGTTTATTTAACTGTTTTGTTCTTCAAACTGTTGGACTTTCTGTCTTAACAAAATATACATATGGCAATTTTATTATAAAGTTTCAAACTAATGTGTTCAGAACTTAAATTTTGCAAAACATAATATTTGTATTGATATTTGTTCCTATTTATATTAAAATATTGAATAATCTACAAAGAATAGAATAGTTATTTAATGTATCGGAAACATGTTAATACAGGATAATTTTTAAATTGTTTCAATAATTGTTGTTTATAAAAATGTGGTGGACTTAGGTTGGCACGCTGAGTGACTTTGCAACATTACTTCGGCACGACACTACTAAAAGTTTGCCGACCCCTGGAGTACAGTCTACACAGAAGGACTGCAGTAACTGACTTTTCAGATCAAGTGCCGTCTCCACATGTACAGCTGGCTAGTAACTGATCACCATTAACTTGTATCTATTGCCTTGACGGTACAATCTATTTTTCTGATGTTTCTTACTAATTTATAACGTTGTCCGCCTCTTGCCAATTTCCTTTAACCTGTCCCTCTTTTACAGTTGACATCACAGTGTTACGTCCCTTCATATATCAATTCAGTTATTCCTTACATGTCGGCTTCTGGTATAGAATGTCTTCAACAAGTTCACACTAAGTCAAGTCTTCCTGTCCTGTGCCGTCGGTTCAAGTCTTTCCTACATGTCTTCCTTATATCTTGTAAATCTGGATCCAATTCCTTTGTTTCCTTTCGATCTGGGGGATCCTAGAAATAAGAACTGGCTTGTAATGCTATCAATTGGTTTCTTCAATGTGTGCCATATCAAAAGCAAATGTGGTTTCCTTTGTTCCACTGATATTACCTGCTTCTGTCAGTTCCACACTGGTAATCTTGTCAAACTATTGTTAACCCTTCTATTCTGTGCAGGCCTATTCATCAAAGTATGCAAATTCTTGGTTCTCGTGTTTCTTGTTCTCCATATTTTATAACCATACAGCAGGACTGACTATGTGATATATTTATGTGTCAATAACATGTATAAAAAATCTGCAAAGATCAAAGGTCCATCAAGAGGAACAATAAAATGTGTGTTACACTAGAGAGGTATTAGGACACAGAAGGGAAACAATATATACACCTGGTAACCGTGAGAGACACTGGCACATCTCCATATATGAAAATCTCAATAGTACAAAAAAGCTGCACCTGAATGAAATATAGAAGTAAACAACGTTAACACAGGTACCTGTTGGCACATATTGGCAGGTTAACTGACACTGTCAGATGGATCTGGTGATTGAGAAAACTTTGCCTAGCACGGACAACACACCGCCTCGTTTATTTCCCGGAGGTCTCCGGCGAGACACAGAAAGAAAAGACCTTGACCTCCGTTAAGGAACGTCATACAAGACAAATTATATTAGGTTGTGCATTAAGCTGACAACCTCATCATGGACAACAATTTGCTACAACAACCACTATTGTAAGAACATGTCAATGTTAAGTGCGGGCCACTATTGTAAGAACATGTCAATGTTAAGTGCGGGCCACTATTGTAAGAACATGTCAATGTTAAGTGCGGGCCACTATTGTAAGAACATGTCAATGTTAAGTGCGGGCCACTATTGTAAGAACATGTCAATGTTAAGTGCAGGCTTCCTGCAAAAAGGGGGGGCAGCGGCAGTGGTAGCCCATTGCTCCATAGGGAGAGAAAAGAAAAATGATGATAGACAACATACTAGACATACATAAATAACATACAAGACATATATAAACAACATACAAGACATACATAAATAACATACAAGACATATATAAACAACATACTAGACATACATAAACAACATACAAGACATACATAAATAACATACAAGACATATATAAACAACATACAAGACATATATAAATAACATATTAGATATATATATATTTATAAGCAACATACTAGACATATATAAACAATATACTAGACATATATAAACAACATACTAGACATATATAAACAACATACTAGACATATATAAACAACATACTAGACATATATAAACAACATACTAGACATATATAAACAACATACTAGACATATACAACATACTAGACATATAAACAACATACTAGACATATATAAACAACATACTATGATAGGAAACTCTTTACAGAGCGATACAACAGGAAGCAATCTGATCATCAGAAGTCGTCCCCCCGTCCGACAAGTGTTTCGGCCCGATATACTCCTTTACACTCTAAGGGGAGCGGGCCCACTTGGGCCATGACTCCCAAGCGTCTCAGCCTCCTGTTGTCTTGTATCGAAAATGAACCCATTTCACTTATGGTAGCAACTTTAATCCACAACTCCGCCAGCCGTGGAGGCAATTGTGAAAGTAACAAAGAGAAGACAAATTATTCCGTTCGTTCCATAGCACACACTGAGACACCATCGCGAAGCCGACGCCACTGCGCGTTCGCCCTGACACTGACACCTCTATAATATACACCGCCTGTCGCCTCTCAGCCACAGCCCTTTCACTAGTACACCAAAAACTCAGCGTATTGTGGACTTAAAAAACTTCCTGGTGTTTTCTGTACCGCGGCGTTTATTGTCACGATTTCCATTGCCCATTGCGGTTGTTCCACAACCCTTTCTTCTCTGTTGCAACTGCGTTCTTGAAAAGTTTTCGGGCATTTTTCTTCTGTTTCCTGATGTCGCGCCGTTATCCCGAACTGGACATCAATTGTCACAGCACAGTTGGATAAGAAAGTTGTAAATTGAGAAATGTAAGAAAGATATATAGGATCTCAGAAGTGGCTCGTTAATTGTTAGATTCCTATACAAGTAAGGGGTGAAAGGAAGGCGAATATTCTCACAAAGAGATAATGTCTCAGAAGGGCACATGAGAATGGATTCTGTTTCCTTGCGACAAATCTCCCCTGTTATTCTTACAGAATATTATAATTGTTATTAAGCCCCCATCCTCTCATACTGAGGAAATGACACATATATGGATTTAAGAGACAGTACATGTAAGAAACTCACTCGACCACTTGGTAGATGATATAACTTATGTACAGATATTTAATCCCTAAACCACATATATGACACAAAGAAAATGAAAAGATAAACGAAAATAATAATATGGACATAAACACTGAATGACTAAAAGTCCTAGTATGTCCTACTAATCATCATTTGCACTGGTGTGACTATCATGAGAGTTGCCTAACATTGTTGAATGTAATGTTCACTTTGTAATACCCTGGAAGGCACTTTAAAATTAGTTCCGTGAGTATTTAGGTGAAAGTTCTGGTTGGAATTTGAATAAGATCTCTGAGATTTCTTGAGGAAAAATAATCCTTATGCTTTTGGACTTATCTGTAATCCGATGTTGTCAGCCCTGGCGCAGGTTGTTAGGTGCTGTCATCCTGCAGCGATATGACGTTACACGTGCGAGCGTTGATCTATGCTCCTTTATGCTTAGGAGTTGACGAGATCTCTGGCTTTAGGTTCTGCTGCTCGGTCAAAAGAGTGGCTGTCTGTTACCGTCAGGCACCGGACACTGAATTCTGCAACTGCGAATGTTGTCCGCTCAGAAACCTAAAAGTCTGAAGACACAATTGTGGCTTCATGAGTTTTCCTGTCATATGGGAACAGCTATCATTCCCATTCAAACCGCATACACCAGGCATATCAGAATTATCCTCTTTCATACAATAAGAGGACTATTATGTCATACAATCTAAAGATTACAGGCAAACTTTCCAGGTTATATAAGATATTTATACTTTACTTTCATACAGTCACACGTCAGGCATATTAATGTTATATTCATCTGACTTCCTTTCTCACAGTCAAGACATGATAGGTAAACATAGACCTATGTAACTTCAGGAGTTAATTAGTTTAGTCAGTCTTCTTTCCAAAGAACTGTGTTCTACAATCATAGTCCGTTCCTTCACACAATGATGAATAGCTATAACATATAATACATTTATATTACACAAATAGATAAAGTGAATGACCGACTGGCCAAGCGATCAGGTTGCTTTCTTCTGTAGCACAACTACATAGTTTTGGAATTGAAACCTGGCTGTGGAACACTCCAGTTTACCAGCTGTAAATGGGCACTCAGTTGTGCTCTCGAGCTAGGGAAGAAAAAGGCAGCGAGGAAGGGAACTGTTCACCTAACCTCGTAAAAGCGGGATCTTTCATGATGAAGCTTCTAACACTTCATTTCCCTATGACAATCTCTGCCATGGGACTGCCTTTATCTTCGTAAGGGATAAAGCAATTAATATGATAGATGTTATCTTCTATTTGCTGTAGGGCTAGTTGAGATAAGTTTGTATGCAAGCAACAATCATTCACATAGCACATGTTTAGATCATATTAAGAATAACAATACATTTATACCAATGAATATTCTACGTGCATATTTTGCGAAGTCTATACGAACCTGCACAGAGTGAAATTATACAACACCGCTTGGTTAATACCAAAGTGCTTGTAATGTAAAATTCCTCGTCATGTAGATGCACTCGGCCCAGAAGTCATGCGTGTAAGTGAAGTTTTCGTCTAAGCTTCTAGATTTTATGAATCTCTTCTCACGTGTTCTAAATCATTCCGACGTAATAACACGTAAATTATCTCCCTGAACCTGAGATCGTGTGACGCAGTTGCGAACCGTCTTGCGTGAGAAAGCTTCCCCGCCCCGTGATTACTGGTTACTCCTAGAAGGCATACACGTGCTGGCTGATGCAATGAAATTTGACACTGGGGCGTTTTCCGTCAGGTCCCTCAAATAAGGTGCAATAAAGCAATGGATCTCTAGACTTTAAGACGCCTTTTACTCTTAATTAAGGTATATCCTCTGGCCATGTGTTATAACCTGGTGTTGATGCGTTTGCGATATTTGCTCAGTAACCATTAGTAAGCGCCGTGATGTCTGAGAGAGAAACGTTGACTACAGCGCCGAAAATACCGTAGTGTAACGTGAAGATTAATAAGAATAAAGGAGAGAGAGAAAGAAGGGAAGAGAAGGGAGACAACGATGGAGAGAAGAATAGACCGTGTTACGACATAGCCTCCCTCTTCAGTTTGACCTGCGGTCTAACATACTGAGGTCTGGTCTTCTCGATCATTCCTAAATTCGTTCTTCTCATCTTCACTTTCCTCGCACTACTCTCTTTCTTCTTCCACCAATGTAGCTGACATTCTCCTGGCAATGGGCCTGCATTAAAACGTATGGATTGACGACATGTCGGTTGATAGGAAATGGGTTGTCCTGACAAGCTCGCTACCATCCTATACATCTTTATTTTGGTCGCCTTATACGACCTGCCTAAGTGAGCAGTAGTTCTATTCTTTCCGTTTCTTATGAGCGATCCCCGGACACTACGCGGGGTGAAATGTTTTACTGGTGTAGTAGTTCTTTCCTAGACTACGTCTGTTATCTTTCCTGCTCCGCCAGTGATCATGACGTAAGATAGGGTGCATCCTAATCCCGATCTTCAGACGTCGAGTTAAATGTGACAAATTGCACATTTTCAACCAGTGGGCTTTAGACGAGGACGATGCAACATGTGGCGTGTTCTTGAGTCCTCTCTTGCCGATACTTTTGTCTATCAGTCCTGATTTCGCCATAAACTTCTCCCTGGGGTGTGTAGGGCGTGAGTGGGCGTAAAAAAACTGGTGTCCAATCCAAAGCTTGAACGTAATATTCTCTGTCTGGGTCTTTTCTATATCCGTGTGCAGGAGTTTGGGGGATGACTCAGGTTTCTTAACTCGTTCAGTCATGATAACCATAGTTTGTGTTGGGCCCCCGCATTGGCGCATACCCCCATCCCCTCGTTCGGGTGTGTATACTCATCTAAGACAATCTCCTTCTTAGGATGATGGGAGGTTGAATTAGGTAATCCAGACATATTTCCTTCTCCAAGGATTTTTAGAGGAGGACCGCTTCTCTTCTAACACCGCCTCTCCCTTGAGAGGGTGAGTTAATTAATAGTTTTCCCCAAGGTACTTTGGGTTTCCCTCCCATTTCTCTCTGTATCCGCTCCTCTGTAAGGAGGTGTTCATATTCTGGCGCAGGGGTCACCTCTGACTGCTCCCGGCCTTTCCTATTACAGCAATCTCAGGCTGCGTCGGGCCTTTTAAGGTTCCTTCATGATCTCCTTTAACTTGGAAGCAAATTATTTCCTCTTGTACAACCTCTTTCTTGAGACGAATTGAGAGTGAATTTTGTAGCATAGAGGACTCCTTAGAGATGTGCTGAATTCGGCCTGTCCCAAACTCATCCATGAGCCGATGTGTGCGAAGTTCTGACTTTGAAGTCTTGATGTGCTTTTCCGAATCTTGTCCGGCTTCGACATTTTGCAGTGCTGAATGATAAGAGGTCGTACTTCTGCCTTCCCTGCTTGTGGGGTGATTGTATGCCTTTAAAACTGCATCTCCTGTGAGGATCGGAGAAACTAAATTCGGCACTTTATTCCCATCATGTATCAAGGGAGACGGTTCCCTGTGACACATTTTCACCTCCTTTTGCACAAGGATAGTGGATGGGGTTTGTTTTAATGGTTTAAAACCATGGATTCCAGGATTTTTATTCCTCTGACCTGTTTCCAACTTCCCTCCAAAAATGTTGGAAATCGACATAGGCGTTTGAATTTCCCCGCCCTCCTCAGTCATGTTCACTCTGGCATGTGCTGAGTTTCCTAAGAGCAAGTAACTCCCTCCTTGGGGTATGGGGAAAAAGCGTTCGTCTACTATTGCTACGTTAATCAATCCTGTCTCATAATGAGCTTCTAAGTGCAAGCTTGCAATGGGCAATTCCATCGGTTCCCCATGGAGCATAGGTGCATTTACCATTACATATTCCTCAGTAATTTCATCGACGTTTACGAGTGAGGATGAAGCAACTGCACTAAACCCGAGATCAGGTACAAGCAGACATATGACTCGTCTTCCATTGACGGTCGCATAACCTTCATTCAAAGGTTTCCTAAGGTCACCTCGGGACTTCACCGGGTTTCCTTTGCATGGCGGGCCTTGCGCTGGGCTGACAGTTTGTATGTTTCGGATTCGGTGCCTGCCGTTTTTATTACTGTGGTTAACCGATCGGAAAGACTTACTAATATTTCTCTCCATCCCATACATCTCCGAAGCTATTTCATGCTTTATGTTGGTCCTGTTTTTATTCAGAGGGTGAATGTTGTGAGTCGTAGAGAAGGTGGAAGGTGGGTCTTTCCATCATCCGCCTTTGCACGCTTCTGCTTCTCAGAGTGGTCCTGATGCCTTTGTTCTGAAAGCCGCCCCTCTTCTCTTTCTGGTAATAGGGTTTGACTAACAGACCTGACTCTCTCTGGTACAGTTTGAGGTGCTACCTGCGGGAGTAACTTAACTGACGGAGGTGAGGGGCTGGAGGAAGTTGAGGTCTTGGAGCTCATTCTAGGCAGCATCGTTTCGAGACGCAGTAATTCCGCATCCGAAGCTTCCATCCTTAATTTGTGTTGCTGTCTCTCTTCCTCCCTCATCCTGCATTTTTCCATCTCCCGTGAAACGAAAGTATCTAGCTCTTCTCCGGAGAGTTCGCACTCAATGGCTAACTCTGTCCAGAATGCTCTCCACTCATCCAATTCCATTGTTTCGTCCATTTTAGCAGTGGTGATTCACTCTGAACAGGTTGGTATGACTTGCAAATAATATGCTAATGACCAACTCAAATGTATCTCTAATTGCAACTGTAACAAAGTATACTTCTAACAAATACCAACAATAAGATATATTGATACTACGATTAATTATCTCATTAATACAAAGTATAATACTAAGTATATAATACAACATATAATTAAGCATAAGGATTTCCTCAGATTCTACTCAGATCTTTTATATTCGTTCTTATGATTACAATGTCGTTAGTGCGTTGACACAGTTACTATTTTTAGCTTCGCTTACAGGTAAAAAAAAATTCGCTGAACTCAAAGTTAGCTTTGTTTACATATAAAGATCTAGTTTCCCAGTTTTATCAATCAAAAAAGAATGAATCGTGATATTGCAATATCTCGTTATCTAAGAGGTATGTACGTGTATATATACTAAAATCCCTAGTGTTGTAAAAAAAAAAATCAGATCCTAGAGATATATGTTCTCAGTGGAGAACTATAGGAATGCAAGAGGTAGAAAAGGTTCTCTAGAGTTATGATCTAGATACCGGACATAGCCTCCAATTGTCGCGCCGTTATCCCGAACTGGACATCAATTGTCACAGCACAGTTGGATAAGAAAGTTGTAAATTGAGAAATGTAAGAAAGATATATAGGATCTCAGAAGTGGCTCGTTAATTGTTAGATTCCTATACAAGTAAGGGGTGAAAGGAAGGCGAATATTCTCACAAAGAGATAATGTCTCAGAAGGGCACATGAGAATGGATTCTGTTTCCTTGCGACAAATCTCCCCTGTTATTCTTACTGAATATTATAATTGTTATTAAGCCCCCATCCTCTCATACTGAGGAAATGACACATATATGGATTTAAGAGACAGTACATGTAAGAAACTCACTCGACCACTTGGTAGATGATATAACTTATGTACAGATATTTAATCCCTAAACCACATATATGACACAAAGAAAATGAAAAGATAAACGAAAATAATAATATGGACATAAACACTGAATGACTAAAAGTCCTAGTATGTCCTACTAATCATCATTTGCACTGGTGTGACTATCATGAGAGTTGCCTAACATTGTTGAATGTAATGTTCACTTTGTAATACCCTGGAAGGCACTTTAAAATTAGTTCCGTGAGTATTTAGGTGAAAGTTCTGGTTGGAATTTGAATAAGATCTCTGAGATTTCTTGAGGAAAATAATCCTTATGCTTTTGGACTTATCTGTAATCCGATGTTGTCAGCCCTGGCGCAGGTTGTTAGGTGCTGTCATCCTGCAGCGATATGACATTACACGTGCGAGCGTTGATCTATGCTCCTTTATGCTTAGGAGTTGACGAGATCTCTGGCTTTTGGTTCTGCTGCTCGGTCAAAAGACTGGCTGTCTGTTACCGTCAGGCGCCGGACACTGAATTCTGCAACTGCGAATGTTGTCCGCTCAGAAACCTAAAAGTCTGAAGACACAATTGTGGCTTCATGAGTTTTCCTGTCATATGGGAACAGCTATCATTCCCATTCAAACCGCATACACCAGGCATATCAGAATTATCCTCTTTCATACAATAAGAGGACTATTATGTCATACAATCTAAAGATTACAGGCAAACTTTCCAGGTTATATAAGATATTTATACTTTACTTTCATACAGTCACACGTCAGGCATATTAATGTTATATTCATCTGACTTCCTTTCTCACAGTCAAGACATGATAGGTAAACATAGACCTATGTAACTTCAGGAGTTAATTAGTTTAGTCAGTCTTCTTTCCCAAGAACTGTGTTCTACAATCATAGTCCGTTCCTTCACACAATGATGAATAGCTATAACATATAATACATTTATATTACACAAATAGATAAAGTGAATGACCGACTGGCCAAGCGATCAGGTTGCTTTCTTCTGTAGCACAACTACATAGTTTTTGGAATTGAAACCTGGCTGTGGAACACTCCAGTTTACCAGCTGTAAATGGGCAATCAGCTGTGCTCCCGTGCTAGGGACAGAAAAGGCAGCGAGGAAGGGAACTGTTCACCTAACCTCGTAAAAGCGGGATCTTTCATGATGAAGCTTCTAACACTTCATTTCCCTATGACAATCTCTGCCATGGGACTGCCTTTATCTTCGTAAGGGATAAAGCAATTAATATGATAGATGTTATCTTCTATTTGCTGTGGGGCTAGTTGAGATAAGTTTGTATGCAAGCAACAATCATTCACATAGCACATGTTTAGATCATATTAAGAATAACAATACATTTATACCAATGAATATTCTACGTGCATATTTTGCGAAGTCTATACGAACCTGCACAGAGTGAAATTATACAACACCGCTTGGTTAATACCAAAGTGCTTGTAATGTGTAAAATTCCTCGTTCATGTAGATGCACTCGGCCCAGAAGTCATGCGTGTAAGTGAAGTTTTCGTCTAAGCTTCTAGATTTTATGAATCTCTTCTCACGTGTTCTAAATCATTCCGACGTAATAACACGTAAATTATCTCCCTGAACCTGAGATCGTGTGACGCAGTTGCGAACCGTCTTGCGTGAGAAAGCTTCCCCGCCCCGTGATTACTGGTTACTCCTAGAAGGCATACACGTGCTGGCTGATGCAATGAAATTTGACACTGGGGCGTTTTCCGTCAGGTCCCTCAAATAAGGTGCAATAAAGCAATGGATCTCTAGACTTTAAGACGCCTTTTACTCTTAATTAAGGTATATCCTCTGGCCATGTGTTATAACCTGGTGTTGATGCGTTTGCGATATTTGCTCAGTAACCATTAGTAAGCGCCGTGATGTCTGAGAGAGAAACGTTGACTACAGCGCCGAAAATACCGTAGTGTAACGTGAAGATTAATAAGAATAAAGGAGAGAGAGAAAGAAGGGAAGAGAAGGGAGACAACGATGGAGAGAAGAATAGACCGTGTTACGACACCTGATTTCTTCTGTTTTAATTTGTCTTCTACTTTTTCGTGGTGGGTTACTTTCCCTTGCCTCCCTCACTCCGCACACTTTGCGACAGTGCAGGTATATTATGTCGCCGAAGATTTCCAGCTTCTTCTCCAAAGTTATCTGCTTCAGGTTTTTATCCAACTCTTTTGCCAAGGCGTCGTCCAGCTGTTCCCAAAGCCC
Organism: Oreohelix idahoensis; assembly: GCA_024509875.1. Lineage (NCBI taxonomy): Eukaryota > Metazoa > Mollusca > Gastropoda > Stylommatophora > Oreohelicidae > Oreohelix > Oreohelix idahoensis. The sequence continues at coordinate 313,341 of JAMPIV010001777.1, read as the reverse complement.
TTTTGCACTGGCAGGTGGAAACTTGATTGCATCTCTCTTCCCGTCCAAGAAATGTGTGAGATCATCATCAGGCAGATCAACTTGAATGTACTCAGCACTGTGGATTGACTCCTTGCTGCGTTCTTCTAACGTCTTATCCGTCGAGACAGAGCGCTGTTGATCTCCCCCATACTAGACATATATAAACAACATACTAGACATATATAAACAACATACTAGACATATATAACATACAGAAAAAATCCTTACCAATGAATATAATAAAAGAAAGTATTAAAGTATTACACATATCTTATCTTAGTGTGTAGGCACGCGCCTCGGGCAGTATGCAATACATGAGACAATGTACTAGCCAGAGAGAGTGGGGAATAGCTTTCTGAGCAATAAATAGGGGTTCTATGTAAGACTAACACAACCAAAGACAAATGCCTGAAAGAAGCCAATGAGAAATACAAAAACATTACTAAGTTATGAAACACATCAACTTTACACGTCATAAGAAATGGTGGGACTGGGGGTTGGACTGTTCAAAGCTTTATAATCGCTAGGAAAAAAACAAGTCAAAATGTGCAGATGAAGGCCGTGAAAACCATCAAGGATATTCGAAACAATAACACAGGAATACTCGAAAGACAGATTTAATGAGAAATATCAACGCTGAAAATCTCTGAAAATCAAAATCGATTTCAGCTCGTCACGTGTCGATAATAAATTCCTGAAACCAATCTCCTAGAGTTGTTAAACGCAGACGTGACACAATTAAATAGACGTGGATCTGTAGCAACAGTCACGCCTGCATATTTAGTGTTTCTCCGACACATGATCTCTGACAGCCGTTTTTGTGACGTGTGCTTGGTGACGTCAAAGATTTTATTTTCACCGGACGAGAACATTAGTTCGTTGTCTACCAGCTCCACCCTTCAACAGATGTATATGACATTCAGGCCCTGTCTATATATCGTTTTATCAACCCTCATCATTCCGCCAACCTATTGCAATATCAAAACCCCCAATTTTTTTTTTTTTTTTAACTCTTTGACGAAAATAACCTGACTGAATGTGAACTTGGTTTGTGATGGGCCTCCTCGCAACACGAATGTCGGAACTTATTTCATTCAAGGGCATTCGACGGAGTAGTGTGTCTACAGTTGTATGTGTCTGTGTGAGTGTTCGTGTATGAAACGAGACTAAATCGAGCCCCAGATGTAACCGATCACTGCCCAGGCTCGAGCAGCACGTGTACTTAACTGATAGCAAGCTAATGATAGAGGAAACCATTTTACAATCATGCGGGCGGCGGGGGGGGGGGGGGGGAGCTGTTTTTTAAAATCATTTAAGGGGGATGGAATATCTCGACTTGTGTGAGAGGTTTATTTGGTGGGAAACTGAAAATTGGGGATAGAGAGAGAAGCGTCACGAATTGTCATTTTCTCAAGCCAGTAGGGTAAACAATGCTTATGTCAGCATTTAGACTGATCCACTATCTTGCTGGTGTGTGAGTACGCGCGTGCGTGTGTCTACAGAGAATTCACTAAGGAGAATTTCTTCTTACAATGTTTACAATACAAATACACGTGATGTGGACATGAAAACGAGGCTTTAGATTGAACGTGAGATAGAGAGAAACGGTGAGACATGTAACAATTCACAAAGCAGCGCTCACAGTCAGAATCCTTCTAATAAACTTAGTTAAGAGAATGAAGGCCACTCAAACATTTGCTGGGATTGGCAACAACTGGTATGTGTGTAGAATATTAAAAAACGTACATATCAACTTTCTGATTAAAACAGAGAAGTGGTTTTACAGAATAATGTTAAAAATAGCACGGACAGCTAAGAATGTGTAATGAAGATGTTCTGAAAGAAGACAATGCACAAAGGAAGCTTATACCCCGTGTTAGACGGAAGCAGGTCACTTTCCTTAGGCATGTTATGAGAAGAAAAGAACGGGGAGTTATCGTGACAACAGAAATGATTGACAGAAATAGAGATAGACCAAGACAAACAAGAGAGTAGACACTGGATAGTCTGACATCATGGCATGGTACTTGAATAAGATGACGATTTCAATCAAAAACCCCAAAAGACGCAGCAATAGAGAACGCAGTCAGCGACTCATAGCTTGACTGCTTGCGTCAGGACCAGCGAACCAGAGCTGGTCAGGACCAGCGAACCAGAGCTGGTCAGGACCAGCGAACCAGAGCTGGTCAGGACCAGCGAACCAGAGCTGGTCAAGACCGTACTCCACCTCCACGTGGTGGTCCTGGAAACAGTCTGCAGCAGTGCAGTCTGGCTGAGCGAGTACGGATCGAAATGGGAAGGCAAACCCGGTCCCTAAAAATGCCGTGCAGAAGTCGGATGTGTCGACCGAAAGGTGCAGATATCACAGCTTAGGCGCAAACAGACACAACGCAACCACCGTCCTTTTCAGGGCGAACGAGGAAGAAGAAGTATAAAAAACCCCCAAGCTTGCGACAATATAAAACTTTCATTATAATTAAAATCCACATCTGACAGTTATATAAAACCAAAGCTGTTCGATGACGTAAAACTATTAACTGTACGACCATATATACCAGTGTTACATACCATATGGTGACATAAAACCACAGTTTAGATGCATGATCTAAAAAAAACAAAAACTTGTCAACTGTACGATCTGATACAAGACAAAAGTCGGCTTTATGACTAAATATCAACAAGAGACTGTGCGTGGTGCTGACAACAGCATTATGCACAAGAAACTGCTACAGGAACCACCGTTTTAATAGCCAAACAGGCTTCCTGCAAGTCTGGCCAGCTATCAGTGGTGGTTTAATGTTTAAGTAGGGAGCCAAGACAGAAACAAATACATGAAATGTGCTTCAATAAACATTCGTCTGGTAGAAGAGATAAAACTGTCCAAGATGTCGGATGAGATCAAACCCCAATGAAGAATGATCAAATAAAACCCTCTGCAATATGATATAAACAACCTACCTTCTATAATCAAGTACACCATTCTATCTTATGTTATAAAACCCTATCTTACACCATCAAATAAACCTTCTTGTTATAATGTTGATTACTCCCCCCCCCCCCCTTTCCCCCCAAAAAAAAGAAAAAAGTTTATACAATCAGATACATCCATATACAGTTTGCTGACGTTAACATCCAGGTTATACGATCAAATAAAAATATATGTTCTTAGATTAAATTAAACAATAGTTTTTTTTTTTCTTCACTGTACACCCTACAGTGTTCATCACATCCAAGCAACATCCGTGCAATTATAACGACACATAAATTCTGATTTATCACAGCTGTTCGTGAGTTATACATTATATAATGACAGAAAAAGCTGAAACAAGCACACCAATAGTCCTACATGACCAGGGGAGACAACAACAGTTAGCGTGCATCCACCGACACCATGATAAGCGCACACAACCATGAACATCAAGCATGGATCCATGTATACAACAATTACGCTACAAAAATATAACCGAAAATAGCAAGCTAAATAACAACAGCAATAATAATAGTAATAAATGAGGAGGGACAAAGAACATGAAATAGGAGTGGTAAATATGTGAGGTAACCTTCACTCCATAACCTGAGTAATAGTCAACTAAATCACGACGACTTTACCACAATGGCTGGCATGGGTTCTGTGGTCAGCAGGGCTTTCAGTGTCTCACATGAATTAACAAATAATACTAGTCACTCGTAAGCACACAATGTGCTATGTTCTCCACATGACATCTACTGTGCCTGGGCCCACCTTAAGTGTATCCTCAATCGGCCCATCTTAAGTGTATCCTCAATCGGCCCATCTTAAGTGTATCCTCAATGGGCCCACCTTAAGTGTATCCTCAACACACTTTTCCCAATTTAGTTGACTGGGGGGGGGGGGGGGGGGGGTGTGTGTGTGTGTGTGTGTGTGTGTGTGTGTGTGTGTGTGTGTGTGTGTGTTTGGGTTCTGAGGATGCAAATGAAAGAAAAGGACTACTATTACTTCAGGCATGTCGCAGGAGGCGACTAATATGAGGTTGGGCACATGACTGGTAACCTCATCATGGAAAACAAATTGCTAAAAAAAAAAAATCACCGCACATGAATTCTTTGATAGAGGCTTCCGGTAAAGGCACCAGCTACAGTGGTGGCCCTATGCCCCATAAGGAGTGACAAGCTGCTCAAAATACAGACATCTCCCTACCTATAACAACAACTAAACTCTCCCTACCTATAACAACAACTAAACTCTCCCTATCTATAACAACAACTAAACTCTCCTTACCTATAACAACAACTAAACTCTCCCTGCCTATAACAACAACTAAACTCTCCTTACCTATAACAACAACTAAACTCTCCCTACCTATAACAACAACTAATCTCTCCCTATCTATAACAACAACTAAACTCTCCTTACCTATAACAACAACTAAACTCTCCCTGCCTATAACAACAACTAAACTCTCCTTACCTATAACAACAACTAAACTCTCCTTACCTATAACAACAACTAAACTCTCCCTACCTATAACAACAAACAACTAAACTCTCCCTACCTATAACAACAACTAAACTCTCCTTACCTATAACAACAACAACTAAACTCTCCCTACCTATAACAACAACTAAACTCTCCCTACCTATAACAACAACTAATCTCTCCCTACCTATAACAACAACTAAACTCTCCTTACCTATAACAACAACTAAACTCTCCCTACCTATAACAACAAACAACTAAACTCTCCCTACCTATAACAACAAACAACTAAACTCTCCCTACCTATAACAACAACTAAACTCTCCCTACCTATAACAACAACTAAACTCTCCCTACCTATAACAACAACTAAACTCTCCTTACCTATAACAACAACTAAACTCTCCCTACCTATAACAACAACTAAACTCTCCCTACCTATAACAACAACTAAACTCTCCCTACCTATAACAACAACTAAACTCTCCTTACCTATAACAACAACTAAACTCTCCCTGCCTATAACAACAACTAAACTCTCCTTACCTATAACAACAACTAAACTCTCCCTACCTATAACAACAAACAACTAAACTCTCCCTACCTATAACAACAACTAAACTCTCCTTACCTATAACAACAACAACTAAACTCTCCCTACCTATAACAACAAACAACTAAACTCTCCCTACCTATAACAACAACTAAACTCTCCTTACCTATAACAACAACAACTAAACTCTCCCTACCTATAACAACAACTAAACTCTCCCTACCTATAACAACAACTAAACTCTCCCTACCTATAACAACAACTAAACTCTCCTTACCTATAACAACAACTAAACTCTCCCTACCTATAACAACAAACAACTAAACTCTCCCTACCTATAACAACAAACAACTAAACTCTCCCTACCTATAACAACAACTAAACTCTCCCTACCTATAACAACAACTAAACTCTCCCTACCTATAACAACAACTAAACTCTCCTTACCTATAACAACAACTAAACTCTCCCTACCTATAACAACAACTAAACTCTCCCTACCTATAACAACAACTAAACTCTCCCTACCTATAACAACAACTAAACTCTCCCTACCTATAACAACAACTAAACTCTCCCTACCTATAACAACAACTAAACTCTCCCTACCTATAACAACAACTAAACTCTCCCTACCTATAACAACAACTAAACTCTCCCTACCTATAACAACAACTAAACTCTCCCTACCTATAACAACAACTAAACTCTCCCTACCTATAACAACAACTAAACTCTCCAATACATTGTGTAGTGGATTTGTAAAACTTCAGTTATATTTTTTTATGAAAACGGGCCTAGACGTGGGGAAGCAAAAACTAAACACATCAAAAATGTACATAAATAAAAAGAGCACAATAAACAATAAAATAACGGTCGAGCAGACAATATAAAATCAATATCAAACCTTCCGTGGCGTTTTTCTGGGTGCTTCAGTCTCCTGATGAGGAACAGGGGTGTGGGATGGAATGTTAGCAGAAATGGCGGGAATGAAAAGAATTATAAGTTTCTTCCAGCATAATTGTTATCATTATAACATATAAACAAATAACAAAATGTAAACATCTAATTAATATATAAACCTTTAATAATAGTAATAAATATGTCCTGCTCATCACACTCAACAAGAAGGTGTGTTACGTACACAACACGACTTTACTTCGTGTGAAGTAGGGAAGGGGACATTCATGAAAGTAAGTACAACTCTTTGACAAGTATCATTATGCGACTGTCTGCCCCATTGTAGAGTGTAATGGAGGCTGTCAACAACAGCATGTCTGAGAAAACGATAATTTTTGTTTATTTAAAGTGTAAATGAAGGATGTGTGTCTCATAAATTGAAAGCCGGATCTGCCTTGTGTAGTTTAAGAATGTATGAACATGTCATAAATTAAAGGCCGGGGATGTGTATGTTTTAAGATGTATGTACGTGTGTTAATTTGAAAGTCAGATCTACGATGTGCAGTTCTAGCATGTATGTGTGATGTCACAAATTGTAAGCCAAATCTCGGATGTCTAAGTTTTAAGATGTATTTGTCATAAACTGAAAGCCAGATCTGCGATGTGTAGTTCCAGCACGTATGTATTTGTAATAAACTGTTAGCCAGATCTGGAATGAGTTAAGTTTTAAGATGTATATATCATAAACTTTAAGTCAGATCTGCGATGTAGAAATACAAACAGTCCGCGCCTGAGCATTCTGAGAATCACAAACTAAAATCACCTCTAATATTCAGACACACGGCCAATGAAACTATCGACGTAGACAAATCAATCAAAGCTGACACACCTTCAGGTTCATTCTGAAACCATCGGTCTTCAGGATATTTATAGTAAGCAGCAACTCATTTAAGCTATTAGCGTGAGACCGCAGGCAGAAATAACAGGTCATTTACCCATATGGAAGATGACTGTTGTAACATAGTACTCTTTGCATGCGCTGACCTGGAAGTGACCCCAGAACGCCCACTTAAGCGAAGTTCGTGGACACTGAAAATATTATAAAATAGGTTTTACTGAAACCGTGTAAATTCTGAACAACGGCATCTGTAACGTCAGCAATTTTGGGGGGGGGGGGGGTTCGAAAGACGATACGATGGAAGAAAATACCACAGGTTCAAACGCACCGCGGCGGGCCCCCCCATTTCTTCCTTATCGTTTCTTGTGCGTACAAAGTACAGTATGACGAAAGGTGAGATCACGTGATTACTAAAACAAAGAGTCTGGCAGTGAAAACAGCAAAGATCAATACGCCAATGGTAATGTTAGCAGAGAACACCAAATTAAGACTGCATGAGAGCTGTGTACTTTCTGTGCTTCTCTATGGTGCGGAATGCTGGAGAGTAACAGAAGGAAATGTCGAAACTGTCCTCCTTCCACACAATCTGCCTAAGGAAAATTCTCCGAATCTTTTGGCCAAACACCATCAGCAACCAAGAACTACTTATTCGGAGTAACCAGGAGGACATGCAGACCATCATAGCTGGCAGACGCTGGCGTTGGGTTGGCCACGTCCTCAGAAAAGACCCAGATACCATAACAAGAACAGCTTTGCTATGGACCCCCGAGGGAAAGCGAAAGAGAGGCCAACCAAGCACAACTTGGCGAAGAACTGTGGAAGCCGAGATGCAAAGAATGAACCAGAGTTGGGGTACTGTACGAAGGATGGCCGCCGACCGACCAAAGTGGAATCAATTTGTTGCTGCCCTACAAGATGCCACCAGGCGTGATGGCCACTGACTGCTTTGATGGTTGGCGGCTATGGATCAAAGAAGAAGAAGAATGTTAGCAGAGACACTCTTTCACACAAGACTAACAGCACCACAGTGGTTTTGCGTGTGTGGTCGGGGTACCGTGCTTCTCATATTTAACAGAAACAGGTGTAGGCCAACTGGCTATTTAACGGAGATGTGATTACAGACAAAGAGATTAAGCTAGTTCCTGAAAGCTAAAGGGACACGACAGACAGATGAGTGTCCATGTGTGAAGGACAGACAGATGAGTGTCCATGTGTGAAGGACAGATAGATGAGTGTCCATGTGTGAAGGACAGACAGATGAGTGTTCATGTGTGAAGGACAGACAGATGAGTGTCCATGTGTGAAGGATGGACAGACAGATGAGTATCCATGTGTGAAGGACAGACAGATGAGTATCCATGTGTGAAGGACAGACAGACAGATGAGTGTCCATGTGTGAAGGACAGACAGATAGATGAGTGTCCATGTGTGAAGGACAGACAGATGAGTGTCCATGTGTGAAGGACAGACAGATGAGTGTCCATGTGTGAAGGACAGACAGACAGATGAGTGTCCATGTGTGAAGGACAGACAGATGAGTGTCCATGTGTGAAGGACAGACAGACAGATGAATGTCCATGTGTGAAGGACAGACAGACAGACATATGAGTGTCCATGTGTGAAGGACAGACAGATGAGTGTCCATGTGTGAAGGACAGACAGACAGATGAGTGTCCATGTGTGAAGGACAGACAGACATACAGATGAGTGTCCATGTGTGAAGGACAGACAGATGAGTGTCCATGTGTGAAGGACAGACAGACAGATGAGTGTCCATGTGTGAAGGACAGACAGACAGATGAGTGTCCATGTGTGAAGGACAGACAGATGAATGTCCATGTGTGAAGGACAGACAGACAGATGAGTGTCCATGTGAGAAGGTCAGACAGACAGACAGATGAGTGTCCGTGTGTGAAGGACAGACAGATAGATGAGTGCCCATGTGTGAAGGACAGACAGACAGACAGATGAGTGTCCATGTGTGAAGGACAGACAGACAGACAGATGAGTGTCCATGTGTGAAGGACAGACAGATGAGTGTCCATGTGTGAAGGACAGACAGACAGATGAGTGTCTATGTGTGAAGGACAGACAGACAGATGAGTGTCCATGTGTGAAGGACAGACAGACAGATAGAACATGTAAGCCTACTCCAAAACTGTCAGCTCCATGAGAAGAGCAGGGTGGCAGTGTGGCCTTTTCCAACCAAGCTGAGGGAGAAACTGTCTGGTGATGAGAGAAGCATGAGACGGACTGCCAGCTGAGGGAGAAACTGTATGGTGATGAGAGAAGCCTGAGACAGACTTCCAGTTGAGGGAGAAACTGTCTGGTGATGAGAGAAGCCTGAGACAGACTGCCAGCTGAGGGAGAAACTGTCTGGTGATGACTTCCAGTTGAGGGAGAAACTGTCTGGTGATGAGAGAAGCCTGAGACAGACTGCCAGCTGAGGGAGAAACTGTATGGTGATGAGAGAAGCCTGAGACGGACTGCCAGCTGAGGGAGAAACTGTATGGTGATGAGAGAAGCCTGAGACGGACTGCCAGCTGAGGGAGAAACTGTATGGTGATGAGAGAAGCCTGAGACGGACTGCCGCTGAGAGAGAAACTGTATGGTGATGAGAGAAGCCTGAGACGGACTGCCGCTGAGGGAAAAACTGTCTGGTGATGAGAGAAGCCTGAGACGGACTGCCAGTTTTATAAGAGAGATAATGTTAATTTGAGAGCGAACGAAAAAGAAGACTCTCTCTCTAAATGGGTACTCGCGCATAACAGAAAGGTTGAAATGGTATGAGAAGATCTACAAGGCAGACCTGAAGGAAAGAACTAAATATTAGTGGCAGAACACGCTTACGCTGGATAGGAAACACATAGCGGGGACACAAATCTCATAGCATAATAAGACAGTTCCTGTTCTGGGATCTCCAGGGTAAGCCAGATGGATACAAAAACAAACACACAGACAGACACACAGACGCGCGCGAGAAGAAGAGAGCTAGAGACATTGATGAAAGGGATGATGAAGACACGGTCAGATCTTGAACGGATGGCACGCGACAAGAAAGGCTTGGGATAGGGGTTATTTGTTGACGGCCTATGCTCCACGGTAGCTAAACAAGTACAGTATATCAAACAAGGATTCATCGCCTGAAGGAAGAGTACATGGCACTAACTACTTCAATATATACTATCTGGAAATAATTTACACACAATCAAAATGAGTACTGATACCACCGAAGGACATACGCGTCTATGGTTAAATATGGCAAACATTGACGACAGAGAGAGAGAGAGAGAGAGACAAAGAGAGAGAGAAAAAGAGAGAGAAATTTATTACATCTTCATGTAACTGTATTAATACCGTTCTAAAATACATACAGTACTTGTATACAAAATCCCGAGAACCATAAAACTATTATGATTTATAACTGTATAAAACACGAATAAACTCATGAAATGCCCAGGCATATAAAAAGTAGAACTTCAAACGGGCAACAAATTAACACAGCATTAACTTACACGTTCTGTACTGTTATCTATATTACCAAAAGCTGCAGCCCAGCAGAAATACACCGCTGTCACAGACACAACAGCCAGGCCGTGCTAACAAGTGAATGACTCGTAGTAACACTGGCTTGCATGGCCGTAGATACGTTGGTAGACCGTGAGCAGACGTCATGCTAGCTACGAGCCAGACGAACTCACCAAGACGAGGCTCGCGTGTTGTCTCGTATAGGCTTCCTTTCTCCATTGCTTTCAATAAAAGGACTTCTGTTTCTCCTTTTTTCACGTCTCTCTCTCTCTCTCTCTCTCTCTCTCTCTCTCTCTCTCTCTCTCTCTCTCTCTCTCTCTCTCTCTCTCTCTCTCTCTCTCTCTCAAGAAAAGCTTAGCTTACTCTGCTGCTCATCTTTGGAACTATGTTCCACATGATCTAAAAACAAATTCAGTCTCTACTCAAACAATCGTAGACTTTTCGAATACTTTATTAGTTCTGATTACCTGCCCCCTTAGTGTGATTATGTTTCCGAATAAATATATAATATCGAATGTTGGTTTAATGATGATGTTTGTACTTTTCAACATATTTTATTTCATGATTATAATTAGTTTGTACTAATCAACATATTTTATTTCATGGTTATAATTAGATACTGTGAATGTAAGTATTCTATTATTTTAGTTTTACAACGTTGACTTCCTTTAAACTGATATGTCAAATGTTTGTGAGAATAAATGAATTCAGTATAAAAGAAGAAGAGAAAGGAAGGGCTGAATGTCGGACGGGCCTGCGTGCCCAATTCTCAACCCTTTGAAAATAAAGTTCGTTCGTTCTCTCCCCCCCACCCCCTATGCATCTAATCTCAGCCCCTCTGATCTCAACAAAATTAAATGGTACAGAAGTCAGCTTTATGAAGCAAAAATGTAATAAAACAGCAACACGCGACAAAAGGTGTCTACCTTCGCACAACATTACTCTTGGCACAGTTGTAGATAGAAGAATAATGATGCTTCTATCTCAAGGGAATATTCATAAGATATTTCAGAAGTCAAGAACAATGCTGCGTTGTGCATGGCAATTGTTAACTTATTTCTGATCCGCCGCTTTTTATGAAGAATTAAGCAATTATTAATTTCAGCTCGTTCAACCCCCCACCATGATTTACTCAGTGGAATTCTTATTATTCTGGTATAGCTAGAGTGTATTTAGTAAATTGACTGAGACAAACATGCAGTACATTCAAAATGATTAAATCGACGTTAAATTTGTATATTTACAAATAACAAATTTAATAATCAACTAAGTTTTAACAGTTTAAAAAAATTGAATAATCTTTAACAGAAAATACTCATCATCGTGTGATGGTATGGTGTTTTATGTAAGAAGTCACTTGGCAGCTTTTAGGTTTGACTTAGCTGCAAATGGTAGTTTCTGCTCCCGCTGGGTTTTTGGGTTCTGTGCAGATAGGTCACTGGAGTTCTCGCGTCTCTGGTCAAGATTAAAGGCGCAGCACGTTCCAAGTAAGATCAGGGAGTAACTGCAAAGCTGGTCCCGCGTCTCTAAGACCCTCTGATGATGGTGTCTAGCTCGACGTCAGGCCACTTCTACCCTCACTTTGTTCCAGAGATTAGTACCCTCAGCTGGTACCACCAAATCAATCTTGGCTCACAGACTGTTTGCTCAGAGGAATAAAGGCACTTGACTAGGCCTCTTACTTTTCTGGGGTGTTGTTATGTTAACAATGAATTCCCACTATGACTCCCCGTGTGTTCAGTTTCCTCAGATCCTGGTTTTCCTTATTAAAATGGTTTTCTTGGGCTCTTTAAGTCCTTCAAGATGTTCCACAAAGTCCGGTCTGATATATATGAAATCTGATTCTAACTCTGGCAGTCTGATGGTCTTCTTGGTACGAATGCATTTTCACAGTGAACTAGGCTTGAAAAAAAGCCAGGTTATATTGCCTGTCTTCCCCCGCATTTGTTTGTTACGATGTTAAGCAGAGCGCCAATCGTTTCAAACATGCGTGTTTTGTGGGGTAATTTCAAAATTATTTCCGCCTGATATTCTGTGGGTGATGCAAAAATATGGACGTGAAACCTCCGAATATTCTCATCAGTGATTACAAATAACTTCTTCTTACTTTTATCTCAAGTAATACCTTCGTAATACTGCTATCCGGATGTTATTACCTCATTCCGCCTTCCAGGTGCATGTCTGTAATTTGTCCGCAGATGGATAATTTATCTCCCCATCCTTGCGCAAACACCGACCCTCGTGTAACCATCTGGGCTGTGCCTCTTCACGACAGTAATTAGGGAATCCAAATCGCCACATCAGCGCTAAATAATCTGGCTGGGCGTATGTCGTGCTAATCCGGCGCGTCCAAGGTTTGGTACACGAGAATTTTACCAACATGGCTGTCGTTAAATATTGCATCACCTGTCTGCTCTCTCAGCAGGGATGGTCAGGTAAACAGACAAGACGAATTATTTCTGAAAGGAGTGAAAAATGTTTGAAAATACAAAATATCTGCTACATAGCAGAGAAAGAAAAAGGTGCCGACCATTGAAAAGCATGTAATTAGTCAGTACAACAAATGTCACTGATTACCGCCGTACTGAAGAAGAGATCGACTCAAATAATGTCATACTCGTTACTCCACAGACATTACTTTTAGTTCCAGGGACATTACTTAGGTAACGAATAGTTCCAGAGAGATTACTTAGGTAACGAATAGTTCCAGGGGGATTACTTAGGTAACGAATAGTTCCAGGGAGATTACTTAGGTAACGAATAATTCCAGGGAGATTACTTAGGTAACGAATAGTTCCACGGAGATTACTTAGGTAACGAATAGTTCCAGGGAGATTACTTAAGTAACGAATAGTTCCAGGTAGATTACTTAGGTAACGCCAGTGAGATTACTTAGGTAACGAATATTTCAAGTGAGATAGCTTAGGTAACGAATATTTCAAGTGAAATTACTTACGTAACGAATATTTCAAGTGAGATAACTTAGATAACGAATATTTCAAGTGAGATAACTTAGGTAACGAATATTTCAAGTGAGATAACTTAAGTAACGAATATTTCAAGTGAAGTTACTTAGGTAACGAATATTTCAAGTGAAGTTACTTAGGTAACGAATATATGAAGTGAAATTACTTCGGTAACGAATATTTCAAGTGAGATAACTTAGGTAACGAATATTTCAAGTGAAGTTACGTAGGTAACGAATATTTCAAGTGAAGTTACTTAGGTAACGAATATTTCAAGTGAGATAACTTAGGTAACGAGTAGCTAAGCGAGATGACTCATGTAACAAAGTGAATGAACAGTCCAAGTGAGATGGCTTGGAGAAGGTTTTGTTGTCCTGGGTTATTTGCGAAGGTACAGCCTCTATCTATCTATCTATCTATCTATCTATCTATCTATCTATCTATCTATCTATCTATCTATCTATCTATCTATCTATCTATCTATCTATCTATCTACCTATCTATCTATCTATTCATCTATCTATCTATCTATCTATCTATCTATCTATCTATCTATCTATCTATCTATCTATCTATCTATCTATCTATCTATCTATCTATCTATCTATCTATCTATCTATCTATCTCTCTCTCTCTCTATCTCTCTCTATCTATCTATCTATCTATCTATCTATCTATCTATCTATCTATCTATCTATCTATCTATCTATCTATCTATCTATCTATCTATCTATATATATATATATCTATCTATCTATCTATCTATCTATCTATCTATCTATCTATCTATCTATCTATCTATCTATCTATCTATCTATCTATCTATCTATCTATCTATCTATCTATGTTTATTTTTATTTATTTTATTTTTACATTCATTATTATTATTATTATTATTCTTTTTTAATGTTAAAAACGTACTTTAATTATGATGATTAATGCAAATGTAATATTACTTTTATAATGATAAATGCCTTAATTATGCTTATAGTAAATGTGAGGATGAAAGGATATAGTATATATGATGAGAGAGAGAGGAAGGGCAGAATGTCAGACGGGCCTGCGTGCCCAATTCTTAACCCTTTGAAAATAAAGTTCGTTCGTTCGTTCGTTCGTTCTCTTTTCCTCTCTCCGAATCTGTTATCTCACAAATGCAGCTGTGTTCCTAACAATGCAGCTGTGTTCCTAACAATGCAGCATAGTGACAAAGGGTTATAAATGTCGATAACAGGGTCATGTGCATCTACATTCATGCACCCAGATTAAATACATTTTCTCTATTCTTCTTGAGTGAAATGTTCCACTAACTTCTAGCAGCCGAATGATTTCTGCTGGGTCAGGACAATGCAGGAATGGAATAAAGTCCAGAAACAAAATAAAAGCGAACAGATAAAGTCATGTGGCAGAACTGTATAAGAAGAATACAGGAAACGAGGGTAATCAATACTCTTCCAAGAACACAACGTAGAGTTCAGATCAATCTTAGAGTTGACTTTTTGTTGCAGATAAAAGCTCACGCGTATACAACAGAGATATACGAGTTATGGTCGTACCCCACTACGTATTAACGCTGAGATACATCAGTTCTCGTCGTATTTCAGGACCAATAAATATGAGACAAGCAATTTTTTTGGTCGTATCTCGTGACGTATAAAGCTGAGATACATCAATTCTCATCGTATCTCAGAACGTATATAGGTTAGACTCCGCGTCCAAACAAATATTCCCAGCAGCGTTGTTTATATTTTTGTTTCAGCAACTGTTTCAAGATGTAATGATGCTGACTTTATTGGTTCTACTCTTTGTGTCCATGTCCTGAGCGTTGTAAGGGGGGAAGATAACACCCACAGACGGGCCGGAAATAGCCTATCAGAATGTAGCTCACAGGGAGGAGACAAACCGTTAAGAGATCCTTAACAGCCAACCTTACAGGCGAAGAGTACGTTTGGTTTTTTTTCTTTGAAACGTTGAATGTGTCAAAAGGTCTATGCTTGTTGGCGAGTTACAGGGTAATGATGATGATGAAAATGGAGTAGATCTCCCCACTATTCTCTTAATGGCAGTTTGTGGAAGATAGCTTATGGAGAATTCAATTAAAACAGCTACAGATTATGAGAAAGTGGAGACGAACGGACATACTCTCTGTAAACATCGAATCCTTGACTAGAATCTCCAAAGGTGGGAAGACGCGTTGGGAGAACAAAGACAACCTACAGCAGAGCAGCCGAAGGTGAAGCTAAAACCCAGAATTTCAAGGGTTGTGAAAATCGGTGGCAAACAACCGTTACAGTCTTATGTTCAACTGGCAATAACCAAGAGGGATGATCAATGAATGGGTGAATATATGGACACGCGGTGAATACATTAATATGAACCTGACTATAGGCATCGCATCTTTAACTAACTACTAACTACACACACGCACGCACGCTCGCATGCACACACATACATATATAAGCAGAAGTCGCTCGGACCATCTAAAAAAAAAAACTACTACTTATCATGAGTTTGCTCAGAGCTGGACATTATACGGTCAGAATTAGAGAGAAGGTAACAAGTAATTATTTTAACCCTTTATTTCCAACTGTTTTATCATTTAATTAGCATTTTTTGCATCTTTTCCGCTTAAATTAAATAAAAAAACAAATTAAAAGCGCAAAGTACAGCATCCTGTACTTTGTACCATGGGCGCAAATACCAAAAAATTAAAACTACATATCTGTGACAAAAAGTCTGAACATGCTCTTTTGTGTGATCTCTCAAACCTTCAGCCCTCCGGCAGTATCCTTTCTTTTCTTCATTTTTCTCACTCATCGCTTTTATTTGGCATAAATCATGCCTTTTTATTCGTTATTTTCACTATTTTGCTCTATGCTGGACATAGCATGGTGAAGTCTCTAACACGCCACTCCCCTATGGCAGTATTTGCTACGGGAGTAATGCGTATCTTATTGTTTACCCCTCCTCAGACGTGTTTATGTTCCGCCAGCTGATCTGTGGTATTATCGTAACAATACCCAGTCGTCAGACCGGTCACCCGCTTATCGCATAATCCGCCTGACCACCTGTGGAAACGTGATAGTCAAACATTTGACCCCATTGGAAAGCTGTTGATCATGTTGACACAAGCTTGTGTTGTGTGTACGATGAAAGAAGACAACACTGTCTGACAAGAGATCTGTCTGGCGGAGGCACGCAGATAAAGGGGATAATTAGATAATCTGTCTGGCTAGACATCTGGGCGGAAGTCATTACGCCAGAAACACAGGGTCACAATATTGTGATAGACAGAAGTGGGCCGGAAGTCTTATGGCACATAAGGAAGGGAAACCCGAGGCATGTGAACAGTAAATAAATATTAGACAAACAAAAAGGTATGTTTTCAGGCACTCGTAAGAAATAAAGTAGAACACTAGACAACAGAAAAACAACAGACATGAGTGGCTTACCCAGGACCTTCCGTGCGACAACCCCGCCTATCTATGCAAGCAGAGGTGATTGCGTCATTATTAGGCTGGACTGCCCATGGTAAATTTCCGGTGTTATGTCTTGCGGGTCGCACTAATGACCCGTCATTGAAGCATCATTTTTTGGTGATGCCTAGATGGCAGGGAGCAATGGGCTGATCACCCATTTGCCAGTCACTTTGATTACAGAAACAACGACAAACGGATTGATTTTTCGTTGCCCTAAAGACGCCATTAGGCGTGATGGGGACAATGGCAAAGAAAATCTATTCGCTGTTGCCCTTAAGACGCCACTAGGCGTAATGGCCACTGACTGCTTTGCCGGTCGTTGGCTAAGGACGGAAGAAGAAGATGGCAGGGAGGATAGTGTGATTCGCTTGCATAGCTAGGCGGGGTTGTCGCACGGAAGGTACTGGGTTCGAGTCCTGGGTAAGCCACTCACGTCTGTTGTTTTTCTGTTGTCTAGTGTTCCACTTCTTTATTTCTTACGAGTGCCTGAAAACATGCCTTTATGTTTGTCTAATATTTGTTTACGGAAGTCTTATGTAACGATTTGACATCACTGTTGTAAGAGGCCACGCGTGTATATTAAATTTAATATTTTCAAATACGCGTGGGATGAGTAATGATAAACTTCCCCACCAAAACAGTGCTAGATAGATTTGAATGGTTCGCCAGAAGCTACAATGAATTGATTGGAACATTCAGCAGGAAACACAGCTGGGATTTGAAACTCAGGATTGGGAGATATACTGTAAGGCATTTCATTTGTGGTTGTCCAGAAATCAGACACACAGACCAGACCGATGTCAGCGTCAAAATTCTAAACACCTTTCCTACCAAGGTTGGTCCAGAGGAAAGGAGGTTCAGGACTATAAGTACCAGAGGGATCCCAGTATTTGGGCAAACTTTGGAATTTAGTGTCCTTCTGGGTACAAAGTAAAAACCTTCGCCATTTTGATAGTATTACAAGACTGGATACTTGGAAATTTTATCACAAGGAGTCAGAGAGGAATTATACAAAGTTTTCCCAGTCCAGGAATTCGCAGAACGCCAGCCGTCAGAGGAATTAACTCATATTTCCCAGACCCAGTCATAAGAGGAATTCATCTCATCATCTCAGCCCGTAACCCGTCATGGGTCGTAGGGGTGCCATGGTGGAAGCATCAGCAGACAGGGTCCTCCACTGCTCTCTATTCTCAGCAATGCGTACAAGTGTGGAAAAACCGTGTCCTGCCCATTCTTTGATGTTATCAGCCCAGGATTTTCTCTGCCTTACTCTTCTCCGTTTACCTTCGACTGTTCCCTGAAGGATCGTTTTCGAAAGGGAGTCATGACGAGTTACATGCCCAAACCAGGCAAGCTTTGTCGAAGCGGTTCTTGTTTCACATATTGACAAACCAGTGGTTCCATTGGATGGTTTCCTGAGTAGGTGTTGATCTTTTGATCTTGACCTCAGACATTGGTTTTTATTGTCGCTCTTTTTCCATAGCAATATTTTGGGGGGTTTTTCCCCAAGCATTGAAATTTCTTCTTGAAAGAACATTTATGGAATCGAAATTTATTTTTTAGTGTCCGTGATCATCTTACCTTTATTTTGATTCGCTCCGTCATGTCACCTGCTTGAGTCTGTTGAGCAGCCCTCAGCACATTTAGCACCACATCAAGAGAAACTTAGAGCCATAATACAAGTGATTTGTATAATTTGAGGAATTACACCAACAGTTTTCCCAGGCCAGGAATTCGCAGAACACCAGTCGTCCGAGGAATTAACTCATATTTCCCAGACCAAGTCATAAGAGGAATTATACAAACAGTTTTCCCAGGCCAGAAATTTACAGAACCCCAGCCGTCAGAGAAATTAACTTATATTTCCAGACCTAAGTGATTTGAACAGCATCTAACTAAAGGGCTGTGTGTCCATTCTAAATCTGTGCCCGGAGAAGGGTGTATTCCCAAAATTTTGGGGTAAGTGTAAACAAATTATTTACTAATGTAAATGTTACAGGTTTCTTGCTAAGTGGTTATATATGAGGCTGGCAACCTCAATACACGAAATTAGTATATTCATGAACCACTACAGCAAGAGTTGGTGATTGTTTCTGACTAGTCGTGCGGGAAACCAGACAGCACAGATGACCCCAGAACTCAGACGGGTGTAAGGATGAGCAATAAGTGATGGTTACATCACATGTGCCTAAAGTGTATAGAATCATGTTGTGAGATTTATATACCTTTTTTAATTGTAATTCAGGCAGATCATTATTCATGCATTCCAGACGCAATTTCCTAGTTGACAACCATAAGGATATTGGTGAATTTTCATCATATTCCCTGAGTTACATTGTGTGCTCGGGAATTTAATTCTTCTGACAGGTTAACATTGGTGGGTGGAGCGCATGAAAACGGGCCTGTTAGTTTGCGGAGAACAAATGTACTCAGCAGAAGGCATTTGTTTCTGTCTATTTGTCACAGTTCGTGGTTACAAGACATCAGACTTAAGTACTGAAGTTCCTACGCCACTGTCGTGAGAAATTCTAATCCACATATATAAATTAAAAAGAAAATGTAAAGCCTAACGAATAAATTCAATAAAAGGAAAGAAGAATGGTAAAGAACAGTGCTGTCACAATGACTGTACTCGAGATCCCCCTTTTTATGCTTCGTCTGCATATTCTCACGCTTTCACATTGATAGTAAAGCCTACTGCATCAATACACGCTTTCTACAATAACACTGTACTGCATTTCTAAGAAAAACCTTGAGATACGCAAGCTGACCTATATTTAATATTCCATTCATGTCATTTTATACACTAAGTTAACATAAACGAAAAGACAGATGAACTTAGGATAGAGAGAAGGGAGGGCTGAAAGCCGGAACGCATGCAACACTAACACGCGTCTTGCTATACAATTACTGACATCACGCGTGTAAGGCCACATGCACTAACTTTTTTTCAAATCGACAGTGATAAAAAACACTACCCATACGAGAGTTAGGTTTAAAAACCTGAAAAATGCTTATTGGGAAAGATGACATTATACTGGTTTACGTTTGAAAGCATGACAGTACAGCAGACACCATAAAGTTTGGAAGTGAGGAGGTGGCAACAGCACGACTATCCTAGAAGAAAATGCATATTTTGAACGCAGCCCCTTAGCCCCATAACATTTATATAGTTGGGTTCCTTAGGACTTGCTGACAAAGAATATGTTAAGTGTTACGCAAATAGTCTAGGAATTAACAAATTCTAGCCAAAAGAAATAGTGAGGGTGTCAGACAACACCAAAATCAGAATCGCTCAGTGGCAGATTTTGAAACCACCATTGTACGGGAAATAGGTCCCCATGTTAAATCCTATTTGATTGGAGCGCAGTAAATGTAAGGCGAAACACAATTAGTCGGACTACCAATACTAATTTTTTTTTTGGTCAGGGGAAACAGTAGTAGAGGTACTTTTTTGAAAAGCTGTGTAAACATGGCACGATTGGTTAGACCCGCCAATATAGGCAATTAGAAGCGTCAGTTCAGCACCACATTTTCAAATAAACTTTCTAAAGCAACAGTGCGTTGAGATTCAGCTTATATTTTTCTAAATAAAAGCCTGAGACAGCGGCAGGTCGGATTTTGTGCCATATTCATTGCCAGTCAACGTAATTGTGTATTATTTCATGAATTGTGGGACCGTGGTCCTAAAGTTATTGAGCAGCACCTGGTCTGAGCTTTGCTGAATTTAGAGGCTGACAGCATACTCCTGGGTCCAGATAGTGACCAGTGAGGTGTCTCCAGAAAGCAGTTTAGGGGTTGGGGGTCACAGGGAAGCTATCAAGCAGAGGAGTCTTTTTCCTGCCGCCATCACGAAAGATAAGCTTCTGTGGCCAGAGGAGCTCAACATTATGTGTCCCCCTCTAAAATTGACATTATAATAAATCAGAGGGAAAATACATTGTGTAAATTGATAGGAACTGTGACTTTTTCCCCATACTATTTCCAAGATAAACAAACACTTGAAGTCATGATGACAAATAACAACATAGCTTGAAAACCAACACCAGTATTACCTCATAGTACTACTACACAACTGACACACATAGGATAATATTAATAAAATATGTCACTACAAGGTTCATATTTATAAATTATGTACATATAAATTGTGATTACATTTGATTGTGATTCCTGGTTCACTTTGTAGTTGAATCAGGATATATATTAGTGAAAGTAATTAATACATATATATTTGAAACTTTACCAGTGACTCATTTAAGATAGTCTTATAGAGTGTTAAATGTGTGTGAGTGTCACAGTGTTGTCCAGTGTGGTGGAATAAATTAAATTGTTTATCTGTCTGTTGTTGTTGTGACTTACACTTCATCATTTACATAACCCTAGACATTCAACGTAGTCATCACAATATTCCAGAATAATTCTGACTGAGGTATAAATGTGGTAGCAAGTAAGGTTATCTGTAAAACACTACACCTATTAGATACAGATACCTTCACAGCTGATCTCAGTCAATACACTAAGTCCCCTATAAATATTTATAACATCCCACTTTACCACATATATTGGGGTCTCGCTCCCGGGATATTGAACTTTCTCCTATTATATATATTGGGAATAATAAGAATTAAAAGGTATCCTTGGGTGGAAATAAATAACGTTGAGCTCTCAGTGACTGTGATGTCTTTGGATAAGTAATTACAGATTGTATTGTTTAGTTAGACATTACATACATTTACCTGTTAGAAAATGGCCGACTTGGCAAAAGAGTTAGGAATGGACGGGCAAATTATGATTGCTTATGTCACTGCTGAATGTGACAAATATATTGAACGGGAAGAAAGATTAGAAAAAGAGGCCGAAAGAAAATTAGAATCTGAAAGGTTGGCCGAAGATAAGAGGTTAGAGGCTGAGAAAGAAATTAAGAAGTTACAATTTGAGGCTGAGACTAAGAGGCTGCAGATTGAGGCTGAGGCTAAGAAATTGGAAGCAGAAGAAAGAAGATTAGCTGCAGAAAGGGAAGACAAGCGATTAGCTGCAGAGAGGGAAGCAGAAAAGGAGGAGAAGAGATTACAAAAGGAACATGAGTTACGACTAAGGGAGTTTGAGTTTCAAGGCCATGCTCCTGAAAATGGTGCCAGTCCCTTTGCCTCTGATAGTCAGGGAGCCTCAACCTCAGCTATGAACTTTCATTTAGATCATTTTGTTGAGAAAGACGATGATATTGAGAGCTATCTAAATAGATATGAACTATTAGCTACCACGTATGGGTTAGAAAGAGAAAGGTGGAGCTTAAAGTTATCTCAAGGCCTTCGTGGGGCAGCTTATGAAGTTTTTGCCAAAATGAACAGAGGTGATCAAGAAAATTATGACATGCTAAAGCAGGCTCTTTTGTTAAGATATGAAAAGAACGCAGAATTTTATAGGAAAAAATTTAGGAATGCTAAACTACTGTCAGGTGAAACCTATCACCAGTTCTCTGCACGGTTAGAGACATACTTGGAGAAATGGACTTCTCTGGGGAAAACCCAAGATCTTAAGGAAATGGTCCTTATAGAACAATTAAGAGAGTCCATGGCTCCAGACCTGAGAAAGTTTCTCATGGAACAAGGTGCAGAGAGGCTGGGTGAGTTACTAAATGTTGCTGAAAGGTATCAAGCAGCTCAGGCAGAGGTATCAGGAAATAAAAAGAAACAGGTGGAAAATTTTAGGGCAACACAGAACTTTAATAAATTTGATCCTAGAGATCAAAACAAAGGTAAGCACCAGTTTGATAGGCCACGGTATGACAATAAAAATAAAACCCCACAATTCGATGAAAGGAAATATGATGAAAGAAAATCTTTCAACCAAGGAAAGAGATGGTGTAAAAATTGTAAGATGAACAATCATGACACTGACCATTGTAGAAGGAACCCTATAGTTATGGCCACCCTTCAGGTCAGGTCGACCTCAAGACAGGAGGAGGATATTATGTTAGATACCACTCCAGAAGAGATGAGGAAGGCACAGGCTGGGGATAAGACCCTCAAGCCTTGTTTCAGGAAATTGTCAACTTGTCATACAACTCCAGGCAAGGGAGAATTTTACATGAAAAACAAGTTGATGTATAGGAAGGCCGGAACTAGATCCCATGGTCATGGACAGTTGGTTCTTCCAAAGAGATATAGGGCAGACTTAATAAGGAGCCTACATGTGAAACAAGATGGGGACCATGAGAAAATTGGTACCATCATCCAAAAGGTGGCTCACAATTATTATTGGCCCAAGGCAAGGTGGGACATTGAGAATTTTGTAGAAAGGTGTAGCATAGCACATGAGGGAACACCCACAAGTGGGAACATTGATCAGGACCTGGACACGCCACGGGGCAAACTTAGGCCTGACAATACAAAGAAAAATAAATTTGATAAAGTGGACCAAATGGAATGGGAAGCCCCTTTTCACGGACAAGCTTCAATTAACTGTTTTACAATGGCCACTATGCAGAGAGTGCAAAAAGATATCTTACCCCAGGATAAGCCGAAAATCCCTCAATCGGACTTAAACAAACTGGAGGAAGAAGATGTAGAGAGGAAATCTCTCATCAAGAATTCTAAGTGGGGAGACAGATCAAAGAAAAGAATTGGTAGCGGTCGTTTTGTGCATGATAATTCTGGGAAGAAAAATCATCACTATAGCGCTTCGAGTGGAAGAGACCATACCGGTGCATGGACAAATAGGTCCACAAAATTAAAGGTCCATATGTAACGCTGTTAAGAACGTGGACTGATGAAAAGGCAGAGGAAAATATTACATCCTCATACCAATATGTGAATGAGCTGACCACTCGTTTAAAAACTGGCTGGAAACTTGCCAATGAAAATTTGAGACAAGCCAGGAAGAAACATGCTGCCTATTATAACAGGAAAGCTAAAGACAGAGATTTGGCTGTGGGAGAGAAGGTACTGCTTCTTCTACCCGGTAGTCAAAATAAGTTACAAATTGGATGACAAGGTCCATATACAGTTCTAGAGAAGGTGTCTAGAACCAATTATAAGATAGATAAGAAGGGGAAAGAAAAAATCTATCATGTGAATCTCCTGAAGAAATATTTGGAAAGAGAAAATCAGGAAGAGACACACTTGTTGACCTTGTCCATCGCCATGGAGATGAAAAAGGAACCACTTTCATCATTTGAATATCCATTACATCCCTGTGAGACAGCGGCACAGGTGAAAATCAGTACACACTTAACGAAAGAGCAAAAGAAGAGAGTACAACAGGTTCTAGATACTCATACAGAGGTGTTAACAGACCGACCAGGGCATACAAACTTATTGGAATATGATATGAAGCTGATAGACCCCACACCTGTATGTATGAAACCCTATTCGATTCCTTTTGCTAAGGAGAAAGCTTTGAAGGAAGAGATAGACTATTTGTTGAAGGAAGGAATTATTTCACACAGTGAATCTTCGTATAGTTCCGGTGTTGTACTCTTAAGGAAGCCCTCTGGAGAACATAGACTCTGTATAGATTACAGGAGACTGAATGCTATTACAGAAGGACAGGTGGATCCATTGCCGGATACAAATCAGTTGTTTGCCAGGCTAAATAAAGCTAAATATTTCTCAAAAGTGGACCTGAGTAAAGGATACTATCAGATTCCAGTAAAGCCTGAGGTTAGACCATACCTAGCTTTTAGTACCTCAGAAGGACACTATGAGTTTAACAGATTGCCATTTGGATTGAAGAATGCACCTAGTGTCTTCTCTAGAATGATGAGAAAATTATTGGACCCTCTGAATAACCCATGTATCACAAATTTCATGGATGATATCCTTATAGCAACAGAAACATTTGAGGAACACATTGACTCTCTGAACATGCTGTTTAATCGACTTAGGGAAGCGAATGTAACAGCCCGACCAACCAAATGTTGCGTTGGATGTAAAGAATTAGAATTCTTGGGACACACAGTTTATCAGGGAAACATGACCCCTGACCCTAAGAATTTAGAGAAACTAAAGAAAGCCCCGAGACCACAAACCAAAAAAGACGTGAGATCCTTTGTCTCATTATGTGGTTTCTACCAAAAGTATATCAAAAACTTTAATTCCATATGTGCACCGTTAACTGATTTGACACGTAAGGGAAATCCAGATCGAATTACATGGACACCACAATGTGAAATGGCTTACCAAGAATTGAAGGAAAAGCTCACAAGTAAACCTATTTTGAAATTACCTGACTTAAGTCAAGAATTCATTGTCAGGACGGATGCCAGTAATATTGGGTTAGGTGCGACTCTGCTACAGAAATCAGATGCATTGGATGGGGAATTAAGCCCAGTGGCATATGCTAGCAGAAAGTTGAATAAAGCTGAAACCAACTACTCAACTAGCGAAAAAGAATGTCTTGCAGTAATATGGGCGATAAAGAAATTCAATATTTATCTGTATGGGAAGGCATTTAAGTTGCAAACGGATCACAAACCCTTGTCGTTTCTAGCGCAGGCTAGACATGAAAATTCTAGATTACTCCGTTGGTCATTACTGATGCAGCCATTTGAGTTTAGCATAGAGTATATAAGTAGAAAAACAAATCTGGGAGCGGATTTTTTAAGCCGCCATCCATGTGATGAGAATCACCCTAAGCCCCAG
This sequence comes from Oreohelix idahoensis, assembly GCA_024509875.1. Classification (NCBI taxonomy): domain Eukaryota; kingdom Metazoa; phylum Mollusca; class Gastropoda; order Stylommatophora; family Oreohelicidae; genus Oreohelix; species Oreohelix idahoensis. The sequence continues at coordinate 287,898 of JAMPIV010001777.1, read as the reverse complement.
GAAAGATAATAAATTTCTCTATGTGTATATAGAATTATAGACTGACATATAACGTCTGTTTTAAGTGGGGAGAATTTGTCGTGAGAAATTCTAATCCACATATATAAATTAAAAAGAAAATGTAAAGCCTAACGAATAAATTCAATAAAAGGAAAGAAGAATGGTAAAGAACAGTGCTGTCACAATGACTGTACTCGAGATCCCCCTTTTTATGCTTCGTCTGCATATTCTCACGCTTTAACATTGATAGTAAAGCCTACTGCAACAATACACGCTTTATACAATAACACTGTACTGCATTTCTAAGAAAAACCTTGAGATACGCAAGCTGACCTATATTTAATATTCCATTCATGTCATTTTATACACTAAGTTAACATAAACGAAAAGACAGATGAACTTAGGATAGAGAGAAGGGAGGGCTGAAAGCCGGAACGCATGCAACACTAACACGCGTCTCGCTATACAATTACTGCCATCACGCGTGTAAGGCCACATGCACTAACTTTTTTTTCAAATCGACAGTGATAAAAAAACACTACCCATACGAGAGTTAGGTTTAAAAACCTGAAAAATGCTTATTGGGAAAGATGACATTATACTGGTTTACGTTTGAAAGCATGACAGTACAGCAGACACCATAAAGTTTGGAAGTGAGGAGGTGGCAACAGCACGACTATCCTAGAAGAAAATGCATATTTTGAACGCAGCCCCTTAGCCCCATAACATTTATATAGTTGGGTTCCTTAGGACTTGCTGACAAAGAATATGTTAAGTGTTACGCAAATAGTCTAGGAATTAACAAATTCTAGCCAAAAGAAATAGTGAGGGTGTCAGACAACACCAAAATCAGAATCGCTCAGTGGCAGATTTTGAAACCACCATTGTACGGGAAATAGGTCCCCATGTTAAATCCTATTTGATTGGAGCGCAGTAAATGTAAGGCGAAACACGATTAGTCGGACTACCAATACTAATTTTTTTTTTTTGTCAGGGGAAACAGTAGTAGAGGTACTTTTTTGAAAAGCTGTGTAAACATGGCACGATTGGTTAGACCCGCCAATATAGGCAATTAGAAGCGTCAGTTCAGCACCACATTTTCAAATAAACTTTCTAAAGCAACAGTGCGTTGAGATTCAGCTTATATTTTTCTAAATAAAAGCCTGAGACAGCGGCAGGTCGGATTTTGTGCCATATTCATTGCCAGTTAACGTAATTGTGTATTATTTCATGAATTGTGGGACCGTGGTCCTAAAGTTATTGAGCAGCACCTGGTCTGAGCTTTGCTGAATTTAGAGGCTGACAGCATACTCCTGGGTCCAGATAGTGACCAGTGAGGTGTCTCCAGAACACAGGGAAGCTATCAAGCAGAGGAGTCTTTTCCTGCCGCCATCACGAAAGATAAGCTTCTGTGGCCAGAGGAGCTCAACATTATGTGTCCCCCTCTAAAATTGACATTATAATAAATCAGAGGGAAAATACATTGTGTAAATTGACAGGAACTGTGACTTTTCCCCCATACTATTTCCAAGATAAACAAACACTTGAAGTCATGATGACAAATAACAACATAGCTTGAAAACCAACACCAGTATTACCTCATAGTACTACTACACAACTGACACACATAGGATAATATTAATAAAATATGTCACTACAAGGTTCATATTTATAAATTATGTACATATAAATTGTGATTACATTTGATTGTGATTCCTGGTTCACTTTGTAGTTGAATCAGGATATATATTAGTGAAAGTAATTAATACATATATATTTGAAACTTTACCAGTGACTCATTTAAGATAGTCTTATAGAGTGTTAAATGTGTGTGAGTGTCACAGTGTTGTCAAGTGTGGTGGAATAAATTAAATTGTTTATCTGTCTGTTGTTGTTGTGACTTACACTTCATCATTTACATAACCCTAGACATTCAACGTAGTCATCACAATATTCCAGAATAATTCTGACAGGTATAAATGTGGTAGCAAGTAAGGTTATCTGTAAAAAACTACACCTATTAGATACAGATACCTTCACAGCTGATCTCAGTCAATACACTAAGTCCCCTATAAATATTTATAACATCCCACTTTACCACAGCCACTAGTGTGAGGGAAGAGTATCACCACCAACCGCCTACAGTGGACGAATTATGTGGAGAAGTGTCCTAATCACCAAAAAGAAGTGACGGACCCACAGCTGCAGGGCTCATCTGTAGCTAAGTTTTAGGTAACAGGCTACAGGAAAAATACGGATATTATTAACGCCCTACCTAAACCTCAGTGAGGAAACCTTAATTTCAATTTTCACCCAATTTTCCATATTTATTTTCCCATGTTAAAGACTAATTGACTATTAAATTTGTTGTATGTTATTTTAAACTAAACAATAATAGTTGATTCAGTTTATATGTACGAAAGCAAACGTATGAGCCAGTCTTTCTTGACACACACACACACACACACACACACACACACACACACAGCCATTAATTATAAGAGGGCATTCGTTGGATTACTCCAATTGGGGGCTTGACGGGCCAGAACTGTTTTGCATAACCCCTTCACAAAAGGCGACGGACAAGATAATAAGTTAACAAATTTGCCGAGCTCTTAAGCAGCGTTTGTTCTTGACTTCTGGGAATATCTTGTGAAGGCTCCCCTACGGTAGAAGCGCCTTTCATCTTCTATCTACATCTTTGCCAAGAGTAATCTTGCGCGAAGATAGATAACTTGGACGACCTACTTTTAGATACGCTTGCGTTGTGACCATTAGTGGACCACTACTGCAAAGCAAAAAAAGGGGGGGGGGGAATCCCGTGACAATATCATATAATCAAACACAGCTCATACGTTTTTAATCCACAGCAGCATCAGTTAGCGTACATCAAAACCTTAGCATTGAATCTTAGAAACAGTAACCACAGAAGACAAATACTACTACAAAATAACAGTTGCCGGAATCAGCATTACATAGCACACAATTCTTATATGAAGAATGTGTATAACATTATGCTGGCGTCACGAAGGTTTAAAAAAAAAACAGAACAATCAATGAAGTCAAGAAAGTAAAGCACTATACAAGGTAAAATAAACATTCACAGGGAATTGGAGACCTGAACCTAAAGGGATAAAAAAAAAAAGACCCTGAACGACACTGACAGGCTTGGGTACGTATTTGTCGTTGGCATCTGCGTAGAGAGATGAAGGGCAGTGATGATTGAATTCATAGTTACACACATAACACACAATCAAATAAAGTCAGTTAATTTTCACTTCCTCGTAAATAAAATAAAAAATAAAAAAACTTCTTGTGATCTTGCTTTGAATCTTTGTATTGTTAATTGTCCTGTCCAAAATATTCTGTAGGACTCTACCACTCATAAAGTAACGGTGGTAATATCGCATTGACGTTCGCCGACGGCTCCGCATGTAGTTTCGTACGATTTACAGTTAGGTTAGGGTTGGGGTTAGGGTTTCTGCCCCAGAGGACAATATGCCGAGCCGAAGCGTTTTAACTTTATTGAATCCTCCGGTTGATGTGACGACTCCGAGCCGAGGGTTACAGTATAGGTGTAAATGCAGAAACTTGTGTATACTTTTTTTTTTTTTTTTTAATAAAGTTTTGCCTCGTTTTGGCGAGGCGCGTCCCGTTCAACCTAGTTGGTTATATTAGGGCGCATGTCCAAACATAAAAGACCCTTAGGTCTGGGGTATGTTTTATTATTTTGTATACTCTCCAAGCGTTTACTACATTAACATTAATAACAAGAGTCAAAACGACTGCACGAGTATATATATATATATACACACACACACACACACACACACAACACAACACACGTTATATAAATGCCATACGGGACCGAAGACGCAGCAAAAAAGATGAATGCAGTCAGCGACTCATAGCTTGACTGCCTGCGTCAGCGAACCAGAGCTGACCAAGACCCTGCTCCACCTCCAAGTGGTGGTCCTGGAAACAGGCTGCATCACTGCAGTCTGGCCGAGAGAGTAGGGATCGAAGAGGGAAGGCAAACCCGGTCCCAAAAATGCCATGCTGAAATAGGATGTGTCCGGTCGAAAGGCTCAAATATCTCAGCTTCGCTGTAAACGGCGACACAACGTAACAAACGTCCTTTTCAGGACGAACGCAGAAGAAGAAAAATGCCATACATTTGTTCTGTGTTCAGCCCTACGTCAACGCTGCAATGATTCAACTAATGTAATATGGGAGCCGCGCTGGTGTAATGGCTACGGCGTTGTACTGGCGACCAGGTGTTCATGGTTCAAACCCGGGCGTCAGTGTTTGAAGAAATGTTTACGACCGGAAATTTGACTGAATAACCTGAACGACTCCTGTGATAAACCCTCTGTGGATGGGAAGGAGCGAAGCTCCTGACCGGGTTGGAAGGAAAGTCCTCAGGTTCCCCAGCCTCGCAATGACATGTCATTGGGCCGAAGGGCTGAAAGCCCAAGTGCGGCTGGTTAAGGGGAAAAAAAAGAAAGAAAAAAACTAATGTAATATCTTCTCCTCAATCAAGAGTATGGTATTAGAGCACATTAATTTTTTTGAAACACTGTGACTGTATTGCCTCCCCTGCTTTGCAGCAGTGATCCAACAGTGGCCAAAACTCAAAGAGTATCTAATACGGGCTTCAAAGGTGTCTACCTTCGCACAAGATTACTCTTGGCAGAGTTGTAGAAAGAAGAGTAATGACGCTTCCATCCCACGGGAATTTCAGAAGATATTCAGAAAAGCGAAAACAATGCTGCATTGGCTGAACACTTTAATTCTATGATCTGCCGACAACTTTTGTGAAGGATTAAGCAATTATTAATTTTTAGCTCGTCAAGCCCCCACCCTGATTTACTCAGTGGAATTCTTATTATTATGGTATAGCTCTGTTAAGACTGTGTTTAGTAAATTGACTGAGACAAACATGCAGTACATTTAAAATGATTAAATCGAAGTTAAATTTATAAATTAACAAATAACAAATTTAATAATCATTTAGTTTTAACAAGGGTTAAAATAGTTGAATAGTTTAAAAGAAAATGTTCATCGTTGAATGATAGTAGGTTTTATGAAAAAAGTTCACTTTGGCAGCTTATACGTTTCACTTAGCTGCCAATAGTAGTTTCTGCTCCCACTGATGGGTTCTGTGCAGATAGGTCACTGGAGTTCTCGCGTCTCTGGTCAAGATTAAAGGTGCAGCACGTTCCCTGAAATGTAAAGGAGTAACTGCCAAGCTGGTCTTGCGTTTCTGCGTCAGTCCAATTCTACCCTCACTTTGTTCCAGAGATTAGTACCCTCACTGGTACCACCACCAACAACAATGGTAAAAGAATAGAAAAGAAATGCTATCCTGAGTATTGCGTTTCCCGACAAATACTTATGTGTCCCCTTTCTCCTATTCTACCATCTCATCTATCTCATAATTTACCCTCGATGAGAATTAAACTTAATCCCTCGAGAGAAACTTTCTTTACATTTAAATTGAATAGCTGTATCCTTATTTATATTTACATGAAAAGGTTAAGAGTACAGATAGAATATGTTTACATTTACATCTCCCCTGCTTGAAAAGTGTTCACAATATAAACTGAATCTGTTTTCATTTACATTCACACTGATTGAAAAGTTTGAAACTTTCATTAACTTTAAAGTGAATATGTTTATACAGACATCTACACTGGTTTGAAACTGTAATTATTATACTTAGTATTTACATTATTTCTTTCATCTTTCTCTCCCTGCTCCATATAGAACTTGGGGTTGCCTTATGCTTTTAGTTCTCTTTAAGAAACTAGCGATAAAGCAGTCAATAGCCCTTGCAGTGTTGGTTCATGAAATCATCATTCTATACGCTGAGGTCGCCAGCCTCAAATGAATTGGACATCCACTAGCGATTTTCGCACATTAATATTCACACGGTAATATATACATATTAGTTCACATGTTAGTAATGAAAAATATAGAATGTAAAATGACAACTTTCGCCAATCCTGGCTCACAGACGTTTTGCTCAGATGAATGAAGTTAAGGCACTTGAGTAGGCCTCTTACACGTATTCTTGGGGGTCGTTACGTTTATAAGATAATTCCCTCTATAACTCCGTGTGTTCAGTTTTCTTATTAAATTGATAGAGTTTCCTGGGCTGTTTTGTAAGTCCTTATGCATACTCCAATAAAAGGTGTCCGGTCTGATAAGATGGAATCCTGATTATAACTACTGGCAAGTCTGGTGTCTTGGCGTGCGTAAATCTCACAGTGTCTTAACACTGAAACGTGTCAGGTTATATTCACTGTCCTTCCCCGCATCTGTTTGTTATGAAGCTAAGCAAATGCTCCAATCATTTTCAAACATAAATGTTGGGTGGGGTAATTTCAAAATATTTCGTATTGGAATAATTTTGCGCATGATGCAACGGTCACGTTTTCCATATATGGTAATCAAACCTCCGATGCCTTGTGTACCAACTCACAAACACATCGGTAAACTCTCTCAGCAATGTGTGTAAGATGTAACATCTTATTACTTTATCGAAAGTAATCTTGTCAGTCCTGTCTGTCCAAAATGTGTCATCCCGTATTACCAGCTTTGCGACGAGCGCAGTCTCGCCTTATCAGCAATTAAGCAAATACGCTGAGCGATTTAGTGTTAAGCTGATGTCTGATGTCGGCCGCTGCCGATATTAACCAACATGGTTGTCGATAATATTATCTCAGCCGCTCCTGCAAATGTTTAGGGAAGGGACGGGTAACAAACAGACGTGATGACTTATCTCTGAGAGGGGTGTAAGAATGAAAATACCAAATATCTGCTACACATAGCAGAGAAAGAAAGTGCGACAATTGAAAGCACGCAATAAAAATCAGTACAAAAATGTAACTGATACTACCGTAGTGAAACAGAGATCGAGAAGGGTCGCCCCATTCTGTCACAAACACCCGTCTCTCTCTCTCTCTCTCTCTCTCTCTCTCCCCACTCATCTGTTTAAACAACATGATCTAACTAGGAAAATAAACCAAAAACATCAAAGGCAGCGTGATCGTGACTTCTAATCAATAAAGAACCAGAAACGACGCCAAGGTCCTCCCGCGTAGCGTAGAAACCAGACAGTCGATAACGAACACATTTTAAAAAATAACTCGCTAATTATTATTAGTTTTTCCTGACCCAGGTAAGATTGAAACAAACATGTCTGACACCAGTCGTGGTTCATTTTAACATAGCCTCACAGGCTTCATGGGTTGGTTTAGGTCGGTGCTTGCCATTTTTAGTTCCAAATTTGTATAATCATACACATCGCCTAACAGACAGACATAACGGTCAGGCACATAGACAGACAAATACAATAAGACAGAAACATTCAAAACTGACTCGGGCAGAGGCAAACATTCAGAAAGAGGTAGAAAGACAGAATCAGTAGGTTAGAAGAAGACAGAAAGAAAGACAAACAGAGCCAGACACGCAGTGAAAGACACGGTAAAGACAAACAGAGTCAAACAAGCAGATACCCAGAGTCAGACAGACAGAAAGTCATGTGATCAGTTTGACAATAAAGCTGAAATAAAATGAAAAAGAATGAAGTAACCAAAGGAGAATTGGTGACGTCATCAAGACTTGCAGCAGACAAAGCACACCGTACTTTATTATAGTAATATTTGGCTGGTTACTTGCTCGCAATAAACCAATATCTTACGGAACAAACAAGCAATCAAGTATACGCCCTACTTATTAAGTGCAAGACTAAGCAGGTCAGGAAATGAAGGCTAGGCTACTTCCCGTCACAGCACTTGAGTGGTTTTTTTTTAAAAAGCCATTGGCATGTGACAACTGTTAAGTTTGGTTTGGTTTTAAGGAGCAACTTCACTGCACACAGACAAAACCCATCAGTGCTCAAATCTCCTCTCTTAGATCACATAAGGGGATCTTAGCACAGTGCATGAACTCCAAAGCACCGAAGGATCCCAATGTGTGTATACAGGAATCACACATTCAATAAATGTTTTTGCTGTGGGTAAGTTTCCTAATTTTTAAAATTTTGCCAGAGCAGCGGCCGATTGGCCTATACTTTACGATTTCCAACTGCCGTGAGATTTTTAACGTGCGCAACTTGCACACGAGACCTCCTATTTTTTTGCCCTTATCCAAAATGGCTAGCCATCCGATCTCACTAAGCAGGAGATTTAAAATAATTTTAAAAGAGGCGGGGGGGAGGGGGGTATGACATCATTAGGAACTGAAAACAATTTCCATCAATTATGTTCCATGTACAGGGAGCGAACCCGGTACTTTTAGAATTAGAGGCTACGCCATACCTGTTAGCCACTCCGACACCCCTCCCCCTCCCTTTCCCCAAGTGACTACTGTACAAAGCGCTAATAATTATAGTTCGTCTGTCGGTCGGAAGACACAACTTGTTACCTACTAGACAGAATTTAATTTTTAAACGTGTTTGTGTTTAAGCCTGGCAACAATTTGGTCGCCAGTTTCCAATCAGATAAGAATTCACGGCACTTTACTTTGATTACTACTGCTTCAATGTGTAATGGCTTATTTTTCCAAATTTATTTCTTTAGCTTGTTTTTTCCTCCACAGTTAAAAGAAGAGGTCCGTGAAATGAGAGTATTCCAGAAGAATTGTGCGAATCTCATGCTTCTTGAAGAAATAAACAATAAATCAGTCACAGAAAAGCCAGGAATTTGAAGATAATTAACGAATGAGAGTCAAGTTAAACAAAAACAATTTTGGTCATTTAAAAAGTAAAAACATGCCGCTAAAAATCGCAATAGACGGGTTGAAAGCAAATTTGCAACCAGCAGTCATCACTATAATTGGGAATATATGATCAAGAGATGGGACAGGAAGGAATCTGTCATAATGTTTTATCCAGGCAAGAGATAAAAGACTGTGGGGATCTACTGTAACCAACTTCCCATGCCAATATGGCAGCTGATCTGATTTACGCAAGCTATTTTAAAAAGCCACAAGATTTCAAGCAACATGGAGACTACACGTCTGCTCAACACTGTTTGTGCTCTCACTAGAATGTTTAACATCTAATATGTCTTAAATATTGACACGGTTTGACAACGATATGTAGAGTCATATATTGAGAATGAAATGTTTTAATTACAAATAATCAACCAAGAGAACGTCTCTTGTGTTAAACCAGGATTCACTTTTCTTCTGGGTCTCTTATTTTAATCCTGTAAAGTTGTACGTGTGTGTATATGCGGTTGTCACTCATGTAAAACATGCTGCTACGACCACCATTGTATAAAAACAATGTTCAGAACTGGTTTTCTGGAAGGCGCCAAATAAAGTGGAACGCATCCGACGGGGCGAAAAAAGGCAACAAAAAGACGCGTTTGGTTCCCTCCGTACCTTCTCAGTATCTTCTTAAAATGCACTCGCGTCCGCACGTTATAAAAAAAATTGCCTGTGATTAATTTATATGTAAAACTGGCTTTTGACGACATCATCGCATTGTCTTTTATAAAAAACAACTGTTCAGAACTACAAGAATATCAAGAATCACCAAGGAGGCATCAGATCAACATTTTTTCCTGTTAGACAAAAATGAAGATGGAAATAGAAGATATCTAACAATACATCATCTCATCATCTCAGCCCGTAACCCGTCATGGGTCGTAGGGGTGCCATGGTGGAAGCATCAGCAGACAGGGTCCTCCACTGCTCTCTATCCTCAGCAATGCGCACAAGTGTGGAAAAACCGTGTCCTGTCCATTCTTTGATGTTATCAGCCCAGGATTTTCTCTGCCTTCCTCTTCTCCGTTTACCTTCGACTGTTCCCTGAAGGATCGTTTTCGAAAGGGAGTCATGACGAGTTACATGCCCAAACCAGGCAAGCTTTCGACGTTTCACTATTGACAAAAGTGGTTCTTGGTGGCCTGCATAGGTGTTTATCTTCTCTCTAACATAGACATTTTTTGTGTGCTCTTTATAGCAAATGCGCAACATTCTTCTATAACATTTATGCTCGAAAGCCTGAATCCTTCGCTCCGTATCTGCAGTGAGTGTCCAGCCCTCACACCCATACAAGAGAATAGATAATACAAGTGATTTGTATCATTTGATCTTCACAGGAAAACTGATGTTACTTTTCCAGATCACATTCAACCTTGTCATGGCAGCTGAGGCCATCTCAAGTCTTGTCTTGATTTCTTTACTTGATCTTCCATCACTACATATAGTGGACCCGAGATATTTAAAGGTGTTAACTTCTTCTAACGTTTGTCTATTTAACGTAATGTTGGTCGGAACATGTTTCTTATGGCTATTCACCAATATCTTGCTTTTTTCTATATCAATTTCCATCCCATACGTTCTTGTTACTTTCTCCAGTCTAGAGGTAAGGTCTTGAAGTTCTGATTCTGATCCAGCTATCAGATCAATATCATCAGCAAAACGTAGGTTGCACAGAGGTCGGCCTCCAATCGATATGGTTGATTTATAATCGTAGAGAGCCTCCTGCATAATATGTTCTAGATATATATTAAAGAGCAGTGGTGACAGGATACATCCCTGGCGAACTCCTACAGTTGTTTTGAAAAATTCTCCAATGTCGTTGCTTGCAAAAACAGCACTGCTTGCGTCCTTGTATAGTGCTTCAATGATATCTATGATGTTGGTATCAAAATTGAATTTTCTCATTACTTGCCATAAGCCTTCATGCCAGACTCGATCGAAGGCTTTTGTGAAATCGATGAAGTTATGGTATAAATCGTGTTGATGTTGGAGATGTTTTTCGATAAGTAATCTAATATTGAAGATTTGTTCTGAGGTACTTCTTTTTGGTCTAAAGCCAGCCTGTTCCTCTGACAAGATTTCTTCTGATTTCTGTTTTATTCTGTTCAAAAGTATCCTTAACATCTCCTTACTTGGATGACTAATAAGGCTAATGGTTCTGTAGTTCTTGCACATTTTTAGATTTCCTTTCTTTGGAAGCGGTATTACTAATGACTGCGTCCATTCTTTTGGCCATTTTTTTGTACTCCATATCTTCTGGCAAATTGTTGTCATGATTTTTACTATATCTGGATACAGACAACAGCGTAGTCTGTGATATTTCAGAAATCAAGAAATCTTACAGCCGATTCTTGTGTCCAGTACATGTTTTAGCGTATTCTTATATCTTTCCCATCAGTATCTATGTCTTCTATCATTCTGGTGACCTCTTGACGTTTCCACCTTGTCAAATGCTTTGCTATAATCTCAAGCACATGTACAGATCTTTGTGCACTTCCAAAGCTCTTTTCATTAGAGTTCGTATTACGTATACAACACTTAGTGTTTCCTTTAACTCAACAATTCCAGATTGCTTATCTGCAATTTCTATTTTTGTGGTTATATTATTCTCTTCACTGTAATTCGTAATAATATCTTGGTTATATGACTAATACGGCTAATAGTCCAGTCATCTTGACATTGATTGGCTCCTGATGTCTTTGGTAAGGTTATATGACATATACGGCTAATAGTCCAGTCATCTTCACATTAATTGGCTCCTGATGTCTTTGGTAAGGTTATATGACATATACGGCTAATAGTCCAGTCATCTTGACATTGATTGGCTCCTGATGTCTTTGGTAAGGTTATATGACATATACGGCTAATAGTCCAGTCATCTTCACATTGATTGGCTCCTGATGTCTTTGGTAAGGTTATATGACATTTACGGCTAATAGTCCAGCCATCCTCACATTGATTGGCTCCTGATGTCTTTGGTAAGGTTATATGACATATACGGCTCAGTCCAGTCATCTTCACATTGAATGGCTCCTGATGTCTTTGGTAAGGTTATATGACATATATGGCTAACAGTCCAGTCATCTTGGCATTGATTGGCTCCTGATGTCTTTGGTAAGGTTATATGACATATACAGCTAATAGTCCAGTCATCTTCACATTGATTGGCTCCTGATGTCTTTGGTAAGGTTATATGACATATACGGTAATAGTCCAGTCATCTTCACATTGATTGGCTCAAGATGTCTTTGGTAAGGTTATATGACATATACGGCTAATAGTCTAGTCATCTTCACATTAATTGGCTCCTGATGTCTTTGGTAAGGTTATATGACATTTACGGCTAATAGTCCAGCCATCTTCACATTGATTGGCTCCTGATGTCTTTGGTAAGGTTATATGACATATACGGCTAATAGTCCAGGAAAAATCTGACTGAACGCGTGCTTGAAACTAGCGAGGCTAAAAGGACGCAAATTGGTGGGGAAAGGAGGAAAAAGTCACGTTCCCCAAGTTGACATAAAGTAAAGAAATCGACAAAAGGGACCTTGGATATTATACACCACAGTCATTTATTGGACGCTTTTGCGATAACTTAGCCCGTTTATTTGAATGCAGTGATGAGAAGATTCTAGAAAATATTTGAAAAGTAACTTTTCTTAATAATAATGTTAGGAATATAAAACCTAGCTGGCCGGATGGCCCATCTTGAGCAGTGAAATAATATGCTTTCATTTATACAGACGGACAGATAATAAGAAAGATATTGACAAAAGACTGTGTTGTTCATATCAGCGAACGTCTGCATTGAAATAAAACATGTCACTAATTTTCAAAAAATTGTGGCTCGAAGACGCAGGTGCTAAAATCTAGTTGGAATGAAGAGACGGGGTGGGATGGTGAATTGTGGCTAAAAATAACTTTAAAGGCAAAATTGTGTAGGGGAAGGCAGGGTTGGTTCAAAAAAAACAAGTGTGTTTTTTTTGTGTGAAACGCAAGTAGAGACGGACGGACCAACAGACAATAAGGCATACTTGACTGAGGTATGACTGAAATGACTTTGGGTAGGATATTTGAATTTGAAAAAAGAAAAGGCAGTGATTGGCCATAGATGAATATATTATCGGCGCTCAGACGCGCATTTTGTGCCATTCATAATAAGTTGTCCTAGTAGACACAGTGAATTATTAAGTGGTGTAATTCCCAGAAGCTATTGAAATATTTAGAGGGACGCCATCATAAGGCCAGCAGCTCAGCTGAGTTTTGCTAGCATTTATTTAACTGTGTACTATATTCATAATTCTGGTAAGACGGAAATTATTTCTTTGTACATTTTAATATTTGTTTAAGGTTCGAGTGATTTGATACTGCAATAGCATAATCTGTTCCTTACAACAAGTAAGGGTTCGCTCTAGACCCCCCGCCCCAGTTCAGGGTCTAGAGACAAATAAAATACATAAACTCCAGCAAGGATTAGGAAGGACAGATCAAGTGTTGAGATCAGTGAAACATATCACCTATCCTATTCTATGGCAGGAAGCTAATGAACCTATTTCAGAATACGTAGTCTGGGAGAACCTAGCCTATGTGAAACCAACTTGGTAAGATGTGTTGTTTGGTCAGAAAGATCTGACCCGTCTATATGGTGTTGTTGTTGTGTAGTGTTGTGTCCAGAAATGGTTAGAGGATGGAATTCTGACACATGACTAATACTTTGATTGCAGAGCTGTGAGTTTCAGTTGGCACCACTGTGGTGTCAAATGAGTTGTTGATTATTACCAGAGTGGACCCGTGCAGTGACATTTTGTCAGAGCAGCCTATTATAGCCCCCAAGCACGGAGAGGTGGGGCCACCATACTTCTGATATTGCCCCCAAGCACGGAGAGGTGGGGCCACCAGACTTCTGATATTGCCCCCAAGCACGGAGAGGTGGGGCCACCAGATCTCAGCACCAGAGCTACACCTTCAAGCTACGTGAGCGCCTGGTCTGCTGAGAATTCACCAACTCAACTTATTTGCTAACACACCCATAAAATTTCCATCAAATAAATGGACAATGTGTAGTCACTATAGACAGGGAGTGATGAGGCCACCCCAACAGCACATCCATTAAGTGTTCTCCCAAAATAGATTACACTATAAACAGTAATAATATTAAATAGTCTAGTAACATATATATGTACACACCTTGCATTTATTATGTAATATTCATGCATTTCTTTCATAATTGCTAAACCTTTCATATGTTCTGGCCAACATAAAACCTTGGTTCAGAACAAATAAATGTAAGAAAATTACTATCCAATTTTTACACACTTGAGTTAGTTCAGTGTATTATAACATTTATTAATATCATTAGACTTAGTAAATATCTGTGTGTGTGTATGTAAACTACCACAACACATTACATATCATTACCCTAGACATTAAACGTAGCCACATTCATTAGAAAAAAAAGATAGGTGTGAGGTCGTAGTGGTAGCACGAAAGGCCTTCTGACAATTCACAGTACATTTTATCTCAGGAGCCTTCACAGCTGACCTCATGCATCACACTTAGTATATCACCATCATACAATACCATCAAACCCACTACAATTGGCTCCTGATGTCTTTGGTAAGGTTATATGACACATACGGATAATAGTCCAGTCATCTTCACATTAATTGGCTCCTGATCTCTTTGGTAAGGTTATATAACATATACGGCTAATAGTCCAGTCATCTTCACATTGATTGGCTCCTGATGACTTTGGTAAGGTTATATGACATATACGGCTAACAGTCCAGTCATCTTCACATTGATTGGCTCCTGATGTCTTTGATAAGGTTATATGACATATACGGCTAATAGTCCAGTCATCTTCACATTGATTGGCTCCTGATGTCTTTGGTGAGGTTATATGACATATACGGCTAATAGTCCAGTCATCTTTACATTGATTGGCTCCTGATATCTTTGGTAAGGTTATATGACATATACGGCTAATAGTCCAGTCATCTTCACATTGATTGGCTCCTAATGTCTTTGGTAAGGTTATATGACATATACGGCTAATAGTCCAGTCATCTTCACATTGATTGGCTCCTGATGTCTTTGGTAAGGTTATATGACATATACGGCTAATAGTCCGTCATCTTGACATTGATTGGCTCCTGTTGTCTTACGTAAAGTTATAAAAACATATATCCCTGGAGGTAGTTCATCCAATCATCAAACCCTTCAACTCCACAAAGAACTTAGGACTTCAACCAAATTTGTATACCAAAGTTTTTGTGTCCCGTGCCAACAGCTTCAAGTCTTTCTATGACTTCCTTATTATTTTCATTTCTGTCTCCTGTTCTCTACTACTTTAACCCTGGGGATTCCAGGTTGTGTTAATCCTTTACTAAACCTCAACTTGATGGTTAACTCTCAAAGGTCGAGAGGTTTAGTAATTGGGGTCACTTTTACCAGGTGCTCGTGATGGTAGGTCAGCTTCCGGGGTCGGTACATTCCAACTAAGTTTTGTTTCGTGTTGTCCACATTTTATATTGTATTAATCTTCAACCAGTTTCCTATACAACAATTATAACATTACCATCATCATCATGTTCCTTTTCTCGTCCCTATGGAGCCTGGAAGCACTAATGCAGCTGGCCCCCTACAACATGCCGGAGTGAACATTAGCCTTAATCTTTCCTTGTGTCATAAGATACCCCAGGAACTACATGGGACTTTACCATACTCTTAACAATATGAGGAAACAACAGACCCTTAACTTTAACACTATATGTAAACTCTAAGATAAATTAAACTGTTACAAACACCGTAAACTCTAAGATAAAATAAACTGTTACAGAAACCATAAACTCTAAGATAAAATAAACTGTAACAGAAACCGTAAACTCTAAGATAAAATTAACTGTTACAGAAACCGTAAACTCTAAGATAAAATAAACTGTTATAGAAACCGTAAACTCTAAGATACAATAAACTGTTACAGAAACCGTAAACTGTTACAGAAACCATAAACTCTAAGATTAAATAAACTATTACAGAAACTGTAAACTCTAAGATAAAATAAACTGTTATAGAAACCGTAAACTCTAAAGATAAAATAAACTGTTACAGAAACCGTAAACTCTAAGATAAAATTAACTGTTAAAGAAACCGTAAACTCTAAGATAAAATAAACTGTTATAGAAACCGTAAACTCTAAGATAAAATAAACTGTTACAGAACCCACAAGTACAAGAGCATGTAAAATTCTTAGAGCACGTACAATTCTAAGCGTATAGAAATTCTTCACGGGGTCAGACTGCAGCAAAACAAGGGCATTCATTCTATGGCACTGACACAAACGTACGTACACACCATTCAACCAGAGAAAATGCCGGTACCTAAGGTCAAACACAGACCCAGTGAAACACAACCACACAGCAACCAATACCTCCTAGAGATTAAAGAGAGTAAGTGGAGATGAACAGGAACAGCCATCTAGTATAACCTCACATCCCCCTGACTGGAGCACACAGGGGAAAACAGCAAGTGGGAAGGCCTATGAGTACCAGAAGAGCAACGAAAGAGAAAGCTACAGCTACCGGGATATCATGGGAGTAGTTGATGGAGACGGCAAAAATAGAAATCTATGGCCAGCTACAGCCCTGTTTTCATTATACAGCAAGAAATACAATGACAGACCTATCATGAAAGTATTACCAGGAATACTGACAAATCAGGCGGTTTCTACATTTACCAAGAAACTATTAATGACAATTAGGACCAGAAACAACGCAGACATACACATGCAAACATAAAGTATACTGAGACAAGAACTTCACTAGCTGTGTAAATGCTAAGCGAGATAATATTATGTTTAATGATGTCATCTAAGGATGTTAGTTGCCCCATCATTAGGCAGCGTTAAAGAACTCGTATGGCAAAGATTAACTCAGCTTCTACTATAAGTCGTTATTAAATGTTTGTTAGTAAGGATATCGAAGCAGCATGTGAAATGTGCAATAATAATTTGGTGTCACTAACGCTGTATGCAGTTCTAGACATTGAAGGATGGGTGACAGGAGGGGTACAGAGACAGACAAAGAAAGAGTTACAAGTGAGCATGTACAGAACACAAGAAAGGCAGCGGGAAGGAAAAGTGGCAGACGACAAAAATGAGCAACGAGTAAAACAATCAAGGCTTAAGCAGCTTACATTTCATATAGCAATGTGTAATATAAAACACATATACAAGACAACAATATTAATACAAGACACACATACAATACAAGAAAACAATATAGAGTACATTAAGACACATATACAATACAAGACAACAACAACATACAAGACAAGACAGCAAAAAATACCAGACACACATAAAATACAAATACACAATAGAAGATGCATATACAAGACGAAACACAAATACAACATAAGACGCATTTACAATACAAGACAACAACATACAATTCAAGACAGGACAACATAAAATACAAGACAAGACATATATACCATACAAGATATATATACAATATAAGACACATAGACATGGCATAATATGCAATAAAAGACACACACATGACAACATAAACGTCTTATAGCAACATACAATACTAGACACATCAACACTGCCTTACTAAAAGCAGTGCCGTCTTAAGGCATGGGCACACTTGGCAGTGCCCAGGGGCCCCACAATTCTAGGGGCCCCATGCTGGGATGCTGCCATATTGTTCATAAGACATCATTTTTATTCCAGTGGGTGGGTAGGGCTGGTAGGGGCCCAGTGCATTGCTTTGCCCAGGGCCTACAACGCTGTTGACGGCCCTGACTAAAAGGAGCTCGTGCTAGGGAGCACAGGCCTTCAACGAGTCCCACTTCCTGTACCGTGTCGTCTGCTCAATGACTTCCTGTACCGTGTCGTCTGCTCAATGACTTTCCGTACCGTCTTTATCCTTTTTCAGTCTGTGCCCAATTCTCTTATCCGTGGGTTTTAGGCCTCCCTCTATTTATCTTAACATGGGGGTTCCACAATAAGTACTGCCTTGTAATGCTTTGTACTGGTTTACACAATGTGTGATCTACCCAATGTCACCTCACGTTTTTAATTTGTTTGGTTCTTTCCACTAGTTCCACACTGGTGATCTTGTCATACCCTTTTAGTCCTATCCTGCCCATGCATCCAGACATCCAACATATAATATACTTACTTGGTCGTTCCCCTTCTACCGTGAGGTATAGAGGTTTGGAAGAGAGAGCGCCAGACTATCCTATCGGCTGTCTTCCTCCTGGCCTGGTTCCATTCTAGTCCTCGGTCCTTCAAAGATTGTCTAATGTTGTCCTCCCAGCGGACTCTGGGTCGTCCCGGAGGTGTGGATCCCTGGCTCTTAGTTTCCCATGCTTGTCGTGGTAGCCGATCTTCTCCCATTCTGCAGACATGGCCAAACCATCTTAGTTGGGACTGTTCTACTTGGGTCTGCAGGGGGTGGGATTTTAGGCCTTGACGTGTCGTCTGTTTGCAGACCATGTCTCTTCTTGTTACTTCAACCACCTTCCTCAGATACCTCATTTCTGAGGTCTGGATCTGGCTTTTGTGGGTTGTAGTCATTGCCCATGACTCACATCCATACGTCAAGACAGGGACATAGGTGAGCGGTATACAGCCATCTTCGTTTCCTTACCAACTTCTCTCTTACTGAGGAATCATCGATTTATGGCCTGAAAAAGTCTCCCTGCTGCTGCTTTTCGAGTTGCCAACTCTTCTTTTGTGCCTCCCTTCCGGTCTATAACAGCTCCGAGGTATTTAAAGTGGTCGACCTGCTCCAGGACCTGTTCTTCCAGCTTAATCTGATGTCTTCTTTCCTCTCGTGATATCACCATGGTTTTTGTTTTAGAGCTGCTTATGACCATCCCTCTCTTCTCCAGCTCTTCCACCCAGACTTGCAGGATGGATTGGAGATGTGCCTCTGATTTAGCAATCAAGACAACATCATCAGCAAATGCCAGCTCTGAAATACAGACCTGTCTCATCTTCCAGTACCCCACTGAATACTTTCTTGTTCTCTCCTTACATGCCTTGATGACATCGTCCATGAGGAGTATGACAAGATAAGGTGACAAGATATCACCTTGTCTTACACCAGTGGTGGTCCTGAACTCTTCTGACTTATGGCAAAATATAATATACACCGTTTTATTATGTCTGCTAACAAAACTGTTCTATGAGCAGTCCATTGCTTGACACGTGTTCCTAATTTTCTGAAAATTTAAACCGTTGACACTCCGTAACTACGGAGAATCCAACCCATTTTTAATATGAACTTTGTTACTCATGACGACACAAACAGTAGCTCCTTAAATTATGGCATATCTTCTGGAATCACCAAGAATATAGAATACAAGTCTCCTAACGCCTAACACGCTGCAGTGTTACATATTGTCAATCCTGTCACATAAAAGTGAGTCTTCGACAATAAGTAAACAAGCAAGAAAATGCCAGGAAGTCACAATGTGGTTGTACAGAAATACGTTAAGAATTCCGCAGGCAGCTAAATAAATAAATACGGAGGATGTCCTAAAATACGGAGGGTGTCCACTTTCTTTGGACATGTTATGAGTTGCTCGAATATACTGAAGCAACATAAAATGATCAAAGGAAAAAGAGAAAGAGGATGGCAAGGAGGGAAGATAAAGGACAGTTTACCATCGTGGCCGGACAGAAGTCATAAACTACTAGGGACAGGAAGCTGTGAAGAGACATTATCATCTACGATATCTGACACAGTACCTTTCAGAAAAACACAAAACACACAAAGCGAATGTAAAACATATTCAAATATTCACCCATTCAACACAATACAACATACAGTACACGGGATACACTAGTCATAACAACATACAATAACATATAATTTAATGTAAAACATTGCAACATATCATATGTATACAACATAACACAACATATACAGATTAACATACGTAGCGTAGACCTAATAAAACGGATAAAAGACAAAGTAAATAGAAAAACGTACAATACCAGAAAACTGTCAATGTTGGAGGGAAAATGCGATCGGTAATCCTTGTCAGTACAGCAAGACTGAACTTAGCGGCAAGATTTAAACGTATGTCATAATTGCGCCTGCAGGCAAATAGCCCATTACTTGAGTACACAAGTCACGGTTGAAATGCGCCAACAGCAGACGAGAAAACTTCCCACCGCTGTATGAAACACATCATCGACTGAACTTAAAACACCCTACGAACCACCTGACGTGACCTCATTCTTATCTCCATCCCAGAATCCTTAACGTTTGGAGGAACAAAAAGGTGGGTGGGGTAATGTGTACACATTACACACACTATCTGGTTTAAACACCCAATCACAGGTTCACCCAGAAACCTGACACACACACACACGCAGACGGAAGCGATCCTCTGTTGGTCTAAAGCGTACGTGGGAAGCACATACACACATCCGTTAAACCACTCACTACTGTATGATGCCGCGGTAGAACAATATACGCATTATTATTAGCGCTCGTATTGATCAGATACAAAAATTATGTACAATAAACCATCCAGCCGATTACAGTAGTTTTTCAGTATGTATTGTGTACACCCGGCGGCGGAAGTCGCTTTCTGTTCAGCCACGCGCTCTTCAACAGACAGCGAATTTCGGTTCTTGCCTTCAGGGAAGTACCCAGTTTTTATTTTATTATTTTATTAAGTTTTTTATGTGTCCTATCTAGACTTCACTTTCTTTCCTTTCCTGACGAAGGCCTTGTGGCCGTAACGTAGACTATTTTCTTTGTCTTTTGTCCTCGTAAGACGAATCACCTTTTTTCGATTTTTTTTCAAACCCACCCATTACAGTACAATAATACCATATTCCTGGCAGTAAAGGTCGGGTGGGGTTGAAGACATATAGATACAATAAATATTACCCACTGCTGACAAATATAACAGACGAAAAAAACTATAGGTACACGAGCAAGAGGAAAACAAAGCTGTAAGTGAGGAGACAACAGAGGTGGGGTATTTATGATTGTTGTCGGGGTGCGGTAACTTTATAACGAACGTCACCTTCAAAGTGTTGACAACTGAGCACGAAGGCCTGTCTAGCATTCTGCTCTTCTTTTCTCTTATCTTCTAGCGGTGGAAGGCGTCTATTACCAATCAATCAATACTCTTTAGCAGGGAGCATAGGTTGTCAATAAACACACGAGGCGTCTATAAGAGGGTCAAATATTAACCCACACTCCTTTGCTCCCTCCCCCAATAAGCCATTTTGTTAGACGTTCTAAATGATATATTGCTGTTTAAAGCACGGTTTCTAAAATTGTGGTCAACGGACCTTTGGGGCTCCATGAATGTCTTCTTATACGTGTACGTAACTGTAGCATTTCAAATGCACAGTTTTTACTTTTGCTTTTATGTACATTTTCCCACAAGATGGGGTAAAGGGTCCAAGGACAATCAAAAAAGGAACAAAAAAAAAAAAAAAAAAAGGATAAGAAAGGTTAGATTTAAAGGTGAATAAATGTCATTCCAAACAAGTATGTGTAACCTAACGTTTATAAGCGTTAACACAAAACACGTAAAGGGGAACAACATAAGATTTAAGGATGTACTTGTATAACTGTTACCAAATGTACTAAAATATACAAGAAAAATTGAATTCTACTGCACAGAAGAAAAGTGTATGGCAAGTTATCATTAAAATCAGTACGTCAAATGTTTCACACACACACACACACAAACAACAAATTTGTGAACGATATAACAAATTACTGATAACTCGCCTCAAACACGTACCGTCCAAGTCCTCATGTCAGGCTATCATATCCGTTGACAGTTGTTCCATGTCTTCTGTATCGTCTGTTACCTTTTCTCTTCTCCATGTTTTTTTTTTGTCGGCCTCCCTTTACATGTTCTACCCCGGGGATTCCAGACAAAGGGCCGCCTTGTAATGGTAACAATAGGTGTCTCTCCCCCCCCCCCCCCCCCCCCCCCCGCGCTGTGTGTTCTATCCATCACCAGCGTCTTCTTCTTATCTCTTGTTCCCGCAGGCAATTGTCTGGTGTTTGTCAGCAGTTTAACAATTATGTTCTTCTCACACCATGCCAACCCTTCTATTCCGTGCAAGTATATACTTATGAAAGTCTATAAACTTGGTTGTTGTTTTTGTTGTTCTCGAGGTTTGACAGCCGTACAAAAGGACCGAGGTTCTACTATCTCACGTATACACAAAATAAGAATGCATAAATCGGAATGATATAGGTCAGACGTTACCACACATTACGGCATGCGTACAGTTATGTCAAGTTATTGGGACTTATAAAGTGCAGTCAAAAGTGCAAGGATCAGTTAACACTGTCAAGAGTGTACTACCGGCAATAGACGGTGATTACACGAAACTAATTGTTAAAGTCAGTTTGGTTTTAAGCTAGGGGATGTAAACATTTATATTCTTGTATGTCAGGTCATATTTAGTTGTTATCTCCCTTGACTTCCCATTTGTGTGTATTAAGATTCTATGTTCGAGATTTATCTCGAACATTTGTCGAGATCCTTCCAGAAAGTTCTGGTATGAGATCAACTCACGTCTCGCGGCTATCCGCGCATGCGTGAGGGTCTGAGCGGAAGACTAAGACGGTATCCCGTGACAGTCGTGCCTGGGCGTTTGGCCGAGGTGATCAGCCATTGTTTTCTGACTGTGTGTGCGGGGGAAATAGTTTTGTGATAGAAATGTTGGAGATCTCCCCCCCCCCCCGATATATTTCTGAAAGCCAAGGATTGATGGCTGATATTTATGTGACTTATTTCTGATGCTGTCAATGAAGGTAAAAGTACATTTTCGTTATTTTGTAGCCAGGAACTTATTATTGTGATATTATAAGCCAAGGATTGATGGCTGATATTAATGTGGCTTACTCCTGATGCGGTCAGAGGAGTTTAAGAGAATATTATATATTTTGAAGCCCGGCACTCATGCGGCTTATTTTGCCAGAGATTTACATGACTTGTTTTGTCAGAGAAGATACAGAGAATATTATATATTTTGAAGCCCGGCACTCATGCGGCTTATTTTGCCAGAGATTTACATGACTTGTTTTGTCAGAGAAGATACAGAGAATATTATATATTTTGAAGCCCAGCACTCATGCGGCTTATTTTGCCAAAGATTTACATGACTTGTTTTGTCAGAGAAGATACAGAGAATATTATATATTTTGAAGCCCAGCACTCATGCGGCTTATTTTGCCAGAGATTTACATGACTTGTTTTGTCAGAGAAGATACAGAGAACATTATATATTTTGAAGCCCGGCACTTATGCGGCTTATTTGGCCAGAGTCTTGCATGGCTTATTTTGTCAGAGAAGATGGAGAGAAATTATTGGCATGCTGCTAGCACTGCGATACCCGCAGTCTGTTCAGAGAGTCATTGATATTGGAAGTAATGAACTGTTGTTATGCCATGATGTGCTTAAACTTTGTCCTATTGACGGTGTATCCGTGATGTCCTCGTATTGTGAAGTAATAAACTGTGAACAACAGTACCACAGTCTCTTCTACATTTCCTGACTTTGAATATGTGCTTTTGGTGTGTGTGTGTGATAATTACTGCCTTACTTCAGAGCTACATGCATTCGCGTTTATTGATGTCATACACCCACACACCATGTCAGCCACCTGTAAGCCTGACCTGCTGATCGCCAGAAATCAGCGCACATAATTTATGCACATCTACATCCTTCTTCCTGATCCACGTAATGAAATACAGTATGGTCTATTGACGACACTACGCACCCAGCTTGTTACAATGGTTCAAGGTTAGGTTACAGTAACACTATCCATTGGGTGTACCTCTCCTCAACACGTTACTTCAACACTAATCTCTCTTTTTCTCTCTCTCCCCCTCCCTCCCCCCTCTCTCTCTCTCTCTCTCTCGCTTGTCTTGTTTTCCAAAATGTTAACTGGTACTGTTGTTATTATTACTACTACTTGTAGGCAGATAGGATCTTTCAGTATCCAGCAACTAGTGTACACGGGGTAGAATACTACCAGGGCAGGAGGGTTTCAAGGCACCATAAATCCTGCAAGGACACACAAGCTGACGATATCCACATGTCTAAGATGATTGAACAGTCACTTCCTATGTTTAAACATTGATATCATCATTTGGATCCAGTAGATACACATAAAACAAAGTCAACACAATCAGCAATAACTGCCGTTACAAGCTGACAACTATGTTTTCCTAGCAATAACTGCCGTTACAAGCTGACAAGTATGTTTTCCTAGCAATAACTGCCGTTACAAGCTGACAACTATGTTTTCCTAGCAATAACTGCCGTTACAAGCTTCTTCTTTGATCCTTAGCCGCCGACCGTCAAAACAGTCAGTACTCATCACGCCTAGTGGCGTCTTGTAGGGCAACAACAAATTGATTCCACTTTGCTCGGTCGGCGGCCATCCTTCATACAGTGCCCCAACTCTGGTTCATTCTTTGCATCTCAGCCTCCACAGTCCTCCGCCAAGTTGTTTTTGGTAGGCCTCTCTTTCATTTTCCTTCAGGGGTACAAAGCATAGCTGTTCTTGTGATGGCATCGGGGTCTCTTCTGAGGACATGGCCAACCCAGCTTCAGCGTGTGCCAGCTATGATGGTGTGCATGTCCTCTTGCTTGCTCCGAGTAAGCAGCTCTTTGTTGGTGATGGTATTCGGCCAAAAGATTCGGTGAATTTTTCTTAGGCATGTTGTGTGAAAAGAGGACAATTTCGACATTTCCTTCTCTGTAACTCTCCAGCATTCCGCACCATAGAGAAGCACAGAAAGCACACAGCTCTGATATAATCCTAATTTTGTGCTTGTGCTGTATTGAGAGGACTTCCAGATGTTGTTTAGGCTAAAAAAGGCTGTTCTTGCCTTATTCATTCTGATGTTGATGTCTTTGCCTGCCCCACCGTCTGGTGTTACTATGCATCCTAGGTATGTGAAGGTGTCTGTCTGTACCAGTTGCTGATTCCTTACTGATATGGGCTCAGGGTTGTTCACATTGAGCGTCATTACCTCTGACTTCTTTAAATTGATGTTCAAGCCCACCTGCTGGCTAAACTTATTAAGTCTATCCGTTTTTTCCTGGATGTGTTGATGTGAATGTGCTAATAGTGCAATGTCATCTGCATATTCCAGATCTTCCAATGTTTAAATATTGATATCATCATTTGGATCCAGTAGATATATACTACTCGTCAAAAGTCAAGGGCCACCCTATTATTTTCAATACACTTTTATATAAGCGCATAGAATGATTAAATGAAGGAAGTTTTAAGTAAAAATGGGTGCAATATCTTCCTCTGACAGTCCTCTATCCACGTTAAGCATAAAAACAACTCACCGACAACCATGGTGATCACATGCAATTTGGTTTGCTGACCATAAATTCACATTTTTAACCTGTTTTTTCAAACTTCCGTACAACCAAACAGGTGAAGTAATCGTGCTGATTGACATTCCACGTGCAATGGCAACTTTTCGTGAACAGAGTTCACTCTTAATTTGTTTTACAATCAGCAGACTTAGGGTAGTTTCATCACTTGCAAAAACCATGCCACCGAGAAGAAGTCTTGACACCTTACAAAGAATGAGGGCTATAGCGTGGGTTGAAAGTGGTTTATCTGTCCGTGAGGTTGCTAGACGGCTTGCAGTGTCACACTCTACTATCCAAAGAATTTTGGAGAGATTTCAGGCCACAGGAAGTGTGGAGGATCGCCACCGGCCAGGTCGCCCTAGATGCACCAATAGATATGATGAACGGTACCTCTTGTTGTCAGCCCTGCGCCATCGAACAGTGACTTGTTCCACTTTAAGATGTCAGCTGAGACAAAATGTAAACGTTAATGTCAGTCAAAGCACCATTCGCAGACGTTTACATGAATTTGGACTGGCTGCTTGACGTCCTGCAGTCAGAATCCCTCTTACTCCTGCTCATCGCAGAGCCCGTGTTGCTTGGTGTCGCGAGCACATCCGATGGACAAGGCAACAATGAAGTCAAGTTCTCTTCACTGATGAATCTCGCTTCACTGTGTCATTCAACAGGATTCGAGTTTGGAGACGACCAGGAGAGCGATTTACTGATGATACAATTCGAGAGGTGGATCGTTATGGTAGGGGTTCTGTCATGGTCTGGGGAGGCTTCTACAGACACGGCAGGACCCCACTCTACATCCAAGACAACTTGACCGGCCCAAGATACCAGAACGAAATCTTGAGACCAATTGTTCAGCCTGCTCTGGAGGCCATAGGTGGTAATGCTCCAAGATGATAACGCTCGACCCCATCGAGCTCGTGTGGTGAATGAGTTTATTCAGCAACATGGGATCATCAGGATGGCGTGGCCAGCTCATTCACCTGACCTTTCTCCGATTGAGCACCTCTGGGGTGTCCTTGGTTGAAGATTGTCAACAAATCACGCCCTGCCAATGGATGTTGCACAGCTGACTGCATTTCTGCTTCATGAATGGCAAGCTGTTCCTCGGGATACTCTTCGGACCCTTGTGGACTCGATGCGTCTACGCTGTCTTGAATGCCTTGCTGCAAACGGTGGTCATACCCGATTTTGAAATGTCTTTTTGTTCAATATTTGTTGTGTGACTTTTGAAAAGGTGGGTGACACACTTCACAGCTTCATTGTGTTTGAATGTGTGTTTCCATTTCTTTACGTGACATGTCAATTTGGTATTCAATAAATGCCGTTTTGACTGATACCAATTACGTTTATATCAGATTTGTTTTATGGTTTCAACCAAGGTTTTTCGAAGTGGCCCTTGACTTTTGACGAGTAGTATACATAAAACAAAGTCAACACAATCAGCAATAACTGCCGTTACAAGCTGACAACTATGTTTCCCTAGCAATAACTGCCGTTACAAGCTGACAACTATGTTTTCCTAGCAATAACTACCGTTACAAGCTGACAACTATGTTTTCCTAGCAATAACTGCCGTTATAAGCTGACAACTATGTTTTCCTAGCAATAACTGCCGTTACAAGCTGACAACAATGTTTTCCTAGTAATACAATCACATCTTAAATGGCCAATGAACTGACGTCACAAGAGATAGCAAAAATGCTGCTGCAGAAATAAACAAGACCGTAAGGTCATTTATAGTTGGTCATGCACCTTAATATAACCGACGACCTTTGTGTCTTGGTTAAACGTGACGCGCCTCGCCAAATTCGAGGTTTTTTTTTTTTTTTCTTAACCAGCGGCACTTGGGCTTTCAGCCCTTCGGCCCAATGACATGTCATTGCGAGGCTGGGGAACCTGAGGACTTTCCTTCCAACCCGGTCAGGAGCTTCGCTCCTTCCCATCCACAGAGGGTTTATCACAGGAGCCGTTCAGGCTATTCAGTCAAATTCCCGGCCGTAAACATTTCTTCAAACGCTGACGCCCGGGTTTGAACCATGAACACCTGGTCGCCAGTACAACGCCGAATCCATTACACCAGCGCGGCTCCCTAACCCCCAAATTCGAGGTAAATCTCCTTTTTAAACAAATGCTGCCCGCTACAAAATCATGGTGTTGTACAAACATGATCTTACGTTCAGTCGTAATGCTAATATGATATGGTATTTTAGCTCATAAAATGGCAGTTAATTCTCGTTACTGTCATGTTTGTTTCATATCAATTAGTTGGATAACAGTAAAGAAATATTCATTTAAAAATAGCACGTGACTTTTCAAGAAATAAAAACGTAAAATTGTAAAGTGACTTTCCACTGACAGTCTATATCATGTTCGCCTTCATCTTAACTGTGTCACGTTACAGAACTATCAGAATGTACACCTGTCTAGTCTCTCTACTCAAGGTCCATGTCGGATGACGTCACAAACACTGATACCCCCCAGACAAAGCATAAACATAGCAAGAAGATTGTAGTAGTTAACTTGTAAGTTTTTCCTGGTCTATCACAACGGCGTACTTCAATTTAACCTTACAACTCTCGACACATAAAGAACGTGTGGACCAATGTATTCATCTTTCTCTCTCCAGACACACACATACACGCGCGCACACTAGTACATATACACACTAACTCAACATATCAGTCCAGAAAAAAAGCAAATCTGCACAAGGGAAATAACACGATATATGAAATCTAATACCTATGTTACTAACTTATCTACCGTGGTGAAGAATTGTAAGGTCTGCGCTAGAACACATCTGTGTACTAGTGTACTACAGGTCTTTAAGCTGTAATGAAAAAACGTCTTTTCTTGTATGCGCTAGCTGAGAATAAAACTTACTTACCACAACTTCTGTTATAACATACCTTACATATATGACAAATTCTCTTAACATGGTTAGTGTTGTACAGTACCTCTCAAATATTTGAAAGTTTACTTGTAAATTCTCTTCATACAACTAACATAAATTAAAATTCACATAAAGCAACTTTGGTTGTGATATATTTAACATAGATACCTGTTCCTTAATACAATAGTATGTTACTTTTGTGCTCATATAATAATGTAAAATCACGCTACTTCATGTTCAGAATTCGCCTTGTTAACATACTGAAATTTTCAAAAACAGACAAGTAGGTTCAGCAAATGGAAGTGAAATTTAAAAAAAAATAACCATTGCAATGATGTCTTTTTGTGAAGGGCAGTACATTCAATAAGACATTCTAAAATTATTCTTCCAAAGGTACAACCCATACATCCATCAAGCTTTCTATAATTATCTGAGACACTACCCACAAATTCAACACTTTATTATAAAACTATTTTAGACAAAACCCACAACCTATTCTAAAACTATTATGAGACAAAACCCACACATCCAACTTGCTATTCTAAAATTATTTGAGACATGACCCACACATCCAACAAGCTATTCTATAACTATTCAACTCGACTATCTGAATGTGTAAACTACTTTGCCAAATTAATAATAAAATTCCTAAAATTAAAATGACAAAAAACATGACATCGAAACATTCTGTAATATATTAATGAAAAGTACTGCATCAACACATGATTATAAAACTTAGTGATATGATGATTTTAAACATTCTTGTAAAATAACAGTAGAAAATCCTGTAGATTGAAGACAACATGCTGCAAACCTAAACATGTGTAAAAAAATAAGTTATTACTTCAGTGATAAATGATCCTGTAAAATGTCAACACACATTTTGCAAAATTATAACAAAATATCATGTTAATTAAAATGATCAAACATTCAGTTTTAGTAACAATTAAACAGATTTTTACAATATATAATAACATATAATCTAATATCCGATAGAATAATAATAATAATACACCAAGTAAAATAATAATGCAATAGTTCTGTAAAACTGTTTCATTCATAGTGCACTGTAAAATTTGTGTATTTGTAGTGCACTGTAAAAGGAGTGTATTTATAGTGCACTGTGAGGCACATGCGGGTTTTAATGAGTACTCAGGCAGGTTGGTGGAGGTTAATAAATCCAAACCAAATGACTACAAGATGGCTAATGACAACTTACCTTGCGCAAGACTGGAGCTGGTGTCTGCTTGCTGGCCTCATCTTGGATACTCTGGAACCTGGCCAGCATTTTCTTGGCTGTGTCTTTCTTGGGCATGCCATCAGTCCAATCTGTATCAGCTTCCCTCACAACATCAGCACGCTGCTGAGGGGAGGATTCGAACACGCTTTCCTCACTCTGAGGCTGGTACTGACCTGGTAGTTCCGAGGGGTGGACTGACCCATTGTCCAGCTGACCATGGCTAGTGGGGGACAGAGGAGTTTGAGGTGATCTGACAAAATTAAATATAAGAGAGTGTAATTTATTTCTTGGTATCAAACAGCACGTCTATTACAATTAAACCACATGTCAGACAAATCCAACTAGTGATTGGCTCACAATATAAGCTACAGCAGAGTCACAGTTCTCGACTTGGGGTTTAAATGGCTGGGTAAAGGAAAGTACTGTAGGTAACTGGGACAAAGAGAAGTCGGGGATACACAAACAAAAAAACAGAAAAGAAAGAAATCAGGAACTATGTATAATATATTGTGACGTATAATGGAAATATAGTCTACAGTAATCTGACAGCCTTGTAATCCCGTTAGTGTTCTATGATTTGCTAGCAAAACCACGCATTTTTCTGTCTGTCTTACTCACACAACCTTATTTTTCATCCACGCCTCTTTTCTCTGAACATAATCAAACGAAGTTGTTTACAAACTTTCGTGACCTGCCAGTCATAACAAGGAGCGGCATAGCTATTTTATTTATACCAGAGGTTCAGTTTTAATGTTAATTTTACCACCCGCTTTCTCACACAAGAACAGATGGTTTTACTTGACTGAGTATATGCTAGGCGCGACTGATAGTGACAGAATAGAATTCATGTTATATTTCATTTTGTGTATTTATAGTAAGTCTTCTTTAATCCTTAGCTGCCGACCGTCAAAGCAGTCAGTGGCCATTACGCCTGGTGGTGTCTTGTAGGGCAACAACAAATTGATTCCACTTTGCTCGGTCGGCGGCCATCCTTCGTACAATGCCCCAACTCTGGTTCATTCTTTGCATCTCAGCCTCCACAGTCCTCCGCCAAGTTGTTTTTGGTCAGCCTCTCTTTCGTTTTCCTTCAGGGGTCCATAGCATAGCTGTTCTTGTGATGGCATCGGGGTCTCTTCTGAGGACATGGCCAACCCAACTCCAGCGTCTGCCAGCTATGATGGTGTGCATGTCCTCTTGCTTGCTCCGAGTAAGCAGCTCTTGGTTGGTGATGGTATTCGGCCAAAAGATTCGGAGAATTTTTCTTAGGCATGTTGTGTGAAAACAGGACAATTTCGACATTTCCTTCTCTGTAACTCTCCAACTCTCCACGCCATAGAGAAGCACAGAAAGCACACAGCTCTGATATAATCCTAATTTTGTGCTTGTGCTGTACTGAGAGGACTTCCAGATGTTGTTTAGACTAAAAAAGGCTGTTCTTGCTTTGTTCATTCTGTTGTTGATGTCTTTGCTTGCATAGCCGTCTGGTGTTACTATGCATCCTAGGTATGTGAAGGCATCTGTCTGTTCCAGTTGCTGATTCCTTACTGATATGGGCTCAGGGTTGCTCACATTGAGCGTCATGACCTCTGTCTTCTTTAGGTTGATGTTCAAGCCCACCTGCTGGCTATACTTATTAAGTCTATCCGTTTTTTCCTGGCTGTGTTGATGTGAATGTGCTAGCAGTGCAATGTCATCTGCATATTCCAGATCTTCCAATGTAGAAAATGTAGTCCATCTTATTCCTCTTGGATTGCCCTCTGTTGTCTGGCGCATCACCCAGTCTATGACTGTTAAAAATAGAGTGGTTGATAAGGGGCATCCCTGTCGTACTCCTGTCTTCACTTCAAAGGTTAGGTTGCTCTGCCCAATGCTGCACGTAAAGTTGGCATAAAGGCTTTTTATGATTGACACTATGCAGCTTGGAATTCCATATGCCCTCAGTATTTTCCATAAACTGTCCCTATGTATACTGTCAAAAGCCTTTTCAAAATCAACGAAATTAATGTACAACTGTCTTTGCCATTCTGAGCACTGCTCTATAATGTTCCTGAGGGTAAATATATGATCTACACATCTTCTGTTCTTTCTAAATCCTGCTTGTTCTTTCCTCAGTTTGTGGTCTACTGCTTTTGAGATTCTCTGTATAATTATCCTGCCTAGTATTTTGCTGGGAACTGAGAGAAGAGTTATTCCTCTCCAATTATTGCAGTCTGCAAGATCTCCCTTCTTGGGCAATTTGACAATTATTCCTTTTCTCCACTCTGTTGGTGTTGTCCCTGTTTTCCAGACTTGTGCAAATAGTGGTTCTAATAGTTCTGCTGCTAGCTCTGGGTCTGTCTTAAATAGCTCTGCATTTAAGTTATCATGACCAGGAGCTTTTCCATTCTTTAACCCTTTTATTGCTGTGATGATTTTTTCTTTTCGTGGGATGTCTGTATTAACATCTAGATCATTTTCAGCCTCAGGAACATTCAATTGTGTCTCTGGTGGTTCCTTATTCAGAGTTTCTCTGAAATGCTCTGCCCATCTTGTTTCCTGTCCCTCTACTGTTGTGATGAGATTTCCTTGCTTATCTCTTACTAATGTAATATTGTTTGCACCTCGTTTTCCACTGATGATTTTAGTTATTTTGTATACTGTGCTTTGCTCATTTCTCAGTGCTGCCTCTTCTGCCTGTCTTGCAAGGTCATCCAGAAATGTCCTTTTGTTAGCACGGGTTTGACGTTTAACTTTTTTGTCCAGCTGACTGTACTGTTCACTATATATTGCCTTTAATCTGGGAGACTTAGCTTCTGTTTTCTTTCTTTTCATTTCCTTTCTCTTCGCTATGGTGTTTAGCGTATCTGGTGTTATCCAGTCTTGGCTCTTTCTTTCCTGGAATCCCAAGCATGACTTGCTGCTTTCCTTGTATATTGTTGAGATGGTGTTGAATCTCTGGTCAACATCATCGGTCTCTGTTCTTTCCTGGCTTTTGATAATCTCATATCTTCTCTTTACGTCGACCACGAAAGCTTTTCTGGTGAGGGGATCCTTCAGTTTCGTGATGTTGTATCTTTTCTGTTTGACTGTAACTGGTCCAGCAGCTCTGAGTTTCACTTTCAGTCTTGCTACTACTAGGTGATGATCACTTCCCACATCTGCACCTCTTCTTACTTTCACGTCTTGTAGTGCATGTCTCCATCTGCCATTGATCATTATGTGATCTATCTGGTTTCTGTCTCGTCCGTTTGGTGATTCCCATGTTAACTTGTGCACTTCCTTGTGTGGAAAAAGTGTTCCTCCAATGACCAGGTTGTTAATACTGCAGAAGCTTATTAATTTGTCCCCATTCTCATTTACTATTCCACTGCCGCATTTCCCCATTACTCTTTCGTTATAATTATTGTGTGCTCCCACTTTTGCATTGAGGTCTCCCATTACTATAATGAGATCGTACCCGGGTGTAGTTTCCATTTCTTTTTGTACCTGTTGATAGAACTCATCCTTGATCTCTTCATCGCTGTCGTTTGTTGGTGCATAGCATTGTATAATTGTGGTGTTGGTGAACCTCCCTCTTAGTCTTGCTCTTATCAGTCTGTTGTTGATGGGTTTCCATTCCAGTAAAGACCTTTCCATTCCTTTCTTCAGGATAATGGCTACACCTTCGTTGTGCTGACCATCCTCTCTGCCAGAATAAAGTACTGTTTCCCCTGTAGCTGTTTTTATTCTCCCCCTACCTGTCCATCTGCTCTCGCTTATTCCCAGGATATGTATCTTGTAGTTCCTCATCTCTGCTGTGATTTGTCTCAGCTTTCCTGCCTCATTCATAGTTCTGACGTTACAAAAACCAATTCTGGTTTCGTGTCTTGGGTTCGGGGCATCCGTTTTCATGCCAGTGGCTTCCTTTCGGCTTTCACCACTGTCAGTCATACGAGCCTGAGACTCCGGATGTCCATCCCGCAACAAAGTTTTTCCATTTATTGTTGTTTCCGTAACGTGCGATTTTTTTTTACATAGACAGGGGTGTCGGCTAAAACCCCCAACCTGGAGGACCAGAGTACCAGCTTTTGTCTGACCCCTACCCATGCAGACCAATCCAGCTTGGTTGAACCTACCAGGAGTAAATCTCCCACTGGCATAGCTCTGGGGATTGTCAGGGTACACAAGCTGCCATACCGCTACAAGGTATAGGTACCATTGATGGCAGATTTATAGTAAGTGACTATTATTTAATACCATACTTCTTCTTCTTCTTCCTCGTTCGCCCTGAAAAGGACTGTGGTTGCGTTGTGTCTCTTTGCGCCTAAGCTGTGATATCTGCACCTTTCGGTCGACACATCCGACTTCTGCACAGCATTTTTAAGGGACCGGGTTTGCCTTCCCATTTCGATCCGTGCTCGCTCAGCCAGACTGCACTGCTGCAGACTGTTTCCAGGACCACCACGTGGAGGTGGAGCACAGTCTTGACCAGCTCTGGTTCGCTGGTCCTGACGCAAGCAGTCAAGCTATGAGTCGCTGACTGCGTTCTCCTAATACCATACAATGACAAACAGACGCCGACAATTTAATAGCCATTAACGACAGGCGATATTTATGTAAGTGCACGTATGGACAATTGAATAATAACTGACATTGTACGCTGATCGTTGACCAGGAGCAGGAGGGGTAGAGCTGCATAACTCAGCGAAACCTGCACTCGCTAAGCGATGTACGATAGGATAAGCTAAAATCACTGTGTGCCTTTTAACTTTAATCAGGACTAACGGAGTGGATAAGAGATCATCTTGTCCCCGTCCATGTGTATATAGAATAGTAGCATTTTTTCCATAAATGTTTGTTTATTCCACGCAGACCTGATCAAAGGGCATCCAGCGGTCCTTTTTTCTTCATTTACTGATTGATTAATGTTGTCTTCTTCTTGGCTTGTGCGTCCCCAAGTTCATTTGTGAACAGGATTGGCCAAAGAGACAAAGAAACATTTTAACTTATATGTTTAACTAGACTTACAAAACCCAGAAATATTTTGTTCAATTTTACCAGCCCACTGGGGTGCGAAACCCATAACATTACTCCCGACTTTTGACAGTCGTATCCAAGTGGATTTTTATCCAGAAGAGTTACGCTGTTTCAGAATCGGCACTCACCATAGAGCCAGCCAATAGGATTACCATCATTTATCAATTGTAACAGTTTAGCAACCAGATGTTTCCCAATATTGGAAGTATTTTTCTCTATTTACTGTGAACCCCAAGATCTCGGTTTTTCTACACTAACTATATGAGGTGACATTTGTTTATCCAGGAATAAACCACCAAATGTGGTGTCCCCCTCATTAATTCTTAATTGTTAGAGGATGGACTGGGGCCAATTTGGGAAATACACCTGATATTTTTGTATATTCAGGAACCATTGTAATTCCAAGGGATATCACCAAGATTAGGTAAGCGTGATTGAGTGGCCACAGAGTGAGTGAAGATTTTTCTTTGTTACAGGAATTGTATCATCCTTGATTTTGCTTAAAAATTGTTTACTTTACTGGATAGCATTTAGTAGGAACTAGTTTCTTTACGGTCTATCCTGTAACATAGTGCTAACCTTTGACCTTTGGGTTATTAACTTTTTGGGTTCTTTTCTCAAGAGGGGGAGGGCACATTTATTCAGTTATTTCCTATGTATGTAAATCTGATTTTATTTGATTTGTCTTTAGATATTCGATGTTGTCAAGTTTAATGATAATAAACAACAAAAGAAACTTAACTTTGTGTGTTGGTCAGACCCATATCCCTCTCCACATGTAAGCCTACCTTGCCGTGATTGGAGAGCTTGAGCGCCCCAATGATCCCAGGAGCTATGCCGGCGGAAGTTTTACTCCTGGCAGGGTCACCCAAGCCGGACAGGTCCTGGGTGAGGGGCCAGACTAAATGGGCTGAGGAGTGGGTGGAACCCTATAGGTGTAGATGCAGAACCCACCGGCGAGTGGTACATGCTCTGGTCTGCACCAATCCACCCCCACTTCATGGGTTAAATGCTTTCTTGCCTCATTCTTCACTGTTTGTCGTCTATCGGGAGTAGTTTGGGACCCCATACAGTGTAGGCGCAGTGCCCACCGTCGAGTGGACCATGCTCTGGCCAGCATCAACCCAAACCCCAGGCATGGGTTAAAATCCCGGGTAGATGAAGCTCGTAAGCCTTGGAAGGCAGTTCGTCTAGGAGAAGGAAAACTCTGATTTCAAACCACCTGCTGCCTTGCAGGTAGGCTGGGGACAGTCAAGGGCTAAGGAACGCAACCCTACAGAAACGCTTGTTGAAATCGGATGCACTGGGCTACATGCTCAACGAAACAGTGCAACGTACTTCGCCTAATGAAGATGTCACGAATACAATTTAAGCGTTGTGGTGCTCGTCCCGTGGAGTCCCGCCAGGCGGCGAGAGTGCCGGACCCCCCACCTCGAAGGGGTCCAACCAATACTACTGGTGGTCACCTTCCCCTGAATTGTGGAGTCAAGGTACAGAGAGAAAGGGCAAAAGCTATTGACCAAACACCAAGAACACTCAACATTCTGCAGTGGAATGCAGAAGGAGTTCTGAACAAAAAAGTCCCCCTAAAAAACCGCCTTTATGAGCATCAAATAGATGTGGCTTGCATCCAAGAAACGCATCTCAACAGCAACCACAGATTCTCAATAAGAGAATACCAGGCTTTCTGACTCGATCGAGAAGGACACAAAGGAGGTGTTCTATTACTTACCCGAAACTCAATACCAAGTAGCGAGGTATCTGTGAACTTCAACGACCAATCGGAAATTGTAGGGGTTGACATTAAAATAAAGGACATGAACATGCGTATCTACAATTTGTATGGCCCACCGAGCAAAGACCTGTCACTTGAAAGTATGGAAATAAAGAGCTCAAACTGCATTGTGGTCGGAGACTTCAACAGCCACTCGGAAAGATGGGGATATCTGGATACAGACAGTAGAGGAGAGGAAGTGGAGGACTGGGAGATTGACACAAATCTTCACCTTATCAACAGGCCAGAGATAAACCCAGTTTCTACTCTAGAAGATGGCACACCACTTCCACTCAAGACCTAGCTTTTGCCACAGGGGACATATTTCACAAAATCGACCGACAGGTACTTGGCCAGCTAGCAGGCAGCGACCACAGACCAATAAAGCTAGTGGTTAATATGGAGTATGTTCCCCATGAAGTGAAACCATTGCCCCGATGGAATTACAAAAGAGCTGACTGGGACAGTTTTGCAGTGCTGACTGACAGCCTTTGCGAAACCATCAACACACGAAACAACAGCATGAAAAATATGGTTGAAAGCTTTAATAGAGCAATACTTCAAGCCACTATTGAGACTATTCCGAGAGGGGCAAGAAAAAACTGCACCAGAACAAAGGCAAAAAAGAAGCTTCTGGCCATCCTAAACTGCAGCTGGAAAAGAGGAATAGTACCACAGGCATGGAAAGATGCCATACTGATTCCAATACCTAAGAAAGACAAAGTTCAGACAGAACCAAATGGCTACAGACCTATCAGTCTACTTAGTTGTGTTGGAAAATTGATGGAGCGCATAATAAATACTCGACTTATGTGGCATCTAGAGGAAAAACATCTCTTAGCCCCACAGCAAGCAGGATTCAGGAAACACAGATCCACTGAAGACCAGATCACTTATATAACTCAGAAAATTGAGGATGCTTTCCAAGAAAAAAAGCACACACTGGTGGTTTGGGTGGACCTAGAAAAAGCATTTGACAAAGTGTGGAAAGATGGACTGAAAGTCAAGCTGCAAAGAAGTGAAGTGTGTGGGAGAATGTTCAAATCGATCAGTCACTATCTTGAAAATAGAACGGCCAGAGTCCAACTACATGGACAGACCAGTAGGAAGATGGTATTGGAGCAGGGTGTTCCCCAAGGGGGAGTTCTGTCACCCACATTGTTCCTCACATATATAAATGACATATTGGAGAATATTCCAAGAAGAACCCACAATGCCTCCTTTGCAGATGACTTAGCCCTGTGGATCTCAGAGGAATATATCTCTACGGCAAGCATTCGGATGCAGCAAGCCCTAACATCATTGGAGGAGTGGGCCAAGGCATGGCTAGTAAAGATAAATGAGGAGAAAACATCATTCACAGTGTTTTCTCTCTCTAACAAACCACAGATCTCCAAATTGGTGCTAAATGGGAAAAATCTACATCTGGATGAAAACCCAAACTACCTAGGCATTACCTTTGATCGCCGCTTGACTTGGAAAACCCAGATTGAGAAAAACAGGACAAGAGCAAGGCAGAGAATGGCAATCATGAAAAAACTTGCTGGCACGGTTTGGGGAGCAGACGAGAGAATACTAAAGAATCTATATACTGGGCGAGTGAGACCAGTCTTAGAATATGGCATTGCAGCATGGTCAACAGCCGCTAAGTTGAACTTTGACAAAATAAACAGAACCCAAAACCAAGCAATGAGAATCATAACTGGGGGCATGAAATCAACACCAATAAAAGAGTTGGAAAAGATTACTCACCTCCAGCCTATGGAGGATAGAAGAGATAGCAGAGCCCAGCAACAAGCCGAGAAATTCAGGAGGCTGATAGATCACCCAATGCACCAGAGGATAAATGGACTTGGAAGGGGAAGACTGAAGCGAAGCAACTTTGTAGAGACAGTCAAAACAAAGATGAGAGCAGACCCCATAAATGCAATATCAACAGCTACGCCAATATGTACTGCACACAAGCTACCAATTTGGAAACAACAGTGCTTCCCTGAAATGATAGAAAAT
Source organism: Oreohelix idahoensis (assembly GCA_024509875.1). Lineage (NCBI taxonomy): Eukaryota > Metazoa > Mollusca > Gastropoda > Stylommatophora > Oreohelicidae > Oreohelix > Oreohelix idahoensis. Next base: position 249,795 of record JAMPIV010001777.1, on the reverse strand, counting down.
GTTCCTGGTATTGAGAGAAAGAACAGTCAAACTGAAACAGAAAGGAGAGTCCTAACCACAAAATATATAGAGAAACATTACCCAAGCAACACCTGGATCCATGCATACACAGATGGATCAGCAACTAATGCTACAGAAGATGGGGGTGGAGGAGTCTTCATGAGCTTAAGCAATGGCACACAAAAAAAGATAGCAGTCGCAACAGGGAAATTTTCAACTAACTTCAGAGCAGAGGCAGAGGCCATAAAAACTGCATCAGAAATTCTAATGACAGAAAAAAGCTCAGAGAGACCAGTAGTTATCTTCTCAGATGCGATGTCAGTGATTACAACACTGAAAAGTCAAATAAATGCTGAACTGGATGACCTAGGAGTAACACTTCACAGACTATGTCAGCAATACAAAAGAGTTGTGATACAGTGGATCCCTTCTCACTGCAACATCCCTGGAAATGAAGAGGCTGACAGATTGGCAAAGGAAGGGGGAAAACTTCCTCAGCTGGACACAAATATAACCTATGAGGAGTCCAAGAGTTTTATCAAGCGCAGATACAGGCACAAGTGGGAAGAAGAGCATCCAGGCCACACAAAAAATGATCCTTATTACCAGCTCAGCAGAAGTGAACAAGTGGTAATCTTCAGACTTCGCACTGGTCATAACAGATTGAGATACCATCTGTTCAACAAATTAAAGATAGGAACTACGGATGAGTGTGACTGTGGCACCAATAAAATGACTGCCGAACACCTGCTTCAAAGGTGCCCAACATATGAGGAACAGAGAAAACGCATATGGCCATCACCAGTACCATTCCTGGAGAAAATCTACGGAGATATCAACAGCCTCAGGCTGACCACTGCTTTCTTTGAACTTATTCAAGTTGACATCTGAGGGTGAACGTAGAAGAAGAAGACCCATATCCAATTAATCGTAATTTTTTCACGTTTGTGTGTCTTGTTGTCACATAAATCTCTGTGTGTGTGTGTGTAGTTAAACTCATATTTATATGAATGGGGGGGAAAGATTGTCTTGTACTAAATTATAGTCGTATAGATTGGCTGGACTAGAGAAACTTACTCATTCCAGAGACAGATCTTCTCCTTAAGCTATTCACCCGTGAAATCTATTTCTCACACCTTTTTCTCACGTACTATCACCATCCACTCTACTCAGACGGGACCATAAATAACTTCCAAACCTACCTGTGTGACATACATAAGAAATAATCAATGAAATGATATGACCCTTAAATAGAAGTATCTGGTGTGAATGCCACTCTCGTGAATTCCTGAGGACAAAATCTTTCTGTCACTCTCACTATCTAAATTATTGCCTTAAATCAATTTTCTGCATTGCCTACTATCTGAATAATGACCTTGTCAGTTTTCTGCGTTGCTAACTATCTCAATTATAAGGGACATACTGCATTCTGAGTAAGTTAAGGAAAGTCTGAAGGGAGTAAGTTAAGAAAAGTCTGAAGGGAGTAAGTACAGAAAAGTCTGAAGGGAGTAAGTTCAGAAAAGTCTGAAGGGAGTAAGTTAAGAAAAGTCTGAAGGGAGTAAGTTCAGAAAAGTCTGAAGAGAGTAAGCATAATCTTAACTCTCTTCTTTTTTCATACATCCTTGACAGATAGGGAGTAAGCACATCTTTAACACCATGTACTTACTTCTTCTGCTGGGCTATTCTGGGCTCCTCTCTCGGTGGAGTAAACTCCTTAGGGCGGCCTGACGAACCAGGAGATTTGAGCTTAGCTCCTTCAGATTCCATCTGCCTCCATTTGTTGACCAAACTTTTGGCTGCCCCTCGCTCTGGAAGCTCCTCCTCATATCTCGGTGGTTCATCTCCCCTAACCACATCATCTCGCCTCACTGGCTGGTTCTCAATAACACCTGATTCTGGTGGCCTGTTGTAATCAGCGTGGAACTGCTTCGGCTGATTCTCATACACCCCAGCATCCCGTGGGGGAGGCGTGAACTCCTTTTTAGCCTTGGGACTGCTAGGACTCTTGTTCTCTGCCTCCATCTGACGAAAGAGCAGTGCAATATTTCTGGCCGTGCCTCTTTCAGGCAGGGCTTCCTCCAATGGGTCAGTAGAGTGGACAATATCAGGTTTGTAATCTGGAGTGCTTTCAACGACAACTGTCTGATGAGACCTGTCATCCTCTCTTGGGGGTGTGAACTCCTTTCTTCTGCCAGGTGAAAGGGGTGGTGATTTGACAGTTGATTCTAACTCCCTGAATTTTGCAGCCACATTTCTGGCAAAGCCTCTCTCAGGGATGTACTCTTCAAGCTGTTGGCAAGAAAAATATAGGTCAATAGTGTGTACAGATAAATCCAAAAGATGAGCTAAGTAAAAAAAAAAAAATGGAGAGCTCCATGCAGTTTTTTACACCTAGGGGGACAAAGATAGAACAGTCCTGCTGCTCATTCAGGCATGCCACAAGAGATGGCCAATATGAGGTTGTGGCAACTTTATAACTTAAAACACAATGCTTCAGAAACCAACACTACAAGACTACATGAACACGTTGATGCATGCTTTCTGTAAGAGGGCCAGCTGTAGATGTGTCTCCCATGCTTCATAGAAGGCAAACACATAAGTGATGATGAATGATAACAAAATAATGAAGAGCAAGATAAGAAAAGAAAAGTGAAGAATAAAAAACATTAAGAATGCAGAATCTGAAATGAGATCTGCTTTAAGGTACTTACAATTGGATTGCTGGACATCGTACCATCTATGAAGTCTCACATGAAGTGATATATGTATATGAAACAGAGACTACTTTTCTATGTTGCCATCAGCATGTGTGATAGGAAACTGACTGACATTTAACAAAACTGTCCCCAAAAATCTGCCCTGATAACCATTTCAATACAGATTACAGGTTCCCAAACTATTTTTAAAATGACAACATATTTTACAATTTCACTGAAGGTCCAACTGGCAGAGTTGCAACAGCACTTTCCTCTCACAGCAAAGTTATCAGGTTCTGGGTTCAAAACCTGGTAATACCATGCTCCAGTTTATCTAGCTGCAAATGGGTACCTGACTTTGCTCTTGAACTACAGTAGGCAAGGCAGCGAGGAAAGGAACTGGTCATCCCATCTCATAAAAATGAGACCTATTATGGTGAAGTACACTGGATACTATTTAAAAACCAAATCATTTTACAACCACACAAAAACTCTCTGATAAAAATGTAACAACTGATAACAAGAAAGAACGTTGTTCCTGCCGCTATGCTTATATAAAGTCTATACCTTGTCATAATATCAACAAACACACACGTTCATATTCTGTTCACTAGAAATCTAAGGCTGAAGCTTTCAGAACTTCTCAAACATAACACATTAAGATCTTACACCTCAGCCAACAGTAAACACGGGAGGGTTAAAGTGGTGATTTACAGAAAGAACTAAAAAATGTTGGTAGAAGAAGCTCGGAAATGTTGCTAGAGGTGGATGGGACTGATTCCGTTCCCTAGGGGGCTGAGTGATAGGAAACTCTCTATAGATCACTACAACAGGAGGTCACCTGATCATTTGACCCTTTTATCTCCAAGACGAGTGGGACAGCCAATATCATTCTTCTGTTAATTTTTTTTTTAGTTTGCTTGTGCAGGAGGTTGAACCCACTTCACTTGGTTGCAATTTCCAAATTAGCTATTTACTCCTGGTTTTACCTGTTCTGCAAACCTGCGGTGAAAGCAAGTTTTGCTTTATATACTTTCCATAGCCTACTGCACTTGTTCTACTGCCAGTAAGGTGCATTTTATACAGTTTCGACCACTTTTTTAAAGTGCCCTTGACTATCCCTTTAGGCCCAACTGTTTGAGTAGATCATACACTAGAGCACTTGCCACCTACTTCTACAGCTATAACATCTGCTGTGACCTTCTTATTATCTCAATCCCATGACCAGATTATTTATTTGCCCATTCCGAAAGCGTGCTACTTATATACATAATCTGGATTCATTTGGCACTGTGCTCAATACGGAAGCTCAATAATTATTATCTTGTGTGACAAAACAGAGTGCAGTCCTATATTTGGTCATCTTTGAGACTTTCTAATGGTTGCAGGATATGTCTAGATCTGCTGCCATTTTTCAGCCCACTGCATCATCAAGAATAGTTGTTGAGCTAATTTTGGTAAGGAAATACATGTTTATAACATTTGGCCTAGTTTTACTTCAACCTTGTCAAGTCTGTTGTAGCAGCCAGCGTATTTAGTACTCTATTGTGTCATCTATGTGACTTACCTAGTAACAGCGACACTTTGCATGCTGAGAGTACAAGTTCCAAGCATCTGCTTTTCCTGGCACACAGGGCCATGAGTTTCATCAGCTTTTCTCCCACTGCACAGGGTTTGTTGATGCTGGCAGAAGATCCCACATTAATGTGAAAATGAAGCTGAGCTTTAGAGGTGCCATGTGCCATAAATGAAGCTGAGCTTTAGAGGTGCCATGTGCCATAAATGAAGCTGAGCTTTAGAGGTGCCATGTGCCATTTATCACTTGACGTCGATGACCTCTGCACAGCTCTTTCTCATGTAATCCTCTGACCTTGCTGAGCTTATCAAACAGCTCGTGACATCCTCAGCTTCTCAAATTTCCTGAACAATCACAGCTGTGCTAGACCACCAAGGTCAAATCTCCATCTGCTTGCCTGGGTGTACTGGATCACCTAATTTAGGTTGATAGTTACTGGGGTAGCACCTACAGCTATGTTCACTTTTCACTTCTGGCCAGGTTTTAGTGTGGACTGACCGGCCCCAACTACTTTGGAATAAAAGGTATTGGTAGTTCCATAGCAGATACTGCCAAAGGGTAGTGAAGTGTTAGAGACTTGACTATACTAGGCCCAGCTTTATGAGGTAGGAGTGAAGTGTTAGAGACTTGACTATACTAGGCCCAGCTTCATGAGGTAGGAGTGAAGTGTTAGAGACTTTACTATACTAGGCCCAGCTTTATGAGGTATGAGTGAAGTGTTAGAGACTTGACTATACTAGGCCCAGCTTTATGAGGTAGGGGTGACTAGTACCCATTCTCAGTGTCTTTGCCTTCTCTAACTCAAGAGCAAAGTCAGGTAGCTATTTACAGATTAGTAGATTGCAGCATGATGCTATAAGGTTTTGAACCCAGAACCCATGTCAGGTAAGTGCTCTAACAACTTTGAATACCTCAGAATAAATAACAGGAAGATCCAAAAACACGTGGAATTGAGAACTAGAGACAGACACAATAAGGAAAAAAATAAAGACATGTAAAGTATAAATGGAGAATTGTGAGGAGAGTACATGAAACAAATAATTCTAGAATAGAAGACATTGCTGACAGTATCAAACCTGGTCCCTTGCCAGAAATCTGCTTTTATGAGTTTTATTTGCTCTAGCCAGTAGTAGTCTCTATAGTTTGACATAAATGTGGGTGCCAGCATCAACCACAACCTCACATTAGTCACCTACATCAACATGTACAACCTCACATTAGTCACCTACATCAACATGCACAACCTCACATTAGCCCCCTACATCAACATGCACAACCTCACATTAGTCACCTACATCAACATGCACAACCTCACATTAGTCACCTACATCAACATGCACAACCTCACATTAGCCCCCTACATCAACATGCACAACCTCACATTAGTCACCTACATCAACATGCACAACCTCACATTAGTCACCTACATCAACATGCACAACCTCACATTAGTCACCTACATCAACATGCACAACCTCACATTAGTCACCTACATCAACATGCACAACCTCACATTAGCCACCTACATCAACATGCACAACCTCACATTAGTCACCTACATCAACATGCATAAAGGAACAGCAGTTTTAACCTTTCTTTATCTCCTCAGAAACCTCTAGAAACTACATGGGGTGAAACTTGTAAAAACATGCACATTTTTTCAAAAATTACATAGACCAGTGAATCTCAGCTTATGGGTCATGGGAAATATTGCAATGGGTCGTGTCCCTTACGTTTCCCTTACTAAACGCTTGAAGCCACATGCGTGTGGCTGAATTCCTGTTTCTTATTTTTAACATGTCACTTTTGGTACATGTGTCGACAACCTCACCAACTGTGAAATTTGTGTCACGGCCATAAAAAGGTTGCGAACCACAGACAGAAACTATGCCATGATGTTTTTGTTTTTTTTAAATAAAATTTTGTCTCGTTTTGATGAGGTGCGTCCCGTTCAACCTTGTCGGTTATATTAGGGTGCACGTCCAAATATAAAATGTATTTCATGCTTTAATCACGAGAAACGTTTGTCTCTCTGATCATGATAACAAATGTCACATTTTTGTGACATCATAAAACACTGAACAACAAAATTATCAGTGAAAATAAAAAGAGGAATTGGCCGACGTTGCTGTGTTCTGTTTGTGCCAAATTTAGTAAGACAACTTATGTTCATAAATCATGACCCCTGATATATTATGACCATGTCTGTGTTCACAGTCTGGCTACAGCATCCACACATCTTTCATTATGATCTACAATGAGATGTTATCCATGCACTAACTACAGATAAAGGGTGGCCAGTGGGTTATACTGGATCATCATCCAGTTAGAAGCCCCACACTTTACAGAGTACAGTCCCAGTTTATTAATAGATTTCAGTAAAAACTGACACTCATCATCATCATCTCAACCCATAACCCGTCATGGGTCGTAGGGGTGTGTTACGTACATTTATTACCTAAGGGGGTAGTCTTCGGTCCTACCAAATGTACGCACCAGTTTTATGTAGTTATATTATTTGAGCGTTCGATTGATTCACGCACTGACGTGCACAAAGCTGTGAGTGTTGCTTTGGACGCACGTGTAACCTAGTTGAGTAGTTTGTGACGTCACGTTTTGAAGTGGAAAACATGGAACTGTCTTGTGTCCATGATAGTAATTTTATATTTCGTATTCAATGGCATTTTAAGGAAGCCATTTATTTCTAGTGATCTGTATTGGTCTTCAGGTCGAAACAAATATCAGGAATGTCACGTGAGTTATCGTCCCACTTCTTATTTTAATGCTGTATGAAAAAGGCCGCTCTAATACTAGTCTAGCGGGAATTAAGATGTTCCTAGAATGGATCTACAGAGTCGCTTGCCTTTGAGATTTGAATCGTAGACGGAGAATTCCTACGAGTAGAAGAAGTTATATTGTTTATCTTACGCACATGTTTTATATGCCGTACATGCTTCAATGCCAAAGTCGTGGCTTGGATGTAAAGAGAGGTTAGCCAACTGAAAGCCTTTACTGTTAGGATTATCATATATAACTTTGTGTGAAAATTATGATGTACAACGCTATGTATGAAGAACGTCTGGGAATTTTAACAAAATGTAATATGGAAGATTTCACCCCAGAGTATGTATACGTTACCATGATAGACGTCCTTGAAAGAAGGTCAACGGTCGTGACTGAGAAGGATATTATACGGTAACAGTTTTTGTAATCCTTGGTCTATGGACAGAGGTCTTTACTAGAAGAGAATCTTCAGGAACTTTAGCAGTAATAAATCAATATGTTGTCGTGTGATCTTTGCGCCTGTGACGATGTCCGTCTTGTCCACTTCGTGTCCTGGTGAATAAAGTCTATGTAAAGTTATCAACGACTCGTGTGATGCCAATATTTGACCAGTTCACACAATTCAAGATACATTGTTGGTTTTTCGTTTGAAAGACATTGTTGACATTTATTCCATTGTAACTATTCGCGTTTCTATTCATCACTATGAAAACGACACCAACAGGGTGCCATGGTGGAAGCATCAGCAGACAGGGTCCTCCACTGCTCTCTATTCTCAGCAATGCGTACAAGTGTGGAGAAACCGTGTCCTGCCCATTCTTTGATGTTATCAGCCCAGGATTTTCGTTGCCTTCCTCTTCTCCGTTTACCTTCAACTGTTCCCTGGAGGATCGTTTTCGAAAGGGAGTCATGACGAGTTACATGCCCAAACCAGGCAAGCTTTCGACGTTTCACTATTGACAAAAGTGGTTCTTGATGGCCTGCATAGGTGTTTATCTTCTCTCTAACATAGACATTTGTTTTGTGCTCTTTATAGCAAATGCGCAAAATTCTTCTATAACATTTATGCTCGAAAGCCTGAATCCTTCGCTCCGTATCTGCAGTGAGTGTCCAGCCCTCACACCCATACAAGAGAATAGATAATACAAGTGATTTGTATAATTTGATCTTCACAGGAAAACTGATGTTACTTTTCCAGATCACATTCAACCTTGTCATGGCAGCTGAGGCCATCTCAAGTCTTGTCTTGATTTCTTTATTTGATCTTCCATCACTACATATAGTGGACCTGAGATATTTAAAGGTGTTAACTTCTTCTAACGTTTGCCCATTTAACGTAATGTTGGTCGGAACATGTTTCTTATGGCTATTCACCAATATCTTGCTTTTTTCTATATTAATTTCCATCCCATATGTTCTTGTTACTTTCTCCAGTCTAGAGGTAAGGTCTTGAAGTTCTGATTCTGTTCCAGCTATCAGATCAATATCATCAGCAAAACGTAGATTACACAGAGGTCGGCCTCCAATCGATATGGTTGATTTATAATCGTAGAGAGCCTCCTGCATAATATGTTCTAGATAAATGTTAAAGAGCACTGGTGACAGGATACATCCCTGGCGAACTCCTACAGTTGTTTTGAAAAATTCTCCAATGTCATTGCTTGCAAAAACAGCACTGCTTGCGTCCTTGTATAGTGCTTCAATGATATCTATGATGTTGGTATCAAAATTGAATTTTCTCATTATATCTGCCATAAACCTTCATGCCAGACTCGATCGAAGGCTTTTGTGAAATCGATGAAGTTATGGTATAAATCATGTTGATGCTGGAGATGTTTTTCGATCAGTAATCTAATATTGAAGATTTGTTCTGAGGTACTTCTTTTTGGTCTAAAGCCAGCCTGTTCCTCTGACAAGATTTCTTCTGATTTCTGTTTTATTCTGTTCAAAAGTATCCTTAACATCACCTTACTTGGATGACTAATAAAGCTAATGGTTCTGTAGTTCTTGCACATTTTTAGATTTCCTTTCTTTGGAAGCGGTATTACTAATGACTGCGTCCATTCTTTTGGCCATTTTTTTGTACTCCATATCTTCTGGCAAATTGTTGTCATGATTTTTACTATATCTGGTCCTCCATATTTCAAGAGCTCTGCTGGTATATTATCCACACCCGGTGACTTCCCTCCTTTCATCGAACATATAGCCTCTTCCACTTCTTCCCGTAGTATTGCTGCATTTCCGAGTTCTCTGTTTTCGCACTTAATGTTGTTTAATATGCCTAAGTCAGTGTCAAGTTTACAGTTATATAATTCTTTACAATATTCTGTCCACCTTCTCATTACAGCTGTTTTTTTTCATTGAGCAGAGCCCCATTGCTATCTTCTATGACAGTTACCCTGGGCTGTTGGGGTTTTGATAGTCTTCTTAATGTGTCAAAAAAACTGCCTTGCTGTTACCTTTTATTAGCCCCGTATTAATGGACTCACATTGATCAGCTACCCATTTTTCTTTGGCCTGTTTTATTTTCTTTCTAATATTTTTATTCACCATACTGTATTGCCATGCTGCTTCAGGAACCTCTTTCTTAACCTTTTTCATTTCTCGCCGTGTATCACATAACTTCAGAATTTCATCTGTAACCCATGGTTTGTTTATTTTCTTTCTTTTACCAAGTATTTCTGTTGCTGATTCAATGAGCACGTCTTTCATGTTCTCTGTGATTGAGTTGATATCATCCTCCAAAAAGTTGAGAGCTGCGAATTTTCCTCCAACAGTTGCCTCAAAGATTCCCGCGATTTCTGGATCTTTCAATTTGTCTAAATTGAATCTTAACTGAGAACATCTGTTTTGATTATAGTTCTTTTTGAGTTTAAGCTTGAGCGTCATCAATACCATGTCGTGATCACTACCAATGTCGGCGCCAGGAAAAGTCCTAGTCTTGGCTTTATTAATGCTGGACTTGAATCTTTTGGATACAAGAATAAAATCAATTTGGTTATGTATCTCAGTTTTTGGGGCATGCCACGTTGTTCTTCTTGATAACTTATGAGGAAATAGTGTATTTGCAAGGGTTAGTTTATAGTTGCTGGCAAATTCTAGTAGCCTTAGTCCTCGATCGTTGGTTTCTCCAGTCCCAAATTTCCCCACTGTGCCAGCCCAGTGACCATATGCATCTGGCCCTATTTTAGCATTCCAATCACCTAGAACGATGAGAAGATCTTTCTTTGGAATTTTCTTAATTGCTTCATCCAGATTGTCATAAAATGTATCAATTACCTCATCCTCATAGTCAGTAGTGGGGGCATATACCTGTATGATGGAGATGTTCTTTGGATGTGCTGCAATACGAATGGTGATAAGCCTGCTATTTATTGGGGTGCAGCTGATGACAGAGTTCAATCTATCTTTATGTACGATAAAACCTACTCCATGCTGATGTTTAGACTCATCTCCACTAAACCAAATTTTGTGACCATCATCCGTTATTGATTCACCTAATCCTGTCCATCTGACTTCTGCTAGGCCCAGGATGTCCCACGAGTATCTAACAAGTTCATGTGTTAGTTCTTTGACTTTTCCACACGCATATAGCGTGCGTACATTCCAAGTTCCAACAACAAAATTTTCTCTTGGAAGTTTCAAAACAGGTGTTTGTACCCCATTCGTTGACTTATCACTCTCAAGGGGCAATGAGAGCGCGGTCGTTGTTAATCCGGGCATCGGCCGATCCGGCAAATTATTACTGAGTTGACTTTCCATCATAACATTTCAGTGGGCAAGAGGTTTGCTTGGCGGTGCCCATCTCCTCTCCAAGTATCCTTGCAGGTACATACAAAAATGTACCTGGAGCAGTAACAATAGCCCTCAATAAATCTGTAATGTTTTGAAACACTGTCCGGTTGACACATCACAAAAACCGCCATCTTGTTCACTCGGTAAACACAAACAGCGAACTCACATGACAGGCAAACTTGATGTTTTCATCTTTAAAATACTTATCAACACAATCCAGAAAATGAGCCAAACACACTACAAACTCATACAGCATTAATGAGGGCTGCTACCACAGATGCAGACTCCAAAACGACGACATGAAAAAACTGACACACACATGCATGAATCTGTGTGGAATAGGATTAGTTTACATGTAACTGGTCTGATCCAGATCCAAACATAATATACAATGATCTAATTTTGCGAATTCTTCATTAAAGTGTCCACTTTAATGGCCACAATTTCTTGCTGTACACCTACTTTTAGGTCTTTGTGTGAGAACTGTCCCTTTACAGCTATTTTTAGTCCTTTGACTGTGTGAGGATTGCCCCTTTATAGCTACTTTTAAGTCTTTGACTAAGTGGGAATTGCCCCTATTCAGTTACTTTTAGGTCTTTAACTGTGTGAGAACTGCCCCTGTAAAGCTACTTTTAGGTCTTTAGCTGGGGAGAATTGCTGCTTTATCTACTTTGTGGTCTTTTATTGTGAGAATTGCCACTTGTCTGCTACTTTTAGGTCTTTAGTTGGGGAGAATTGCTGCTTTATCTACTTTGTGGTCTTTTATTGTGAGAATTGCCACTTGTCTGCTACTTTTAGGTCTTTAGTTGGGGAGAATTGCTGCTTTATCTACTTTGTGGTCTTTTATTGTGAGAATTGCCACTTGTCTGCTACTTTTAGGTCTTTGACTGTGTGAGGATTGTCCCCATATAGCTACTTTTAGGTCTTTAACTGTGTGAGGATTGCCCCTGTACTAGAGATGGGCAAATCGAGACACTCCGCTGTTTTGAGACATTCGACGCAGTGATTTAAACTGTTTCGACACACTGTTTCGACACAACGGCACTTTTGCCCGTTGTCGGGAGAAATCTCTAGCAATAGAAAGAGTATACATGAACTGTGTGAGACATGAGACATTCTCCGCCATTTTTCTGGCGTGTGTGAAAATCTATGGCATTCTGTGTGACCACAATTCAATATTTTTACACAAGTCTTCATTATGATGAAATAAAACGGAGATATGATGATAGCTGCAGTATATGTGAAAATAATAAAAAAACAACAATAATAATAACACATGATATCAAACTAGAGTAAGCTAGTTTTGGTAGACAATGATTCAAATCCACACCGAGAACACAGATATCGGCAGAGCTAATAAAGTGTCCATTACATTTATACGAACACACGGACACTTTCAACTTTAACATAGTGCCTAAAACATTGACAACTGCAGCACTGAAACAATTTCCAGTGTCTATAACTTCTCAGCAAAAATAATTCATTCATAACCCTCCACTCCCAAAGGAGCATAGGCCTTCAACAAACACATGCCAAGTCCTCCTGTCCCGTGCCATCATCTCAAGTTCTTTCCATGTTCTCCTCATCATTTTCACCTCTGTTTCCAACTCTCTTCTCCATGTACTTCTTGGTCTTCCTCTGCCTCTCTTGCCCTGGGGGTTCCAGAACAAGGACTGCCTTGTAATGCTATCAACAGGTTTCCTCAGTGTGTGTCCTATCCATCGCCATCGTCCTCTTCTCATCTCCTGTTCCACTGGCACTTGTCCAGCTCCTGTCATCAGTTCCACGCCGGCAACCCCGCCATACCACTCCAATCCCTCCACTCTACGCAAGCACCCATCCATGAAAGTCTGTAGCTTTTTGGTTGTTGTCTTTGTTGTTCTCCATGTCTCAGAGCCATACAACAGGACTGACTCCACATTTGAGCCGAAGATTCTTATTTTCGTGTGGTATCCGATTTCTCTTGATCTCCATATATTTCCCAATGCAATGAAAGCTCCTCTTGCCTTTTGTATTCCCATTTTGATATCGCTGTCTGTCCCTCCAACTCCGTCTACATTACCGCCAAGATATGTGTATGATTCCACATCTTGAATTGGTGTTTCTTCAAGTTCAACCCTGTTATCATTACCTGCATTTATTCTCATTATTTTTGTCTTTTCCCTGTGTATTTTCAGACCCAATTGCTGTGACCTCTCATCGAGTGTTTTCAATTTGTCCTGCATCTGATTACGTTTTATGGTGATCCAGAAGAGCCAAGTCATCAGCAAAATCCAGATCATCCAACTGCTTAGTCAGAGTCCACTGGATTCCATTTCTGTTGTGTGTTGTCGATGATCTCATAACCCAATCTATTGCCAGCAAGAAAGAAATGGAGACAAGAGGCATCCCTGTCGCACTCCTGTTCTTATCCCAAACGGTTCTGTAAGCTGTCCTTCGTGAAGAACTCTGCATGTCATGTCTTCATATGTTTTCTTTATTAAATTAATGATCTTCAGGGGAACTCCATAATGCCTCATCAATTTCCAAAGTGATTCTCTGTCTACACTGTCAAATGCCTTTTCGTAGTCCACAAATCTGATGTATAGTGGTGAATTCCACCAGCAAAAATAATATCACTTGTAAAATCAAGTCATCATAACACATCCCTGAAAAATATTACATGTTTGATATTCCATACTAATGTTCTGAACGGTTGATTCAAATTTTACAAAGGCCCACGGAAGGTGAGACAGTGAGACAGTGTGTCTCTGCAAAACAGCGAGGCAGACAGGAACTGAAACTGTTTCGAAACAACAAGCAGGCTGTATGTCGAATCTTTCGGACACGATGCTGTTTCGAAGCATTGTTTCGACACATACACACAGTAGCCATCTCTACCCTGTACAGCTACTTTTAGGTCTTTAACTGTGTGAGGATTGCCCCTGTACAGCTACTTTTAGGTCTTTAATTGTGTGAGGATTGCCCCCATACAGCTACTTTTAGGTCTTTAACTGTGTGAGATTATACCAGCTTTTAGGTCTTTAACTGTGTGAGAATAGCCCTTGTATAGCCACTTTTAGATCTTTAACTGTGTGAGGATTGCCCCCATACAGCTACTTTTAGGTCTTTAATTGTGTGAGGATTGCCCCCATACAGCTACTTTTAGGTCTTTAACTGTGTGAGAATAGCCCTTGTATAGCCACTTTTAGATCTTTAACTGTGTGAGGATTGCCCCCATACAGCTACTTTTAGGTCTTTAATTGTGTGAGGATTGTCCCCATACAGCTACTTTTAGGTCTTTAACTGTGTGAGGATTGTCCCCATACAGCTACTTTTAGGTCTTTAATTGTGTGAGGATTGTCCCCATACAGCTACTTTTAGATCTTTAACTGTGTGAGGATTGTCCCCATACAGCTACTTTTAGGTCTTTAACTGTGTGAGGATTGTCCCCATACAGCCACTTTTAGATCTTTAACTGTGTGAGGATTGCCCCCATACAGCTACTTTTAGGTCTTTAACTGTGTGAGGATTGCCCCCATACAGCTACTTTTAGATCTTTAATTGTGTGAGGATTGCCCCCATACAGCTACTTTTAGGTCTTTAACTGTGTGAGGATTGCCCCCATACAGCTACTTTTAGGTCTTTAACTGTGTGAGAATAGCCCTTGTATAGCCACTTTTAGATCTTTAACTGTGTGAGGATTGCCCCCATACAGCTACTTTTAGATCTTTAACTGTGTGAGGATTGCCCCTGTACAGCTACTTTTAGGTCTTTAACTGTGTGAGGATTGCCCCCATACAGCTACTTTTAGATCTTTAACTGTGTGAGGATTGCCCCTGTACAGCTACTTTTAGGTCTTTAACTGTGTGAGGATTGCCCCTGTACAGCTACTTTTAGGTCTTTAATTGTGTGAGGATTGCCCCCATACAGCTACTTTTAGGTCTTTAATTGTGTGAGGATTGCCCCTGTACAGCTACTTTTAGGTCTTTAACTGTGTGAGGATTGCCCCCATACAGCTACTTTTAGGTCTTTAATTGTGTGAGGATTGCCCCTGTACAGCTTTTACTTTAACTTGTGTGAGGATTGCCTTACAACTTTTAGGTCTTTAACTGTGTGAGGATTGCCCCCATACAGCTACTTTTAGATCTTTAATTGTGTGAGGATTGCCCCCATACAGCTACTTTTAGATCTTTAATTGTGTGAGGATTGCCCCTGTACAGCTACTTTTAGATCTTTAACTGTGTGAGGATTGCTTTTAGGTCCTTTAAATATGTGGTTGACCCATACAGCTACTTTTAGGTCTTTAACTGTGTGTGAGGATTGCCCCCATACTTTTAACTGTGTGAGGATTTACAGCTCTACTTTTAGGTCTTTAACTGTGTGAGGATTGCCCCATTACAGCTACTTTTAGTGTGTCTTTAATTGTGTGAGGATTGCCCCTGTACAGCTCCATTTTAGATCTTTAATTGCTGTGTGAGGATTTTAGGTCTTTAATTGTGTGAGGATTGCCCCCATACAGCTACTTTTAGGTCTTTAACTGTGTGAGGATTGCCCCCATACAGCTACTTTTAGGTCTTTAATTGTGTGAGGATTGCCCCCATACAGCTACTTTTAGGTCTTTAATTGTGTGAGGATTGCCCCTGTACAGCTACTTTTAGGTCTTTAACTGTGTGAGGATTGCCCCCATACAGCTACTTTTAGGTCTTTAACTGTGTGAGGATTGCCCCCATACAGCTACTTTTAGATCTTTAATTGTGTGAGGATTGCCCCCATACAGCTACTTTTAGGTCTTTAATTGTGTGAGGATTGCCCCCATACAGCTACTTTTAGGTCTTTAACTGTGTGAGGATTGTCCCCATACAGCTACTTTTAGATCTTTAACTGTGTGAGGATTGCCCCTGTACAGCTACTTTTAGGTCTTTAATTGTGTGAGGATTGCCCCCATACAGCTACTTTTAGGTCTTTAATTGTGTGAGGATTGCCCCCATACAGCTACTTTTAGGTCTTTAACTGTGTGAGGATTGCCCCTGTACAGCTACTTTTAGGTCTTTAACTGTGTGAGGATTGCCCCTGTACAGCTACTTTTAGGTCTTTAATTGTGTGAGGATTGCCCCTGTACAGCTACTTTTAGGTCTTTAACTGTGTGAGGATTGTCCCCATACAGCTACTTTTAGATCTTTAATTGTGTGAGGATTGCCCCTGTACAGCTACTTTTAGGTCTTTAATTGTGTGAGGATTGCCCCTGTACAGCTACTTTTAGGTCTTTAATTGTGTGAGGATTGCCCCCATACAGCTACTTTTAGGTCTTTAATTGTGTGAGGATTGTCCCCATACAGCTACTTTTAGGTCTTTAACTGTGTGAGGATTGTCCCCATACAGCTACTTTTAGATCTTTAATTGTGTGAGGATTGTCCCCATACAGCCACTTTTAGGTCTTTAATTGTGTGAGGATTGTCCCCATACAGCCACTTTTAGGTCTTTAACTGTGTGAGGATTGTCCCCATACAGCCACTTTTAGGTCTTTAATTGTGTGAGGATTGCCCCCATACAGCTACTTTTAGGTCTTTAATTGTGTGAGGATTGCCCCCATACAGCTACTTTTAGGTCTTTAATTGTGTGAGGATTGTCCCCATACAGCTACTTTTAGGTCTTTAATTGTGTGAGGATTGCCCCCATACAGCTACTTTTAGGTCTTTAACTGTGTGAGAATAGCCCTTGTATAGCCACTTTTAGGTCTTTAACTGTGTGAGGATTGCCCCCATACAGCTACTTTTAGGTCTTTAATTGTGTGAGGATTGCCCCCATACAGCCACTTTTAGGTCTTTAATTGTGTGAGGATTGCCCCCATACAGCTACTTTTAGGTCTTTAATTGTGTGAGGATTGCCCCCATACAGCTACTTTTAGGTCTTTAATTGTGTGAGGATTGCCCCCATACAGCTACTTTTAGGTCTTTAACTGTGTGAGTATTGACAGAAATTTACGAGGAGACCTACTTTTGAAAAAAATAATTAAAAACTATCAATGCCTGTTACACCAACACCTTAATGTGTGACACTACCATCTTGTTGAAAATATTCTGCCCATACTATGTACACTGAGCTACATTCTCCAAACTATTCCTATCAGGAAAGTGTACTATGACAAACACTACAAGACTGGAGACCTATAAGACACCTTGTGCAAAGAAACTGAAAATTATTGAGGACATTTGAACAAAAGCATTCACAAACACAGAGAATCATGTGTAGCAGTGTCAGCTTGCTCAAGGTGATCAGTTTTGGTTTATTAAGATGATAGGAAACTCTATACAGAGCAATACAACATGAGGCAATCTGATCATCAGAAGCTGTTACCCCATTGATCAAGTGTTTCTGATAGTTTCACAGTTTAAAGCATGCATGTATATATTTTAAATGCAGTCATAAATAACTATTTTCTTACAGAAAGTGTGGGGCTAGAAGTGAGAGAATTACTCTGTATTACATAAAGCAATGTTCAAAATATGAAATTTGATATTCCATCCTTGACTCAGAAATGTGGCTCTGAGATCTTAAGTTTATCCCAATGTATAGATAACAATGCAAATTTCGTTTAGGATACCAAATATGTTTCTGCTTACCGCTGAGTCAGAAGTGATCACATCTGCATGCCTTTGTGGCTGGTTCTCAAAGACGCCAGCATCCACCTTGACTTCATATTCATTCACTTTATGATCCTGTGGTTCACTCACATATTCTACCCGTGCCGATGTGCGATCTGGGGTAATTTCCCTTTTGCTTCTGACAAAAGAAGATGAGGTGTTTTCTGTGCTGATCTGGCGAAATTTGTTGGCCAAGCTTCTAGCCATGCCTCTCTCCGGTAACTCCTCCTTCACCTCTTCGTCTGACCTGACCACATCCGGATTATGTACAGGCTCACTCTCAAACACACCTGATTCAGGCCTTCCCTCGTACTTTTCCACGTAACCCCTTGGTTCAGACACATATTCACCACCTGTACCGTGAGCAGGGGAAATAATTTCATGCTTGCTTCGAGGTGTAGACTCTTGCTGGACCGACATGAACTTAGCACGCATGCTAAGAGCAGTGCCCACTGGCGGCAGATCAGCTGTTTTGTCAGAATCTGCCTCTCTAGCAACATCATCCCGTTTTTGTGGCTGGTTCTCATATACACCTTCTTCTTGTTCTACTGCATTCTGCCACTGCTGGAAGGTCTGGGGTTGACTTTCATAGACACCACCCTCGGCCGAGAGCACTTCTTGCTGAATGTCAACCTGTTTACGTGGTGCAGGTGTTGGTGTTGTCTCAGATTCAAACCTGTTCTTCGTGGTTGACATTTCACTGAAATGAATCTGTGAAAACAGCAAGAAAAAAAAAAAAACTAGCACCAGCCATAAATGTAATCATTCAATGTAAAAAAAAAATGTAGTACAAGATGAATAAATAATCATGAATCAAAGCACGACAAGAGTAACTACATTTGACCGTGTACAAAATTGTGCAAGATAAATTCTCACAAATATGATGACACTCTGCCATCACCAGATGTGAGAAGAAGATGGGACAGACACTGAGAAAAAAATCAGTTGATAGCATTACAAGACAAACTATCATCTGGAATCCCCAGGGTAAGAGGAATAGAGGGCGATTAAAAAAAAAAGAAAACACATGAGAAGGGAATTAGACACTGACACCAAAAGGACTAAGAAGACAAGCTAAGACCTTGAACAGACAGCACAGGACAGGACAGGACAGGACAGCATAAGACAGGACAGGAAGGGTTGGTATGTATTTACTGAAGGCCGGTGCTGCCTAGGCAGATGAAAAGTAATAAATGAATGACAATGATGCCCTGCACGTGTCATAACCATAAGATTATTTCTTAAGACATTAACTACCAAATTTTAAAAAACACTGTGGCCCAAAAAAAATTTTTTCCCATTTTCATCCTGTAGGTGTTTGTACAAAGTAAGCTGTAGTTTTCGTAATTGTTTACATATTTTTATGAATTACACGTCATTATAAAGATAAATGAATGTACTATTACAATAAGCACCATTTGTAACTCTAATAGAGGTTGTTGCTATTTAATGGCTGTCAGATGGCCGAGGACTTGCAATATTTTCACAATTATAACTGCTTGCGCCTCATCTCTATCACAATCACTATTTCAATCAATGTGCACACCGTTTTCACTCTTGTCCTCGTCGCTAGATCTATCAGTCAATTGTTAAAACACGTTTCTAGACTATTCAGCCGTTAGACAAGATGTACAATCATTTTTTTTGGTCCTATCACTAGTTGCCACAATAAACAGTTTTACACGATTGGGTAACTAACCCAAAATGCAGAAAAATATGAACATAATATCAATTTTCCAGCATTCAACAACAACCATGCTTTGCGAATGTTTTCTGGTGGCAACTTAAAATCTCGAACGAGATCAAAAAGTGTTTCAGTACATTTTTCATTCGTTTTATTTCTAAAATTAGATCAACGCTCTGAGCGGCTCGCGGTCCAAATGATAGGATTTCAAAAGCCGGTCCCACCGGCTCGCGGTAGTTAATGTGTTAAGACATGACCTCCCATTTATCAAAGGGTATAATCTGACAATGTATATATATAAAATGATATAACAAGACCAGAGAGTAATCCCATTTTATAATAACTTCTTCATTTTCTTTTTGACTCCTTCTGGAGCATGAACCCACCACAGCAGATGGTGACCTTGAGGAAGCCTGCACCAAACATTCACATGCTCTTGTAGTAGTGATGTCTGTAGCAATGTGTTTGATATGATCAGGTTGCCAGCCTCATGTAAAAACTCTATATTAGTCTCCTTGTATGACATGCCTGATGGTGGAGCAGTAGTGTCTCATCAGGGAACCCTTGGGAACTGCACGGGGCTCTTTACAACATAAACAATAATAAACACAATAGCAGAAATGCTAGCGTGCTGTCTTAAAAAATATTAAAAATTATTATGAAGGTTAAAACGTGTAACAAATATTTATCAATAAAGAAATGGCAAGGATTGAAAACAAACATTAATAACTCAGTAATACTTTATCACAAGGCTCATGTTACTGCACTCACTATATCTTGTTCTGCTGCATGTCTGCCAAAGCCAACATCCTGACGGTTTCTTTCCTCATCCCTGGAAAAAAAAGAACAACAACAAATTAAACAGTGACATAACAGACCCAGCATCCAAGAATCAGAGACCTAACTGTCATGCTGGAACTAAAACTTTGGCACAATCCTGGAGCTCAGGCACACCCCTAAATTCTTTTTGACTTTTGGCTCGCCCATTTCACTTCTTTTTGGTCGCCTGTAGTTGTAAAGTGGGGGTAACTGGCCTGTCACTTCAAAATCGGACTGGTTTACTTTCCTTTTCTTTTATGTTGGTAGGAGAAATAATTGACGCGCCCAGGACTCTTTGTCGCGAGAAGTGGCATCCTTTTAGAGTTATTTGGCCACGAGCTAAAGCTGGCACTTGGTTTCTGACAGACGAGTGGCAAACTTTCCTGTTCCTTTGACACCAGGGAAAGCCATCGCCTTTCGTGTGTCCACGGGGAGACCCAATTATGCTAAGCAATGGCGGGGGTTCTCTTTTAGCACGGCTTTTTGTCAACACAACACGGGGAAACTAGTCTCAGAATTCTGTGTAGGTTGCGTCACGTTACGTGCCACCCAGCAAAAGAGTCACCTGAAAATGCAGGTGGCCAGGACACCTAATGCCTGAGAGCACTATATAATCTAAACTCTTTAGTTGTCTGGCACTTAATGCTCCAGAGAGTCTTGTAGAGTGGACGTGTCATTGTCAGTTAGCAGATTCGATCAGCCACTGTTGGTGCTAATGGATTTCATTGCAATCTCGGTAAGTAGCGCTATTTTATTTATATAGTTGTGTAGGTAAATATATCCCTTATTATTTCTCAGTGAGCAAACGTGAATAGCCGTAAATATTTATATCTCATTTCGTAACGGGAAAACGAATAAAGTTAAGTTCGCTAGGTACCACTAAAACTACATAGACGGGATCTTTAATAATTGTACTCAAGGGACAGTGAGTGTGTATATATCAATTTTGTTAATCCAACTGTAAACTCCAGTTTTTATTGCAATGAGTTCCTTGAGAGAAGTGTGCTTATTTTCCCCCTAGAGATGTGTATAAATTGTACTCATTAAATGACTTATATAAATCATTTATATAGTGAGGTAATTGGGAGTATGTAAATTTGCTTGTAAATACTGATTGATTGTGGTGTGTAACCCGAGGCGGGTGTTTTGAAGGATAATCGCATCACGGACAGAACAGTAATTTTTTTCCCTCGCACATACCCCAGGAGGACGGAGCGACGGGTTGTTTCCATTTTAAGCTTCAGACCGCAGCGCGCGAGCGGCTTGTGTAGCCCTCAGCTGCTAGTAGAACAGCACTGAAAGACAGGTGAACGGGCTTAATCAGCCGGCACAAACCGGTCTGGTGCTCCATGATAATTTGGATGGGGGACTGTGGGAGGCGCTGAGTGTTTGTAAACAGTCCTGGTCTCGAGATGTGTGTATAGGTATTATTTAGCTAGTGGACCTAAAATTAGGCGACTAGTTTATAGTTTATATGTACTGTATCTCCACAGCAGAGAGAGCAGATTTCCACACGCTAGTGGGGACCAAACCTGGAACTATCATTTTGTCACCGGTCGGATATATCACCTCCTTGATCGAGTTTTTGAGTGGGGACCAGTGGGGTAAATCATAAGACCCAGTATTAAGAAAGCAGAGGGGAGTGCCCAGCCGCTGGTACCCCATGCCCTAGAGCTGCTTAACTTCTGAAGACCACCACCACTCAAGCTCACCAAACTTCAGAATAGCGCGCCCATCCCGTCTTAAGTTATAGATTGGTGGGCCCTTTCTTTTGTTAAGCCCAGTCACAATTAAACTGGCCGCGTCTCTCGGGTATATGAAGGTGCATTGCTTGTGCTAACCTGAGTTTGGACTCAGTTTAACTCACTGGATATCAGGGTTCATTATTATTGAGTCACACTGGGATTATACTTCATGCTGTTCGCGTAAACCTGGGATTCATATATATTTTTGCCTCGACGGAAAGGCCGAGAACTGACCAGATAATTTGTTCAATGTCCAGGATATTACCTCACTGACAGACAGGGATTTTAACCTCAGGACGTGTAGCGGACATTAATTAATTGGGTTTTATTGAAGAAATGGTGGTGCTAGCAGTGTGCGTTAATTAATGTTTTGAACCCTTGTGGTTTACCTATTGGTAGTGTATTCTTTTGTTGTGGGGTGGTTATTTTTTCGTGTTTGTGTAGCCTAGTCGCAATCGCCTCTATTTAAGGCTGGGGGTTGAAAGACTGGGACACAGATTAGAATTTGGGTGGTTATTATTTCTAGTACCCAGCGTTGGTCTCTCTTCTATTGCGTTCATCCCTTGGGTTTTTGTGTGTGTACAACTTGGTTGCCGGTTTGGATTTTTAACCAAACTCTGGTCGAGAGTGGATGTTTTATTCTTGTGGTTATTGTTAGTGAATTTACACTTGGAGAACTTTATGCCCCAATTTAATTTCACTGTCTCTTCTACCATAAGCTTTTATAACTTACAAGTACAAATAATTAACCTTCAACTCCCACTGCAACCAACACAGGCACTCAACACATTCACGTCAAACCTTTCTGTCATGTTTTCATTACTTCAAGGTCTTTCCCTGTCCTCTATTCATTTAATATTTGCCTCCAACTCCCTTCTCCACATGCTATTAGGTCTCCCTCTTATCTCTTAACCTAGGGAGTCTAGAATAAGGGCTGCCTTGTAATGCAATCAACTGATTTCATCAATGTATGTCCTTCCCAACACCAGGATCTTGTCTTGTTCTCTTACTCCAATGATATCTGTCTGGTCCTTTCCATCAGTTCCCAACTTGTGACCTTGACCTACCTTTTCAAACATTATTGTCTGTGCAAATACTCATTTATGAATATGTGTAACATGATGGGTCTGTAAAATAGAGTGGTGAGAAATCAGGATGTTACATCTCAGCTAGAGTAAAAGGCAGGGTCCCCACTAAAGAAAATGGAGCTTACACTAGAACAACCTCCACTATGATAATCTTAAAAGCAAGATAGGACAATCACAAGGAACTAGATGCGATGTCTTAGAAAAGTTGGATAGACTTATGGGTTTGGAATTTCAATTACAATTTTTAACTGTAGTTAATATAAACCAAATGAGAGTAGTCATCAAATGTTGAAAAAGTGGTTGAATACTCGTGTGCTATACAGCATCTTGCAGCCTTCAAATGAAATAACAACCATAAAATATTGAAAAATCAAATTAAATACCACCAATTATTAAAATGTGTGCACAGGTATCTTCTTCTTCTTCCGTCCTTAGCCACCGACCGTCAAAGCAGTCAGTGGCCATTACGCCTAGTGGCGTCTTAGGGCAACAGCAGATAGGTCTTCTTTGCCATTGTTTCCCATCACGCCTAACGGCGTCTTTAGGGCAATGGCAAATCAACCCATCTGCTGTTGTTTCCGTAATCGAAGTGACTGGCAAACGGGTGATCAGCCCGTTGTGTGCACAGGTATGCTATAAACAAAAACACATGTGGGTGACCCGGCTAAAGCAAAGTAAAGCATCATTCAGAAGGTGAGTGGGCAAATATATATTCCATTTTTCTTTATCACCACCCTTCTGCTCCCTGTGTAGCAAAGGCCTCCTGTCCTGTGCCATCCAATATAAAGTTCATTCTGTGTCTCCTCCATCCCTTCTATGACACTCAGGAACCAGGTACTACAGGAATGCTACAGCCTTTACCTTGTAGGTATAATACTTGAAGCAGTCTGAATTAATCAAAGACAGACTAGACATAAAATGATTCTGGAATATGACAGAAAGACAAGATGGAGGAAGGCACAAGTTGACAACAGAAAGACAGTCAAGCAGAAAAACATCAATTTTGTACTGACATGGCTTACCAGTGATTGGATGAAAAGTCCTTGGTTGTCTGTGTATTCTCTAATCCAGAACCTGAAATGAGATATTGAAAGACTTAACTAAGAAAAGTAATCATTCAATGTTTGTTGATGTGTTCTCTAAGAAATAAACAAATCAGAAATGAGACACTGACAGTTATAATTTGTATTTTGTGAAGTTACAAGAACAGAACTAAATTATCTGCCTCATGTAAAACTATAATCTAGCATGGCAGAAATATCAAATTAGATTCAATGAAAATTACAAAGGTAAGGGGGGGCGCCCACAGCAGGTACAGCTGTAAGGGAGTGAAATGTTACAGACATCACTATAGTTGGTCTAGCTTTATGAGTTAGGGTGACCTGTTCCCTTCCTCGCTGCCTATGCTTTCCCTAACTCATGAGCAGAGTCAAGTACCCATTTACAGCTGGATAAACTGCAGTGTGACACTACAGGTTTAGATCCTGGCACCTTTGTCATGAAAAGTAAGCGCTCTAGCAGCTTAGTCAATCACAGCTTAGTCACTCAATAGCTTAGTCAATCAACAGCTTAGTCAATCAACACTTAATCAATCAACAGCTTAGTCACTAAATAGCTTAGTCAATCAACACGCTGAAAATTACAAGCTAGTTAACAAACAAACAAAAACAAAGACCAACAAGAAAATTGTAAAGCACCCAAAGATTGGCTACTCACTCTCTCACAAGAACTGTCAGTTAGTATGAAGATGAGTGTGTTTTTCATTTTTTTTCAAGAAACAATGTTCTGAATCAACAAACTGTTTTTTATTTTGTTTTCAGTGTGGGGTTTTGCAAGTGTGTGTGCGTGCATTCATGTGTGTGTGTGTGTGTGTGTCTGTGTGTGTGTGTGTGTGTGTAAAAAAGTGGGCAGGAAGATGTGCTTGAAGATAGCTAACTGAATTTTTTTTTCCCAGGGAGGGGTAGGGGAGAGGGCAGACAGCAGAGGAATGAACTTGAAGCAAGCAAACTGATTTTTTTTTTTTGCTTTGCTCTAATAAAACACCCAATCAGTATTTACTAATGTGAATAACATTATAATGCAAATGTATATAACATCCTTGCATTTCACTATTCACTTATATCAATAAGGGTACAGTCATCACTCTCTTTGTACACTCCATCGCGAGCATACAGACCACTACCAAAATGCACCTTATATAAATGTTGCAGTGGTCTGTAGAATAGTTTATGGTTTGATGCGATATAGTTCCTAAATTAAAAGGGGGAGATAATATTAGATGTGGGAAATTTTAACTAAATATCTTTATTCTGTGATTTGAATGTTAGTGTATTTTATAATATAAATATACAAATGTTAGTCATGCTGTTGTACAAGTGTTTTAGATGAAACGTTTGCAGTGCATGCGGGGCAAGAAAACATTAATTTATGTCCGTAATCAAATAATGTGAAAGCTGTGATTTGACTGGCTGAGCAGTAATGAAGTCACATGATGCGATATGTGCAGAACAGCCTAACCTGAGTATCTGAAGAAGTAAAAGTGACTGAGGAGTGAGTAAGACATACTAACCTGAGTATCTGAAGAAGTAAAAGTGACTGAGGAGTGAGTAAGACATACTAACCTGAGTATCTGAAGAAGTAAAAGTGACTGAGGAGTGAGTAAGACATACTAACCTGAAGAAGTAAAAGTGACTGAGGAGTGAAGACATACTAACTAGTAACTGAAAAGTGACTGTACTAACCTGAGTATCTGAAGAAGTAAAAGTGACTGAGGAGTGAGTAAGACATACTAACCTGAGTATCTGAAGAAGTAAAAGTGACTGAGTGAGTAAGACATACTAACCTGAGTATCTGAAGAAGTAAAAGTGACTGAGTGAGTAAGACATACTAACCTGAGTATCTGAAGAAGTAAAAGTGACTGAGTAAGACATACTAACCTGAGTATCTGAAGAAGTAAAAGTGACTGAGGAGTGAGTAAGACATACTAACCTGAGTATCTGAAGAAGTAAAAGTGACTGAGGAGTGAGTAAGACATACTAACCTGAGTATCTGAAGAAGTAAAAGTGACTGAGTGAGTAAGACATACTAACCTGAGTATCTGAAGAAGTAGAAGTGACTGAGTGAGTAAGACATACTAACATGAGTATCTGAAGAAGTAGAAGTGACTGAGTGAGAACCTGAGTATCTGAAGAAGTAAAAGTGACTGAGTGAGTAAGACATACTAACCTGAGTATCTGAAGAAATAAAAGTGACTGAGTGAGTAAGACATATGAACCTGAGTACAGTATCTGAAGAAGTAAAAGTGACTGAGTGAGTAAGACATACTAACCTGAGTATCTGAAGAAGTAGAAATCACTGAAAGAGTAAGACATACTAACCTGAGTATCTGTTTTCCGTGCGCGTGGTCCTAGACACAGAACGGCCGTCTTGGTTTACCTCATCTTCCTGAAACGATTTATAGGAATAATTTTTAATTTGCAGGGGCGGCTCAACCTTTGATGGTGGGGTCTGGTAGCGAGACGTCAGCAGATTCAAATAGGTACTGCCAGAAGCAGATCTAGCGGGGCGGGACATACTGTGATGCGGTCTGTCTCTTCCAGGTTACTTTAACACTTTATGTAACCAACTCAGTGAGATAATAGATACCGATGTAGAAAACACGGTTACAGATTTACTGTTTCTTCCACTAATAACGAAAATAGCTACCGAATCCTAAAGCTGCAAAATTGTATCAAATGCATTTTATAAAATGTATACAATAATGAATACTCAGTATTAAATACGATAAATTAACTGTTTGTGCTCTAAATCACACAAATAATAACAGGATTAATACAAGTTTCTTTTATAAACTGAAATAACACCAACAGTGATTAAGTAATATCACATAATTTATTTCCGTGCCTCAGACATCGCCTTAAATGTTTCACATGATTAACAAATCTGCTCTTACGGCCCACAGTAACTTGCAATGTTCACAAGAACGGTACTTTTTGTCCAGCGTTAGTCCCTAACAAAGACTGTTGTCGTAACGTATGTCGTTTCTTTGTTCTGTGTCCTAGTAAGACAAACACTAACTATTTTCCTTCAATTTACGATTTATTATAAAAATGATACAGATTTAGATAAAATAAAAGACCGATAAAGTATGCATAAAAATCAATTCATTTACAATAGAAAATAATAATGTACCACATCAACTGTCACGTGATGATATATAACAGTTTCTGTACATGGAAAGACAACGAAAGGATGGCACAAGACAAGAAGGCTTGAAGTGCATTTGTTGAAGGACTGTGTTCATTAGGGAGCTGGAGGTGCAATGATAAATGATGTAGCCTCTCGTGCATCAACTTAACCAGTCTTGCTTACAATATATTAGTATTAATATTTAAGGGCGAACTGCTCTTCTTTGGCTAAATGCTTTTATCTATAAGATGAATATTCACACAGGAACATGGTATGTAAGGTAAGTCAATGCACATGTCTTTAAGCAATATAAAAGAAAAAGATAATCCGTTCTATTTCGAAGGAGTGTTTACAGATGCTGGCCACTTCATAATGATTTGATGTTGCGACGATAAACCTGTCGGGGTAGACATCTTGGCGGAAGACATTACGCCACGAAAATATGGTCACATATTGTGGGAGGCAGATATGTGCAGCCGGAACAATATTACGTTTTATTATAAAGAGGTCGCGAGTGGAATTTTAAATTTAATATTAAAACACGCGAGGGGATATTTTGAATTAAAACTTCCCCACCCAAACAGTGCTAGAGAGATTTGATTGGTTTGAAGTGAGAGCCGGAATATGCAATGAATTCTATTGGAACATTCGGCGAAAACACCAAATGTGATTTGAACTGAGAATGAGAGGTATAATCTAGTGAACTCAGAAACACAGAACAGACAGCTTCGCAACTTCATACGAGAAACTCCCAACAGCCAGGAAGAGAAGGATCAGACCTAGAATTCCTATATCAAAAGTGACAGATCGACATGATTTGGGCATCTCTGAAACCCTAAGAATAAACCCGCATATTTAAATACACAGACTGTAAAACTTCAGGACCAGGACCTTATAAATACAAGACTGGAAACCTAGGAATGGGATCATCAGTCATAAGTGAAATAATATCCCGGGCCAAGGGTATCACCGAACACCGTCATAAGAGGAATTTATCAGAAAACATGTGCAAGGAAGATTGTGCATTCCCAAAAATTTGGGGTGGTTGTGAACATTTCTATTACAAACGTGAATTTAACATGTTTTCTTGCTAGTGGATATATATGAGGCTGTCAACCTCAACATATGAAAATAGTATATCATAAACCACTACAGTAAGAGCTGGTGATTGTTTTTGACTAGTCGTGCGGGAAACCAGACAGCAGAACGACCCCAGACTCCGACTGGAGCAGTGATGAGTGATGACTACATCATATGTGCCTCCAGTGTAACATATTATCTTGTAAGATTTATTTACCTTATTTAATTGTAATTCAGGCAAATCATTATTCACGCACTCCAGACGCAATTTCCTAGTTAACACCCAGAAGGATATGGGTGGATTTTCATCATATTCCCTGAGTTACACTGTGTGCTCGGGAATTTAATTCTTCTGAGAGGTTAACATTGGTGGGTGTAGCGCATGACAATGGGCCTGTTAGTTTGCGGCGAACAAATGTACTTAGCAGGCATTTGTTTCTTTCTATTTGTCTAAAGTTCGTGGTTACAAGCCATCAGACGATTTGTGGTACTAACGCCGCTAGTGTGAGAGAAAAGCATCCACCATAACCGCCTACAGTGGAAGAGAGTGTGGAGAAGGCTTTCGTAATCACAGAATTGATGAACCACAGCTGCAGGACTCACTCATACAAGCTAAGTGCTAACTAAAAGGCACCAGTAAAAAGGACATTTCAGTTAAACTTTAAGTATAAAGTTAAATTTCCACCTACGACTCAATGACGAGAACTTTATATCCATCAAAATTCCACTAATCTTTCCATAGTTATTTTAACCTGTTAAAGACTATTTCACTATTAAATTTGTTACCTGTTGCTTGAAAACTAAACAATAATAGTTGATTCAGTTATATGTATGAAAGCAAACGTATGAGCCAGAATATTTAATCTGTATATAAATAATTAGACATATATTTACAATAAACAGAGCTATACCTTATAAGAGGGATTTCGTTGGATTACACCAGCTGGGGACTTGAACGGGCTAAACCATAGCTTAAATCCTTTACAAAAGGCGACGGACCAGATATTTTGCGTTAACAGTTGTTCAGCCCAAGGCAACATTGTTCGTGACTTCTGGAAACATCTTGTGAATGCTCCCTTCAGGTAGAAGTGTTATTAACCTTCTATCTACATCTTTGCCAAGAGTAATCTTGCGCAGGTAGATACCTTGGAAGTCAATATTAAATACTCTTGAGTTTTGCTCACTGTTGGACCACAACTGCAAAGCAGGGGAGGCAATCAGTGACAGATGTGTCCACAGCTTCCCACAGTTCGTCAGCTGGGCAAAAGTTATGAAACTCATGACTTAAAATACCCCCCCCCCCCCCGGACTTCCATTTGGTGTACAACTGAAAGCTAAACAGTTGATGAGATAAGGCGTGAAAACTGAAAGCTAAACAGTCGATGAGATAAGAAAACAGTTGATGAGATAAGACGTGAAAACTGAAAGCTAAACAGTTGATGAGATAAGACGTGAAAATGAAAGCTAAACAGTTGATGAGATAAGACGTGAAAAATGAAAGCTAAACAGTTGAAGAGATAAGACGTGAAAAATGAAAGCTAAACAGTTGATGATATAAGACGTTAAAACCGAAAATTAAAAAGTCCATGGAAAAAGACGTACAAATTTAAAACTAAACAGTTCACGAGAAAAGACGTTCTAACTACAAACTAAACATTTCATGAGAAAAGACGTACAAACTAAAAACTAAACAGTTCATGAGAAAACAGTACAAACTGAAAACTAGAAGTTCATGAGATAAGATGTACGAACTAACAAGTTCAAGAGATAAGACGTACAAACTAAAAAATAAACAATTCATGAGAAAAGAGTAAAGAGTACAAAACTGAAAGACTGTGCTAAGTCATTCCACCAGACAGCAAGCTTGATAACAGTTAGCTAATTACTTAATCACGGCTGTCAACAGTCACTTCCAGTTGAATGTTATCATTGAACATCAACTACAGTTCGCTATATGCAACTATCACTTTGGCTAGATCAGCTGCCAAATTCGCATCGAAGGTCGACTGTAATAGATCTCCAACGTCTTCTGTCTCTTGTCTTGATGGTACACTTTGATATGTTATTTCCTCGTAATATTATTTTCCCATGTACAGCGTTGTATAGGTCTTGCTCGTTGTCTTAAACTTATTCATCTATTACGGTTTTCAACAAGGTGTTATGGCCCCTTATCTGTTCAAAAGTATGTATGTTTAATTTTATCTCATTCATTAATGCTCATTTAATTCTACCTTTGCTAAGATTACTTATTTGTTTTCTTCTCTTTCAATGAGTTGCGCTCAATTATTCTATATCCATATTTCAAAGGCTTCAATTCTTCTTACTGCTTGTTCAGTGTCAATGTATCTGCGTCACACAGTAATAAAGAGTATATATAACACAACTTTATGATCCGTTCTTTTTAACTTGCAAGTTATTTGTTTGCGTGTTTAATATCTGCCAAATGTTGCTGCACGTAGCGTTGGTCACTCATATTCTCTTCTTGTTTTGTGTGAAACATCAACCATATTCTATCATTATTTGTCTAGGATATGAGACACATCTACCATACTCTACCATTATGTGTCTAAGATATGAGAAACATCTACCATCCTCTACCACTATATGTCTAAGATATGAGAAACATCTACCATCCTCTACCATTATTTGTCTAAGATATGAGAAACATCTACCATCCTCTACCATTATTTGTCTAAGATATGAGAAACATCTGCCATCCTCTACCATTATTTGTCTAAGATATGAGAAACATCTACCATCCTCTACCATTATTTGTCTAAGATATGAGAAACATCTACCATCCTCTACCATTATTTGTCTAAGATATGAGAAACATCTACCATCCTCTACCATTATTTGTCTAAGATATGAGAAACATCTACCATCCTCTACCACTATGTGTCTAAGATATGAGAAACATCTACCATCCTCTACCACTATGTGTCTAAGATATGAGAAACATCTACCATCCTCTACCATTATTTGTCTAAGATATGAGAAACATCTACCATCCTCTACCATTATTTGTCTAAGATATGAGAAACATCTACCATCCTCTACCATTATTTGTCTAAGATATGAGAAACATCTACCATCCTCTACCACTATGTGTCTAAGATATGAGAAACATCTACCATCCTCTACCACTATGTGTCTAAGATATGAGAAACATCTACCATCCTCTACCATTATTTGTCTAAGATATGAGAAACATCTACCATCCTCTACCATTATGTGTCTAAGATATGAGAAACATCTACCATCCTCTACCACTATGTGTCTAAGATATGAGAAACATCTAACTTGTTCTAGAATCATTCCTTTTAATCTTACTTGTAACACTGGCTTCTCGTCACACACATCGTTGTCTAGCTTCTCTGTTTCTGTCAATACAATTTGATTACTTCTTGTCAGATCTTTGAAGCAGATTGTTGCTAAGCAGCCTGAAGTAGTTTCTACCTTGACTTATTCCTTGAAGGCATTCAATGAGTTGATCGTGACCTTCATGTAGTCTACGAAGCATCGATAAATATCTTTTTTAGCATTATCATTATTGTCTTTTTCGCTCCTTATGGAGCATGGAGCTACCACTGTAGCGGGTGGTCCCCTTACATGAAGCCTGCACCAAGTATTGTCACATGATCTTGCTACGGTGGTTTCTGTAGCAATTTATTTGACATGATAAAGTTGTCAGCCTCATACACAACCTCATATTAGTTACCTTGTATGAACTAACTGAGAGAGAAATACTTTAATGTTCACCTACACATTTGTTTGACATGATAAAGTTGTCAGCCTCATACACAACCTCATATTAGTTACCTTGTATGAACTAACTGATTGATGTTCACCTACACATTTGTTTGACATGATAAAGTTGTCAGCCTCATACACAACCTCATATTAGTTACCTTGTATGAACTAACTGATTTATGTTCACCTATACATTTGTTTGACATGATAAAGTTGTCAGCCTCATACACAACCTCATATTAGTTACCTTGTATGAACTAACTGAGAGAGAAATACTTTAATGTTCACCTACACATTTGTTTGACATGATAAAGTTGTCAGCCTCATACACAACCTCATATTAGTTACCTTGTATGAACTAACTGACAGAGAAATACTTTGATGTTCACCTATACATTTGTTTGACATGATAAAGTGCATATTAGTTACCTTGTATGAACTAACTGACAGAGAAAAATACTTTAATGTTCACCTATACATTTGTTTGACATGATAAAGTGCATATTAGTTACACACTATACATTTGTTTGACATGATAAGTGGCATATTGTATGAACTAACTGACAGAGAGAAATACTTTAATGTTCACCTACACATTTGTTTGACATGATTAAGTGCATATTAGTTACCTTGTATGAATTAACTGACAGAGAGAAATAATTTAATGTTCACCTACACATTTGTTTGACATGATTAAGTGCATATTAGTTACCTTGTATGAACTAACTGACAGAGAGAAATACTTTAATGTTCACCTACACATTTGTTTCACATGATAAAGTACATATTAGTTACCTTGTATGAACTAACTGACAGAGAGAAATACTTTAATGTTCACCTACACATTTGTTTGACATGATAAAGTGCATATTAGTTACCTTGTATGAACTAACTGACAGAGAGAAATACTTTAATGTTCACCTACACATTTGTTTGACATGATAAAGTGCATATTAGTTACCTTGTATGAACTAACTGACAGAGAGAAATACTTTAATGTTCACCTACACATTTGTTTGACATGATAAAGTTGTCAGCCTCATACACAACCTCATATTAGTTACCTTGTATGAACTAACTGATTGATGTTCACCTATACATTTGTCTGCTTAGATTCTTATATAAAAATTTGGCTTCTCTTGTTGCGTTCTTCTTCTTCTTGGATACTTAGCCTCTGACTGACAAAGCTGTCAGTGGCCATCTCGCCTAGTGGTGTCTTGTAGGGCAGCAACAAACTGTCTTCATTTTGCTCGGTCGGTGGCCATCCTTCGTGTCGTGCCCCAACTCTGGTTCATGCTTTGCAACTCAGCCTCCGCTGTTCTCCGCCAGGTTGTCTTTGGTCTGCCTCTCTTTCACCAACCTTCTGGGGTCCATAGCATAGCAGTTCTGGTGATGGTGTCAGGTTCCTTTCTGAGGACATGGCCAACCCAGTTTCAGCATCTGCCTTCAATGATGGTATGCATGCCTTTTTTGACTGAACCGTGTAAGCAGTTCCTGGTTGGAGATGGTATTCGGCCAACCAATTCGAATAATTTTCCTTACGCAGTTTGGACATTTTCTGTTCTGTTACTCTCCAGCACTCCACGCCACACAAAAGTACAGAAAGTACTTGTTGGGTTGCCATGTCGAAAATCAAACTGGTCTTCTCGAACTTCGTCGCGTCTTTTACTTTCTACTCCTTCATTTATGATCTTAAGGAGTATTGCAACTCAACATGTGTCAAAAATGAACGCTTCCTGGATTAAATTATTATTTTTGTTTTACAAGGGACACTACACATACTTACACTGTTACTTTTGTGCCACAATACACGAGCCAACCACAAATTTAGGCGCTAAAATATTCAATGTATTTACTGACATGATGATAACAATCCTAAAACTTACTATAGAAGTCACTACCATGTGGTTATACCTGAACTCTTTGATTGATTGCCCTCAACAGTAACAAACTGATTGAAAACATTTCTAACATAATCTCAGACAGTGTTTTCCACTCACAAATAGACAGGACAAGATTGCCAAAGATTATATATATCTGTATACAGTTGCTAATGGCAACCAGGGTTAATAATTAATTGTGTAGTGTTTTCTCAAAGATCAAAGCTCCACATCGATAAAACTGAAGGTGAGGCAACCAATAACAGTCAGATATTTAAGGCACTGCCATATTTAAGCGTGTTTTATATAATTTATGTAATGCAGAACAGTGTGTATGGTTATTTATATATTCCCGACCAATGGCTTTCCTTCATTTCTTAGTTCCTCTGATGAAATGTACACGCGGACTTTCTTTTTACACTGTAGTATTGGCACTAATACAAATGTTAATTATTTTTCACCTTCTCACTAATGTCACAATAAAACTCCCAACAGGGCACTTTTTCCCTTTCATTCTTTTTTTTTTTTTTAAATTAAAAGTTGTAAAAAGAAAAAAAAACATAAGGGGTAATATATGATGAGCAACACGTGCGGTTTTTTTTCCTGGGGGAGGGGTGTGACAAGTCAAATCCTCGATCGTTACATTTTTCTGTGACTTCTTTCATTTTCTCTCCTGTGCTCATCCTTTTGTCTTTTCTCACCAGCTCCTTATCGCCGTTCCGCTTTCATCGTTCAAGGTTTTCTTATTACATCTTGTCATCTGGTTATTTTCTCCTTTGTTATCGGTGACGCGTAGCGAAGGAGTAGACTTGCCAGGTGGATTTTTCGCTTATCGCCAGCTCCATACGGATTGAGAGTCTACACTGAGCGATATTCCTATTACCCAGACCTTTTGTCTGGGGAGATACACGAAACCATGTTGTTCACGGGTTCCAATACGGATAATAAATGGTATTGGGACATAAGTTGTCAGTTCGCACATGCCGTGTCGGTAGAGGACAATCTCAGTGAAGATTAAGACACAGGACAGTAAGATAACAAATGTGATTTTGGAGCACGGAAAGCTATGTAATTGCTTCCGCCCAGACCTAGTTGTGATAAAACAATTACAAAGAAAGTACCATCTTGGAAGATGTTACCAGTGGTAGATCTATGAAGTAGTGAGTTTGTAAACATGACAGGCGAGACGGAAGAAGCAAGACCTTATACGGTCATGAAAGACATGCAGATGCATTAGTAAATGACATGTAATGAAAATATCTTGTGTGCCATGCAGAATGTTCTACAGACGAGGGTAGTTGGGGAAAGGGGGGACCCCTACCGATATCAGACACTATTTCGTGGTTGGACTGGCATGGAATTGCTAAAATAAACCACTTCTACTTGGAGTTTTTTCCAATGAAACCATATGGACGTGTGAGTGAAAATGTCGCTTATAACCTGCAACATTTTTAGAGCGAAAATGTCGCTTATAACCTGTAACATTTTTAGACTACTCCACAACTTAAGGACAGTACCAAATATTAGAGGATCTTTTGTTATTAGACAGAAAAAAACAACAACTCGACTATAGTACTGGAAACCACGAGTCCTGGGAACCTGCATACAGAATAACAGTGGCTTTATAATTAAAGAAATACCCCGACAACCTGTAAGACGGCCTCTTAAAATCAATAGTCCGACACTATTCGGAATATTTACATGTGCAAGAAGTCTATAGATTCATTCCCGATAATCGAGGTAAGTTGCAATTTAACATACATGCCACACCTCAGACATGAAAAACCTGTACAAAAAATCCAAAAACCCTGTACAAAGACCCGCAAAACCTGTACAAAGACTGAAAAACGTAACAAAAGAGTTAATTCATGTAAAAATATATTCAATTAGATGGTTCTGCACCATCATAGTGACATGCGCCCTTTGCCTTTTTAAGCATGGCTTCACTTGCTTTAAAACCGAAACAACAGGAGTTAGAATTTATTTTGCATTGTAGAAATGCTGTAACTGTATCATCATTTAGTCTATTTCTGCAAAAAAAATTAATACAATTTATGGTGGAAATGAAGAACAGTTTGGTGTCTGTTCTATAATGCCTAATAAAAGTATAGGTCTAAAGAGACATTAATAAGCGTTTTGGGTTAGGTTTACTAATCTTAAATCAAATATATATATACATATTATATATATATATATAATATATATTATATAATATATATATTATTTTTTTTTTTAAAGCTAGCTATGAAAATATAAACTGGCGCAACTAATCTCTATCAAACTTCAATAAATGGAATGGCCGTTAGGCCTATAGCCCGACCGTTTTAAATAGCCACCCATACGACTTTTAGTGTCAATCAAACATTGATAGTAATTAATTTATTTAATAAATACCTAGCCCATTTTGACCGTGGGGAGATATCACCCAAGGCAAAATCCATTGTTTTCAAAGAAACGAAATTAAAACTAAGACAAGAAGTAGGCCTAACTCCAAATGGCTAAACTTTTCTCTGATCGGGTTAAGATGCAAATTTTTTGCTTTTGTGTGCGTGCTTTTTTTCCTTCAGTTTCGGTAATTTAGTACAATATCGGACGCCGAAGCTTAAGACATGTATGTTCGTACATTTAAGATTTAAGGTTAGTGATTACTAGCCTAAATGGTACGAAAAACATTGCAGATCGTTCCGGCGACCGTCATTCCGATATTACCCATTATTTGTATTGTACAATTATTCAGATTTACATTTCTTACGCACTTTCTACAAGTTTTAGTGATCAAATGAATGTGAAGTTTGTATCCACCTTTTTTTTAAGCAGCCGAAATAATAAATTAAGCTAAGACTAAATCTTACGGAAAAAAAAAGACATAGCCTAGC
This sequence comes from Oreohelix idahoensis, assembly GCA_024509875.1. Classification (NCBI taxonomy): domain Eukaryota; kingdom Metazoa; phylum Mollusca; class Gastropoda; order Stylommatophora; family Oreohelicidae; genus Oreohelix; species Oreohelix idahoensis. Next base: position 213,208 of record JAMPIV010001777.1, on the reverse strand, counting down.
CTAAGTTATCTACAGTTAAATCTAACTTCATCTAAACAATATCTTGTAATGCCATGCATTTAAAAAAAAATGAATTACTTACCAATAAATACGAAACTGGTAAATCCTAAAGAATAGGCTCGACTCCTACCGTTCAAATATCAGTACACTAATTCGAAAAATGGTTGGAACACGCATGCACATCCCGTGGCTAAAAAAATAGGCACTTGATTTTCATTGGTTAGTTTTTTAATCCAATTGAAAATCTCGCCGAATCTCATACGCACGTGTGACGGAAAATGTCGCTTATAACCCCTGGCAAAAACGGTCGATTTATATGTATATTTAAAATGTAGGCGAAAAAACCCGTAACACGGTATTTTAGACTCTGAAAACCAAACACTTAAGATTATGTAAAACCATATATGGCATAGTAGGATCTTAGTCACATGTTATTCAAGACAGATAGAAATGAAGCAACATAATCCCTAAGTAGTCAGATGGAAATGCACACCGTCATTTGCGCACTTTTCTATTTTCGAGAGAGTGCATCAACTTTCAACCACAGCTAAAGGGTGCAACTGTGGTTTTTTTTAATCCACTTGGCTTAAAATCTCGCCGAATCTCATGACGCAAATTACGGAAAATTGTGTAGTGGCACAAAACGGTCGATTTATATGTATATTTAATAATTAGGCGAAAAAACCCGTACAGACGGTATGTACGGGCCGTACACATCTGAAAACGCAAACACCCCGTACAGATTATGGGTAAACCATAGCGTGTGGCATGTATGATTTAAGCATTTTATATGTGATCTTGATACAACTAAAGTCTTCAGTAACTCATGTGATCTTGATACAACTAGTCTTTAGTAATGTATGTGAGCTGGAAACAACTACAGTCTTTAATAACTCAGTTATTTGAAAACAACTACAATCTTTAGTAACTCATAAGATTTTTATTCAACTACAATCTTCAGTAACTCATGTAATCTTGATACAACTACAACCTTTAATAACTCATGTAATCTTGATTTAACTACAACCTTTAGTAACTTATGTGATCTTGATACAGCTAAAACCTTTAGTAACTCATATAATCTTGATACAACTACAATTTTCAGTAACTCATGTAATCTTGATACAACTACAACCTTTAGTAATTCATGTAATCTTGATACAACTACAACCTTCAGTAACTCATGTAATCTTGTTACAACTGCAATCTTCAGTAACTTATGTAATCTTCATACAACCTTTAGTATCTCATGTAATCTTGATACAACTACAACCTTTGGTAACTCATGTTACAATCTTAAACTACAATCTTTAGTAACTCATGTGATCTTTATAGAACTACAACTTTTAGTAACTCATGTAATCTTGATACAAGGCCATACCACGTTAGTTTACAAATCTTTACTGTAGTGAGAAGGCCTTCATATGTTATGGAAGCACATTTAACTGTAATTCTTATCTGTTCATTTGTTAAATGATCCGTGCATGATTTTCCGAGCATCTTTCTGTAACATCTCATTCCTAATGTCTGTATTTTTCTCTCTAAATCTGCAACCGAACTGAACGTTGCATTTATAAGACTGGGCAGAACTCTATGTTTTTTTTTCAATGAGAGAGAATTTTAGATTTTCATACTGAATGAAACTTTAGCAGGACATGTCGTTGATTGAGCTATTCTGTTTAGTATTTGTGTTCTGCTTCTTTCATCAATTATGATTGCCACTTGGTGTTTAAAGTGGGATACAGTTTCCAGCTGAGGTTCATTTATCGTAATATTTTATTGTATTCCCTGTGGGTTCAGCAGCGGTACAGTTATTTAACCTGAAAATGTAAACCACCAGAACATTATATGGAGCTACACAACAACTTGCCACCACATTCAGAAATACCACTACATCGCACTGGGCTGAAGGGCGAGAGCCCAAATGCCATTGGATCAATAACAGCAACATCAGACAACGACCCACAAGAAGATGAACGGAGAGACCGATCAAAATCTTGGCAGATACAATAGTACAAACGCCAGCAGTACATTCAAGGATCAGAAATCAATTTAACAAATTTACCCACGACGCCATAGCCTTCATTGGACAATCAAAGGAGTCCATAGCCTTCATTGGACAATCAAAGGGGTCCATAGCCTTCATTGGACAATCAAAGGAGTCCATAGCCTTCATTGGACAATCAAAGGAGTCCATAGCCTTCATTGGACAATCAAAGGAGTCCATAGCCTTCATTGGACAATCAAAGGAGTCCATAGCCTTCATTGGACAATCAAAGGAGTCCATAGCCTTCATTGGACAATCAAAGGAGTCCATAGCCTTCATTGGACAATCAAAGGAGTCCATAGCCTTCATTGGACAATCAAAGGAGTCCATAGCCTTCATCGGACAATCAAAGGAGTCCATAGCCTTCATTGGACAATCAAAGGAGTCCATAGCCTTCATTGGACAATCAAAGGAGTCCATAGCCTTCATTGGACAATCAACGGAGTCCATAGCCTTCACTGGACAATCAAAGGAGTCCATAGCCTTCACTGGACAATCAAAGGGGGCATCCATAGCTTTGGGGACATCCATAGCCTTCATTGGACAATCAAAGGAGTCCATAGCCTTCATTGGACAATCAAAGGGGGCATCCATAGCTTTGGGGGCATCCATAACTTTCATTGGACAATCAAAGGGGGTCCGTGACATTCAGCGGAAAATCAAAGGGGTCCACGGCACAATAACAGTTAAGAAACGCTGATCTAAAAGAATGAAGAAGTCACACTCGAAAAGAACAAAGAGGGATAAACAAAGTGGAGAAAATAGGGGATGGCATAAAATGGTAAGGTGGCCTAGTGCTTCTCGACGCTAGGTCAAGCACCAGGCGAGGCGACCAGTTCCCATCCTCGCTGCCGTTTCCTTCTCTAACTCAAGAGCAAAAGTCAGGTACCCATTTACAGCTGGATAGACGAGTGTGTGGATACCGTGAATCGAACCTGGCACCTTTGCCGTGAGAGACCAGCGCTCTAACCACTCTACTGAGAGTTGTACTTTCCAAAATAGCGGTAGAAAGGAAAATGGTATTACAGCAAAAAAAAGTGTATGATTACAAAACAAGTACTGTGTATGCTTTACAGAACTGGTGCATAATAATGGGAGAAGATAAAGAAAGAAAAAGGTGTTAGAACACTGCAGGTGTATAGAAAGAAGAATCAGAAGCTGATGATGATGATGGTGATGTTGATGACGTCGACGATGAAGCTGTTGAAAATTGAAGGAAAATAACCAGAAGACAAAAAGTGTGAAGTGAAACAAGGCACACGCAAACATTGCTTCAAACTACTCAAGAATAGTGCCTACATCGCGATAATTATGGAGTTCTATTATCCACAATTTAACTCTCACACAATAATATTTCACGACACTACTTCCACCACAATTTAAACAATTAATGAACACAACTAATGAACACATTCTGTACACAACGATATCCTCACTGTCTTCCAGGTTAATTTAAAATAAGCGAAATCCAGCGTTAGAATATCTGAAAGATGAAGTCACTTCTGTTATTGCCAAATGCACAAACAGCCAACAGGTGAAAATGATAATTTCATGAAAGTGTTTTTGTTTAGAAAACTGTTCCAGAAACTTGGCTGAGAGCCTGAAGCTTGACTCCTGTGATCCCTACCTTCTTAAAACTCACCTATTAACTTTTAACCATTTTTATACTTTCTCCATTTTGGTAAAGAGCATTCGTTCTCCTACACATTCCTTCTCTTACACATTTGTTTTCTCATACATTCGTTCTCTTCTCTCACACATTCGTTCTCTCAGACACACATTCTCTCACACAGTCGTTATCTCGCATGCTCGTTCTCTGATATACTCTTTCTCTCACATTCGTTCTCTCGCACATTCGTTCTCTCACGCATTCGTTCTCTCTCACATTCGTTCTCTCACGCATTCGTTCTCTCTCACATTCGTTCTCTCACGCATTCGTTCTCTCTCACATTCGTTCTCTCTCACATTCGTTCTCTCACGCATTCGTTTTCTCACGCATTCGTTCTCTCAGACATAAGTTCTCTCACACAGTCGTTCTCTCGCATGCTCTTTCTCTCACACATTCGTTCTCTCACATTCGTTCTCTCTCACATTCGTTCATCGCCCGTATGTGGTGTAGTAAAAAAAAAAAAAATACACACACATATTACGCCGGAGGAAAACAAAAAATGTTGTACCATCCACAGATGTGAAGAAAGTATACCAGCTCCCACACATCATCATCATGATTACCTTTCGGCTTCCCGTGGAGCACAGTCCTTCAATCAGTTCATGACAAGCATTCCCTGTCCCATGCCGTCCGTTCAAATTCCTTCCATGTCTTCTATACCCTCTTAATTTCTGTCTTCAGTTATCTTCTCCCTGTGTTTTTGCGTCTCCTATTTCTTCTATCTTGGGTATTCCAGAAGAAGAACTTCCTTGTTATGCGGTGTGGTCGATGTATGTCTTATCTTATCATATCTTATCTTATCTTATCCACAACCAACAGAATGTCCCCACCTCTTGCTCCACTGGCGTCTGTACGCGTCGTTCTATCAGTTGGTGTGGTCGATGTATGTCTTATCTTATCCACAACCAACAGAATGTCCCCACCTCTTGCTCCACTGGGGTCTGTACGCGTCGTTCTATCAGTTGGTGTGGTCGATGTATGTCTTATCTTATCCACAACCAACAGAATGTCCCCACCTCTTGCTCCACTGGCGTCTGTACGCGTCGTTCTATCAGTTGGTGTGGTCGATGTATGTCTTATCTTATCCACAACCAACAGAATGTCCCCACCTCTTGCTCCACTGGGGTCTGTACGCGTAGTTCTATCAGTTGATGTGGTCGATGTATGTCTTATCTTATCCACAACCAACAGAATGTCCCCACCTCTTGCTCCACTGGCGTCTGTACGCGTCGTTCTATCAGTTGGTGTGGTCGATGTATGTCTTATCTTATCCACAACCAACAGAATGTCCCCACCTCTTGCTCCACTGGCGTCTGTACGCGTCGTTCTATCAGTTGGTGTGGTCGATGTATGTCTTATCTTATCCACAACCAAGAGAATGCCCCCACCTCTTGCTCCACTGGCGTCTGTACGCGTCGTTCTATCAGTTCCACATGACTCATCTTGTCATACCATTTCAATGTTTTTTTTTTTTTGCGCCAGCACTCATTTATGAAAACTTATAACTTCTTGGCTGTTCCTTTTGTTGTTCTCCAGCAATTAAAAACCTGTCTGGCTTTCTGCATTTGTTAAACACTAACAGCCTGTTGTTCCCATCTAGTCTCGGTTACTGCTAAGATATATGGTAGTATTTGTGACTACAAATGTGCTTGGCGTTTGCTGTAGGTATTCCAAAAATATTTCTCTTTTCTCTGTGGATTTTCAGAGCCAACTGTTGTGACCTATTAACCTGTATTCACATTTACGGTCAGGTAGGTGAAAATCTGATTGAAATAACATGGCGAACTTCAGCCGTGTGTTTACTCTACATATTGTTTCTTAAACAGGAACTGGAAGGTGGTGCAGGAAGGGGGAGGCAAGGAAGTCTGAAAGAACATGTCAATAATGTAACTACAGAAGGTCAAGAGGTCAATATGATGAATGTACACGTGTACTTAAAAGGTCAAAGTAGTTCTATAGCGATACCGACGTAGGGGAAAGAGACTTCACAATACTAGGTCCAGATTTGTCAGTGGGGTGATCAGCTCCCTTCATTGATGTCTTTGTCTTTCTTAAGTTGAGTATAAGAGTGAGGTCCATCTATGTTTCATAGATCTGGAAAAGGCGTTTGACAGGGTCCCCTGGAGCAAACTTTGGGACTGTTTGGCAAGGAAGAATATTCCAGCACCTCTGATTCATGCTATACAGAGCTTCTACAAGTCTTGCAGAATTATGTGAGGACAGCAAACCATAAGTCAGAAGAGTTCAGGACCACCACTGGTGTAAGACAAGGTGATATCCTATCACCTTACCTCTTCATACTCCTTATGGACGATGTCATCAAGGCATGTAAGGAGAGAACAAGAAAGTATTCAGTGGGGTACTGGAAGATGAGACAGGTCTATATTTCGGAGCTGGCATTTGCTGATGATGTTGCCCTGATTGCTAAATCAGAGGCACATCTCCAATGCAACCTGCAAGTCTGGAAGGAAGAGCTGGAGAAGAGAGGGATGGTCATAAGCAGCTCTAAAACAAAATCCATGGTGATATCACGAGAAGAAAGAAAACATCAGATTAAGTTGGGAGAACAGGTCCTGGAGCAGGTCGACCACTTTAAATATCTCGGAGCTATTATAAACCGAAAGGGAGGCATCAAAGAAGACTCGGCCACTCGAAAAGCAGCGGCTGGGAGACTTTTTCAGGCCATAAATCGTGGATTCCTCAGCAAGAGAGAGGTTGGTAAGAAAACGAAGATGGCTGTATACCGCTCCACCTATGTCCCAGTCTTGACATATGGATGCGAGTCGTGGGCAATGACTACAACCCACAAAAGCCAGATCCAAACCTCAGAAATTAGGTATCTGAGGAAAGTGGTTGAAGTAACAAGAAGAGACATGGTCCGCAACCAGACGATCCGTCAAGGCCTAAAATCCCATCCGCTGCAGACCCAAATAGAACAGTCCCAACTAAGATGGTTTGGCCATGTCTGCAGAATGGGAGAAGATCGGCTACCATGACAAGCATGGGAAACAAAGAGCCAGGGATCCAGACCTCCAGGACGACCCAGAGTCCGCTGGGAGGACAACATTAGACAATCTTTGAAGGACCGAGGACTAGAATGGAACCAGGCCAGGAAGAAGACAGCTGATAGGATAGTCTGGCGCTCTCTCTTCCAAACCTCTACACCTCACGATAGAAGGGGAACGACTAAGTAAGTAAGTCTTTCTTAACACATTAACTACCGAATTAAAAAACACACTGTGGCCGAATTAAATTTTTTTCCCATTTTCATCCTGTAGGTGTTTGCACAAAGTAAGCTGTAGTTTTCGTAATTGTTTACAGATTTGTATGAATTACACGTCATTTTAAAGATAAATGAATGTACTATTACAATAAACATTGGTCGCAACTGTAATGGAGGTTGTTGCTATTTAACGGCCCTCCGATGGCCGAGGACTTGTAATATTTTCACAATTATAACTGCTTGCGCCCCATCTCTATCAAAATCACAATTTCAATCAATGTGCACACCGTTTTCACTCTTGTCCTCGTCGCTAGATCTTTCAGTAAATTGTTGAAACATGTTTCTATCCTATTAAGCCGTTAGACGAGATTTTCACGCATTTTTTGTAGTCCTAGCACTAGTTGCCACGGTAAACAGTTTTACACGATTTGGTAACTAACCTAAAACGCTGAAAAATATGAACATAATATCAATTTTTCAGTGTTACAACAACCATGCTTTGGGAATTTGTTTTCTGGTGGCAACTTAAAATCTCGAACCAGATCAGATAGTGTTTCAGTACAGTTTTCATTCGTTTTATTACTAAAATTAGATTGGCGCCCTGAGCGGCTTGCGGTCCAAATGTGATTATGTTGTGAGCCGCTGACAGCGGCTTGCGGTAGTTAATGAGTTAAGTCAAGAATAGAGTCAGGTACCCATTTACAACTGCGTAGACTGGAGCGTGACGCTACCAGGCTCCGATTCCTGTAACGTCGTTGCGAGAGGAACTCGCTCTAACGGCTTAGCCATTCGGATGCTGTATGTTCACAGAAATCACCCACTCACTCAACTCACTGGTTTGATCTGTCTCAGTTAACTCAGTCTCTCTCTTTCTCTCTCTCTCACACACACATACACACACACTCTCTCTCTAGATATATATATATATATTAAAAAGATAAATAAGCAAATGTAACAAAACCCCATGTAAACTCTTGAGTTAAGCAAAGTTGCCTCTTCATGTCACGAACACAGTGTTAAAACTTTTGTTAGAAGAGCGGAAAGACTATGATTCATATTGTGTCCGACTTTTCAGTATATTATAATGAAAGGATACAGTGCACAAGAACAGAAAAAGAAAGAGTAGAAAGTTAGGCGGGCCTGGGTGATCAACGATTGTCAAATAACGTTGGTCCCTTCGCTTGCCTATTACTGTATATACATTAAAACGAGAAATCGCAAATTTCGATAAATTATAATAAGAAAACACACGGTAAACAAGTACTGTAAGAAGTTTATTTATTAACTCGGCAAATCACGGCCGTTTTTCGAGGCGGGAGACCAGAGTTCGCACCCTATGAGAATGACAGCTGCGAACAGACCTGGTCAGATGGCAGTGTAGTATGACTATAGTAAGATAAAGCAAAATGCGAAAGTGAAAGCAATGTTTCTTTTTTTTTTTTTTTTAATCTAAAAGGATGAGTAAATTAATTGACAAACAGTCAGAATTATCTTTATAAATCGATCTTTACAACAAGATGAAGACAAATACCAGGGAGACAAGAGGTAGAGAAAAGACATTGGCGTTGGTTGGATATACACTCTATACACTCAGGAAACCAGTTGTTAGCATTATAAGGTTGCCTTTTTTCTGAAATCCCCAGTTGCTTTGAAAACGACTACCTAAGAGTTGCACTGGGGGAGGGGTGGTGTGTGCTTAACTGGTCGTATGTTATTACACGGTCATTTCAACAGCGAGGCAATGGCGTCGATCGGATGTACCCGGATCGAATCTCCGGAGTGTCGGAATGTGACTTTCCTGTTGCCTAGTACCATCCTCCATTCTGTTTTTTCTTGCGACCACTACCACTGACCTATTTTCGATATCTGCTAAATCCTTAGAGTAGGAGAATTAGGAGGAGACAATTTAAACAATAAAGAGAAGAGAATTCGTGACGGACATGAAAGGAATAATGAAGACATTGAAATACCCTGAACGGATGGTACAGGACTGGAAGGTCGGCGTATATTCGTTGAATACGTATGCTTCAGCAGGAGCTGAAGGGTAATGAATGAACGAACAATATCAACGGTTATCTGATAAGGAAGTAGAGATAACAGTTTGATAATATCCCAGCATCAATATAACAACATGACACCTGTAGATGCTGTGTTGACGTGCCACGCTGTGTATACAGCACGCACCAGTACCTGAGACAGCGTCAGATCTGAGCTACAGCTTTCTAACGTAGAAAATAAAACATCCCAACTAACATAATTACCGATGTATGTTACGTCGGTCGGTCTCACTCAAAATAGTAACTCGCGCCAGAAAAAAAAAAAGTGCGCAACGCACGGTGTGCAACTTGCGCGGCGTGGGTGTTATATAAAACAAATACTTTGGTTTTATTTTTTTTTTATTGTTTCACGAAATTAGTAGCGCTCGACACAGAAAAAGTGCGTAAAAATTGGTGTGCATGAGCCAATAACATACCAAAGTGAATTGTATTTTCGGACACGGCCAGCTCTATGTCGCCCTCACTCGATGTACAAATCATGAAAACTTGAAAGTTTTTGTTAAAACCACTTATTATCAGGGAACACTCTCTGAAAACAATCCACGCACTTTCACACGAAATGTTGTCATCAAAGAACTTTTAAATTGAATCTAAAATAACATAATTCTCGCCGTGTGTACGTTGGTCACAGCTGAGGAATGCAACCGTGTTGAAAAATTGTATTGTTTCCATTATATATACTCTCCCTAAAATAGTTACAATCAACAAAGAAAAGCGCTAAAATGACGGTGTTCATGAACAGTTTGATTACACTGTATAATTGAAAGAAACCAAAAAACACTCTAAGAATGTACTTCTATCTGCTCATCTGGGAACGGAAACAGCACACGATAATTTAAAACCCGTCAAGTTTGACGGGTTATTGCTAGTGCATTAATTATTATAATCTGTTCCCGGAAGGGGGGGAGGGTGGTGTATATGAAGAGATAAAGAAAAGAACTACTACACCATCAGGCATGTGTGGTGTAGAAAGCCCAACTAAAATATGAGGTTTTTACATGAGGGCTGACAATTTCCTTCAGTAAAATAAATTGCTGCAGAAACGACAACTGCAAGAGTGCGTGACGACCAGCGCGTGACGACTTAGGTGGAAGGTACCTGCAAGGAAACCAGCTGCATTTGTGGCTTCATGCTCCATAAGGAGCGCAAAGGAAACTCATGCCGAAGATGACACTTTCAATATGTCATGACAGTTGTATGATGACACTTTCAATATATGTCATGACAGTTGTATGATGACATTTTCAATATGTCATGACAAACACAATTTTTAAAACAAATCAGTGAAACGTGACACAAAATTATTCGTTCTTTGTGACATCTTTTCCCAATCTTCGCAGGTGGATGCCTTTTTCACCAAAACGTGAGGGCTAGTTAGGTCGCACTTTAGTATTTGTCCAAGCTTTGGAGATGCACAACTTATCCTTCAACAAATATGAACTACACTTTCTTTTACGGTACACTTTTGCCAAGACCTGCAGATGGTGACAATTTTAGACACAGGAAAAACTCCTGCTCGTAACTTTGCACTAAAGTGGTACAAACAGAAATGAGCAAATGTATGCTGTGGTTTGTTGCGAGATTCAATTGAAAGCTCTAGAAAGATCCAGTTTCTCGCTACGTAAGCAAAAGCTGATTATTTCGAAACTCCGCTCATCTGAGTATACGCTAATCGAAATTAGTTTATGTTATCATGTTTCCTAAAGGAAGGTTACAACTCAAAACCATATGCCACATAACGTGCCCTGATGTGCACACAATAAAACTGGTCATGTCAGCACCGATAGTGGTGGTAGGTAGTCTCAAAGTAGATAATGTCGGATGAGAGCGAAGGGTTAGAGACTTCATCACGTTAGGTCCAGTTTTATTACGAGATGGTGTGACCAGTTCCCTTCCTCGCTGCCCCTGCCTTCCATAATTCAAGAGTCAGGTACTCATTTACAGATGGGTAGACCGGAACCCGGTAACGTTGCCTGCGACAGGCAAGCTCCCTAACCGCTTAGCCAATCGGACTTGAGACAGAATGAAAAATTAAGAGATCAACTCATAGGTGGAAACAGCCACACTATCTACAACATAAACACAACACATAGTTTGATAACATCGCTTAGAGTAAAATCTTGCCTAGCCAAATTTGCTACATAAGTGTTGAGCAGCAAAATAATGTCGACATGTAAATGAACTGAAGGTGTTAAATATGAAATTCTCAAGGAAAAGAAAAAGTCACCGACGACACACGTGTTCCACACTTTGGACAGCTGTTAAAAAAAAAAAAAAACAATTCTTCTAACCACTTTGAGCAGCGGCAAAAATGTAAGTGAAATTTCAAGTCAACAAAAACCTAGATCTTAATATGTTTATTTTTACTTGTTTACAGACACCGAGATCAGATAATACATGTCGCAGATTGTAAGGTTATGCCAGCGTTCTAGATCATATATCGCAATATAATATATTCCTGCGACATGACATACTGAGGAACTGAGATATTTGCCGCGCTTCGGGACCTTAGCGACGTGTAGGTTTTCCTAAGTTTTCTTATTACTCCCGGTTAGTCACACAAAAAGTATATGAAAACTGAAAAGACTACCCCGAGTGGAACCATATGTTGTGTTTGTGTGATGAGACTACTAGACTGACTGACTTAAGCTGCTGTATGAGTAAGAATATTTCTAGTGATAACATGTAGTCAGCGTGTCGCACAGTATTACTAACATCAAGCCATATCAGCTCTCTTGTACTAAAATGATATTACGTCTATTAGCACGGTGTCCGGTGAGGGAATACACATAGACCAATTCGAAATGTCCATTCAGAAAATACACCCACTAAACAATAACATAAACCACGAAGTTGCTCTCAAGGCAATCAATGAGTTACACTTTTAAAACCAAAGATAACATAATTATAAAACAACGACTCAAGTCGTTCATATTGTGTACATTCTAAACACATCTCGTTCATGTGTGCTACTCTAAAGGTGTGTAGCCGCTGATGTGAGGTGCGTATGGCAATGCCTCTTACTGCTGGTTTATATACTCAGTGAGAAATAAAAAAAATTCCAAGAATTCTGGCACCAGTTCAAAACCAGGTACCGAAAATATTGCACCTGTGTCTAGTTACTGTAAAGCCGGTTACTGTTGGGTCTATTAGTTACTTCTTTCCGGCGCTCACTTCCGAATACACTGTCCACTTCTGAAAGGTTTGGTACAACACTGAGAAAACTGGATTTATCATATTCTATAGGTATAAACCACAAAAGTTTACGTTTTGATATACGGGCCCTGGAAGGGAGGGGGTGGGGGTAGGGGGGTGGGGTGGGTGGGGTGGCTGTGATGAAGATCAAGAGTAGATGCAACATCACAGTCTGAAGATACAAACATAAACAGAACGCGCCGGCAAGACGCAGGTATTCCAACTAGCGTGCTGTCTTAAGCGTGACCCGCGTTAGAACTCCTCATATGCAAAGACAAAGCAACGCATAAAATCAGCGCAAGAGCAGATGCAACACATATTAACAAAAATATGACATAAGAGAAATAAGGAACAGACAGAAGGACAGCCACATGAGGTTAGGCATGGGGGCTGACAACCTTAACATGTCAAACAAATTGTCACAGAAACCACTGCTGTAAGAACACGTGACTACTTGGGTCCAGGCTTCCTGTACGAGGAGCAGCTACAGTGGTGATCCCAAGCACCTCAAGAAGCACAAATGGCGACGAGACAGCACATAAAGTTACATCAAAGGTTTTCAAGTCGCCCCGTCCGTGACGATGGTAAACTCAGTGTTTAAATCTGTGTTTACACGTTTTATGTTAAAATTTTTTTAACGTAATTATATCTGTGGAAAACCATCAGCTGTAGATGATTAAATGATTGACTCTCCTCTTTCTTTTCTTCAAGTGCAAAGATAGATGACAAACGCGATGATGTCTATCCACACCTTACTGTACTGTCCCCCATGCTGTTTGCTAATTCGGTTGCTGAATTTCTTCCAGGTAATGATGTTAAACTGTCCAGAATCTTCTCTCTTCTGTCTTTGTCGTCCTCTATATAATTTTCTCATCAGTCCTTCCAGTTTTCACAGTGTATTACTTCCTATGACATCAGAATATTTATGCAATGGATCCATGGACACTCAAATATACCTGGTAATGACAGAGCAGACAAATTAACAAAGAAGGAACAAACAACAACCACACACAGCAACAACAACCACACACAGCAACAACTCTCCAGACAGCCAAACAACTCAAACGAACAGCAAACAAAGAAACTTGGCTGAACAGATGGGCCATGGGACAAACCGGAAAGGTTTACAGATATATGGCCGGTCATGATTCTAATGACAGCATCAACCATCTTACAAGGATCATTGCACTATTTTTCGGCTCCGCACACAACATATACCATTCAGCAATCACTTGAACAGAAACCAACCACAATGCACTCCAGTTATGTACCAACACCTACGTAACTGTTGACCACCACCTTTCTGAGTGCCCAGCACTCGATAATGTCAGGAAATGCCCTTCCTCCGAGGCCAGATAAATGGAACACCTTATATGGAGCAAAATAACAACTTGCGAGCACATGCAGATACCATTACAAGGCATCGGGTCCAAGGGAGAGAACACATGCAGATACCATTACAAGGCATCGGGTCCAAGGGCGAGAACACATGCAGATACCATTACATGGCATCGGGTCCAAGGGCGAGAACACATGCAGATACCATTACAAGGCATCGGGTCCAAGGGCGAGAACACATGCAGATACCATTACAAGGCATCGGGTCCACGGGAGAGAACACAAGCAGATACCATTACAAGGCATCGGGTCCAAGGGAGAGAACACATGCAGATACCATTACAAGGCATCGGGTCCAAGGGCGAGAACACATGCAGATACCATTACATGGCATCGGGTCCAAGGGCGAGAACACATGCAGATACCATTACAAGGCATCGGGTCCAAGGGCGAGAACACATGCAGATACCATTACAAGGCATCGGGTCCAAGGGTGAGAACACATGCAGATACCATTACAAGGCATCGGGTCCAAGGGCGAGAACACATTGTGGTGAACTTCTAAATACAATATCTAAATTAGAATATAACAGTATAGTGCATAAAGGATAGGATAGTACTAAAAATTTCGGCGAGAATCGTAGTCGTCGTCTACGCCTTCAGCGTATTATTTGATAACGCCTTGGCCGAACCAAAAAGGGTACCCTATTTTTCAAATTCGTCCTTGAGACAAACGTACCACTTTTCCAAGTTCAATGAAGTATTTGCCTAAAATACATTGTGGAAGGGAAGGGGACGGATAGATAACCAACGCAAATCACGTCTCACATTGTTTCTAAAAATAAAACCAACTTGCTAGCTTTGCCTTAGGCGGTTTTCAGAATACGATGTAAACGTTAGAAAATGTGGACACTACGGTTATAAAACACGCTTAGCTCTTATTGCGAATGACGTAATTAGCTTGAAAGTACATGGAAAAAGAATTGAACAGGAGGTAGTTTAAAAATAAACAACTAACATAGAAAAAAGATAGAATTTTGAACCAAGCCACTTAGCCCCATAAAAATCATATATTCGTGTACCTGAAGACTTGCTGACCAAGAATATGTTGTTAGTTGTCTAAATAGTCCATTAAATAATCAAATATTGGTAATAATACATAGAGAATCGGAGATACTGTCAGGTCAAGTCATGTCTGCTTAGATTGGATAGCATATTTTTTTGGGAAAAAATTAGGTGAAAGAAAGGCTAAGATAGTACGATGAAGTGGATTGGATGAAATTTGAAGGAAGCCGAAATATTATTGGCTAACCTAAATATACAAATCTAGTTGGTAATAGTAACACATAGAGGTTTGAGATATTTAAAAAAAAATAAAGTTTAATTCAAGAAAAGAGATGCTTGGTCTCATTGGCCAAAGCCTTTTACTTTAACGAAATAGTAGGCTGCTCACTGCCATTTTTTCAAAATATTCAGAGGAGCCACGGCTGTTTGTGCCCTATACCAGAGCGCTCTTTTAGTTTCGGTGACCGGAATTCTGACACCGGGTATAAAATTTTCGTGTACACCGTAAAAGACTACTTAAGTTTTTGGCGGGGAAAATCAGCTGATGTGTGTGTAAAACCAGTAAAATATAAATCATTACACACTCGTTCTGGATAAACACAGCGCTAAAATTCTTTTGTGTACTATAACTTTGTTCTCTGCTCTATTTTTGATTGCATTTTTATTTGTTTGAAATTAGTTTTGACGGAGTTACAGACTTTTGAAAACAGCGTCATCATTTGAGGAAATTCATAAAATAAGTAATCTTTTTATTAATTTAATATCTAAAAATCGGCCCATTCGTTTGAGTTTATAATTATAAAGACTTCTCGAAGGGAAGCTAAAGATTATTTCCACATACTTTTTTTTTTGGTTTCATATCTTGAGAATGTGTGGTAGTCAGTTTTGTGAGTTTGGCATTACAAGAACAAGCATATTGTCACCAGATTTTATAGCATTTAAATTACTGTAAACGCATTCCTGATACTCACAAATCTTAAATAAGGTTGTAACAAAATAACTTTGTAAAGCACCATCTGTTTTTGCATTTTCATTCATTTATAATGATATTTAGCTACGTATATAAGCGTCAGAAAACATGTAAATCTATAGATCGATTACTTCTACATACTTTGTTCTATCTTTCAAGTCTTGTTAATCTTGTATTTATAATATGAATTTTTTTTTTTAATTGTGTGTGAGATAAGGACTGTTCCATTAGTGTTCTTTGGTAGACAATCCTGTGCACAAGACGGCTGCCAAAGAATTCTAAGTAACTGTTTGTATATCTTCTTTCATTCACAGATAAAACATTCTACATCCTGGTGTTAGGCTTGATAGTCCCAAATATTCCTCTATCTTTATACATACACAAGTAAACTAACCATAATTTACCTATAAGTGAATGTCAACTGTGCAATTGTGTTGCAAAGACATCTTTTGGTGTTTTAAAAACAAAAAGCTGCTCTATCCCCTGTAATGTTCTTTCTGACCCCTCCATGTCTAGTCAGTCATTTAGCTGTAGTCAGGATAGCTCTGTACAGTAGGAGGTTGATGTGCCTGCCCACATTAGTGATGATATTGTTCAACTGGAGGTTGATGTGCCAGCTCACATTAAAGGCGATACCATTATTCATTTGGAGGTGGATAACACTACTCACCCTAGCATGCCAGTTTTTGTTGCCACATCTACACCTACCAAGTCAGTTATACATACGACAAGTACATCCACCTCGCCTGTCTTCAAAAGCGACATCACAGTACAACAGTTACTTGCTAAGCCACCTTCACAACCACTAACACAAAAGGAAGAACCCCTATTCACATCCATTGTTAGAAAAAAAACTAGAAACAGCAAAAAGTAATATCATAAAATGCAAAACCAGAGGACAGCCTATTGTACTACAAAAACTAATTAAACATAGAAGAGAAACATCAGTCACCAGAACGCCAACAAACGTAAGCGATCTCAATTGCTTCACACTGTTAGAAAACATATTGCTGGAACATCAACTGATTCATTAGACCTGCAGCAGGCACATGAACTACAACGCTGTTCAGAAACGTCACGTCAGGAAATTTGCAGGAAAGCAGGCATTTATCTATTAAATTGAACATTTCGTTTTACTCATGACCATACTTATTTTTACATGACCATCGTGATGTATGATTGAGATAATTGTTAGCTCTCATGTTTTTGGGGACAATTGGGTGTGTTATTTTAAGGTAATAAATGTGGACTTGCAATTTAATGTTTCAATAATTAATGTTTGACGCATGAAACCAAAACAAAACTTTGATATCCATTTTCTGCAGGTTTTCTACTTTTGATTTCTGTAATTTGTTATGCATGTCGATTGTGACCGATTTAGTGAAAATTGCATTATAAACAAACCATAACAAAATATAAAAAAAAACGTAAATTTTACACTATTTCAGACTATTATATCTTCTGTTCTAATTGTGATAAAATGTTTGTTCTTGTTCTAAAATTTACTCTAACATTTCTAGTCTAGCGTTACGCAAAGTTAAAGCCGGTATTTATAATAATAAAGTAGCCTAAAAACATTAATTAAGCCCTATCAAAAGTAAAATCCGCCACCTTTTTTTCCAGTTAGGAAGTTACCACGTGACCTCTGACACGATAGCTATAAATAGCGCGGTCGGGGGAACAAGGGGAAATAACGAAAAGATCGCTGGCAAACAGCCGTGGAGCAAGCAGCGATGAGCAGACTTGTGCTTTGTTTTAAAATAACTAACAACAGAAAGCAGTCTGAACAGAGGCAGTGATGAAAGTGTGCCATATTCTACTGCCTAATTCATCGTTACTTGTTTATATTTCCTTGATATGTGGTAAGATTGATTTTATTGACTTTTTAATTAAAAACGGGTTGTGTGAAAAAAGAAAAGGCCATGTAAAAGATTGTAATTAAATGGTTCCATGGCAGACTTAGGCATAGCCTAGATGTTGATCCATCATATAAGGGACTATCTAAGAATGTTTAAAACTACAGGACTATATATATGATGGTCATACAGGAACATTACACCTATCTTATTGCATGGAAAAGATTACTGCAGGAATAACAGAGGCGTAGCATCCATTAGGGAAGAGAAAAGAATACTGGTACAAATTGTTCCATTAAACTAAAGTGGAGAAGCAGGGTTGTCAGAGAGAGCTGGCCATGTTCTTTTGTATTGAATGTATGTTTACATGTAAATTAGGAGGAATTAGTTTGATATTAAGACAGAACCATAACTTGCATCGACAGGGGTTCCTGTTGGCACTTGTCTGGTGCTGGTACTCGATGATAGAGAAATTCAGCACGATTTCTAAGAGTCTCTGGCACCTGCTTGTATTAAAGAAGTGCAAGACCAGAGGAGACTGAAGTGTTTGGCCAAACCAACTACAACTGCTGTGATTCCAGGATCCAGATAAGTGCAATATCTGGCCTGGGACAACTTATCACGACTAAAGAAAAATCTCCTGTATAGACCAAAACGTTCCTCCAAAAGACTAACATAAACAATTCTAGTGAAACAAAAGAACATTGGGATGATGTAAATCCCCAACCTGCATCTCAGTACCAGTAGTTAAATAGAGTAATTATCATCAACTTGAAAATTTGTAACAATGTACTATGGACATATTGTCTGTTGTATGTAAATATCTTTATATATATTTGTAAATATATCTATCCATCTAAATTGATTCTCATTGAACTGTAGTCCTGACCAAAACAACTTTAGGCTCAGGACCAATAAAGTTTAACAAAAGAATTTTTAAATATAAAATAAATTTAACAGCTGGAGTTAGTTGAGTTTATCATAGTTATTGGTATATGTTTGTATATGTTTTTGTATTGAGATTCTTTAACAACACTCTTACAATACCCTAGACACTTTATGTAGCTTTCAGTCACGCTAGTCAATAAAGAATATAACTTAGAGTGAGATCGTAGGGTGGTAACAAGAAAGGTACTCTGTAACACAGTTGTCCATTGTTTACCTCAGAGACCTTCACAGTTGATCTCACTCAAGTACAACTATATGCACACCATTCTTCTTAACATCAAAACCCACCACACACATGCAGATACCATTACAAGGCATCGGGTCCAAGGGCGAGAACACTTGCAGATACCATTACAAGGCATCGGGTCCAAGGGCGAGAACACATGCAGATACCATTACAAGGCATCGGTTCCAAGGGCGAGAACACATGCAGATACCATTACAAGGCATCGGGTCCAAGGGCGAGAACACATGCAGATACCATTACAAGGCATCGGGTCCAAGGGCGAGAACACATGCAGATACCATTACAAGGCATCGGGTCCAAGGGCGAGAACACATGCAGATACCATTACAAGGCATCGGGTCCAAGGGCGAGAACACATGCAGATACCATTACAAGGCATCGGGTCCAAGGGCGAGAGCACAATCGCCGTTGGATCAATAACAATAACAACATAAACATCAGAGTCTACTTGTGACTACTAACAGTTTGTATAAACATCACAGCCTGATCGTTGACAAAATCTAGATCATCAAGCTGCTTTGTTAGAGTTCATGAAGTCTGTTTATGTTGCTCGAAACTGTCTTCGTAATCCAGTTAATAAAAAGTGAAATGGTAACAAATGCTGCCGCAATCAGGTTCATATCTCAAAGGGCGCTGTATGTTATCCATTAAGAGTTCTGCATTTTATGTTTTCTTATTAGGTTTTTTTAAACTTCAGGGGGACTCCACAATGCCTCATTACTTCCCTAAATGATACCGTGTCTACACTTTCGATGGCCGTTTCACAGTCCGATGTAAAGTGATCAGTTCAATTCCATCCTATGTCCACCATTATGCGCAGGATGGCTCTCTGTATGAATAGAGTTTTCCGTCGACATTTTTTCTCCTTCTGTGCTGACTGCATGTTGGGGAGGGGGTGGGAATCTTGTGAAGCTGTCTATTTAGAAGTTCATCGAAATGTTCCGTCCAACTAATTCGCCCTTTAGTGTTACTGTGCACTGGTGTTACTAATTTAATCTTACTGACTTGCCTTTAACAACACAATGGATTTCCTATATTTATCACACAAGATACCTTGTAAATAATTAACAAGAACAGTCACATGACTGGGAAAGGACAACCTTTTTTCCGTTTACCATTGATGTGGTGTCGTAAATTTGTTTACCTTACTCACAAATACTCAGCCGCAGTCTTCTACAAGTATTATTCATTAAATAAGAAACACCGCTGACGTCATTACAGTAAAGATAGTTCCATAGCAGAAACTGTGATAGGGGAGTGAAGTTTTAGAGATCTAGGTCCAGTTTATAACAAGAAGATTACTCAGGTTACAACAACTGTTTTAGATATCATTTTTTTTACTTCTCACTTTCTTTTCTCTACTATTTTCGTACGTTTGTCCCTGACAAAGACCGCGTGATCGTAACGTAGGCCAGTTCTTTGCCCTTTATCCCGTTAAAGCCTCGCGCTACCTATTACGTGCACCTCGTTATTTAACATAGTCTTACTGTAGTCCTTCTCATTATATATATATATATATATATATATATATATATATATATATATATATATATATATATATATATATATATATATATATATATATATATATATATATATATATATATATATATATATATATATATATAAGTTAGTTGCTTATCCTTTACAGGACGTGGCAATCAACCCCAGCTTTTATTGGCTGTTTGTGATTTTTCTAGGCAATTTTTTCATTCAGTAGTTTGCCATTGCTTTCTGAACGGTACGGCGCTTAATTAAACCATTGTTAAAAATCCACACAAAGCGATCTGCTACCAAACCGCCTGCAGCAGGTTTCGAACCTGGTATATCTGGATTATGAAACTGCGTTCATATCCATTAGGCCACAAACGCCGATATATATATATATATATATATATATATATATATATACTGAAGCACATTAAAAACGCACCACTATTATATATACTGATGCCGAGAAGCTGGAAACAAAAAAAAGTGTGGGAATGGATTTCCCCCGTGTTTGTCATGAGGTAGAGAGCGAATGGCTGCTGGAATGGAAAGTGCATGATTCAACCCACGGGTTTGTGTACAGACTACATGAAAACAATGAAAGTTAAACGTGCAACACGATTCCCAACAGCTATGACCATGAAAATGTGTACGCGTTGTGGCAGTATACTCGGTATAAAAAGGCCGTTGAGACAAAACACACAGTACATGTGTTTGAAATGCCACGACTATCTGAAAACGACCGCCAACGAGCCATTGGTATTTTGGAGACCGGAATGAGCTCGCGGGCCATTGCCAGAAGGATGAACTGCCACCACAACACTATTGTACATCTCAATGAACGTTACGGAACCACTGGCAGTGCCTGGGATAGACTTCGGAGTGGCCAACCACGAGTTACTACCCCTGCGCAAGATCGTCATATTGTGCTGAGTCACCTAAGGAATCGTTCTCTCCCGGCAAGTCAAACAGCAAGAGCAATAGTGGGTAGACGTGGGCAAGTCTCTCGAATGACAATCATACGACGACTCAGAGATGCAGGCCTTACTGCAAGACGACCTTATGTTGGGCCAAACTTGACTCACAGACATCGCCAGCAGCGCCTGCAATGGGCAGAGCAACATGTCAGATGGACTAGACTGCAGTGGAATGCTGTCCTATTCACAGACGAGAGCAGATTCAACATTTCCTTTGCTGATGGACGTATGCGGATTTGGCGACGGTGTGGAGAGCGCTTTGCAGATTGCTGTGTTCGTCAGCACAACCGATTTTGAGGTGGCAGTATTCACATTTGGGGAGGATTCAGTTTTCACTATCGCTTGCCTCTTCACGTCTTCCGTGGAAATATTAATGCTGTGACATATCGAGATGAGGTTCTGGATGCATTGGTTGCTCCTGCGTTCACAAATTATCCAGACTTGCAGCTTCTCCAGCAGGATAACGCACGTGCGCACACCGCATGCATTAAGCAGCAATATCTACAGCAGCAGAACATTGTGACGACTGATTGGCCTGCCCTATCACCAGACATGTCCCCTATAGAACATCTGTGGGACGAGCTTGGACGCAGAGTCTACAGGCAAGGTTCTCCAGCTAATCTGCAACAGCTCGAAGCTGCTCTTACACGTGAATGGGACTTGATTCCCCGGAATTTCCTTCAGAGAATTCTGCGTTCCGTGCGGAGCAGCTGCCAAGCTTGTTTGCAAGCACACGGTGGACATACCAGATACTGAGGATAGTGTGAATGAGTTTTTTTATTGGTTGCATTTTTGGTTTTCTCCCTTGCCTGCACAGAATGCAATGAATTTCATAACAATCAAATGTACAAATTAATGACTAGCATGGATTCATAGGAAAATGAATAAAGGTTCCAAATATGTAAACTTGTAAACACTTATATTTACATTTCACACTCTGTTCCTGGATTATACAGGTGGTGCGTTTTTAATGTGCTTCAGTATATATATATATATATTATTTTTAATATATATATATATATATATATATATATGTTTGAACTATGTATATTATTTGTTATATATATATATATATATATATATATATATATATATATATATATATATATATATATATATATATATACATGATAAGGGTACCCTAAATTGACAGTTCCCCGTCTTATTTGCGTGGAAGTGACCAAGTGTAATAATCAATCTCCTCTTCCTACAATTTTCATTTCTCTACACCATCATCATTAACAACCTTATTTCACTTTTTCGCTCCCTATGAAGCATGAAGCCACCACTACAGCTGGTCCCCTGTCAGGAACCTTCCACCTAAAGTCTTCATGCATTCTTGTAGTTGTTGTTTCTGCAGCAATTTATTTTACATTATGAAGTTGCTGGCCTGTGACGTATAACGGAAAAAGAGCCTACAGTAATCTGACAGTCTTTGTAATCTCGCAGCGTTCTATGATTTGTTAGCTAAAACCATGCATTTACTTTTTCGTCCCGCCTCTTTTCTTTGAACATAAGGAAACGAAGTGTTTACAAACTTTCGTGACCTGCCCGTCATAACAGGTAGCGAATCAGGTTTGTTTACCTCGTCTTCTCACACGAGCGTATCTGTCAATCATACGATACCTGACAGACCGCACGTGAAAAACACAGAATCTTTTGAAGTCTACGAAGGGAAATCTAAAACTCCCGAGTTAACGCTTTGATGTCGAGTTGCGGGCAAAATCTTAGAGAACCCCGTTACACGTAATAAGTCTTTTGATGACGGCCGAAAGCGCTCGACGAGAGACTGGCCGTAAGCCTTTATCTTGTAACTCTGTTTCTGATTCCTCGTTACACATAGTAACGTGAAACGTAACATCATCGATAGATCAGAGACATATAATGATTTATAAACTGTGTTTTCTTAAACCTGCTATCAGTTGTCACTCAGAATTTTTGGATAGTCTAAGCATGCAGTTCTAGAACCATTATTGTGGAAAAATGTGTTATTAGCATTCGTGGGGATTTTTCATTCTGATTTTCTGGTAATAGAAATTAGCGCTTACGTGTTTAAAAGTGTTAGCTTTTATCATTATAATTCACTTAGATTTTCTAGCTGTTAACACTAGTGAAATAAAATAACGCGTAGCTATTTCATATTAAGATTATATCAGAGCTGTGTGCTTTCTGTACTTCTCTATGGTGCGGAATGCTGGAGAGTTACAGAGAAGGAAATGTCGAAATTGTCCTCTTTTCACACAACATGCCTAAGAAAAATTCACCGAATCTTTTGGCCGAATACCATCACTAACCAAGATCTGCTTACTCGTAGCAAGCAAGAGGACATGCACACCATCATAGCTGGCAGACGCTGGAACTGGGTTGGTCATGTCCTCAGAAGAGACCCCGATGCCATCACAAGAACAGCTATGCTTTGGACCCCTGAAGGAAAACGAAAGAGAGGCCGACCAAAAACAACTTGGCGGAGGACTGTGGAGGCTGAGATGCAAAGAATGAACCAGAGTTGGGGCACTGTACGAAGGATGGCCACCGACCGAGCAAAGTGGAATCAATTTGTTGTTGCCCTACAAGACGCCACTAGGCGTGATGGCCACTGACTGTTTTGACGGTCGGCGGCTAAGGATCAAAGAAGAAGAAGAGAAGTAGCTATTTCATACCGGATGTTCAGTTATAATGTTAATTTTCACCACCCGCTTTCTCACACAAGAAGAGACAGTTTTAGCTGACTGTGTTATATGCTAGGCGCGACTGATAGTGACAGAAAAGAATTAACGCGCTATTTCATTGTGCGCATTTATTATAAGTGCCTATTATTTAATATCATACGACTAAACTATCAGACGCCGACCACATTAATAGCTACTTAACGACCGGCGATAGTTTGTGATAATTGACATTGTGCGCTGATCGTTAACCGCGAGCAGGGGGAGGGGGGAGAGTCGCATAACTCCATCCAACCTACACTCGCTAAGCGACGTGCGATAGGGTAGGCTAAAAAAACACCTGTGCCGTTTAACTTTAATCAGGACTGACGGAGTGGATAAGAGATCGCCTTGTCCCCGTCTGTGTGCACATATATAGCTATATGGAATAGTAGCATTTTTCCATAAATGTTTTCTTATATTCCTAGCAGACCTGATCAAGAGCGTCCAGCGGATTTTTTTTCTGATTGGTTAATTTTGTCTCTTTTTCTTGGCTTGTGCGTCACCAATTTCATTTGTGAGCGAGTATTCGCCAAAGATACATGAGAAACATTTTCGTAACTTATAAGTTTAACTGGACTTACCAAACCCAGATATTTTTTCAAATTTTACCAGCCCACTGGGGTGTACAAAAAATAACATTATCGTTCCCGACTTATGACAGTCGTATTTAAGCGGATTTATCCAGATTTTACGCGGTGCAGAATCGGAGCTCTAACAGAGAGTTGTCCGATAGGATTATCATCATTTATCAATTGTAACATTTTTTTTTTAGCAACCAGATGTTTCCCAATACTGGAAGTATTTTCTTCTTTTAACCGTGAACCCCAAGAGCACGTTCATACATCAATTATTGGCGGTGACATTTTTGTTCATCCAGGAAAAACCCACACCAGATTCGGCGTTCACCTCACTAGTCTTTGATTTTGTTAGAGGATGAACTGGGGCCAATTTGGGAAGTGGACCTGATTATATATATATATATATATATATATATATATATATATATATATATATATATATATATATATATATATATATATATATATATATATATATATATATTCAGGGACAATTGTATTTCCAAGGGATATCACAAAAGAGTAGGTAAGAGTGATTGAGTGGCCACTGTATGACAGAGAGAGTGAATATTTCTCTTCGTTACAGGGAATTTACCAGCATTGGATTTGCTTAAATTTGTTTACTTTACTGGGTAGTAAAATACTTCTATGGCACGCGCCTCAAACAGCCTCTGACAACCAAGTCCAGCTCCAGGCCTTCACGTGTGGCTCAATTTGAGCCCGGCGGAACTGTTTCCACTGACGGGAGAAGGGGCAAAGGCGAGCGACTGGCGCCTTAAAACCAGCAGCTTCGGGTAGATAGGGCTCGTGATCCTTGGTTGGTAGCTTATCTAAGAGAAGGAACTCTGAATTCAAACCACCGCTGCCTTGCGGGAATATCCATTTGTGGAATTGGCTTCGGGAGTAAACCCTGAGGATAAATCCGGAGTCGAAGTCCCTAAGGCAGTCTAATGTCAATTCGACATTATTCTGGCAACTCCTGCGACATGGCTGGTACCAAACTGTATCGGCTACTGCCGTTCCTTTGGATCTACCGGCTGTGTGGAGAGGGGGAACATGCTGCATGGGCAACAGCTTGATCTCCATATAACTGTGCCCAAGCTCGCGCCCTGGAGAGGACACTCCAGCTTCACCCTATAGGTGTCGGAAAAACATGGGACTGGGTAGCATATAGTAGGAACTTGTTTACTTTACTGTCTACTCTGTAACATAGTGCAAACCTTCGACCTTTGGGTTATTAACTTTTTTGGGGTTCTTTTCTCCATAAGCGGAGGGCACATTTATTCTGCTATTTCATATGTATGTAAATCTGATTTTATTTGATCTTTCTTTAGATATTGGTGTTGTCAAGTTTAATGATAATAAACAACAAAGAAACTTACCTTTGTGTGTTGGTCAGACCCATACCCAAGTAACCGCAGTTTTTTCACGTTTTGTGTGTCTTGTTGTCACATAGCTGTATGTGTGTGTGCAGTTAAACTTTTATTTATATGTATGAGGAGGGCAAGGTTGTCTTGTACTAAATTATAGTCGTACAGATAGGATGGAATAGAGAAACTTACTCATTCCAGAGACATATCTTTTTCCTTAAGCTACCACCCGTGAAATCTATTTCTCACACCTTTCTCGCGTACCTATCACCATCCACTCTACTCAGACGGGCCAAAAATAACTCACAACCTATCTGTACGACATGGCCTCATGGAAAAACCTCTTATAGTCGCCTTTCACGACGTGCCTTAAGGAACAGCAGTGGTACTCCTTCCTCGTCTCATGAGAGACCCCCCAGGGAAACTACACGGGACAAATTCTCACCTTGCAGGAGCAGAAACGTCTGGGAAGGGAAAGAAAAGCTGAACGGCGGGGTGTAAACGAAAACAGACACTGCGTCTTACAAGCACACAAAAAGAAAAACCTACGTTACGGCTACTAAACCTTCATCAGGAACAAACAAACCAAAACAGAAGAGAAATAAAGCGCGAAAAAACTGAACAAAGACTAGATACAAGGCCGGGTAAAAATGCATGAAAGCCAAATTTTGACATATGCAGGATATAATTGAATATAATGAACAATCATCATACTTTTGTCAGCACAATTAGTCATAGTTGTTACAAACAATACTCAGCAACACAACGGGGTTTCATAACTGAAGAAAGCCAACAACATACACGTTAACATTTAGATCAGTGCTTATTCAATGCGCATGCTAAAAAAAAAGGTGGGGGTGGGGGGAAGTTTCATTGCCAAGAATGACAAATCAGTGCAACAGAAATAAGCATAAACAGGTAGCCACACAGTCAGCGCAGGTATTATTCGAAAACTCAAAGATTACACATGCGCTGTGCTTGGCACGACACCAACTTTAACATAATGCTTGGACAAATATAGTCACACATGCTAATTACGATACCAATGTAGCAAGGCTTTCTGAAAACATAGTCTTCTACTGGCTACTACATGTCGAATACGATATCAAATAAGCAAATCTTTTCTCTGACAAAATCGTCCTGCATGCCGGACATAAAATCAGTTTTCTGGATCGGTATCGATGCATGTTGAGCGCTAAATAAGCGCAACGATTTTGAGGAAAATATAACATAACAGAAAACACGACATCAACAAAATAAAAGGAAAGTGAGGGTTAAGCATGACAGTTGTCAACATGCAAACTGGACTGGTTGAAAAACAGATCAGTAGACACGCCTAATGTTGCCCATGTGGCGATTGTTATCTCGGCCGTGTCGCCTGGAGTAATTAAAATATCAGCGGGGGTTTGAGCACAGGTCGTTATGAATGTCCAAAGTGTAAAAGAAGTATGAGCTTCAAAGCTGTTGTTGTTGTTGTTGTTTTCGTCTACTATGTTGCTGTAATACCCTGTTCAACCTGAAAGTTGGTTATAATTGGGGTATATTGTGTGTTAGGTTCTTCGGTGCTAGTCGTCTGTTAGTCCTGAAAAGGACTAGTCCTGAAAAGGACCACTAGCTGGTTGTCTGGTTTCCTCTTCGTTGCTTGTCGGTCGTGGTGTGTTCATGGTGTTCATTTCCTGCCTTCCTATCTGTCTTGTGTCGTTTTGTTAGTTTTTGCTTTCCTCGTTTCTGTTTCTCTTGTCTTCCTGCTTTCCTGTATCTTCTTCTTCTTCCATCCTTAGCCATCAACCGGCAAAGCAGTATGTGGCCAGTACGCCTAGTGGCGTCTTAGGGCAACAACAAATTGATCAATCTATCGCTGTTTCCACCACGCCTAGTGGCGTCTTTGTGGAACAAAAACAGACCAAACAATCTATCATTGTTTCCGTAATCAGATTGGTTGGCAAGCAGGTGATCAGCCCACTGTGCGAAGTTTTTACGGGATGGGGTAAACAGCCCCATGCCCATACCCTCCTTAGTCGCTTTTTACGACATGCGTGGTAGGGTGCAGTGTTACTATTCTTTGCTCCCCTTTCGGGTCCCGGTAACACACGGGTGTTTCCTGTATCTGTATTTCTATTATTGCTGGTAGAAGTTTTTCAAGTGTTTTTTCGATGACTTCCTCGTCTGATTGTTCGTTTGTTTTGGTCGCTCTTGTGTTTGATGTCATTTCCTCAATGGCTCTTCGCTCTGTTTCGATTCTCTTGAGGATTGTGGAGTTTTCTTCCTTCAGTTCTGTCAGCCTCTTGACATCTGTTTTTATCTGTTGCTGGATTCTTTTCATTTCTTCCATCATATCTTTGACGCTCTGTAGATCTATTACGTCTTCACCACTGTCGGTTGGTTCTTCGGGAGCCTGCTTGCTTCTGTTTACGACCTGTAGTTTCATTTCTTTCACTTCAGCGGTCAGCTTGTGTAATTGTCGTCTATCTATTATGCGCTGTTTTTCTGCACCATCCGCAGCCACTCTGTGTTTTGCCTCCTTGAAGGGGATGTTTTTGGATACGGCCTCCTTCAAGATGCTCTTTGTTTCCTGAAACACAGGGCAGCCTCGGTATCTTGCCCCGTGGTTTCCATGGCAGTTTGCACAGGTACGGTTTGCATTAATTGATTTGTAGTTGTGGTCCTCCTTCGCCCTGGGGCAGTCGCCATATTGGTGGTTTCCCGCGCAATATCGGCAGACAGCGTCTCTCCTGCATGTTTTCTTGGTGTGTGAAAACTGTTGGCAGTTAGAGCACTGCATGACCGGAGGTATATATGGTTCTGTCCTTTTTGTTGATGTTTCGAGCGTCAGTCTCTCGGGTCTTGTCGATCCTTCTACCGTAACTATCATCAGGTTGGTATCTTTCTTGGCCCAGGTTTTTAGCCTTTCGACCTGCGTGATTTTAAGATTTGCGTTTTCAGCTTGAAGGCGTCTGTGGACCTCGCCTTCGGAACATCTGGTATCCACCCCTCTGATGACCAACTTCTTTGTTGTCTTGTACTTTTCCACCACCACTTTTATTTGGTGGGGCAACTGGATTTCCTTTGGACCGGATTCCAGTTCGATCATCAGCGAGGTTGTTTTGTCTGTGTTGTTGAGAGAAAGCACTACTCCCTTTTCGTGCCTCCCTACTTTGGCGATACCTCTCCGTCCACTTATCACCTCGAGGATGTTGATCACTTTGTTGTCGGGGAGGGCTCTGAGTGAGGCCTCACTTCCTGACGTCTGGGTGACCTTAACAATCCTCTCCTGCATCGTTTCTGAGTTGCTTGTATTTTTAGTGTTTGGTCTTTGTTTCCTTCTACAGGCTTGGTTCGAATCTTGTTCTTGGTTATACGGTGTGATATCTTGCGTCTGAGGCCTTGAGTTGTCAGCTGTTGTTTCCTCAGGACCAGGAATGGTAGCTTGCTTCTCGGTGGTATCGATGTCCAGCACACCTGGGGCTACTTCTACTATCGCTTCTTGAAGAGCGAGCCTAAGGGACTCGTCTCTGTCTTCAATTCTTCGAAGTGCATCTAATATGGTCTCTGCGATATCTTCCTCTTGTACCTGTCTGTGTTGAGGAGCTGTCTCTATCACTTCTTTCATAGTGCTTGCAGATGGGTCTGCGGTCATCTCGGCATCGTGTGGTGGTGTCATTGATGTTCTGTGCAGCTTCTCTGTGGTAGACAGGGTTTCAACTGACGAGTAGGGTACGTGTGGTGGTGTCAACATGGTTCTAAGTTCCTGTTTTCTTTTTTCTATTCTTTCCGTCGTCTGCTCCAGATGTTTTAACGCTCTCAATATTTCTTTACGTTCTGTGTCTTTATCATCTAGGTCAGAACCGCTTGCTTCTGGCTTCTGAGAGGAACCGGCCACGGCGCTAGTAGTTGGAGTAATCGTGCTATCTGGTTGACTCTGTTTGTTCTTTACAGGATCTTGTTTGATGCTGCTGACAAGTGTTTGAGGGCTTCTGTACACTTTCCTCTTTGTCGCTTGTGGCTTGGTACGACCCATTTTAGTGAATTCCGATGGCTGTGTTCGCCCTGAAAAGGACGCTCGTTTTAGTATAGTGCTGTCTTCCCGTGATGACTGAATTTTTTTATGGCAGGTCTGTAATGGCTTTATATGGCTGCATAGAGATGGCTGGCGATGTTTTTAATTCTTGTTGTTTATTTTAACGCATGGCCACAATTTTAGTTGGGCGTTATTATTTTTGAACAAACTCGAAAGAGGGTTTGGGTCAGGATTAGGGTTAGCGTTTGATGATTTTTTTTTGGGGGGGGGGGGGGGGGGGGGGGGGGGTGTTGTTAATTGGTCGAAGCGACACGGCGGATGTTTCGATACCCATTCGGGCAAAATAATAAGAGTGCCTACTATTCTGTTATTCTACCCTTTACTGTAACGGACACTAAGTGCAGCACAAAATGTTTGTCAGTGCGAAATTCACATCCACGAAAAACAAGTTAAAACATGTCGACATGCCGGGGTTACTACATCCAGGACCAGAAGCAGGCATATTCTAACCTTTTGTTTGTTCTCTGGCTCGAGGCTACGACTTGGGGCGTGGCTCCTGTGATCACGTGACCTCCGTGTGTCCATCTCGTCTGCTGTGTCCGTATCTGGCGTCTCTCTAGGCCAATGCCTCTGCCTGTCATGGATCGTGTCTGGGCCAATACTCCGGCTAGGAGAACGACTTCGCTGTTCCCTTGATTTCAGGTTATCCATATGCTGCTCTTCCACATCTTCCGGATCGTCCATGACATCAGACTCTTCTCTGTCCAGACAATAATTTTCCAAATCCTCTTCTGCGCGATCTCGGCTAAAATTATCAATGTCCAGAAGTCCGTGCTGCCTGTCTTCTACTTGTTCGCTCTGTGACAATACTCGGTCACCGCCGCTATCAGCTGCCTTTTCTTCGTTATCAGCTGCCTTTTCTTCGTTATCATCTTCTACAAGATGTGCAGGATGTTTAACCCGTCTTTCATCCACAAAATCATCCTCCTGCTGGATGCATGACGACTGGGTAATCTGAATGTTTTCCACAGCGGAGACTGGGATGTATTGTGGTGTTTCTTCTTCTAGTAGGTCTTCTTCCAGGGTCTGGTTTTCCTCTGACGCTTCTTCTACTGAAATTTCTTCTAGACCTTCCTCTTCTGCTAGGGTTTCCTCTTCTGGGTCTTCTCCAGTTGGGGCCTGCTCGCGATTTCAAAAGAAAACTTTTATTAAATTCAGAGTGTTATCATCATCAACTGCAGTCCAGACTTCTGAACTCGATGAATTTCCCTACTTGTGCATCATAAAAATATATGTAATTAACAAATGATCACACAACACGGACAGATCGATCATTGAAGGTAGAAAAATAATAGGAAAAGAGAAAAGAAGAGGCATTTTAAATACATCTTTCTGGGACCCAAAGACGCAGCAATAGAGAACGCAGTCAGCGACTTATAGCTTGACTGCCTGCGTCAGGACCAGCGAACCAGAGCTGGTCAAGACCGCACTCCACCTCCACGTGGTGGTCCTGGAAACAGTCTGCAGCAGTGCAGTCTGGCTGAGCGAGTGTGGATCGCAATGGGAAGGCAAACCCGGTCCTAAAAAATGCCGTGCAGAAGTCGGATGTATCGACCGAAAGGTGCAGATATCACAGCTTAGGCGTAAACAGGTACACAACGCAACCACCGTCCTTTTCAGGACGAACGAGGAAGAAGAAGAAGAAGAAATACATCTTTCTGAAGACAACATTCTCTCTGTCCAGGCAATAATTTTCAAAATCCCCTGCGAGAAAAACCACATTTGAAATCTGCCGGAGATAAAGTTAGGAGAGAGAGAGGAAGATGAGATAAAGTTAGGAGAGAGAGAGAGGAAGATGAGATAAAGTTCGGAGAGAGAGAGGAATATGAGATAAATAAAAACAGACAAAAATGAAGGAAATGAGCGCAGCAGAAAAAGTGAAAGGTTCAGAAGTAGACTGAGAGTGCGCAGAGATACAGATAATGTAATAGAAGGATGTTGTGAGGCAAAATATTGCGATAAAAAGAGAGATTTAAAAAAAAAACACAGGTAAACTAACTCATGAGGACAGATATATTCTGACATAGAGAAAGAGATGCAGGGAGACACTGATGGGAGACACAAATAGTGAGACAGACAGAGTAAGGCAGGCTATGCCGCTAGCATTCTTCCACCTGAAGGTGAAGAAAATGTACAGCAAGTACTACTGTCATTCCTGACAGTCAAAGAGAAACAATTGTGTAGATAAAACTCTGCCAGGAGAATTGCTGTTGATGCCTATCTACTTCATGATCAGGTATTGAGTCACATGACTCCTGAGAGTTCTAGTACAGCAACAAATTAGGTGATAGAGATGAAATCGTAGCAGCAGTTCTTTTATTTTTCCAGTTGACAGTCTTAGATCAACTCTACATCTTTTGAAAACTCACAGGAAAAAAGATAAAGATTCTGAGAATAAATACAGGAAACGATAATAAGATTGTGCTTGAAGAAACACTCATACAAGATGTAGATTCAGACATATTTCTTGGCAGCAATATAGACAAAAATTTCTGACAGCGATATCAAAATAAGAATACAGAAGACAAGAGCAGATTTTGTTGCTTTAGGAAATATTTGAACTTTAAGAGAAATCAAGTACGACTCAAAAATCAGAATTTCACACTCAAATACCAGTAGTCAAATACCAGTAGTTAAATACCAGTAGTCAAATACCAGTAGTCAAATACCAGTAGTCAAATACCAGTAGTCAAATACCAGTAGTTAAATACCAGTAGTCAAATACCAGTAGTCAAATACCAGTAGTTAAATACCAGTAGTTAAATACCAGTAGTTAAATACCAGTAGTCTTATTGTATGACTCTGAAATATGGAGAAAAATAACAACACCAACCAAGAATCTACAGACTATCATAAATGTGTGTTATAGTATGAAGGTAACATTACTGGTGTATGAAGTTAACATTACTGGTGTATGAAGGTAACATTACTGGTGTATGAAGGTAACATTACGGGTGTATGAGGGTAACATTAGTTGGTGTATGAAGGTAACATTACTGGTGTATGAAGGTAACATTAGCTGGTGTATGAAGGTAACATTAGCTGGTGTGTGAAGGTAACATTAGCTGGTGTATGAAGGTAACATTAGCTGGTGTATGAAGGTAACATTACTGGTGTATGAAGGTAACATTACTGGTGTATGAAGGTAACATTACTGGTGTATGAAGGTAACATTACTGGTGTATGAAGGTAACATTACTGGTGTATGAAGGTAACATTACGGGTGTATGAAGGTAACATTAGCTGGTGTATGAAGGTAACATTACTGGTGTATGAAGGTAACATTACTGGTGTATGAAGGTAACATTACTGGTGTATGAAGGTAACATTACTGGTGTATGAAGGTAACATTACTGGTGTATGAAGGTAACATTATTAATACAACTTTTGTATTGATAATTCAC
This sequence comes from Oreohelix idahoensis, assembly GCA_024509875.1. Classification (NCBI taxonomy): domain Eukaryota; kingdom Metazoa; phylum Mollusca; class Gastropoda; order Stylommatophora; family Oreohelicidae; genus Oreohelix; species Oreohelix idahoensis. Next base: position 179,987 of record JAMPIV010001777.1, on the reverse strand, counting down.
CACCATTTTCCCTTTCACTTCTTAAGACAGCACGAAGCCATCGCTGCAGGTGACGTTCTTGCAGGAAGCTGGCACTTGTAGCTGTAGCTATGTTATTTGACATGATGAGGTTGCCAGCCCCACTCACAACCTCATATTACTCGCCCCTTACTGTATGTCTGAGAGAGCAGTAATCCTGTTCTCTCATTGTCCAACAACACAACTCCAGGAACTCAATGGGCCAACATTTGTGCTACACGGGTTCAATTCTCAAATGCATGTATGGAACGGTTCTAGTGATCGAAGCTTTCATTTCATTCCAAAGACAAATCATATTCGAAACAAAATGACAGACCAATAAAATCAATCAGACTTACCTCCTCAACCACTTCCACAAGTTCTGAATATTTATCTTCTTCATCTTGCTCGTCATGTTCCTCCTCTACCTCATGTGGTTCTCCCAGCCACTCCCTGGGGTCCCCATTCATAACCTGGGATTTGTACTCCACGTGGACAACCTGGCTGACCTCTGTCTCTTCCTGCTGAATCTCATCATCATCATCCTGGAAGTGATAACCAGGCTGCCCGCTCTGATTGTAGTCCACCTCTTCACTCTCCTGCTCGTTGGTTCCAGAAAGTAAATCCTCTTCCTCTGCTGCCTCATCTGTGGTTTCACTAACGTTAAATGCGTCGTTGAACTGGTTGCTGGCTGACTCAGATCTGGTTGTGGTTTCTGCACTCAATTTGTACAAGGGGTTGTTAGAAGACTCGTTTCTCTCTTCAGGCGACAAATCGTACAGGGGGTTGGATGGCCCCGAGTCGAAGTCGAAATCGTACAAGGGATTCGATGACTTTGTATCGGAACTCATGTCATGAAAAGGGTTGCTGGGGTTATCGGAATGAAGATCTACTCCACCGCTGGTCTCACCGTTCTTGGTCTGGACAAAATGAAAGAAAAACAATGATAAATTACGTTCTTTTCCTCGGACTTATAAAATATATATTCACATCAATGCAGTCAAATACAATGTCGAGCTTAAATGTCAAGGTAGTACTACTGTATGCTGTCAAACATGGAGAACAAGAAAATGGAGAACATTACTGGCTGTCATAATGGGTGCTTGAGGAACCCAGTTGAAGAGTTAAAGTGGTTTGAGACTGTTACAAACTGTCGTGTAACGACTTCTCACCGACTGTTTCTTCTGTCTATTATTTTTTCTCTATACAAATTTCTCCTATCACTAGACAAGAAAACCAAAAGTCTCTTTCTCTCTACTCATATATTTCACAGTATTTTACTAGCTCGGGATTCTCACGGCCAAGGGCCATAAATTATTCCCTTAGCCAGCGAAAATTCATTTCCACTTGGAAGGTGAAAAATAGTTCTACGATAGTCCGGAAGTCGACCCTTTGTTTGTGTCACGAACTGGACGTAAATCAGGGAAGGGGCAGGAACCCTGCCTTAAGCCACATACATTTTCACCGTGGATACAGGGCCAGTTGAGATGAGGATAACTTAATACCCCTGGGACCAGAAGAGAATTTGCAACAATGCCACCCAAGAAACAACCCACCCCTGCCCGGGAACAGCATCCTGGAATTTTGGGAGGGAATTTTAAGCCATTAGACCGCTGGCCATCATTCGAAGCAGACGAAATCTATGGACCCCAGAGTGGGCATTACTTGTTGCGAGAATCCGTAGTGAATTCAGTTGAGCGAAGTGAGTAATCTAATACTGCAGATTTTATAATATGAATAATCATATGTTTATCCACAGCTTACTTTTGCAGTAACTTTTTGTTAAACAAAGTTTTAAATGCATTTCCATTTTCAGTGACAATAATTGTTATTTGCATATTTACAGATCACTCAAACTAATGTATGAGTTTGCTGAGGTCATAGACCTAATTAACCACTCATCTTTATTTCACAGCCTGGCAGAAACAAGACCGGGTTTTAAAAAATTGATGTATATTATTGTTGTTACTTTGAGATTTGCATATTGGCCCAAGAAGAACAGAAGTGTATTAGTGGTCCTTCTATTTTCTATTTCTTATAAGGCTTCAGTGTTCTCTGTCAAGACTACAAACTTGATAAAAGTGTTCTCAATCACTTCTCCCTTTGTCTCATATTGGACATTAATGTTTTTTGCATCATGGAATGTTCTTTACATGTACGAGGGAAGGTCAAAAAGTAATGACTCGTAATTTTTAATTTCATTCAATAGGCAAGAAAACAGATAAAATTCACATTGAAATGTAGCCCCAAGTCTGAACTTCAAAAATTTATTTCTCAATGTAGTCTCCGTTATTTGTTACAGTTTTTGTCCATCTTCTCACAAGGGCATGTACCCCACACGGTAAAAATGTGTGTCCTTTTTCCTAAACCACTGGCGTACGGCGCGTTTAAGGGTCTCGGTGTCCTCAAAGTGATGTCCGCGAAGATCTTCTTTCAGTGGTCCAAACAGATGGAAGTCAGAAGGTGCAAGATCGGGACTGTAAGGGGGATGTGGTAATAATGTCCAGCCAAATTCTGCAATCGCATCAATGATGCGTTTAGTGGTGTGTGGCGTGGCATTATCGTGCAACAGTAGTGCAGTTCTCTGATCTTTTAATGGGTAAAGTCGCCGAAGACGACCTCTAAGCTTCTTCAAAGTTTCAATGTAACGGTCTGCATTCACCGTGTTTACCTGTTCCAAGAAGTCGAGAAGAATCACACCCTTCTCATCCCAAAACACGGAGGCCATAACTTTCCCTACAGATGGTGAACTTTTGAACTTCTTTCTTGCATCCCAAAACAAGGAGGCCATAACTTTCCCTACAGGTGGTGAACTTTTGAACTTCTTTCTTGTCGGCGATGTTGTGTGATGCCATTCCATTGACTGCCTCTTGGATTCTGGTTTTAAAAAAATGAACCCAAGTCTCATCACCTGTCACAATATTCGATAAAAACTCTTCTCCTTCAGTTTCGTAACGGTGCAGGAGGTTGATGGCTATGGTTTTCATTGTTTCTTTATGTCTGTCTGTCAACATTCTGGGTACCCACCGTGCACAAACTTTTGAATAACCCAGGTCTTTAATGATGTTCTGGACACTGCCTTTACTAATGGACAACATGGAAGAAAGTTCATCCAGTTTTACCCGACGGTCACCACGAATGATGCCATCAACTCGATGAATGTTGTGTGGAGTCACTGCGGTAGACGGACGGCCAGTCCGCTTTGCGTCAGCCATTGAGGATTGACCTACTTCAGCTTCGTCACAACGATGTACCCAACGTCGGACAGTGCTAACATCCACTGCTGAATCTCCATAAACATTCTTCAAACGTTCGTGGATGCGAATTGGGGTCTCGCCTTCAGCATTGAGGAATTCTATGACATAACGTTGTTTTAACCGAACGTCTTTGGCAGCCATTTTTAAACTGTTACAGTGGTGCCACTTGTTACTGAAACAGGTTGGTAATGCCAGTGCAGAAGAGTGTTTGAGGAATCCTGCTAAATTTACAAACTGCACACCGATGCAGTATTTACATACATAAAAAGTAGGAGGCATTACTTTTTTTTACCTTCCCTCGTATGTAATGCAATTCTATGCACATACCATGTTTGAGGATTGAAGAACTATGCTGCTATCAGTTATATGAATGTTAATTTCAACAGGAACCAGGACTTTAAGAATGTTTACAAGTGTTTAGCTATTTAATGAATTTACCACTTGACTGACAAAATGTAAGTCAGCAGTTCTCAAGCCTTGGGACCATGACTACCATCCACATGATTTACTGCTCAATTAGCTAAACTTTATTTCATTTTATATGTATATTCAGACCTGTGAGGGGGCCCAAAGATGCAGCAATAGAGAATGCAGTCAGCAACCCATAGCTAGACTGCTTGCGTCAGGGTCAGCGAACCAGAGCTGACCAAGACCCTACTCCACCTCCACGTGGTGGTCCTGGAAACAGGCTGCATCACTGCAGTCTGGCTGAGAGAGTAGGGATCGAAGAGGGAAGGCAAACCCGGTCCCCAAAAATGCCGTGCTGAAGTCGGATGTGTCGGCCGAAAGGCGCAAATATCACAGCTTCGCTGTAAACAGACACAACGCAACCAGCGTCCTTTTCAGGACGAACGAGGAAGAAGAAGAAGAAGACCTGTGAGAATCTATACCCTTTTATTCAATTTAACTTAACAGCGTCTGTTGTTATTTTTCTTGTTAACTTTATTTGGGCTGTATTTTGTTTTAAATATAAATCTACACCCTGGGGGCTGAGCCATAATTCAATTAACTTCTATTGGGTCGGGATATTTTAAATGCGGCTGGACACCAAATCTCTTTCTCACCCTTATGTGCTTTACACAGTCCTTTTGTAGAATTCCTGAGGAAGAATTTATCGTCCAGAAAATATCCTGTTTAGGTGCCAGAATTCTCTGTTAAGTACATTTCTAGTACACTAATTTCCCAAGGAGAGGTAGTTCTATCTTTATTCTTCCATTCCATCCAAGCTGCCTTTCTCCTCAAAACACTACACGACACAAACGTGGAAGTGATGTAAAGAACCAAACAAACACCAGAGAAAAAAGAGATAAAGAAAAGACATTTGTGTTGGAAGAACATGCCAAAGAAATCAAACATCACAATGCAGTCCTGGACACACAAACGCACATATGAAAAACAGAACTGGAGGCTGACATAACATGAATTTAAAAAAAAAAGACATGGACAGAACACGAAAGGGTAGCGCGCGAAGAAGGGGGGGGGGGGCGCAGAATGAATTGGCATGAATTAATTAAGGTATATGCTACAAATGCAGCAGAAAGGCCATGAAGAAGCTGTGCCGAAACAATAATTTCAGTGCACGGTTGGAATGGTGTGGTTACTGAACGCCTTCTAATGTGTTCGCCGTGCATGGTTGGAATGGTGTGGTTACTGAACGCCTTCTAATGTGTTCGCCGTGCATGGTTGGAATGGTGTGGTTACTGAACGCCTTCTAATGTGTTCGCCGTGCATGGTTGGAATGGTGTGGTTACTGAACGCCTTCCAATGTGTTCGCCGTGCATGGTTGGAATGGTGTGGTTACTGAACGCCTTCCAATGTGTTCGCCGTGCATGGTTGGAATGGTGTGGTTACTGAACGCTTTCCAATGTGTTCGCCGTGCATGGTTGGAATGTTGTGGTTACTGAACGCCTTCCAATGTGTTCGCCGTGCATGGTTGGAATGGTGTGGTTACTGAACGCCTTCCAATGTGTTCGCCGTGCATGGTTGGAATGGTGTGGTTACTGAACGCCTTCTAATGTGTTCGCCGTGCATGGTTGGAATGGTGTGGTTACTGAACGCCTTCCAATGTGTTCGCCGTGCATAACTGGAATGGTGTGGTTACTGAACGCCTTCTAATGTGTTCGCCGTGCATGGTTGGAATGGTGTGGTTACTGAACGCCTTACAATGTGTTCGCCGTGCATGGTTGGAATGGTGTGGTTACTGAACGCCTTCCAATGTGTTCGCCGTGCATGGTTGGAATGGTGTGGTTACTGAACGCCTTCTAATGTGTTCGCCGTGCATGGTTGGAATGGTGTGGTTACTGAACGCCTTCTAATGTGTTCGCCGTGCATGTTTGGAATGGTGTGGTTACTGAACGCCTTCCAATGTGTTCGACGTGCATGGTTGGAATGGTGTGGTTACTGAACGCCTTCCAATGTGTTCGCCGTGCATAACTGGAATGGTGTGGTTACTGAACGCCTTCTAATGTGTTCGCCGTGCATGGTTGGAATGGTGTGGTTACTGAACGCGTTACAATGTGTTCGCCGTGCATGGTTGGAATGGTGTGGTTACTGAACGCCTTCCAATGTGTTCGCCGTGCATGGTTGGAATGGTGTGGTTACTGAACGCCTTCTAATGTGTTCGCCGTGCATGGTTGGAATGGTGTGGTTACTGAACGCCTTCTAATGTGTTCGCCGTGCATGTTTGGAATGGTGTGGTTACTGAACGCCTTCCAATGTGTTCGCCGTGCATGGTTGGAATGGTGTGGTTACTGAACGCCTTCTAATGTGTTCGCCGTGCATGGTTGGAATGGTGTGGTTACTGAACGCCTTCTAATGTGTTCGCCGTGCATGGTTGGAATGGTGTGGTTACTGAACGCCTTCTAATGTGTTCGCCGTGCATGGTTGGAATGGTGTGGTTACTGAACGCCTTCTAATGTGTTCGCCGTGCATGGTTGGAATGGTGTGGTTACTGAACGCCTTCTAATGTGTTCGCCGTGCATGGTTGGAATGGTGTGGTTACTGAACGCCTTCTAATGTGTTCGCCGTGCATGGTTGGAATGGTGTGGTTACTGAACGCCTTCTAATGTGTTCGCCGTGCATGGTTGGAATGTTGTGGTTACTGAACGCCTTCTAATGTGTTCGCCTTAGTGGCAGCTGGGGATATCCTGTCAGGAGTTGGCGCCAACACTGATGGTCTAAATACAATGTTAAATAAAGTTGTTTTTTTTTTTTTTTTCATTTCTGAATGAATCTTTGGATAATTAAAATATCTAGCGATATCTTAAGACACCTTAACTCCTTGCTGAATTTACGTTTCGGTATTTTTATTTAACCTTCACCTAGGAACAAAACATCACTAGATGTAAAGCTGTCTCTACTTGTTGTCATATTCCAAGTCAGATATTTTCTCTTTGTCTGTGTTACTTGTTTTCATTTTTTATGTTCAATTTGTGCTGGTATTTTCGTCGTCAGCAAAGGTGGCTCTTTCAGGTCACAGAAATGTAGGTTAGAATCTCAGTCAATTTACATGCTGTTAACTGTCATGGGAACATTAATATGTGACGAAACGAAGCAGGTGGATGTAGGTCGGCTACTTGTTGCGCAAGACAAAGTCGGCCAGGACAAGCAGTGGAGTGGAATCTACAGGAGCAAACTGCGGACAGAACACCCAGAAACGGTCGTCTGAAACAGAAATCCAATAAGGGGATGAAGTAATGATCTTTTAAAGTGACTGGGACTTATTTGCCTGGTGACAATGAGTTGGTTATCATAGAGTATCATCGTCACTCCCCTTTTCGCATGAGCCACCAGTGCATCTTGGTCCTCTTCCACCAAGCTTGCACCAAAGCATTCATGTGCTCTTGCAGTGATAGGTTCTGTAGCAAGTTTTTTTACATGATATGGTTGCTAGCTTCATGCACAACCCCCATATTAGTTGCCTCTTACGACATACCTGAGGTAGTAGTAATCTTATTCTATCAATGGTCTCCTTACAGACCCCCCCCCCCCCCCCCCCGGAAAGGAACGGCACGTGACATCAGAAAGTTATATTAGCTGGCTAAATAGCCACGTCTGTGTTTCATCACGTGACAAGGATGATAGTCTAATCGGTTTTAGCCTAGGTTCGTATCTCTGTAGTACAATCACTTTTTCTCACTTGCCTGCGTGCCCAGTGGGTGTGAAGCATATTCCGCGTGCTATATGTAAGGTGATATCTTCATTTTCTGTCTTCAGCTACAGCTGTAGCACTCAAGTTAATGAACCCGGAGGATCACTGACCTGATGCAACACCAGGTGTATCAGGTCCTAGTGGTGAGATTTACATGGTGATTGAAACGTCACGTCCTATTTTTAAATTCTTCTGTTCACGATTATCTAACCAATGTATAAGAAACAAAAGTCAAAATGAAGAGAATTAACTGTAATTTTATTATATAAAATACATGTCATATTAACATAACTTTCGCGAGGGGCGAGTAAGGTTGTTTTTCGATTGTTAATACCTATTGTTTACGGCAGCTAGTTTTCCTCTTAGCCCATGGAAAAGCAACCAATGTTGTAATAGATTTTGTACATAACAAGGAGCCCACCCGACATTAGTACACAAGACCAGCCAGTTCCAATTATACGAAACAGACAGGATGGCGGGTTTTGTTTACCAAAAGGAAGTAGCACAAAAGTATTATTATTTGGTTTAGTAACGGATCATAAAGAAAGATCAGAGATTGGCGCAAGAAATTGGAGGGTTGCTGGACATTTCCCACGGCACAGAGAAGGAAACATCTGGTTAATGAAAGACGAGTGTAGACATACCGACTAGACAAAGTTAAATAGGAAACAAACATACTAAAGGATTAGGGAAGATTCCCCGACATTAGAAAGGTACAGAGGAGAAAACATCGAAATAGCTAAAGGTAATATTTCAGCCTTATAAACCATAGGAGGACCTTCGTTTGGCATTGCTAGAATAGCAGTCCGCCAGCAAAATTTGAGTTAAACGTATACTACACTTCACGTGGAAAGATTCGTGGACAGAGTGAATTCCAGCGGGTGCTTAGAATAGCACTAGTGTTCAATGATTCTGTATACGGAACCAAGGTTAATGTATTATAGTTGTAAATTACTAATATACATCCATTCTAGTTTCAGCTAACTATATATTTTACATAACTAGGAACACTGTAAATACCAGTCACTTTCTCTTACCAGTACTTTTTACACTACCATATAAACGTTGCAATAAACACAGCGAAGAGATTGATTATATTTATAAGATTGCACACACAGGCTACAACAGACATGAAAACGCACAGATACCTCATTTATAGGATATGTTGTCTGGATACTTATGAGGTCTTCATTATTTTATTCATCCCAGTGGTAAAGACAACAAGATCGGGAGGCTTTAAGATAACTTCAACTGTCATTCGTCTTATACACATGCTGACGTTTTGCGGGGAGTTAATGAGTAGCGCAAATTAGATATTCTGCTACGGCACGTCTTCCACTACTGCAGACCTATAGCCGGTAAGCTGTATCTAACGCAACACGGAACGGCTGTCGCATTGTACAGAATACCTACGGTTATAGCAATATCTACACACCCAAACGGGAAGGGCAAACGGGGGTGAGATCAGAAGTTACCCAAGGTAACGGAGCGATTCTACAAATAACCACCCACGCCAATAGATCTACACACCGCTGCTCTCAAAACACATCACCACAGCAAGCTGACCACTGACCACAACACGAAGATACTGTGTAATAGCGAAACGCCTAGATATTCATTTCAACACAAGGTGCCCAACACAAAAACAAAGTCTTTTGTTGCCTCGATCAGCATTGTTTTGGGCCAAGATAATAGCCAGTTTTCTTGTCAGCAATAAAAGCTGTTCGGAACAGATCGCTCTATTGTAATTTCAGTGATGCCTAGTGTATTCAAACAGGAACAGGTCAATTAAGTGGGGACATCAGAAGTTCCAGTGCCTTAGATGGATTAAGGGGAGGTTTAACCCCCAAAAATGAAGAATTTCATTGAAAATATCAAATTTTAGATACATATTGCACTGGAAAGTACATTCATTTTCCCACATTTCTGTATGTTTATTTTCACTAAAACCTGTGTGGATGATTTTATATAAATTTTTAAAGTATGTCAGGTAAGTGTATTTTTACCTAATTATATATATAAAATATACAAATTGGTATATTTGTGATGCTATATTGCTTGTAATGCATGGATTTTAATTTTCGGTATCGTATTCATTTCCCTGAAGCAAACAGAATTCAAGTATTTCAAACATAGTTTCATGAGTAAAGATAATTTTGACTGGCTAATTTTTATTAACCATGGGGTCCTTTTGATGGGTCATCGAAATAATAATGTGGCTGGAGGTATTCCAGTAGAGTGGTAGGGTACCTCCTTATACGCAAATAAAGCTGCAGGTAAGAACGAATCACAGGATTCTGGTTCCTCCTGTGCGAGCTTACGTAAAATTGTAAGTAGAGTCCCGTTATATCTTTCCACTTGTCCAATCGATTGTGGATGATAAAATGTGCGGACGAGAATATTTTGAAAAATCCTAAAAACTTCCTCCATCAGTTTCCCTCTGAACTGTGAACCATTGTCAGTTAATATCTGATAAGGGTATCCTAATCTTGAATATATTGATAGCAAAGCCTCTCCTACATGTAATGAGTCTGCTGAGGGTAGAGCAATCGCTTCCCCCCGCATAGTTCATGTCTACCAGAGAAAGGATGTATTTTTTCGGAAACTGACGAAAAGCGCATACAGTCTGCTGAAATGAAGAATTTAATGAAAGGTAAGCTGCAAAGTATGACACAGAACATGGAATCAATAAAGGAAAATATCAGAGATGATTCCTACATAGCAGGGGGATACCGAGGTGAGTAAATTTTGTGTAAAAGTGTAATTCCTCCCTTTTTTCTTAATTTTCTCAAAACCTCATTTTTCACACAAATGTGGGCACGTTGCCCAAGATTTTTCAAAAACTATTAGTGATACAGCAGTAAATTTTGGGCCACATGCTGTACACATAGTGCTCATTAAAATAAACTAAAATAAAGAATATATGTTAACAAACTACAAAACTGTTAAGAAATAGCTAAGATACCCCCCTTAAAAATTTCAACAATGTTTCGATTGGTATGTTAAAATCCAAAAAAACTCAGATATCAAACCAATCAAAATTATTTTAGTATACAATCATTATCATATATTAACAAATGAAACAGCCAAATTTCAAAATTCAAGTTGTACTCACATTTGAGATATCTTGGGCAACAAAATACCCAAAAAAAGCTAAAATTTGCCTTTTTTTCACTGTTTTTCTGCCATAGATTGCAAGTTTTTAGTATATACCTCAATGTTTTGTATTTTTTTTCAGTCATTTTTCTTGTATAAATGACCAGATATAGATATTAACTTATAATTCTGTGTTTTTCATTTTGGGGGTTTAACCTCCCCTTAAGGGGATTCACTTAAGGTAGTAGTATACCCAGAAAAGGTTAAAAAAAATAATAATCCAACAATTTTCATTTTCATGCTTTAAATCATCGTCAACATGTTCTTGTACTAAAAATAATTCATAGAAGCTTAGAGATACTCTGGTATGATAGGAATCAGTGTTTTTCTACACACACCCCCTTGAGTGATTTGCATAGCAACCAATGTTTATAGTTGGTTAACATGTGAATAATGACCCAACATGAAGGTGCGTAATTGTAAAACTGCGAAAATATAATTATACTGAGGCAACAGGAAAAAGATATTTATAACTTTTCCAAGGGGAATCACGCAATGATTTCTTATGAATTTTTCAAAAGTGTGTGTCTAGAAAGCTTTGATCGTAAATTTCAACATTTGTTACATGCATTTTCACCCACATCAACTCTATTTATTGCTAGTTTTATACTGATTCTGTATAATAGTAGTTAGCAGAGCTTCTTTTGTTCACAATGGGAAATAATACAAAGACTGGGAGGTGTGTTAAACGTAAGTTCCTTGGAAATCGGTACACCAACAAACCGTTGCCTGAAAATGAGACACCTATTGTCGATAGTGACGCTATAAAGCCTCTGTGCTCCCCAGCAAAGAAAATAAAGGTCCAAGAAAGTGAAGGACAAGCTAAAAATGACAACAGAGGAAATTGGTTTATCCTTATGGATGTAAAACTGCTGTTTGGGTTTTTATGCGCTAACTTTAGATGTGACAAATGTTATCAGTACTCACTGACCTGTGAGATCATCGAAGAGACTCGGAATGGCTTTTGTCATGAAATCAGTATCAAGGGCACAAACTGTGGCGAATGGAATGCCAATTTCAATACTTCTGATGTTTCATCTTCAGCTACTCACAAACACAAAGAAGTAAATGTGCGAATGATGGCATTTGTGCGTTCTATTGGGAAAGGCCACAGTGCACTGCAGAATTTTTCGATATACATGAACACAAGTCAACCCATGGCAAAGAAAGCATACAGGAGAACGCTGCACAGGATCTATTCAGCAAATCAGGACATTGCAATGGAAAGACCCTGAGAGCACTGAAAAGGGGATTCATAGACACTGCAACTGCAGTAGAAGGAGACCTTTATTCAACAGGAGCTCATTAAACTTCATTTTGTGAGTTCTTTTTCTGTTTTTCTTTGTTTTCTCGGAATTGTCTTTTTAACATAATTGGTGATCTTTGAAACAAGATATCTCTGGATCTGTACATTCAATTGACATGAAAATTTAAAAAGGTGGTTGTCAGATAATCTTACAGATTCTGACCTAAAATGGATACAATTGAATTCAAAGTTTTAGTTTTATGACCATCATGCATGTGGCGAGAGGTTTTGTTTGGCTCTTGGATCAGTTTAGTACTGACAATTACAGAAATAGAATTTCTGCAGAAAATGGTGAAGTCCCAGTGTCTGAGAGGACTACTGGTATCACAAATTAGTTACGGCTGTGAATGTTCTGATCTCGAAACAATAGTAGAGAGGAGACCGACATAAAGTGCCACCTCCGCTGTGTAACTAACTGTGATATTAATAAACAAGGAAACAGATTTTACTTAACAAAGATAAAATTGACAAGTCGTTCAAATACAATTTCCTTATTATTTATTTAGTATATACACTATCTACTCTTGTGCTGAAGGGTGAATGTTGAAAAATGGAATGTAATGGAATTGTAAGTTTGCATGTGATTTACAAATATGTATGTTATATATATAAATATTTTACAAGTTTTCCAATTATAGGAACAAAAAAATTATATCAGCTGTGCTGTTAATTAAGGATATAACACTTATCAGCTATGCTGTTATTTTTGTCTCTTGCGATGCTACTTCACTTTCTCATCACTGACAGTTTCTATGCTCACAATGCTGACAGAAATGGTACTAATGTGTACTCATCTCTCTTAAACAGTTCTGTTCTCCGTAGTTTGGTTCACACAACTCCTGCTAAGGCTCGTTACTTTAGCCCACCCAAGACTGAGGGGGACTAAAGATGTAGCTTCTGTACAATCTCTATGCTCCTGCGAAGTTCCAGGCAGCGGGATTGACTCGAACATATGACCTCAGGTTTTTAGGACACAAATAAACCCTCCAAGATTTAAAAAGGCCAGTTTGACTCGACTAGTGAAGTAGGCTGCAGGTCGATGCCCTCAGGTAAGCAACAAATCAAAGTGACAGCTTCTTCCTCTTCAGTCGGTATCTCTGGCGTCAAGTTCGGGGTTGCGTGGTTAGCATAAAATCCGCCCGATTATATAGGTAAGTGAATTCTTAAGCAAGGCTTTCGGTTGGTTCCTGGCGGAGCAAAATGATTGGTTTCCTCCGGTTTAGTCACAAACGCTGTACAGCCTAATTTTATTCAGTTTCTCGCCGCCATCTTGCGTGAACTGCGTGAACAGTATAATTTATTCTGTCTCAGAGACTGGTGAACGGTGCAAGTTGATTGGTTGAAGCAAATCTGTATCTCGACATAGTGATTAACAAAGTAGTGGGTTACACTTCGTTTCACGACATAGCCCCCTCCTTTCCTAGCTGTGACTTGTCATAGCTGACGTGTAAACCCCTGCTGTGGTTAATCCTTTTGCGTCTGTCCTTCCAAAGTACTAGGGTGTCGACTTAAAAAATCAGCTCCTACATTGTCTCTTCCCAGAATGTAATTCACGGTAAAGGAATAAGGCGCAAGAAGCAGACTCCACCTTAACAATCTCGAATTTAGTTTTTTAGATGCAGCCAAGAATGTTAAAGGTTGGTGATCACTTTGGACAATGAAGTGTGTCCCATACAGATAAGGTGAAAATTTGTTGATGGACCAAATTAGAGCTAAACATTCTTTCTCTATGGTCGAGTAGTTCAACTCAGCTGCATTCAGTTTCCTACTGGCGTAGGCGACTGGTAAAAGGTCCTCCGGCTGGGCTTTTGATTTCTGCAAGAGAGTTGCACCAATACCTATACTGCTAGCGTCCGTCCTTAATACAAATTCCTGTGTGATATCGGGTAGTGTAAGGATGGGTTTGCTGGTGAGTTTTGCTTTTAGCTCTGTGTAAGCTTTTTCACAATCAGCATTCCATTGGATTTTTTCATGCTGTCCTTTCTTCGTTAAGTTAGTTAATGGTGCACACAGAGAGTTAAAGTGGGGTATGTACTTCTGATAGAACCCACATAATGACACGAATGATCTCACATATTTCTTCGTTTGAGGTCTGGGTGCCTTCTTTAGCTTCTCTATATTCTTTGGGTCAGGAGACATATGACCTGTAGAAATAGTGTGACCTAGGAATTCCAACTCCTTACAACCGATATAGCACTTGGTTGGACGTGCAGTCAATCCAGTGGCTCTCAGTCTGTCAAACAACATGGAGAGCGCTACTATATGCTCTTCAAATGTGTTTGTAGCAACAAGAATGTCATCCATAAAGTTAGTGATATGGGGATTTTGTAGAGGTTCCAATAATTTCCTCATCATTCTTGAAAAGATACTTGGAGCATTTTTCAGCCCAAAGGGTAGTACATTAAACTCGTAGTGTCCGTCTGATGTACTAAATGCCAGCATTTTCCTAACTTCTGGTTTCACTGGTATTTGGTAGTATCCCTTACTTAGATCTACCTTCGATAAATACCTAGCCTTACTCAGTGTAGAGAACAGCTGGTTGGTGTCAGGTAATGGGTCCACCTGAGATTCTGTGATCGCATTTAGCTTCTTGTAGTAAATACATAACCTGTGTTCACCACTAGGCTTCCTTAATAGCACCACACTTGAGCTATAGGGAGATTCAGACTTTGAAATAATTTTCTCTTTTAAGAGATAGTCAATCTCATCCTTGAGTGCTTGTGCTTGCTATTGTTCAGTCCATGTCCGCAACAATGCTTCCAGTGGACCGTGTATGGGGACGGCAATACAACAACGTTGCCGGACCCACACCTATTTCTATTGTAAGGGGCAGTGTACCGAAGTGGGGCCTGTCTCCATCAACTGTTTGGTACAGCCCTGGTTCCTACCTCCTATGGTTCGGGTTTGTTTCTGCAGCTTTTTTAATACTGGTTGCTGACTAACCAAATTTTCCAAATGATCCAGGCCATGGTGTTCCGACAAATATCTAGTCGGGGTGGGATGTCTCTCGTCCCCTCTCTGTACAATACGGAGAGTTGCCATGGTTACTGGTGTAACAGTAGACTTGTTGTGATTTCGTTTTCTCGTTATCACTGCTTCTACCTGTTGTTTTCTCTTGTGTATCTTCTTTGTGGGCCTACGTCCGCAACAATGCTTCCCTAGGTCCTGTAACTGGTCTACGCTTCTGAATGAGGTTACCTGGTTACATTCTGAACAGGATTTCATATACCGACTTATGTCTTCAATTATTCCTGGCCAGTAATATCGCAATGCTATATTTTGAACAGTGGCCCCTTTTCCTCTGTGGCCACTGCCTGATGTAGCATGCTCTTGCTCCATAATTTCCTCCCTATAGAATTTTGGCACTACCAGCTGTCCACGCCTTTAGGTCCTTTTCCAGCTTGTCTGTAGAGTAGGCCATTTTCCATATAGTAGTCTCCTTTCTCTGGAGGGTTATGGGCCTTTGGCAATTTGCCAAAACAAGGCTTCAATGTGCTGTCTGCTGTTTGAGCCTTTTTCATCTTTGTACGATGAATGTTTATTGGATCTCCCTCCTCCTTTTTGGTGCTCGACCTGGTATGGTTTGCTGCCATGACAACAGGTTTTATTGGGTCACCCAAAAAGACATATTTACATCCTATTACCAGCGGGTATATAGGATCATCACTTACTGCTGCTCTTATCACTCCTTCTACATAGCGAGTTCTCACGTTGATCCTTGCTATGGGAAGTGTCATGGTGCCGGTTCCCTGCATTGCCCCTTGTATGTCCACTGTTTCTGTGGTAAGTTGGTCAGGGTGCACTAGGGTTGCACTCACGACTGAGTCGAATTCCAAACCTGAATCATATAAGCACTGAATTTTAGTGCCATTACATGTCACTTCCTCACAGACAGGGGAATGGTGGAGGTCATTCTGACTAACTGCCAGTTCCTTCCTTCCCTTGTTCCCTGTTGTGAGACATGCAGCGTAATAAGGAGGGTTCTTCCTTCTGCAGTCAGCAGTATTGTGGTTACTCATTAGACAAGTTTTACACCACTTTCCTTCCTTCCGGTAAGGTGTCTTATCCGATCTTAGAGGGTTTTTGTCCTTTTGGTCAAATCTTTGTTTGTTCCTTGTGGTATGGTCATTTTGTTCATATTTGGTATAGTTTTGTGATGATTGGAAGTTTTCACTCTGCTTCTTCTTATTTCCTAATACTTCTGCCTGAGCTGCTTGATATCTCTCAGCAACAGTTACAATATCTCCCAATCTCTCTGCTCCTTGTTCCATGATAAACTTCCTCATTTCTTGAGGCATGGACTCTTTCACTTGCTCCATCATTATCATTTCTTTCAGATCCTGACACTTCCCTAAACTACTCCATTTTTCCAAATAGGTTTCCAATCTAGCAGAGAGATTGGTGATAGTTTTCTCCTGGAAGAAGTTTAGCTGTTCGGAATTTCTTTCTATATGATTCTGAGTTCTTTTCATATCTCACAAGCAGTGCCTGCTTCAGGATTTCATAATCTTCCTGGTCATCTCTTGAGAGCTTCAAATATACATCGTAGGCAACACCTCTCAATCCCTGAGATAGTTTAAGACTTCACTTTTCTTTCACTAAGCCATAGGTAGTGGCAAGTCTTTCGTATCTATCCAGGTACGACTCAATGGCGTTTTCTTTTTCAACAAATGGGTCCAGATGAAAATTCATGGCCCCACTTGAGGTGCTCTGGCTGGAGCTACTCTCTGAGTGAGGTGAGCTACCACCATTATTGCCAGTATTTGCCTGAATTTCAAGCTCTTTTAATCTCAACTGATGGTCTCTCTCTGCTTGTAATTTCCTTTCCTCAGCTTCAATTTTCTTTGCCTCTTTTTCAGCCTCCCATTTCTTGGCTTCAATTTCCAGTCTTTTGTCTTCTCTCTGAGCTTCCAGTCTTTTGTCTTCTCTCTCAGCTTCCAGTCTTTTGGCTTCTCTTTCAGCTTCCAGTCTTTTGTCTTCTCTCTCAGCTTCCAGTCTTTTGGCTTCTCTTTCAGCTTCCAGTCTTTTGGCTTCTGTCTCTAATTGCAACTTTCTTTCTTCCCTATCCATGTGTTTGTCCACTTCTGTTGTGACATACTGAGTAAGAGCATCACCTGTCATATTTAATTCCTTACCCATCTGCATGATCGCAGTCCTGAACTTCACTAGATCAGCCATGGCGTTACTTAGATAGGGTATGTATATCTACTATAACCAAATTATTGTAATTAAACTTAATTAATTTAAATGAACAAATAATTTCCGTGCCACTTTGTGAGCATCAACTATTTACTGAGTACTAAATGGTACTCCTCCTAAGAAAACAATAAAAAATCCTATTATAGAATTTTTTTTCAAAAATTGGTTTCTTATGTTATCTATGGGTGGCACAAGATAGAGTGTAGCTAGATGAATAGACTAAGTATGGCTCAAGATATACAAAAATATCCCAGGAATGAGCCCCCAGTGTGGCGAGAGGTTTTATTTGACTCTTGGATCAGTATAGTACTGACAATTACAGAAATAGAATTTCTGCAGAAAATGGTGAAGTCCCAGTGTCTGAGAGGACTACTGGTATCACAAATTAGTTACGGCTGTGAATGTTCTGATCTCGAAACAATAGTAGAGAGGAGACCGACATAAAGTGCCACCTCCGCTGTGTAACTAACTGTGATATTAATAAACAAGGAAACAGATTTTACTTAACAAAGATAAAATTGACAAGTCGTTCAAATACAATTTCCTTATTATTTATTTAGTATATACACTATCTACTCTTGTGCTGAAGGGTGAATGTTGAAAAATGGAATGTAATGGAATTGTAAGTTTACATGTGATTTACAAATATTTATTTTATATATATAAATATTTTACAAGTTTTCCAATTATAGGAACAAAAAAATTATATCAGCTGTGCTGTTAATTAAGGATATAACACTTATCAGCTATGCTGTTATTTTTGTCTCTTGCTATGCTACTTCATTTTCTCATCACTGACAGTTTCTATGCTCACAATGCTGACAGAAATGGTACTAATGTGTACTCATCTCTCTTAAACAGTTCTGTTCTCCGTAGTTTGGTTCACACAACTCCTGCTGAGGCTCGTTACTTTAGCCCACCCAAGACTGAGGGGGACTAAAGATGTAGCTTCTGTACAATCTCTATGCTCCTGCGAAGTTCCAGGCAGCGGGATTGACTCGAACATACGACCTCAGGTTTTTAGGACACAAATAAACCCTCCAAGATTTAAAAAGGCCAGTTTGACTCGACTAGTGAAGTAGGCTGCAGGTCGATGCCCTCAGGTAAGCAACAAATCAAAGTGACAGCTTCTTCCTCTTCAGTCGGTATCTCTGGCGTCAAGTTCGGGGTTGCGTGGTTAGCATAAAATCCGCCCGATTATATAGGTAAGTGAATTCTTAAGCAAGGCTTTCGGTTGGTTCCTGGCGGAGCAAAATGATTGGTTTCCTCCGGTTTAGTCACAAACGCTGTACAGCCTAATTTTATTCAGTTTCTTGCGTGAACTGCGTGAACAGTATAATTTATTCTGTCTCAGAGACTGGTGAACGGTGCAAGTTGATTGGTTGAAGCAAATCTGTATCTCGACATAGTGATTAACAAAGTAGTGGGTTACACTTCGTTTCACGACAATGCATATATAATGAGGCACAAATATCAAACATTCCAGAAATATAAATTTTGAAAATTCATTAAAAATTAACCTTTCTGTCAATCTCTGTCATTTTAGTTCATGACCTCACGCTATATATAATGATTCAATTCGCCAAGTTTCAGTCAGATCCTTGTACAAATAACATAGTTATGATGTTTTAAAAAAGGTGTATAATTTATTCACTACGGCGGCCATATTGGATAGCTTATTTGCATAATTAATTAGGTCATTATGTGGACAACAATTTTAAATCCATACTAACACTATACCCATGGTTGTTTGATTCTGAAAGGAAAATTTAAGTTTTTTACCCCATCAAGGTATCCTACTACCGTAAGTCCTTCCAGGCAACAGATACGGTACTTAGTAATAGAATACATTCATCATCATCATCATCCCTTGATTACAGCATAGTGTAGGATTAAGTTAATGTTAAGTATAATTATGCGGGAGCCGCGCTGGTGTAATGGCTTCGGCGTTGTACTGGCGACCAGGTGTTCATGGTTCAAACCCGGGCGTCAGCGTTTGAAGAAATGTTTACGTCCGGAAATTTGACTGAATAACCTGAACGGCTCCTGAGATAAACCCTCTGTGGATGGGAAGGAGCGAAGCTCCTGACCGGGTTGGAAGGAAAGTCCTCAGGTTCCCCAGCCTCGCAATGACATGTCATTGGGCCGAAGGGCTGAAAGCTCAAATGCCGCTGGTTAAGGGGGGGAAAAAAAAGTATAATTATGCATATATTACGCCCTTGATTTCCAGGTACAGTCTATATTTAGTTGCCATTGTATAACTATATAATTTGTTGTTGTTTTGCATATAGTAATTTTTTAGTTCAATAAATGTTATATTAGTGTATTTGCTACTAACTCATTACATCAGTGGCAACGGAAAGAAAGTGTATGAGAGGCGTAAAGTTCAATTTCTTACTTTTCTGTTCACTCAAGGTGAGGGGAGGAGTTGAGAGCTCGTGAGCTATAAGAGAGGGGAAAGCTTAGTAGAGGTGATAATGTCACGGGGAAACTGAATCACTGGGTCTACATTCTGGGAACTTGTCCCGATTTCCCACATTCGCATTCCTGTGTCTCTGCAGTCTATCTGGTTGCGAAATACTTCGGAGCCATCAGTAACTCTTGAACAACCAGGACAAACTCTTCCTGGTTAATCCTCGGATTAACCGTGTGACAATAACAGCTGATCGTAAAATCCAGTCAACTCAAGACATATCATAAATCTGTCAGTAATGGTAACTGTCTGTTCTAATGTCAGCTTATTGGCCATTTTAGATTGTATTTTATTTTATCTTCAAATACAACTTATTAGTCAGGTGGCAGTAATTGCTCACTGTTTAGAGTCTCATGTTTTTAATTACTCATTTTTGTCCTCGCTTTTCCCCCCTACCTTCTCCCAATCTCTCGCGGCATACCTGCGGTCCCTTTGCGGCACACCGGTTGAAAATCACTGGTTTAGACATCTGTGACAGTCGGGGTTGTTTCGGTTCAACCCAGGTTTTATAAACCGGAAATCAATGCCTCTACAAGTATGATGTTGTTGGGCCCATAATGAAGTAATGGTAGTAATATCTTACATATAGGTGAAAACGTAAAGTTGACAGTCAATCGTACTTGCAGACAACTGATGACACATATCATGGTTATTTATATTTATTAAGAAAAATACGAACATCAATATCAAACGTTGACATGTTAACGAATATATGAAACTCTCCTCCTCCTTCTGTTCAAATATGTTATATACAGCTGTACAACAAAGTTCTCTTCAAAGGTTCTCAAATATTCAGCATAAACGTTAACATCTCTACAAGGGTTCTCAAATAATCAGATTCAAATATTCTTCGGGGGGTATCCGGTTGGCATGTTAGACTTGCCTATCGCAGGAGATATAAATGTATATCCCAGTCAATTGCTCCATATCTGATATATATCTTTACTTCTTGTGTACAGTTTGCACCAGTAAATGATTTAAGAAATGACTGTCTAAACTTTCTATATCAAGGTAAACATCTTGAGAATCTCTTCAGATTAATCTGTTATAAGCGTTACTGTTCCATTCTATGTGAATTTAAATACCACAGTGTTTCTCAACATCTTCTCGATATATAGCTTATTCGCATCACTGATTAAGTACTATGTATCAGCACATTATAACTCTGCCATCCACATCACAAGATAGGTACTATCTGCATCCGCAGAGTGAAAACGTACTCTATGTGATCGACGAGTATTTCTCTGTCACAGCGTATTTTTCCGCCGTGTGACTCGCATGCTTGGTTGCAAGCTGGGCGGATTGTACTGGGCCATGAACGAAACTTCCAAGTGAAGGTGTAAACGTCCGATCAAGTAAGGTCACGTGATCGGCTCGAATTTTGGCGCAAAGGGAAGCCTTGGTGGACTGCTTGTAGGGTAGTCGTTCAGTGTGGACGTGTTTATGCCGGCAGCTCCTCGTTGCCGTATATTTTGGTCTCATCAGCGGTACAGCGCCCTTTTGCCATTTAGTCCTTTTGCCATTTAGTGTTAAGTCCTGGTATTTTGCGTGATGGCAATTTTCTCAGTTTGTCAGTGTTACAAGCTGTTAGCTAATTCGCGCATAGTGAGTATTCGAGTTGAATTATGATTATTAGGGAGCCGCGCTGGTGTAATGGCTTCGGCGTTGTACTGGCGACCAGGTGTTCATGGTTCAAACCCGGGCGTCAGCGTTTGCACAGTGACCGGGGTGTGTTTTTGATATTGCATACTTCATATTTTGTTTTGCATTGGTACATTTATTTTATCACTTGTATAATCTCTTAAAATAATAATCTGCATCCGCAGTGACAATAATTATCTCATCTCTTCATAATCCACATCTTGAGAACCATTGTCCTAATGTTATTTATATATAGAAATAAATTGTTAATAAGGATTCTCTTATATCTGAAAATATATCTGCGAAAACCTTCTCTATTAAACATGTCACTAAAGGTTACATTTCTATTCAACAAAATCACACGACTGCAAATGCAGTGTTAGAGACCTTCTCGCGGCTACATCTCAGCTCTGAGTGAATTGAAAACTCTCCTCTCAAGATATTCTTTCTAGTTCCTAAAAATGCCCTTCAACTTTGCTCGTCAGGGGCAGTCACCCTTACTTTTGTCCTCCAAAAATAACAACCAAAAATGATTCACTAAATTGGATTCTACCCCTGAATCAGCTTCCTGGTCAATAAGTTTCCCACCGGTTTCTCTATACTCGTAAACAAATCATTTTGCAGCCCTAAGATTATAGTTCCAAAAGACTACGTGGGAAAACTTTAGTTACTCGTTAATCGTTCCTTGTCCCATACTACTTCGCTTTCTTCGGTGATACTAATTCAGTTTAGGGGAGCCGCGCTGGTGTAATGGTTACCATATTGCGCTGGAGATCAGGTGTTCAAGGTTCAAGCCCGGGCGTGGGCATTTGAAAAAGTGTCATCGACCAGGATTTTGACTGAATAACCTGAACGGCTCCTGTGATAAACCCTCTGTGGATGGGAAGGAGCGAAGCTCCTGACCGGGTTGGAAGGAACGTCCACAGGCTCCCCAGCCCAAGTGCCGCTGGTTAAAAAAAAAAAAAAAATACTAATTCAGTTTTTACTCTCTTGTTATCAGGCTAACTCAATCCAGGAGAATCCCGTGTTTTCAGCTACATCTGTCAACTCTTCCTACAATTTGCTCACCTGCAAAAAGTCTGTAGTGATTGCTTCCCAGGCCAGGACGTTCAACTGACCGTAACCCGCTAGCTTAATATGCTAATGACCATACGTGTGTGTGAGTTCACCAACAGTGCAAATGGACAAATTTCGCCCCTTCTCCTGTGCTAGCCATTCACTCCATTCCCTGTCACACATTTGTTTCACGTGTAGCCAGGTAGATACAAGTCAGGGTATCAAAGTTTACAAATAAGAAGTGACTTTACAACCACCGTGTATGTAGTAAAGAAACAAACGCCCGATAAGACCAATGTTAAATGTGGCATATCTACAACATCTAACCTTCAACTATCTGACAACGTTATCAGTCTTACTTGTGTCATCAACGGCGTTTCATGCAATCTTTAGCAAGTACAAAGGTCAAGGTAGTCCCAAAGCAGATACTGCCGTAGGGGAGAGAAGTGTTAGATTTCACTGTCCAGCATCGAGAGGTGGGGTGACCAGTTCCCGTCCTCGCTGCCTTTTCCTTCCCTAACTCAAGGTCAGATACCCATTTACAGCTGGCTAGACTGGAGCGTGTCGATACCATGAATAGAACCCGGCACCTTTGTTGCGAGAGACCAGCGCTCTAGCCACTCTGTCAATTGGAGGCTCCCTTCTACCGTGAGGTGTAGAGGTTTGGAAGAGAGAGCGCCAGACTATCCTATCGGCTGTCTTCCTCCTGGCCTGGTTCCATTCTAGTCCTCGGTCCTTCAAAGATTGTCTAATGTTGTCGTCCCAGCGGACTCTGGGTCGTCCTGGGGGTCTGGATCCCTGGCTCTTTGTTTCCCATGCTTGTCGTGGTAGCCGATCTTCTCCCATTCTGCAGACATGGCCAAACCATCTAAGTTGGGACTGTTCTACTTGGGTTTGCAGGGGGTGGGATTTAAGGCCTTGACGTATCGTCTGGTTGCGGACCATGTCTCTTCTTGTTACTACCTCCTCCAAATTATCCGCCACATCCACATGGAGCATGAAACTAATGGTTATGTTAGTGTGTATCTTATTCCACGCCAGCGTTTCATCACATATCTTCTTCCACTTGTATTTATCTGGTTATTTCCAACAGGTCCACACGGTTGGCCTTGTCACACCATTTCAATCTGTATACTCTGTGTTGTTCGTTACTTTTTCACTGAAGGATACAATGATAAATATCACAAATTTCGAGGTTCTCTCGCCTAGAAATTTGTGCAGGCCTTCAAATCATGGATACCTCCTTTGACAGCGCAGATTACGCCGGCTTGGCTATGTCCGCCGCATGGAAGATGGTCGCATCTCCAAAGACATTTTCTACGGACATCTGGAAGACGGCAAAAGAACAGCCGTGCGGCTACAGCTGAGGCGTATGCCAGAGAAATATGAAGGCGATGGACATAAGTCCAGCATCCTGGGAGGACGAAGCTGATAATCGCACCAAGTGGAGGTGCTCCCTATGGCGTCGCCCCAGATTGGACGAAGACAGGCTCCTAGAACAAGCAGAAGAAAACAGAACTCGTCGAAAGGTAGACCAGACATATATCTCCTCAAAATGTACATCCACGCATACATTACATACACATTTTCACACACATTAACTATGTAATATATACACAGTAGCGGGGATCTTTGATGAGTGAAAGAAAGAAGAGGACTGCTTGATCGTGCCCGCCGCAACAAGCCACTTATCTGAGGCGTAAAGGGGCTAACAACCACACCACATAAAACAAACTGCTATAGAAGCTGACATTGTCAGAGCACAGGAATGTTTTTGTGAAAGTTCCCTGCTAGGCACTCAGCAGCCACCGTGGCTCCATGTCCCATGAGGAGCGAAATTGAGACCTGATGATGATGAGGATGGTAATGATGACGACATTGATGATGATGATAATGACGACGAAGATGATCATGATACATGCATTACATATATTCGTGCATGTGCACACATGCGCATCTTTTACTACGCGAAAGCTACGCAAGGTTACACAAATCTTATAATAACTGTAAAGCGAACACTTTTGGCTCTGCTTGGATTGACGGCACAGCAAGGAGTAGAAGCACATATGTTCTATGTCGTACCTTAAACTTACACATAACAGTATCAAGCAAATACCTCCTTGCAACAACACTCACAGACCAGTAACAGACGGGGTTGTTATGAAATCGATACATCTAGTAAAAGATAACTATCAAAATTCAACGCATAAAATTAGGACCCGGCTACAAAATGTACTTTAGCTGAGTGGTAGTCAACCTGGGTGCACGGTGGACCCTGGGGTGCATGCATTTTTTAAAGAGCTTATGGTAACAGAGAGTTGCCTAGAATGATGCATGACATAACGACTGCGCCCATGGTTTTACTGGACCAATACGTTTTTTATGAGAAAATGATATAAGTATATAGCAATAAATGAACTAAGTTATATAAGTAGCAGTTTAATTTACTTGATCTTCTTTGAGCAGATGGTCGAGTATGAAATAATGCCTCGAGTTCAGCAGCTAACAAGCCACTGAAATTGTAAATATAAATGACTAATTCCTTGTCCTTTTAAGTAATGAATAACTACTTCACTTGGACTGTGTATAATTATTTGTATTTGTAAATTAAATATTGCTGACCTAAGCTCAGGTTATTGGAAGTATTCTCCCAGATATTATTATTCAACTAGCAAATAACCGTCGAGAAATGACGGCAAAGAACTATGGTGTGCAATTTCTGTCTCATGTCCTGAGAACAGCATCGTTTCTTCTCCTGTATTCAGCTTCTTCCTTTCCATTTCCTTCCACGAAGCAAGTAAACCTGTCAACATACACAGACACTTGGAAACTATGATTAACAAAAACACACTTACAAGTGCCGAGAATCGAACCACTAAAGCATCGACCCGCCTAGGTTCTTGTAGTTATTTTAATCTTAACGGTAAAGGTTCTCTTTAGACTTTTTACATTACAGAGTGACTTCCCCTTGTAAAGTCGATGCTCACTTGCGATACCAAGATAAACATTACAAGGGGATGTCACTCTATAATATAAACGTCTAAAGATAACCTTTACAGCCAATTATTAAAGACGATAATAAATTTTGTTACGTATACTTTAAGATTTATTATTATTCTGTATATTTTATCGGGCTACTTACTGTGCTGTATATTTGCTATTTTTTTTTTCGTACGCCCGCTAATACTCGAGGCGAAATCTCAGGTTATTTTTAATGTCTAACCTGACATTGATTTTTACGTGAGTATCCTATTTTCTTGTACAGAGACAAGTGTCCCTCGCCATTCAGGCAGATACTCGCCGTTTTCGGAGGTACCCATTAGAGCTGGGTCGGCTCAGGAGCCGCCAGTCCCTGGTCGACGACACTCCTTCAAATGTCCTCGCCAGGTCTCGAGTTAATCCAGTCCAAATCCCGGTCGACGAAAAATCCTCAAATGCCGTCGCCCGGGTTTGATCCTGAATCACCCGGTCGCCAGAGCGGTGTTGTAACCACTACGCTAGCGCGGCTCCGTATATTTGCTATAAAGTGTGGACAATTACAACTTCTGTCCTGAGACTTACTGAGAGTATTTTCTCCCTAAATTATCATTACAGTGGCGGGTGACATGTAAATTAAGTGTGCCATGTAGGGCACTTAAGACTTCTTGGGTGCATGCGTTTCTCAAAGCCCGGTGTAAAGGAGCACGAAGAAGAAAAAAAAGGTATGAAGACCACTGTGTTAGTTCTACCTTTCCTGGTGTTGACAAAGTTGCTAGAGGAACAGAATATGGGATGTGAGTGTTTAACAGTAAAACGAGACGGGTGGCAGGGTAAAGACGGTGTGACAGTACGGCTACACTGGGGCGGAGAGAGAAGGGTGAGAGTGGTGTAAGAGTTCAGCAATGCACTAAGGAGAACGGGGAGAGAAAGTCAAGATGACATCAGCCACAGATGCACTGTTATGTAAGTAGGGAAAAGCGTACACTGAATAGGCTTGGCCCCTGTATCTTCTCCATCTTCTTCAAGTACCATATCTGGTGGCGCAGGTGACGTGTCTGTTCATTACTTACTGTCTCCAGTAGTGTTTATCAATATTTGATTGCTGACTTCTTGCCATGATGTCAAACTGTCCAGCAGCTTATCTCTACGTCGTCCTCCATCTCTTATTTCCTTTAATCTTTCCTGTTGTCACTATGTTCCTATTTCTTCTTATAACGTGGCCCAGGAAAGTGGGCTACTTCTTTCTAATGTGAGTAATAAGCTGTCTTTTACCGCTGTTTGTCTCTGGACCAGTGGTAGGCCAGCTAGAAGCTGTAGAAATCTACTTGAGAAACACTGAGCTCTCTAAAGATCTACCCTGATCAAATCATGGCAGTTTTCAGGCTTCATGTATCTAGAATTTGAAACAAGTCCAGCCTATATGTAACTTCTTAACTTCTATCTCTGCCGTACGATCTACTTTCTGGAATCCCAACAACAGAGCGGTGGACAATTAAAACTAAATATTTTACAGAATACTGACTTCATTTAAAAGAACAGACCTCTGTCTGTCTTATACTGTTCGTGAATAAAGTGAATTTTAGTAGGCTAGACTGCAGGTTTTCACTGGGAATGCACATTTAAACACAGAGACCTACTACGCTTTTAAGTGCCTGGGTTAGTCCGCAATTTTATTAGGTTAACAATTCGTTTTTCTCTCTCCGCCACATAGAGATCTTCCCAATAATGCCTTGGGATTTACCAGTAGATCAAAATCGACAGTTTTCCTGCCCGTGCCATGAACAATTTTATTCTTCACCTCTGAGATACATCTTCCATCAATAGTAAACAGCATCAGACCAAAATGTCTTTTATATTTGGATATGCGCCCTAATATAACCAACTAGGTTGAACGGGACGCGCCTCGCCAAATCGAGGCACATTAAAAAAATTTTTCCATCTGTTGTTAACGTACCTAAGTATTTGAATGTAATGATCTGGTATCTCTGAACATAAAAGACCCGCGTACCACTGTCAAGTCATCATTGTGAATTAGGCAGTGATTGGTGCGCTGACCTCTCCTTTCTCTGTTGATATTTAACACACGCCAAGAAGGACTAAAATTGTGGCACTGTTAAGTAAATAAATCCCTCAGAACAATGGCCAAAGCAACAGAGCTCGCACAAGAACGTATTACGCTTCTCCCCACAGGCACTTAACTGCTACATGTGAAAAATAAGACAAAGTACAAGTAAAATAAAGGTGGAAGTGCTCAAGCCAACTTCTCCAAGTGGACTCTACATATCCATCTATACCCAGATTATTTCTAATCGTGAAATTACCTCCCATAGTGTTATCTCCCATTTCATTATTATAGTTTTGTTAAATGTCTATGTTATTCTTACCTTGCACACACAAATAACACGTACGTCAGCTGCTTTGCACACGTGCTGCACCGTACATGCATACAAAAGACTTCAAGGCCCGTTCACAACTATATCCAGGCTTCGTGTGACTTCAGTAACTGTTTGAGCCTCGAAAGAGGGTCAAGTCTAGACGAAATAGACTCGTACAAATGTATCTTCTAACAACGCGCTGTTTGTAACGCCCCCCGTGCGACGTTGAAAATGTGTGTTACCGGCCCATATATAAACACCTTTCTTCAATGGCGTGGCCTATGTTTACCTACAGAATATACCAGGTGACAATCTGTCGAACTAGGAACGGAATCAAAATATGAGGGCAGTGGGGGTTCTGGTGTCTCATTAGAAAAGCATTTCTTCATTACGAACCAATCAACGATATCAGAAATCATGTGGTTACGTAGCCTCAGTTAATATGGACATGAAGGGGTGTCCTAACAGAGATGCAGTATGAAGACAACAGACAGTGATGGTATAACGTGACGTGAAAACACCACAGAATGAGGGCAGGACATGGCATAAAGACACCAGAGAGTAAAGACATGACATGAAGACACCAGACAGTAAGGACATGACATGAAGACACCAGAGAGTAAGAACATGACATGAAGACATCAAAGAGTAAGGACATGACAAGAAGACACCAGAGAATAAGGACATGAAGACATCATAAAACAAGGACATGACATGAAGACATCATAAAACAAGGACATGTAGACATCATAAAACAAGGACATGAAGACATCATAAAACAAGGACATGACGTGAAGACATCATAAAACAAGGACATGAAGACATCGTAAAATAAGGACATGACATGAAGACATCATAAAACAAGGACATGAAGACATCATAAAATAAGGACATGACATGAAGACATCATAAAACAAGGACATGAAGACATCAGAAAATAAGTCCATGACATGAAGACATCATAAAACAAGGACATGAAGACATCAGAAAATAAGTCCATGACATGAAGACATCAGAAACTAAGGACATGACATGAAGACACAAGAGTGTAAAGGTAAGTCACTGGAGAGAGTAGGACACCTGAAAGTCAAGACGTGGAGGTAGACCTTGAAAAAAAATCAGCGTCCGACTTTAGCCCACCTACGTACTTGCAGGATGTCACACAAGTTACAACAATCCCGGGCGACTCCTAACCTGTCTGTTACATTTCTGCATAAATTATAGCAAAGGAGCGAACCTCCCGAAACGGATATGTCAAAAATAGTCGACATACTTCGACAAACACAGTTTTCAGCCTGGTTGTATCGTACAAGGAAATATACAAGTCCAAACCCTGTTTGTTGGCTCTTACTTGTATATTTGATGCGTTGTTTGAGTGGGTCTCTAAGAGATAAGACAACTCATATGAGATTCTGCCTGAGGCTGGGCAACCTCATCATGTAGAACAAACTGCTACAGAAACCACAGATGGAAGAGTTTGTATTTCGGTATAGGCTTCCTCATGGGAGCCATCAAATGTGGTGGTTCCATGCTCCATAAGGAGCGAAGAAGGAGGTGACGAAGATTATTTACGTATCCAGCCTTTTTTTTCTCGTAGTGAACTCACAATTAAAGTTGTCATCTCAACATTAAAAGTGCATTACCAAGTTGGTGACGCCTCTGAACTTGACCTTGTCGATGTATCAATAACTCTTCGATCAAAACCAAACCCACTACACACACAGTGTACGCAAACTGCCTGTTCCCCGTGAAATCTGGTTAGAACGATATCACTGATAGTTTTGGATTTATAACAGCAGTTGAAAACTGAAGCATATTTTTTAAAATTCCTGCTGGGTCAGTCAATTGAATATCAGTCATGCTCACAGTATGTTGTAGAGTAGTGAGGTGTTGTGAGACTTCACTTTACTAGGTAGTTTTCTGTTCCTCGCTGCTTTTGCCCTTCCTAACTTAAAAACAGGTCAAGTAACCATTTACAGCTGAGTTGTCTGGAGAGTGATGCTACCATGTTTCAAACCCAGAATTTGGTAACTTTGCTGCGAAAGGCATGAGCTCTAACCACACTGCCAACCGGACTCTTAGTCAACTGCCTAAGGCAGTGGGTCCCTAACTTGTTTTCTCTGGGCCACACTTTCGGAATGAACATTTTCTCTGGGCCACACTTTCGATCGCCACTTAGTGCGATCGGCAGCTTCATCCTCCCATGTTGCTGGATCCATATCCAGCGCCCTCATATCTTTGAACCTCAGCTGTGGTCGCCCAACTGTTCTCTTGCCATCTGCTAATTGTCCGTAGAAGATATCCTTCGGGATGCGACCATCTTCCATGCGGCGGACATGGCCAAGCCAGCGTAGTCTGCGCTGTCTAAGCAGTGTATACATGCTTTGAAGGCCAGCACGTGACAACACCTCGACATTTGTCACTTTATCTTTCCAGGAGATGCCGAGAATGTGGCGTAGACACCGCAAATGGAAGGTATTGAGTCTTATTTCTTGCTTAGCATAGGTTGTCCAGGTCTCGCTGCCATATAGGAGTGTGCTGGTGACGCAGGCGTTAAATACCGCAGCCTTGGTCTTCGTTGTGAGTTTGGAGTTTCCCCAAACACGCGATGTGAGGTGGGCAAAGGTAGCTGAAGCTTTGCCAATGCGGCTGGCCAGTGAGAGTTTGTCATTGATGGTAGACCCTAGGTATGCGAAGACATTCAGAAAGTATTTAAAAAATACAGGTACATAAAAACATGATTCATTCACAAAATACTCAAATTCAATGAGAGGTGTGAGCTTGTTTTTACCACACAAAAAAACTCTCATCTCCTCATCAACACAAAGAAATCTTTCTCTTTTCTGGTCTTTCATATTTGTCAGTGCTGAAAATCCCTGTTCACAACAATATGTCGTTGAGAACTGTTTATATCTGATATACGATAAATTATATTACTGAATAAAATCTGAAAAATTCTGGGAAATTATATGGGTTTCTATACATAAATTTCCATTATATCACAGAAAATGACCTTCATATTTACTTTTGGTATGAGTTTTGTTTAAAATCCTTAATATGAACGAATATATGAGGAGAACTGCCGTAAAACGGTAGAATGGAAAAAATATATATATACAAAAACACACAAATAGTAATACGTCTTTGTAAGACGTATTACTATTTGTGTGTTTTTGTGTATATATATATATATATATATATATATATATTATATATATATATATATATATATATAATATATATATATATATATATATATATATATATATATATATATATATATATATTTTTTTTTTTTTTTTTTTTTTTTTTTTTAATTTTTTTTTAAAATCCTTAACTGTCTTTGAATCTTTCGGCCCCACCTGTCATCCTCTGGCACCACACCAGTGTGGTGCGCCACACCGTGTGGGAATCACTGGTCTAAGGTAACGTAAAACTCAGTTTATCAGACTACACGATCGTGAATACTTAGATATGCGCTCTAATATAACAGACCGACAGTCTCGGATTTGAACTGCAAATCTTCTGTTGTGCCGACGAGGAAGAGCCTTTAGACTGAAAATCGAAGTGCAGGTTGAAAAAACAGGATGGGTAGTGGAGGGAAGAAGACGGAGGGAAAGCAAAGACGAGGACATGAAGTCAGACTAGGTAAGGGAGTTGACAGATAAGTAAGAAGGAGACATCGTGTGACAGGGTTGTCAGGGGTGGCTGAAGTGTGATGGCAATTTTCGTGGAATGATGTTTTGTGCATAAGATTTGTTGACATCACAAGATGATAGCATCAAACTTTTTATTTTTTTTTATTTTTTTTTAATCACTGGCGTCAATCTCTCCATATCTGATAAACATTTATAACACATCTAGTTATTTCTTTCGAGTGCTTGAAAACATACCTTTATGTTTGTCTAATATTTATTCTCCATATCTGACTGTGGTCTTGAGATAGAGAAGGCAAAGACAGCGAAGACGGGAATTTGTCACCCCACCTCATAAAGCTGGACCTAGTATAGTGAAGTCTCTAACACTTCATTCCCCTATGACAGTATCCGCTATGGGATTCCCTGTACCTTCTTACAATTCTGCCGATACATTTTCATCGAACGTTATAGCCTGGCCAAAAAAGGAAGAAAACACACACACACACACACATTCTCTTTCATTATCTTTCTCTCTCTCTCCGACTCTATCTCGTCCTCCCGCCGCCTCAGGAACCCTGCTGATAGCATTAAAATGCAGCCCTAGTTCTGGAATCGCCAAGTAAGAGAGATAGTGGGAAAAAGAAAAACGCATGGCCAAGAGAACTGAGACAGAAATAAAAGAGATCAAGAAGACACTAAAGAAGTTTGAGCGAATGACACAGGCCAGGAGAAGTTGGGGGTGATGTTGTTCAGCTCTATTATTCCCAGGGAGATGAATGAATGTTGGTTGTTGTATTTATTACTCTCCATGTTTCACAGCCATACAATAGGACCGGACTTGACATTTCAGTCGAAGATTCTTATTTTTGTGCTTGATCTGACTTCTTGTTAATTCTAAATATTTCCCAGTGCAAGGACAGCTGGTCTGGCCATCTGTATTACTGAAACATTGTTATATTCTTTCATTCATACTCTGCAAGTTTAGGATAGTTACTGCTGGAGATAGTTCTTCATTGGGAATGCTGCTTCTCGGAGCGGGAGATCGGGGATCGCAGTCTAACGAGAAACCGAATAGACCTTGCCCCAAAGAAACAGACCTGGCCAGTAAATTTATCTCAGCAATACGCTTAAGGGCCAAATGTGAAAGATGCTTGACATTCACTACAGGCGATAAAGGTAAAGATAAGGTAAAGGATCCCATTACACGTCCATTGCGGAATATTGGGAATATGGTGTTAGTAGCATATTTTCTTGACCACCAGTACACTAGGGGTGATGTGGTCAGCATCACGCCGGTCGCCTTTAACTTCACAAAGTTGCTCTGGTACCCAATTCATGAGGCTGGGTCGACCCCGGAGCCGTTTGCAGTCTAAAACATCCCTCCTCAACTGGGGATCGAACCAGGACCGACGAGCTGGGATGCCAGTGCACTAACCACTGCACTAACCGCGACGATAACTTCAAGCATGTAACTCCGTCAATCTTATCTCGCCGTAAGTGATAGAGACTTCACCATGCTAGGCCCAGCGTTACTAGGTGGAGTGAACGGTGCTCTTCCCCGCTGTCATATGCCTTTCATAAATCAAGAGCAGTCAGTACCCATTTACAACTGCTATCACATGAGGTATATTACAACTACGTATTTGCTCTGCATCTGTTCTTATGCAAATGTATGTCTGTTCATGTGTAAAAATGTATGTTTATTGATATCAAATGTCCCACCCTTCTACTGGGTTATCAAATATCAGCAACTAACAATACATGCTGTCCCAAGTTGTGAAGCAGCCGACCATACTACGTAATACTGGGTTACAACTTTCATTCATTCATTGTCTTGTGGGCTCCCTAGATAACTGCAGCTGGGTCCCTTGCAGGAAGCCTGCACCAAGCATTCATATACTCTTGTAGCAGTGGCAATTAGTTTGACATGATGAGGTTGCCATCCTCCATGCACAACCTCCACATTAGTCGCCTCGTACGACATGCCTGAAGGTATAGTAGTCCTATTCTTTCTTTCAGAGACCCCCGGGCATTACACGAGGTGTTACATATGACCTACTCAATATTAAGTTATGTCTGTATACACAGAGAGAGAGAGAGAGAGAGAGAGAGAGAGAGAGAGAGAGACATCATGATTGTCACAGTTAACTTGGGGTATGTGTTACTACTCTGCTGAGAAAGTTACCCCGTGGGTATGTGTTACAGCTCCGAGAAAGCCACCCCGTAGGTATGCGTCACTGCTCTGTCAAAGCCAACGTTAGCTCTCTGATCGTTATTCTGACATGCATGAGTGAGCTTCAATTAAAAAACGGCGATTAAATCCAGATTAACCCAAGCTGGTATAAACAAGGACACAGAATCTGCAAGACCATCAGGAAGGCGAAGAAGAATGCAACAAGTCCATACAGACTTGAACAAACACTGCTGGGGCTATCAATGCCACACCTCTACCTTAAAAACAATCAGAATGAAATATCTTCAATTTCTGAGACAAGTAGCGAATAAAACACTGAAAAGAGAAACAAATAGATCAACCGCTGAGCTAGTAGCCCTTTTAAGGACAAGCCCTTCTTAGGGTTGTCATCGAAGTAGCTGTGACGGATGTAGAAATTAAAATAAAACACACACACCTGCAACACAATGAACCATGGTAAACTAAATCAGATGCACCACCACTAATAAGCACAAAACGGAACAACATTTGTCAATTAGCTTGTGCGCCTTTTCAGGAGCCGCTCTTTTCATGGGTGATATTAAAACTAGTTACTGAGACGACAACCAAGGGGGCAATATCATTAAAAAAACTCAATACATTATACCCTAATTACAATACATAGCAATCACTTCGGGGCGGATTGAATGGGGTATCTCATCTCAAAACGGAAAAAAAGGCTAATCATTCGATAATCTAAGGGACGGAATGTGTTATTTCTAGATAAGTGATAAGACGTGTGGGAGTTCTACTTGTTCTGAATAGCATGAATGAAAATAAATGAAATTGGAGTTATCTGCTCCTGATCAGAAAGTAAACTTATATACTTAGTGGCATGAGG
Source organism: Oreohelix idahoensis (assembly GCA_024509875.1). Taxonomy (NCBI): domain Eukaryota; kingdom Metazoa; phylum Mollusca; class Gastropoda; order Stylommatophora; family Oreohelicidae; genus Oreohelix; species Oreohelix idahoensis. Next base: position 145,707 of record JAMPIV010001777.1, on the reverse strand, counting down.
ATTAAATGGTATCATCCTTTTCTATTCTGCAAATTATACGAGGGGGCTTCAAATGACAACCTTAAATTTGCTAGGAAACACCGTGCCATTGTCATGTAAGTTGGCAGTATTGTTGCTAAGGACGTCAAGAGTGTCCTGCAGGTGGCATCACGGTGCAGACGAACCACATGACGTCACAGTAGGAGTTTAACGATGGCCGCCCCACTAGTGACATGCACCAAAAAGGAACAGCGTTCTGTTATCAGTTTTTTTTTTTAACAGCAAAGGGGTAAAACCTATAAAAATTCATCGGCGAATGAAGGTCCAGTACGGTGATGCATGCCTGTCACTCCAGCAAGTGTACGAGTGGAGTAGGATATTCCGAAACGGCGTCAGTTCTGTGACAGACTGTTCTCGACCGGGTCAGACACACCGAGTAGTGACCCCAGTGTCAATTGCAGCAGTTGAACGCACCGTGATGGAAAATCGCCGAGTGACTGAATGAAATAACCGCACTTCTGGACACCAGTCAAGGTTCAGCACACCACATCATCCATGATGTGCTCCAGTTCCACAAAGTCTCTGCAAGGTGGGTGCCACGGTAGCTTACTCCAGAATTGAAACGATGTGTTGATGCCTGTAGGCGCTGAGGGACTTGTATAGAACGCAATGGTGACTACGTCGAAAAATGATACAGTTGTGTGTCACTTTTTCTTAATAAATCTAGAAAAAAAATATTTAAGGTTTTTGTCGTAGAATTACGATAGGAGAATTAAGACTAGGTTTGGTCCCTTCTGAATAGGTTTGAATAGGTGATAGACTCAGTGAGAGTTAGTGAAAGGTAATAGAATTTCCACACACGTGAGATGATAGATTTTGATATAGTGGCTGTCTCTGAAAGCGAAAAGAATTCTTCTCTCTCTCACCTATCTTCTACAACAGTTGTTACAGCGTCAGACAGACTACACCAATATACATATTACGTATATTTCTATCACTCACAGGCACGCACATACACGTGACGACAGGTAAACACACAGACGTGGGAAAACTATAACAATGATATATATATATATCTAGAACGAGCTGACCAAACACTATTATTAAGTTCAAGAGCGATTTTAATATCAGGAAAAAATCGGCTCACAACATCAAAGAAAATACATCAAGGAGAATACATATACACATAGTCATAAAAATTCAAGGAAATGTTGCAAGGATGATAGCCCCCTTTAATAGTGTTAACTCTAGGTTTAGCCCAGCCCCGTTAAGAGAACAGATGATGGCGCCAGAGTCACAGATACATAGGGTTTGGTTCTAAGAGTTTTCGTTGTTTTATCTCGTAATTATATGCACAGAGTTTGGAAAAAAAAATCTGATTTAACCTAAGACAAAAACACAAGAACTCTAGCCTTAGCAACAAATTATGCAGATTGAAAAAAAAAAATTAGGACAGCACCAGGGTGTCAAAGATATAATAGTGAAAATATCACTCAAACCAGCGTACACTCATTCATTCCGCCATGGCCTCTCATACCTGTGCTCACGACTTGGCTCGCTGCCTCTTGGAACACACTGATTTTAGATCTTCACACAGACTCAAAAAAAATGCAGTCTTCTGCCAAGAAGTCCCCAGTTCCAAAAGACGTATTTAACTTGGAGTCTCCGGGAACGACTACTTGGGTGTGCAAATTTGTTCAAATGTCTGATTAAGTCAACTAAAATTATTCCAGGCGCGGGAGTTAGCAGAGCACAGTGTCAATAGCGTAGGTTTCTAGAAATGATGAATGTCAGGTCGGTGCCTTCCCTCAGTATAGGATTCACTTTAGTCACACCGCAGATTTGTCCACAAAAATTATATATAGTCGGGAAATGTTAGTTAATACTTGAAGTGTTTCGCGCCACCAGGCAGAAAAATTACGTAGAGTTTTTTTCTCTAGAAGAAATTAAGATCTGGCTCCAAGGTCCAGTATTTATCATTACAGTCTTTGAAAACCCGTTATTGGGATATAGTATTTCTGGCTAACTCGGGTTGCATATGCACTGTTTAGACCAGTGGTACTTAAGAAACCCACGTGGTTCAAAATAAGGACTGTCTATTTCTTCACAAGTATGGAAACTACTACTAGGTGCTGGTAAAGTTAGGGTCACCCCAAAACTTTCACTGTGTGGAGGAAAAATAACACATATAATATAATAAACAGAATCTGTACTGGTTATAACTTACATTTAAACTTGCAAGCAGAGAGCTTTGCTTATCATTTAAACTTCCCGTGACGTAAGTTATATTTAAAAATCAGCAATCCTCATGAATTAGGAACACGTGCGTATTCCGTCACCATTCATGAGGCTCGATTCTAGAGTTTATACGTTAGTTTAGAAAAATACACTCGACTGAGTATTAGCGGTTAAATTAAATTCATAAATAGCTACAATTGCCGTTATAAGCTAGAAATTTTAATTTTATTCTGCTTTCCACTGAATGCTTCCCTAGAAAATATAATAGCCTACCACTTTATTTCTCTTCTGCGCTAAAGAAATAGATTAAAATGAATTAAGCGATTAAACACTTTAACGCTCACAAAATCTATATATCTATCATATTAATTACCTCAACCACAGAATTACAGGTAGTCGCACAACTTAAGAATAAAAATGCTGAAAATATTTCTGGAAGTCTAGAAGTTCGACAAATTGCCGAAACAAACTGAGATCTTCGCTAACAGCTATTCTGTTTACGAGCAACCTATCTACTGTGAGTCTATGAGCGAGAATGAAATTAAAGTTTCAAACTAGGCCAATATCTTTAAAAATCGGACACAGGATCCTAATCTTATTTCGCCAAGCGAAATAGTCTCCCCTGTCCGTATAACACCTTCGTCCGCTTATCGCGTGACGTAACAGCCATCAGTGGCCGAGGGCTTGCATGAGTTGCAAATCTCAGACCACCGTCTGCAGTGCGGAGTGGATTTTCACGCTAAGCCGGGTTTTTCCTGACGAAAAACCTCATGCGTTTACTGAAATGTAGACTCTCTGTCTACTTTCCATGTCCCTCGGGTGAATTTTCACGCCCCAGGCCAGAAGAGAATTCGGGTGAAAGAATAGGAAGAAGATGTAGGAAATTAAATGAATATAAACCCTACGTGACAGTTTTCATTTGAAGCCCCCTCGTATAATTACAAATCAATATGTATGTGAGTTATAAACGTTCTGATTGTACCAATAACAAATGTCAATATTTCCTCATCCATGTAAGTTAGAAATATTTTTTTATGGTTACCTCGTATAGACACCATCACATTTTTAGGAGCAGTGAGATAATTGATAAATTGTTCGATAATGTGCAGATAACGCATACGTAATGCGCAGCCGCGGATTGTGATGACACGTGTAGTGAAAATGACGGAGTTCACGGTGCAGCAGAAAGTGCAATGCTGTTATTGGCTTGCGGAATTAAAGTTTCCCATTGTTGTGCAAAGGAGATTCAGGCAGGAATATGGACAGAAACCTCCAGAGCGACATACTATAGTGAAATGGCACAAGCAACTGTTGGAAACAGGTTCTTTGTTGAGAAAGAAGGGAAGCAGCAATGAAGCGTTGTCTCCAGATAGAGTTGAAGCAGTTAGCGAAGCTTTTCAACGTAGCCCGCGGAAATCCATTCGACGGGCAAGTGGAGAATTGGGTATTCCAAAATCTACTGTTCATGACATTGTGCACAAAAGATTGCGGCTTAGAGCCTACAAGATCCAGCTAGTGCAGAAGTTACAGCCAAATGATAAACCCAGACGGGCCGAGTTCGCAAATGCAATGCTATGTCACCTCGATGATGACAACGAATTTCTCAATCGTGTGGTATTCTCCGATGAAGCGACCTTTCACACTTGTGGCAAAGTTCACCGGCATAATTGTAGGATATGGGGAAATGAAAACCCACATGTCGTAATGGAGCATGCGCGAGACAGCCCTAAACTTAACGTGTGGTGTGCCTTGACCTCGAATTATGTGATCGGGCCATTTTTCTTCGCAGAAGCCACAGTCAGAGGAGCAACATACCTAAACATGCTGCAAAATTTTGCAGTTCCTATGATACCAGAAGGATTCATATCCCAGCAAGATGGAGCACGTCCACACTATGCCAATGAAGTAAGATACTACCTTCATCAACAATTTCCAGACAGATGGATTGGAAGATTAGGTCCCATTGATTGGCCACCAAGGTCACCAGATTTGACCCCCTTAGATTTCTTTCTAAGGGGATACGTAAAAAGCTTTGTCTATCAAACTCCGGCGCAGGGACTGGATAATCTTCGGCAGCGAATAATTGACGCTTGTGCATCCGTCACACCTCAGATGCTGCAAAACACGTGGAGAGAGATAGAATACCGTCTTGACATTCTTCGAGCCACTAAAGGCGCTCATGTGGAGATCTACTGAAACCTGGCGGAGATCTACTGAAACTTGGTGAGTTGCTAGGACTCAAATAGAAAGAGAGAGAGGGGCGAATGAAATCAGGAACGCATCGCAAATTAATGCACCGCGTCGCGTCGCGATACACAATTACTACTATCACGCGTGTTAGGCTACATGCACTAACTTTTTCGGACGGACAGTGATAAATTCACTACCCTTCCCAGAGTTAGGTTTTAAAATCACAAAAAACGCTTATTAGGAAAGATAACATTAGATGGGTTTACGTTTGAAAACATTACAGTACCCAGACAGCACATCTTCGAAACAGGAGGTAGAAGGAATTGCATATTTTGAACGCAGCCACGTAGCTCTTTTAAATTTGGATATTTGGGTTCCTTAGGGCTTGCTGACAAAGAATATGTAAAACGTTACGCAAATAGTCCAGGAATTAATAAATTATAACCAAAATAAAATAGTGGGGATGCCTGACAACATGGAATCATTTCTGCTCATAAAATTTTTTTTATATAACGTGTTTGAAAAAAAACTTACGTTACAGAAATAGCCTACCATGTAAACTCCAAATTGATTGGAGCGCAACAAATGAAAGACTAACCACGATTGGTCGGGCTATAAATACTATCTTTCGTTGTTAGGGGAGACGTGAAAAGGTAACATTTTTTCAAACACTTGTCGAAACGTGGCTCGATTGGCCAGACTCGCTGATATACTCACTTAGGAGCGTTAGTTCGAGACCACTAGTGCAAATAAGCTTGATAAAGCAACAGTGCGTTGAAGCCAGCTCATATTTGTGCTAAATAAAAGCCTGGAACATAAGCAGATGGGAATTTGTGCCAGTATTTGTGCCAGAATTCATTGCTAGTCAACGTATCTGTGTTTATTTCCATGAATTGTGGTAAGCTTGAAACATTCAGTATCTTTTAATGAAAATTGAATGTGAATTGTTAATTTATGCCTGTATATATATGTGTAGTTCAGTGGCAAACAGGAGATAAAGCCTATAATGCTCCAGCCTGAACAGAGGGTGTCGGAGGAAAGTAAAACGGCATGGAATGGCCAAATAGTACACTGACACCTGGATGATTGATTAGACAGAAATAATGCTGGAAGTGCAGAGGCGTGGTAACCATTAAGGAGGTAAATACTGGTATAAAGTATTTCAGATGAAGCTGACAGTTGGCCTAACGCTCTGAACTCAATGTTTGTGATGTATTGTGCTCAGTGTAAAAAGAGAGTATAAATTAGTTATGAAGTAGAAGGTACATCCTTCTTGTTTTCAGGGACCGTGGTCTTGATGGTATTGAGCAGCACCTGGTCAGAGCTTTGCTGAATCCAGAGTCGGACAGCATACTCCTTGGTCTTTTTAGCTATCAGTGAGGTGTCTCCAGAGCCCAGGGGAGAATTCGAGCAGAGGAGTCCTTTCCTGCCGCCATCACGCAAGATAAGCTGATTTGGCCAGCTGAGCTCAACATTATGTCCCCTCATCTTGAAATGACTTTGTAAAAATAACATTCAGAGGGGGAATTTAATTGTCTTAATATCAGGAACTGAGAACATCTCCAATACTAGTCCCAAAAGACAAACTATTGAAGTCATGATGACAAATACCAACAGAGCTTGAACAAAACAAAACCAGTATTACCTCATATTACTACTACACAACTGACACACATAGGATATTTTTACTAATATATGTCACTACAATATTCATATTGATAAAGTCTGTACATATACTTGTAATTAAAATTGATTGTGATTCCTGGTTCCTTTGTATTTGAATCAGGACACATATACCTTTATGATAAAAATGAATACATATTGTTATTTGAAAAGTTATCAGTGACTCCTTAAGATATTCTCATAGAGTGTTATATGTATGTGAGTGTCACAGTGTTGTCAAGAGTAGTGGATTAAATTTAATTGCTTATCTGTCTGTTGTTGTGACTTACACTTCATCATACACATACCCTAGACACATAACGTAGTCATCACACTATTCCAGAATAATTCTGACTGAGATATATATATATGTGGTAGCAAGTAAGGTTATCTATAATACACTACTCTTAATAGATATAGATACCTTCACAGCTGATCTCAGTCAGTACACTAAGTCCCCTATAAATATTTATAACATCCCACTTCACCACATATATTGGGGTCTCGCTCTTGGGATTTTGAATCTTTCCCTATTAAAAATATTGGGGGTAATTCACTTCAGGGAATATAAGAATTAAAAGGTATCCTTGGGTGGAATTAAATAAGGTTGAGCTCACGGTGCCTGTGTTGTCCATTAGATATATTTAGAGATTAAATTGTTGGTTAGACATTGTAGAAATTTACCTGATAGACAATGGCGGACCTGGCCAAGTTTCGATCTGCTGCTGTACAGACTGCAAAAGAGTTAGGATTAGATGGGCAAGTTATGGTTGCCTATGTCACTACGGAATGTGACAAATTTATTGAACGCGAAGAAAGAAGATTAGAAAAAGAGGCCGAAAGAAAGTTAGAGGCTGAGACTAAGAGGTTGCAAGCTGAGGCTGAGACTAAGAGGTTGCAGATTGAGGCTGAGGCTAAGAAATTGGAGGCAGAAAGAGAAGACAAAAGATTAGCTGCAGAAAGGGAAGAGAAGAAATTAGATGCAGAGAGGAAAGGAGAAAAGGAGAAGATAAAAGATTACAAAGGGAACATGAGTTACGACTAAGGGAGTTTGAGTTTCAGGGCCATGCTCCTGAAAATGGTGCCAGTCCCTTTGCCTCTGATGCCACGGCTAGCCAAGGAGCCTCAACCTCAGCTATGAATTTTCATTTAGATCATTTTGTTGAGAAAGACGATGATATAGAGAGCTACCTAAATAGGTATGAACTATTAGCTACCACGTATGGGTTAGAGAGAGAAAGGTGGAGCTTAAAGTTATCTCAGGGACTTCGTGGGGCAGCTTATGAAGTTTTTGCAAAAATGAGCAGAGGTGATCAGGAAAATTATGACATGCTAAAGCAGGCTCTTTTGTTAAGATATGAAAAGAATGCAGAATTCTATAGGAAAAAATTTAGGAATGCTAAACTACTGTCAGGTGAAACCTATCACCAGTTCTCTGCACGAATAGAGACATACTTGGAGAAATGGACTTCTCTGGGGAAAACCCAAGATCTTAAGGAAATGGTCCTTATAGAGCAATTAAGAGAGTCCATGGCTCCAGACCTGAGAAAGTTTCTCATGGAACAAGGTGCAGAGAGGCTGGGTGAGTTGCTAAATGTTGCTGAAAGGTATCAAGCAGCTCAAGCAGAGGTAACAGGTAATAAAAAGAAACAAGTGGATAACTTTAGGGCACCACAGAACTTTAATAAATTTGATCCTAGGGATCAAAATAAAGGTAAGCACCAATTTGATAGGCCACGGTATGAAAATAAAAATAAATTCCCACAATTCGATGAAAGGAAATATGATGAAAGAAAATCTTTCAACCAAGGAAAAAGGTGGTGTAAAAATTGTAAGATGAACAATCATGACACTGACCATTGTAGAAGGAAACCTCCTCATTTTGCTGCTATGACATCGGGGAAAAAGGAAAAAAAGGGCAAACCTGAAGAATTACAGGAACCATACCACCCCCCAGTGTGTGAAGATGTCATCTGTAATGGTGTCACTATAAGATGTTTATATGATACCGGTTTAGATTACGATTCCGTTGTGAGTTCTCACCTGGTGCAGGCCGATCAATACACCACAGAAACAGTGGAGATTCAAACTGCAACCAAGGATGTAGCTACCATGACACTTCCCGTCGCCCGAATAAAAGTGAAGACGCGATATGTGGAAGGAATCATAAAAGCAGCAGTGATAAATGAGCCAATCTACCCTCTGATATTGGGGTGTAGATATGTCTTCTTGGGGAATCCCAAGAGACCTGTGATATTGGCAACAGTGCAGACCAGATCACAGTCAAAAAAGGAGGAGGATAATCCCATAAATACTCACCCAGATGAGATGAGGAAGGCACAGGCTGAGGACAAAACACTCAAGCCATGTTTCAAGAAGTTGCCCAAATCTCATACACCTCCAGGCAAGGGAGAGTTTTTATATGAAGAACAAACTGATATATAGGAAGGCTGGATCTGAATCCAATGGTCACGGACAGCTGGTCCTTCCCACTTCATATAGGACTAAAGTGTTGGAACTAGGGCATGCGATTCCCTTCAGTGGTCATATGGGAATCAGCGCAACAGGACAGCGAATAGCTTGTCACTATTTCTGGCCAGGAATAACTGAAGATATCAAACGATATGTAAAATCCTGTCCAGAGTGCCAACGAGTAGCACCTAAACATTGGACTGCACCAGCAACTCTGGGGGAAATGCCCATAGTGGGAACACCCTTTGAGAGAGTTGCCGTGGATCTTGTGGGACCTCTCACCCGAACCAAGAGAAGGAACAGCTACATTCTGACTCTGGTGGACACTTGTTCTATGTGGGGAGAGGCCGTAGCCCTGTCATCGATTGATTCAAAACATGTGGCAGAGGCATTGCTCACAATTTTCACAAGGTTAGGCTTTCCCAATCAAATCTTGACTGATAATGGCTCTCAGTTCAAGGGGAAACTAACGGAAGAAGTTTTCAGGATCTTCCAGGCCAAACACTTCCATTGTAGTGTGTATCATCCCCAAGGGAACGGCCAAGTGGAAAGATTTAACGGCACATTGATGTCGATCCTGAGAAAGTTGGCACACGAAAAACCAGATACATGGGACCAGTACCTGCACGCCGCCCTCTTTGCTTATCGGGAGGTACCCCATAGTTCAACCGGTATGGCCCCGGCAACATTATTGTTTGGAAGGCCAATAAAAGGTCCACTTGAAGCTTTGTTAAGAACGTGGACTGATGAAAAGGCAGAGGAAAACATTACATCTTCATACCAATATGTGAATGAGCTGACCACTCGGTTAAAAACTGGCTGGAAACTTGCCAATGAAAATTTGAAACAAGCCAGGAAGAAACATGCTGCCTATTATAACAGGAAGGCGAAAGACAGAAATTTGCTGTGGGAGAGAAAGTACTGCTTCTTTTGCCTGAGAGTCAGAATAAGTTACAAATTGGATGGCAGGGTCCATATACAGTTTTAGAGAAGGTGTCTAGAACAAATTATAAGATAGATAAGAAGGGGAAAGAAAAAAAATCTATCATGTGAATCTCCTGAAGAAATATTTGGAAAGAGAACATCAGGAAGAGACACACTTGTTGACCTTGTCCATCGCCATGGAGATGAAAAAGGAACCACTTTCATCATTTGAATATCCATTACACCCCTGTGAGACAGCAGCACAGGTGAAAATCAGTACACATTTAACGAAAACTCAGAAAGAGAGAGTGCAACAGGTTCTAAATAATCATGCAGAGGTGTTAACAGACCGACCAGGGCATACAAACCTATTGGAATATGATATGAAACTAATAGACTCCACACCTGTCTGTATGAAACCATATTCGATTCCGTTTGCTAAGGAGAAAGCTTTGAAGGAAGAGATAGACTATCTATTGAAGGAAGGAATTATTTCGCACAGTGAGTCTTCGTATAGTTCCGGTGTTGTACTCTTAAGGAAGCCCTCTGGAGAACATAGACTCTGTATAGATTACAGGAGACTGAATGCTATTACAGAAGGACAGGTGGATCCATTGCCGGATACAAATCAGCTGTTTGCCAGACTAAATAAAGCTAAATATTTCTCAAAAGTGGATCTGAGTAAAGGATACTATCAGATTCCAGTAAAGCCTGAGGTTAGACCATACCTAGCTTTTAGTACCTCAGAAGGACACTATGAGTTTAATAGATTGCCATTTGGATTGAAGAATGCGCCTAGTGTCTTCTCTAGAATGATGAGAAAATTTATTGGATCCTCTGAATAATCCCTGTATAACAAATTTTATGGATGATATCCTTATAGCAACAGAAACATTTGAGGAACACATTGACTCTCTGAACATGCTGTTTGATCGACTTAGGGAGGCAAATTTAACAGCCCGACCAACCAAATGTTGCGTTGGATGTAAAGAATTGGAATTTTTGGGACACACAGTTTATCAGGGAAACATGACCCCTGACCCAAAGAATTTAGAGAAACTACAGAAAGCCCCGAGACCACAAACCAAGAAGGACGTGAGATCCTTTGTCTCATTATGTGGTTTCTACCAGAAGTATATCAAAAACTTTGATTCCATATGTGCACCGTTAACTGAATTGACACGTAAAGGACATCCAGATCGCATTACATGGACACCACAATGTGAAATGACTTACCAAGAATTGAAGGAAAAGCTCACAAGTAAACCCATTTTGAAATTACCTGACTTAAGTCAAGAATTCATAGTAAGGACGGATGCAAGTAATATTGGGTTAGGTGCAACTCTACTACAGAAATCAGATGCATTGGATGGGGAATTAAGCCCAGTGGCATATGCTAGCAGAAAGTTGAATAAAGCTGAAATCAACTACTCAACTAGCGAAAAAGAATGTCTTGCAGTAATATGGGCGATAAAGAAATTCAATATTTATCTATATGGGAAGGCATTTAAGTTGCAAACAGACCACAAACCTTTATCGTTTCTAGCACAGGCTAAGCATGAGAACTCCAGGTTACTCCGATGGTCTTTACTTTTGGCTCCATATAATTTTAGCATTGAGTATATATCTGGAAAAAAACCAATTTGGGAGCGGATTTTTTAAGCCGCCATCCGTGTGATGAGAATCACCGTAAACCCCAGAAATAATAATAAATTTCTCTATGTGTATATAGAATAAAGGACTGACATATAATGTCTGTTTTAAGAGGGGAGATGTCGTGGAATATTCTAATCCATATATAAATTATCAAGTAAATATAAAGCCTAATAAATACATATAATAAATAAAGGAAGAAGAATGGTAAAAAACAGTGCTGTCACAATGACTGTACTCGAAATCCCCCTTGTTTTCTGCTTCGTCTGCAAATTGTAACGCTTTCACGTTGATAGTAAAAGCTTACTGTATTATTACCCGCTTTCTTCAATGAAACGTGTGCTGTATTTCTTGGAAAAACATTGAGAGGCACCCTGCGTAATGACCTAAATTAATCCTAACATTAATTATATTACGTTACCAAAACGAACGAACAGATGGACTCAAATAGAAAGAGAGAGGGAGGGCTGAAAATCAGGAACGCATGCAAAATTAAAACACGCGTCTCGCTAAAATGCACGCGTCGCGTGATACTCAATTACTACCATCACGCGTGTTAGGCTACATGCACTAACTTTTTCGGACGGACAGTTATAAATTCACTACCCTTCCCAGAGTCAGGTTTTAAAATCACAAAAAACGCTTATTAGGAAAGATAACAATAGATGGGTTTACGTTTGAAAACATTACAGTACCCAGACAGCACATCTTCGAAACAGGAGGTAGAAAAAAATTGCATATTTTGAACGCAGCCACGTAGCTCTTTTAAATTTGGATATTTGGGTTCCTTAGGGCTTGCTGACAAAGAATATGTAAAACGTTACGCAAATAGTCCAGGAATTAATAAATTATAACCAAAATAAAATAGTGGGGATGCCTGACAACATAAAATCATTTCTGCTCATAAAATTTTTTTTTATAACGTGTTTGAAAAAACCTTACGTTACAGAAATAGCCTACCATGTAAACTCCAAATTGATTGGAGCGCAACAAATGAAAGACTAACCACGATTGGTCGGGCTATAAATACTATCTGGTTGTTAGGGGAGACGTAGGAAGGTAAAATTTTTTCAAACACTTGTCGAAACGTGGCTCGATTGGCCAGACTCGCTGATATACTCACTTAGGAGCGTTAGTTCGAGACCACTAGTGCAAATAAGCTTGATAAAGCAACAGTGCGTTGAAGCCAGCTCATATTTGTGTTAAATAAAAGCCTGGAACATAAGCAGATGGGAATTTGTGCCAGTAATTTGTGCCAGAATTCATTGCTAATCAACGTATCTGTGTTTGTTTCCATGAATTGTGGTAAGCTTAAAACATTCAGTATCTTTTAATGAAAATTGAATGTGAATTGTTAATTTATGCCTGTATATATGTGTAGTTCAGTAGCAAACATGATGTAAAGCCTATAATGCTCCAGCCTGAACAGAAGGTGTCGGAGGAAAGTAAAACTGCATGGAATGGCCAAACAGTACACTGACACCTAGATTATTGATTAGACAGAAATAATGCTGGAAGTGCAGAGGCGTGGTAACCATTAAGGAGGTAAATACTGGTATAAAGTATTTCAGATGAAGCTGACAGTTGGCCTAACGCTCTGAACTCAATGTTTGTGATGTATTGTGATCAGTGTAAAAAGAGAGTATAAGTTAGTTATGAAGTAGAAGGTACATCCTTCTTGATTTCAGGGACCGTGGTCTTGATGGTACTGAGCAGCACCTGGTCAGAGCTTTGCTGAATCCAGAGTCGGACAGCATACTCCTTGGTCTTTTTAGCTATCAGTGAGGTGTCTCCAGAGCCCAGGGGAGAATTCGAGCAGAGGAGTCCTTTCCTGCCGCCATCACGCAAGATAAGCTGATTTGGCCAGCTGAGCTCAACATTATGTCCCCTCATCTTGAAATGACTGAAGGCCCCTGAGTCTAATAAATAATAGGTTTGTATTCTCAGAGCACCTTGCTGCTACCACCCTACGACCTCAACCTGCGGCGTATTTTCTCCTAAGTAAAATAATGGTGTATGTATGTTATCTGGCTAGTGTCTAGGGTAATGTAAAATGTGATGGAATAATATGACAACAAATACACCTAAG